>CATQJL010000316.1:41098185-41698185 GCA_958299035.1 Cylicocyclus nassatus | reverse complement strand
ACAGAGATCTCGGCTAGAAAAGCTTTGGAAGCATTCTGGATTACTACCAAGAATCCTGAGATGAACAATAAGAACGAGTGTTTATCGATAATAGTGACTTCCTCCCGTTCGTATCATTATGTGATCTATAACTGTAGACCATCTCGGTGTATCTACAGTATGATTCACTCGTCTGCCGCGACAGCCTATTTTCGGTGCAGACGAGTTGCAGTGGTCTTCCAGTATGTCCTCTACAATAACATTTCATTTGGTAGCGAGATTGTGAGAAGGCCGAAAACTAGCAGAGTTGGAGGAAACGCTTGGTGGTCTGGAATTACGGATAACACTTAGAACCATTCAGGCCTCTGAGGAAGACGAAAGGCGTCGAAACGTAAGGCCGTGATTGGAAGAAATAAAGACCACTTCTCAAACCTGTACGGCACAAAAGAAATTTGAACTTACGACACATGCCCAGGTTTCATGAAAACGGGACTTGGAAGCTACTTGAATAAAGTTTTGAACCAAGAAAATGTTGTGTTCAATCATTTTAAATCAGTAGCTGCTTTATGATGATGGCACGGTTTTTCTCTTTCGTTTGAGCCCAATTTCACCTTCGTGCGATCACTTTGAAGGTTTTTGGCTTAGAGCCAGCCCTGAAATTCAATTGAGATTTTCAGCATTCCTTGGCTAGGTTCCAAGCAGGCTCTCAAGGGGGCGGGGCTTAGATTGTTGCTATGTCCTAGTGAGTAATCGGAGCCAGCGAGCATGACTGTAACCTGCAGGCACTCCCCGAATCGAGCTAATTAGGCTCGGGTTCCTAAGTTCCGTCCCCCATTAGGCTCGGGTTCCTAAGTTCCCACACCCTCAAGCAAGGGGTGTGGCACACGATCGCTGGTTACGACCCCCCCCCTGAACTATATACCTAAGATAGCATTACCAGAGTTGAAAAAGAGGTCATGCACAAGTCTTTCGAACCCCCCACCCCCTCCCATGAAAGCCCTCAAACGAGCCCTTCTTCCTCCTTTTAACCTCTGGACCTCAAAGTGTGACATTTTGGAGGACACCATCTTTTTCTAAAAAGTTTTCAGATTTCCGAGAGCTGTACGCCCGATCTTCTGTGACTGCACTTTAGAATCACTCGTAATTTGACGGCTAATTTTGATCTGAATAGGCATATTGCAAGGGCCATAATTTTCTTATGGGTGGGGCGTTCGGCTCCAAATTTTCAATGTAGCAAGAAGAAGCTATGTGCTCAATACTCATACCAGCAATGGAGCGCTTTCTGGATTTTGAAGGCAAGTTAAGGGGTTGTGCTGCACCCCATTAACTATATCAAAAAAAAAAACATTTTTAGCGGGCAGTATTTATATGAATCGATAGCCTAAACCTTGTAGATTCCATAGGACTGTTTGGAGCCTGATTTGTCTTCTTAGCTCTAAGTAATATTTGGTGAAAGCACAGCGATCAAAAGCGAAAAATAGGAAAAACGAGATTTTGGTTGGCTTCTAATTCCACAGTTTGCAGGTCTTCTGAAGCGGGATTCCTGAGGTGGACAAAGAAGGAGTAGTGCTTTGTCTTGAGTGCAAAAACGGATAGCTAATTCACCTTTGAAACAAAGTTAACCATGTTGACCATTTCATTTAGGTAGCCTAGTATCTTGAATCTTCAGAATTCGCTCACACTTTGTCTACAGGGGGTTAATTGACATGCTAATTATGGATATGATACGAATATCATGTTATACTATTATCAGATTACCCAACTACGACCCCCCTCCCCTTTTGACTCCTCAATACGACCCCCAGGTGTGGCGTGCCGCACCCCACGCTTGACCCTGGTAATGATTATAGATAAACAAAAGTCTGTATCGCGAAGCCGAAAAGCCGCACATTGCAACTGCCCTCAATGTGTTAGAGAAGATTATTTCCGAGAAAAGCCTGCGGGCTGTTTAAAGTTGGATTTCAAAAAACGTGCATCAATTATGAATCAACCTAATACAATGTACTGAACGTATATATCGGACTTACGTGAAATTCTAAAATGTTAAGATATGACACTTTTCGCCTCCTATAGACATGAGGTGAACGGCATTAGGCAAAAAATTTTAGGCGTGATTTGTAAATTCAACAACTCAACCTTTTTTAGTCATATACCAAATTGTTGCGGTGCTTCATGAAGAAGTACTGTTTGACTGACACTGCCAAAGCCGCATTTGAAGTTGGCGCAGATATGAAACGTTGTGTCAAAAAGGTTCAAACAACTATCAGGTTGTCCCAAAGTCCTGTCTGATCGAAGTTTCAATGGCACACACTTCTCATTGCAATATAGGTCCTGAAGAACCAATCTAGAGCCTGAGCCAAGGAAGCTTCTTAAGGCGTCGTTCTTGCTTCTGCACCACCTTTGACGCACCTCAAGCTTGGAGACAAATCCTAAAATGATTCAATTGCCGGGGATTTTTAGAAAAAATCATGAGTCCATACAAAAAAGTTCACAAAAAGCTAACTTGCTCACGTCTTACTTACATATCAGACAATCTACATACCGTTGCTTTTTCTCAACTAACTTTGAAAGTTGGATATCTAGCTTTGCACTTCTACAGGTTTGTAGTATACAATTACCTATGTGACAGCACAGACTTCGACAAAGATGAAAATCTTCGTTTTTTTTTATTTCTTAAAAAAATACAGCAAGTACATGTAATTATCTGTTGAGGATATTTGGGTAAACTTGTTGAGTTTCTTTGTAGGAATTTTCAACCTTGCAATTTTCTTTCAATTTTTTCGAACAATCAAATCTCTCCAATTTCAGGTTTTAAACTGGAGGATCAAAGCTGTGCGGAAGCAAAAAAGTTGAATAATTTAGTAGCCTATTTACATAGAAATGATAATTGTCTGACTTACTGTGGTTGGAACTTAGAACGGAAATCATGGGTTTATTAAGACGATTACAAAGAATTTTGGAATATACATGTACAATCGCTTATCTTATCTACAAAATTTCCTTTTATAGTAAGTTCCCAAGTTTATTGCTGTCTGCATGTCCCTCTCAAACCAGGCCATTTTTGACATTTGATAAACAAAACTTATATTGGACTGGTTTGCTGCCGGAAGGACGAACCAATCACTTTGCTAAAAGTTGGACTGCGGCTTTTCATATTTCAAGCTAAATCTTTTTCCTATGAGTCATAAAAATTGTTCAAAGCAAGAAAGTGCTAGCAAGATAAGATTAGACTCTGTAAGATCAAGCAGAGGCAATTTCTTTGAATTGTGTTGCAAGTGAGCTTAAATACCCTTCCAGTCTCATGTTCCAATCAATGATGAGGTAGACGTTTGCTGCTAAGGTGGAAGTTATGAAGCATAGAATTTGTTGAAAGAAAAAGAAA
This sequence comes from Cylicocyclus nassatus, assembly GCA_958299035.1. NCBI lineage: Eukaryota > Metazoa > Nematoda > Chromadorea > Rhabditida > Strongylidae > Cylicocyclus > Cylicocyclus nassatus. The sequence goes on along the minus strand of CATQJL010000316.1, from coordinate 41,694,824 downwards.
ATAATGTAATATTGCAAAAGGAATGTGAAAATACGTATCATCCCCAATCGGTCAGTATGACTTATTTCAGAGTTACGAATTCATCGAGGACGAAATTAGATCCAGTTTTCACCCACAGAATATCTTCTGTTTCTCGGTGGATGCAAAATCTGATGATGATTTCTACTACAAAATCATTGCGCTTTCGATATGTCTTCCCAATGTTTTGCTCTCTCCAGGTGCGTTCAACGTAAAATGAAAAAATCTCAACCTTATTATAAACTCCTTGATAGCTCGAGTAGTACATGTTTATCCATACACTCTATTGTCTTGATAATCAAGACTGCTCTATCTAAGGGCTGGACCGCCACAATTGGTCTCACCTGATTTGCAAAAAAACGCTCATAACTCCTCATAACTCGGCTTTCAGAGGCTAACAGATAATGAAGACAGATATGGAATTAGCGTAGAAGGCTTTTTATAATGATTCGAGCAACTCTTTGCACGAAAGCTCTGATAAACTCAAAGTCAATTACTTTGCAAAAAATCATTTTTTTCTTGTAAAAAGTGGCAATCTAAACGAGAATGGCTTTTTGAAGGGGGATGTACATCGACTACATACATCGCGGCTTTCCCACATTCTCGTTCGCTCGCCCTTTCGAGAGAAAATCTCTTTGCAAAGAATTGTTCTTCACAGAAAGTTTTCCTAACAAAGGATGTTTTGGCCCAGCGTCAAGCCGAGCGTGGTTCTATATAGCCAAATTTTCACTTTCACGCATAATTTCTTAGCAAAATATTGGCCTTTAATGGCTTACAGCTTCGTCCAGAAAAGCGATAAGCAGATAAAGAAGACAGATTTAGAGTCAGCGCTCCATGCTGCATCTTAGGGTATGCAACTTGTCTGGATTAGCCACATCGATATTTGATCATTCCCGTAAGTTAGAACGCTCTTAAGACAGTGTTCTACTCCGCACAACGCTGTACATTCTCTTAACACAAAGCCATCTCGCTCATTTACTTTTCCGGGAGAATTTTTTGCAGAACAAAACAACAACTTCAAATTTAATTTTCAAAATTTCTTTCAAGAAGAATGACAAACAGTTTACAAAAAGCCAACTAGATTCATATTTGAACATGCAGAAGTACATTTCTGTGATTTCTTTATGCAAAAACGAGTTATGCACATTAGAATTGCACATTCCTTTCGACCTTTTTGGTAATTGCTTCTTTGACAACGTCACGTAAACACTGCACCAGAAAATCCATCCGAATCAATCCTTTTTTCTTTGAAGAAGTCTTTTAAGCCCTCATTCAATAATTGAAATTTGTTAAATTTTCTAATAATAGACAGTTAAACTTCCCGTCGCAAGCGATACCAGCGCTTATAAAGATCTTGCTGATAGTCACAGCTTGACAAAACTTCAATCTTCCAAAATACTCCAAGGCCCGTATGCACGTACATCCCCGCAGGGGAGGAGAGGGGATCTGAGAGGGGATGCGTCATATCTCGCTACCCTACGTATCCTTCTTCTTCTTTCTCTATCTTGCTCAAAAGTTTTTCATACACTTATACCTGCGCATAATGGATGCCAGATTTCTTCCATGCAAGCTTGGTTTTTTGCCATTTTGTGTGATCCCCAGCAAAGCCCCTGGGGATCACCTCTCATTTTCAAAGTGATTTGTGTCCCTGAGAATTCAATGAAAAAGCTGCAAAATTGTACTGAGGATATACTACGGCACTACTAAGCATATTTTCGACAGAAGAAATGGAATCTGAAATTTGTGAATTTTTTGATGATCCCTGGCTCGCGAGCTAGGGATTAGGGATTACCGAAGATTTTGATATTGAAATTTCATTTGTTCCTATTATATTAGGTTGTCAAGAAAATAATGTCCGTTTTTATTTGCTTGCTTTAACAAAGCAATCAAACTCAACCCAACAAAGGGTAAGGGGTACTGTTCGATAGAGCAAAGCAAGCTCTACAAGATGGCACTCATGTCTTTGCGCCATGCTCGATCCACGGAGAGTTTGAACTCAAAATCTAACGATTTCCAAATGCCCAAAAAATCGAAAAAAATCAGATCTTCGTCGAAATAATTTCTACGGACCTCCCACTCGCTCACATCAATACTATCGATATCTGATATCCATATGTGCGATTGCCGTATTTTTTCCTTGACTAGAAACTGAGAAAACGAAAATTTCCCTGATTTTCTCAAAGCAATGCTGAGCCGTTTTTGCATATGTAGTTCTATACTACGAGCCTAGGTAAGCATAACTGTAGGTTTTCAGCCTATTTCGAGCGGTACTTTTCGAGAAATGTCGATTTTAGCACTGAAACTAAAACGAAAAAATCCGAATTCGTTATTTTTCGAAAACTACCGCTTGGAATGGGCTGAAAATCTACAGTTATACTTAACTAGGCTCGTAGTATAGAACTACATATGCAAAAACGGCTCAGCATTGCTTTGAGAAAATCAGGGAAATTTTCGTTTTCTCAGTTTCTAGTCAAGGAAAAAATACGGCAATCGCACATATGGATATCAGATATCGATAGTATTGATGTGAGCGAGTGGGAGGTCCGTAGAAATTATTTGGACGAAGATCTGATTTTTTTCGATTTTTTGGGCATTTGGAGATCGTTAGATTTTGAGTTCGAATGCTCCGTGGATCGAGCATGGCGCAAAGACATGAATGCCATCTTGTAGAGCTTGCTTTGCTCTATCGAACAATACCCCTTACCCTTTGTTGGGTTGAGTCTGGTTGCTTTGTTAAAGCAAGCAAATAAAAACGGACATTATTTTCTTGACAACCTAATAATTATCTTTAGCAGCGTCATAGAATATCCACAGTACAATTTTACAGCGTTTCATTCAGTTTTCAGGAAGATAAATGTCATTGAAATTGAGAGATGATTCCCTGGAGATCCCTTAGGGATCCCCAGGGGATCACACAAAATAGTGAAAATCTAATCAATCACGCCATTAACCTGGCATCCATTATGCGCAGGTATGAGGGTATGATGACCTTCATAAGCGAGATGGAGAAGGAAGAAGAAAGATACGTAGAGTAGCGAGATACGCATCCTCTTTCAGATCCTCTCCCCTCCCCAGCGGGGATGTACGTGCATACGGGCTTTGGAGTATTTTGGAAGATTGAAGTTTTGTCAAGCTGTGACTATCAGCAAGATCTTTATAAGCGCTGGTATCGCTTGCGACGGGAAGTTTAACTGTCTATTATTAGAATGTACTACAAATTTCAATTACTGAATGAGGGTTCAAAAGACTTCTTCAAAGAAAAAAGGATTGATTCGGATGGATTTTCTGGTGCAGTGTTTACGTGACGTTGTCAAAGAAGCAATTACCAAAAAGGTCGAAAGGAATGTGCAATTCTAATGTGCATAACTCGTTTTTGCATAAAGAAATCACAGAAATGTACTTCTGCATGTTCAAATATGAATCTAGTTGGCTTCTTGTAAACTGTGCATACGGGCCTAACGAGCTTCTGCCGCCTGCACCTGACTTGAGTACAACTATGAGGTCGTGTACTTGATGACTCGTCTATTTTGTAGTGATTCTGAGTTCTATTTCACAATTCTGAGCTTTTTGGTTTTGTTCTAATCGTCGTCTCTCCAAAAAAGGCTAAATCAAGTCATCCTCTATAATTTTTCCAACATCTGATCGTGCTGATGCCTGAAACAATTCGAAGCTTTAGTTGTCTCAAAACTACAAATGATGATATCAGGCCTAGACGGAGGCTTTGAATTCGCCACAGTCCGCCATTTGCTTGTTTTTTTACCAGTGCGTCACTGCTTCGCAAAGGCTTGCACTGATTCTACCTATCTATACGTTTTTTATCCTCGCGTTATGATGGCATTGAAACTCACAGCGCAGTGCTGAATCAGAATAACTTTGAACAACTAATCATTCTGAAAACTATTTAATTTGAGATCGATGCTTTCCGTGGATGAAACTTTTTGTTTTTCGATCAGACTGTAGTCCAAAGTGCTTGGGTAATTTGTGTCGCTCAGCCATGTTTGCACACCTATTTCCGAGTCGACGGTGTTCCATACCTTCGAAAAAATCAAACTATCCAAGTTTTTACACGAAGCACGCGAAAAGAAGAGTTTGTAAAAACTTGTGTTTTTAAATATTCTTCTCACCTTTCGTCTTTAAGACCCCTAGCGAAGCCAGAGTGCCGTGAAAGGCATAGGTGCGATAAGGTGAGAATGACCCCTCCAGGGTGAAGGGGGTCGCAGCGGCGCAGCTCATTCGAGTGAAGGGTGTTTCACTTGGTAAAGAAATTATAAATTGACCGGGGGGGGGCATGGTGTTCCTCATCATTCTTCCTAGTCGAGGTTTATAAATTCCAATGCCTTGACATCACTGATTGTCTTTTTTCCGGAATGTGAACCGATGTGCCGCTGGATTAGCACACAATTATGTTTCTGCCCAGCACCTTTTTACTTTTTTACATTTTTCTTCTTCTTTTTTTACATCATTTTGCCCGTTTTTGAAATTACCATAAAAGATGTGCATGCGAGAACATTTGTTTCGGAAAGAGTTGGACAATTTTTAAGCATTTGCGAATCTTCTAAAGGAAAAAAATTCGTATTTTCTGTAGATGAACAGCAACGTCAGCAAGAAAATTGTTTTCAAAACCATCTCGTCCTCCGCTTTCAGAGAATGTATAGTTTGCCTGGATTATGATGAAAAAGGTGCTTGGTGAAGGGTGTGGGTAGTGACTTCTGGATATTTAAGAGATAAAAAAGATTTTTTAAGGTAAAAAATGCGTAATTTCTGTAGATAAACAACTTTCACAAAGAAATAGTAACCGTTGGAACCGCCTCGTCCTGCGCTTTCAGAAATTATAAAGCTTGTCTGAAATCCGTCCAAGAGAGTGCCTAGGTGAAGGGTGTGCTTAGTATTTCTAGAGATTTTCGAGTTTTTCAAAATAAAAAATTCATAACTTTTGTAGATGAACATCTTGCACGCCGACATGGTCACCATTGGAACCATCTCGTCCTCGGCTTTCAGAAAATACATACTTTGCCTGGAGTCCGGAGGGCTCAAGTAGACGTCTTTTTACAATGGTAAAAAAACTCCACCTGAGAACTCCCATTATAAGAGTCTCACCCACCCTTCATCAGACACTTTTTCAAAGGACTTCAGGCAAAGTACATATTTTCTAAAAGCGGAGGACGAGACGGTCCAATGGTAAAAATTTCATTGATTTTCTGTTCGTTTTTTTCTGTTCTGTTTTTGCATGTTGCTGTCCTTTTGGAAATACTTTTTGATGGGGTTATAGCCAGCTAGCCTCCGTAGGCTCGCTGGCCTTCAAAAAAAAATGGGAACATAATTTCTGAGAGGCAGCAAGATTCCTTAGTCGACCGTGGATGTACTTTCTTTTTCTCAAAAGATATGATTTGTTGTCGCCTTTATCAAATAAAAAAAACCTTGGCAGAAAACTACCTAAAGTGCTGTTTCAAAAATATCGTGCTCAATCCCCACGATAATGGCAAGTCGTGTGGTATAAAAGTTCCCAGCGACCGCAATGCTTTCCCTTATAGGAACACTGCCGCGCGCGAGACACCCTATGGCGGCTTTTGCCTAAGCAAAAGAGGGGGAGGGAGATTTGCCGCGTGCGTTACGCGTTGGGACTGGTTATCAGTTTCTTTATAGGACCACTGCCGCGCACGCTACACCCTTCGGCGGCTTTTGCCTAAGCAAAAGGGGGGGGGGGGAGATTTGACGCGTGCGTTACGCGTTCGGACAGGTTATGGCGCTGGAGGCCATGCAAAACGACCGTTTCCCCCATTTCGTGAATGTCTGGGATCTAAGCTGGCCGAAAGAGAAGAAATATCCATTCAAACCCTGCAACTAACCATAAATTCACAATAATGCGTTATGACAGCGAGCAAGTATTCATAAGCAGCATGCTTGCAAACCGTTCAAAGTAAGGTTTTGAGCAAATCTGGAACTTCAACACATCTGCTGTACACCCACCGTAACCCAAGAAAATGGCGCCATCCTACGAATTCAAGATGGTATTCATGTTTAGCGCACCAAATGAGCACCCTAGGCAAAGTTTAGAGCAAATCTATGTTTTCGATCCCATACCGTATAACCACCATAACTCTATGAAAAGGTCCCAATATGCAGAGAGAGTATGATATTCGTAATCAGGCATGTCGAATAAGCCCTCTGGACCGAATTCCGCCAAATTCATGATTTTGACTTTTTACCGTACACCCACCTATCGTAGCCACACGGGGAGACGTTTTGCAGAGAAAGTGATATCAGTAATCAGCATGTAAGATAACCCTTATACACGAAGTTTGAGCAAGCTCTACCACAAAAAAAATTTGGGGCCCGGATAGCCGAATAGCGCCAGACTAATATCGAACTCGTAATCAGCATGCTCAATTACCCCCCTGTGCAAACTCTCAGCCTCGTAGCTCCAACTTTGCAAAAAAATCGATAAAATCGATAAAAATAATGGACGATTTTGAAAACCAATATTGTATTCGGAATCCCCATGCTCGATTACCCCCCTGTGCCAACTCCCAGCCCCGTAGGTGAACTCTGCAAAAAATCGATAAAAATCGATAAAATCGATATCGATCGATGACGAAAAGTAGCCTATGACACCCGCCGGGGCCCGAAGTGTATGTGTGCCAAGTTTGGTCAAGATCGGTTCAGAAATGGGATTTTCTATTCGGAACCTACGTACACTCATACATACATACATATTAGGTTGGCACGAAAGTTCTTGCGTAATTCAAACAAAATTCAATAACTTTTCGAAAACTCAACCCAAATTCATAATCTTGTATGCTAAAAATATTAGAAGTCTCACGCTCCATGATGGAAGTTGAATCGCAACATTTTATGAGCTAGCCATCGAGAACGAAGCGCTCAAATATGGAGCTCAAATTTTGCGATTTTGAGTTTGGTGGCAGAAAATCGCAGAGGGCCGCTGGCTAACCGAAAAAAAATCTATAGAATTTACCTGCACAGCAGAAGTCCTTATGTTATTTTAGCAGGCTTTGATTTCGCATGGAAATGCGAAAACAAAAAATTTGTGAAATTTCTCATTTCACAGGACAAATCCTCTCATCGCTCTAATTTTTCCACAGAAACACAGTTTGCAACCAGAAATTGGACATAGTGCCTATTTAGAGTCTTGCAACTTTTTCTCGATTGTAAAAAAGTGTTTTCGCCGGAAAACTGTGGGCATGAAGGGATTTTTTCCGCAAATTGACATATTTCACAAATTTTTTGTTTTGCTTCACCGTGCAAGATCAAAGCCTACTAAAGTAACATATGGACTTTTGTTGTGTAAATAAATTCTGCAGATTTTTTTCGGCTAGCCAGCGGCCCTCTGCGATTTTCTGCCACCAAACCCAAAATCGCAAAATTTGAAGACTCATATTTGAGAGCTTCGTTCTTGATGTCCAACGCAAGGAATCTTATGCTTAAACATCCATCATGAAGCGTAAGGCTTCTAATATTTTTAGCATACAAGATTGCGAATTTGGGTTTAGTCTTTGAAAAGCTATTGAATTTTGTTTGAATTACGCAAGAACTTTCGTGCCAACCTAATACATACATACATACATACATACAGACAGACAGACATACAAACAGACATTCAACTTTATATATAAGAAACTGGACCCTCCGTCACGCTGGGGTTAAGGATAGGAGGGACGCAGAAAACTGCCGTCGCGCTTGGAAGGATCGAATGTATATTATAGTAAGGATTCTAAAACTAGCACTGTAATCGTTATCAGCATGTTCATTTACTCCGTGTGCCCACTCCAAACCCCGTAGTCCAAAATTACAAGGAAAAGAAGCAAAATGATGCAGTTTCAATCAATGACGAAAAGTAGCCTACGACAAGTTTGGTCCAATAAGGGCTTATCTTTTGCACTTCGTGAGCTGGCACCACGAGATGTCATCTTCTGCCAATATTGTATTTGAAAATCAAATGATTTCTTCAGCAAGCATTTAGTGCGCCGTTCTGTCAATCGTCGTGGAAACAACATGAACCAGGCCCACTATGATTGCCTTCAACTCCTCTCTGAGCACAAAAGCTGGGGATACGTTTTATTGCTTCAGGTTCTCTTTTACCTAATGGCTTATTGAAAAAGTTACCACTCAATGCTTCTTCAGAAAGTAGAGGTTTTTGTTTTACACTGATAGCATTTAATCTAGAATTACGACATGATGATCAAGACAGTTTATGAAACTGTGTCGATACTAAAGGAGTTTGGTGGAGCTAACGACATTTGCGTACGGCCATGCGAACGGAAAAGATGGAACCATTCAGCAAAATGGGATGTGCGCTCATTGAAGTTGTTTCGCAATGGTACAAAGATCACAGTTATTCTCATGTACAATGATTTCTGCAGAATCCCAGGCAACTAAGGCTCAGCTAACAACCAATCTGACCATGGTTCGAGGGTTTGTACAGTGCTCACTAAGCAGAGCGGCTGTTGATTGGGCTGTTAAGATCGTTGACTTAACGCCACTTATAAATCAGCTCAACATAAATGTAAGCATTCCTATATATTCAAAAATCGTCCGTGCTGTAATTACAGAACCAGCGCGTCACTTCGTTCGCAAAGGTTCGCACTGGTTCTTCTGTCTATCTTAGTCATTCTCGTACAGTGATGGCTTTCAAGCTTTCGCGCAAAGCTGACCATCAAGAATGAATTCTAAGGAAGGCGCTATACTTCTCGAGGAGTATAGCACACCTTTAATCAATATGCATCAAATAAGTGCAAAATCGGCAATTGTCATTGTTATCGGCGGTCGCTAGTTGCTACGACTGTCGATATTGGAGACGACGGGCGATCGCCGTCGTCAGTGCTACTGTGATCAAAATATAGTAGGCTTTGGTTGCCAAAAGAAGAAGACCAATCACGAAAAAGTGGTCTTCCTGGGGTGAAATCCCATAATATGTAAGCTTTGCATAAGCAAGTTCACGACTTTGAGAATGTCTCAGAACGCAACAAGTTTTGCAGCTTGGAAAATGATTGGAAGCTTCAAAGGAATCAGAAAATCCTTGTTTGAATCTGAAATTGAGCTCCTTCCCAAAAAAACGATAAAATCGATAAAAGTAATTGATCATTTCAAAATCCAATATTTTATTCGTAATCAGCATGCTCAGTCAACCCCTGTGCCAGCTTCCAGCCTCTAGCTCAGTTTTCAAAAACCGATAAAATTGATATCGACCGATGACAAAAAGTAGCTTACGTGCCCGCCCCGCCCCGAAGTATATGTGTGCCAACCAGGGTCAAGCGTGTTGATGCGATCCGGGACCCCCATTTACGACCCCTCCCCCCTTGAAGGTACCCATCCGTACGACCCCCCCCCCCTCCATCTACGCCCTTACTCCCCTGCCCACATTCCTCGCGGTAACCTGCATAAACGAATGTCAATCTCAAAAAACACCCGCGTGAGAACTTCAGTGAGGTTTCGGAAGCAGAATTTCTAGGCCACTGGGGCATCTGTAGCACATATACACACCTTCAATAATGTTTGAGATTCTGCAAGTTTTTTTTGAATTTTCAGGCATACTTCAGGCCAGCAAATTCAGTTCCCGTATGCGACACAAATTTTTGCATGGAGGAAAAAATGACATTCTTGAACTAAAAAAGATGCTTTCGACTAAGAAGCTTATTTCCTACCTCTTCCACAGTTTTTCCTGCGAAAAAAAAAACAGCTTCAGCGTCGTCCAGAACGACGTCAAAAACGTGCATGAGCACGGTAGTTTGAAAATTCGTAACTAGGGCCAGGAAAAGACTGAGAGGCTGCAATGAACAGGTTCTGTAGCATAGTGCCCAGACTATCTATAGAAAAAGTTTAAGCCCTTGAGGAGCAGTGAGCTCGAAAAATTCTAGATGCGACTCTCGAAAATTTAGATGCGATCCTAAAAAGCAAAAACTGGGATTTTTGAGCTTAAAATTTTGTAACTTACCAGAGAAGTTGTAAAACAGCCTGCAATTTTTATGAGGGAAAGTAGGAGGATGGCCTCGTATTACAGCAAAATTGCAGCCAACAAGCTTCAATAGCTCCGGAAAAATTTAGATGCGACCCAGATACGACCCCTCTTTTGTCATTTTTTGCCATCATACATAAAATCATAAAAAAAATCCGAAGACTATAAAGTAGGACCAAATTCTGCATAAATGTAGTAGAGCACCTTTTAAGTACACATAAATTGTAAAGACCGTATGAAAAGTTACAAACAGATTTACAAATTATTGATGATTAGCGTTGATAGAGATATGCGCTTTTGTCGAGTGTGCGAGTCTTATGTGAGCCTTCGGAAGCAGGATGTCTACACCAATCGGTACATCTAACATCTTTATCACACATACATGCCTTTAGTAGCATTTGAGCTTGTGAAAGTGTTCATTTTTTTAATTTTAATCATGCCACCCTGGTTCGATCCCCGTTTGCGACAATATTTTGCGGGAGAAATAGTGATTTCCATCAAAAAAAAAAGAGAACTAGGTTCTAATCTTTCAAAAGTGCAGCAAGTGAAGTGAATTTCTACGTTTGCAAATGTTTTCAAATTATTGTTCACGTTTTTATTTGATACTTTGGTACACGGCGTTCCTTTAATTTATTGTTACGAACACGTAATAATTATCTGCCATTCGATTTCTTTTCGTGCTTACGGTTTTTTATCCAAAGTACCTCTTTTTACGACCCCCTCCCCCAACATAGGTACCCCGCTTACGACCCCCCCCCCCCCGTTGCGACAGTCGCATCACACGCTTGACCCTGGTGCCAACCTTGATCCGGATCTTTTCAGACATGAAGTTTTCTATCCGAATATACTCATACATGTACGCACAGACATACAAACATGCATACAAACGGACAATCTTTCAGCTTCACATTAGGGGTTGGTGCAAAAGTTTTGTCAGTTTTCGGAATCCATTGACATTTACGATAGAATGAAGACAAACAAACATTTCAAACTGTATTCAAAGTTCCTCTTTTTTCCAGCTGCTACACTCTTAATGTGATTCATTGAAAGAGCGCTGAGATGATCGCTGGAGTTTACAACCTTCCATTTTTACAACGTACGACTTTTGCAGTTTTTCAAAATTTTATTTGAGACTATTAGGGAAGCTTTCATAGCCAAAGTAGAGCAAATCTTTTGCCAACTTTAGCAACTTTTCTTCTTTTTCGGCTATTCTTCTAGAATTTTGTTCAATAATTTTTCAATAGTCTTGATGTTTGAATGCTCGCAAAACTCGTTATTGCACCTAACACTTGGTAATCTTCAGAATACTGGGGCTCACACTCGATTATCACTAGTACGGCCTTATAAACTAAATGAGCGAATTTCTGTTCAAAACAAGTACATTTTGAAAGTTGGGATATGTCAATGCGAACTGTGAAATTGAAAAAGATTGCTATTTTCCCCCGCAAATTGCGTGCTCTGCCAAGAAAAGGCAACTGTCAGAAAGAGGAAAAAATGTTGTATCGAATGTATCCGAATTCTTCACCATTTCATGTTCTCGAGGTCTGACTATAAAATTTAAGAATATATAATGGTTTAGAAATTTTGAAAGATACGCCACAAAGCTACAAAAATTGTTTTGCTCTATCTGCTAACTCTCGAGCTTCCCAAAAGCTTCAAAATGGGTTGTAGTTTCCAGCGATAATCTCAGCATTCTCTTAACGAATCTTACCGAGAATAGAGCATTTGGAAAGAAGAAGAAATTTTGCTTTGGATACAGCTTGAGATGTTTGTTTATTCCTACTGTACGGGCAGGGCTCGGCACGAGCTGGCACCAGGAAATTTTCAAAACGAAGTCCCCCTTGAAATTTGCTAATTTTTACGAAGTCCCCTTTGAACCCAGACCAAAATCCCTGAAAATCCTCCAAAAACGAAACGTCGACTAAAAAAAACGTCGCAATTTGTCGACAAAAACGATATCCCCCTTGCTTTTTGACCCAAAAACGATATCCAGCTTGCCCCGTGCCAGCTGGTGCCAGCCCCTGTGTACGGGACTTCCGTCATTTCAAAAAACTGACAAAACTTTTGTTCCGACTCAATAAATAAGATTTCTTTCGAGATTTTCGAATTCCGAATTTAGATGGTATTTAATAACATGATATTTTCAATCTTTGAATAAGTTCGATATTCGTTTACTCAAAAGTTTTGATTCTCAAATTTAATTGACCCTTTTTTATTTGAAACCCTTCGGCATCCCCTCATTCGGGTAAACTGTGCGACCGCGTTTTTTTTTGTCGCGCGAAAAAACATAAGTGGCTTTTTGAGTGCCCACAACCAACTTATACAGTTTTGCTAATTCCCTTTTTATTATCTGTGTAACTTGGGACCGAAAATACCCAGATAGAGAGAATTACTGAAGAGTTGTTTTCAGCTGTTTCTGATTTCAATTACATTTTCGTTCACTGCAATGCGCGCGAACAAATGAAAATCAAAATGAACCGGAGGGAGAAGATACATAGAACCAAGAGGTAAAAGAAACATAGGCCAGGCACTAGAAAGGAGGAACTCGGGATAAGCATCTATATAGCCATAAACTCACTTTCCCGTTTTCGCACAAAGCGCGATTTAGTATTGTTCTCAAGATAAAAGTAAAATTCGGCCTTGCCCCCAAGTTCTCATAAATGCGACATGAATCCCAAATATCCAGCGGCGGCCCGTCTCTGCAACGCACAAAATATCAAACTTGCACTTTTTCTTACGAAGAGAGCTTTAAGATCTTTGAAAAATTCTTCTGTTTTGAACTTGGATTCAAAAGTTTTTTACTGGTCAAGGAATATGACAGTGACAGTGAAAATATCCTGAAAGTTGCTGCGGGCTAAAAGGGTGGATTAGAAAATATGACACGGAAACTACGTACACTTGTATGTTGACCCGCCGATTTTTGATGTAGAAGCAACACGATGTTTTTTTCATTATTTCTTTTAACTTCTGTTGAGACATGGAATCTTGAGTCATCTTGATTCTAATTCGTTAGGCAAGAACAGGTCAGTTCAGCCCCTCCTCGAGAATTTTTTGCAACCGTCTTGGATAAAATTTTCCTTGTTTAGTTAAAATCATCTTATATATAAAGCTGAATGTTTGTTTGTATGTCTGTATGTCTGTATGTCTGTCAGTCTATGTGTACGTATGTTCCGAATCTTATATATAAAGCTGAATGTCTGTTTGTATGTCTGTATGTCTGTCTGTCTGTCTGTCTGTGTGTACGTATGTTCCGAATAGAAAATTCCATTTCTGAACCGATCCGGACCAAACTTGGCACACATACACTTCGGGCCCCGGCGCGTGTCATAGGCTACTTTTCGTCATCGATCGATATCGATTTTATCGATTTTTATCAATTTTTTTTGCTGAGTTCACCTAGTTGGCACAGGGGGGTAAGGGTAATCGAGCATGGGGATTCCGAATACAATATTGGTTTTCATGATTATCGATTACTTTTATCGATTTTATCGATTTTTTTGCAAAGTTTGAGCTACGGGGCTGGGAGTTGGCACAGGGGGGTAATCGAGCATGCTGATCATCCCCAAGGGGGGTGATCAGCATGCTCGATTACATCCCTGTGCCAAATTCCAGCCCCCTAGCTCGAATTTTCAAAAAATCGATAAAATTGATAAAAGTAATGGACGATCCTGAAAACTAATATTGTGTTCGTAATCAGCATGCTCGATTACCCCCCTGTGCAAAATCCCAACCTCGCATGTCAAAATTTACAAAGAATCGATAAAATCAATAAAAGTAATCGATAATTCTGAAAACTAATATTGTATTCGGAATCCCCATGCTCACTTCCCCCCCTATGCCAACTCCTAGCCCTGTAGGTGAACTCTGCAAAAAAAATCGGTAAAATCGACATCGATCGATAACGAAAAGTGGACTGTGACACCCGCCGGGGCCCGAAGTGTATGTGTGCCAAGTTTGGTCCGGATACGGCGGAGCCGGGTAAGCCAGCTAGTAGTCAATAATTTACAATTAGATTAAAATAGATTTGTGAAAAAACGATCAATTACACTTATAATTTGAGATTGTTATCTTTCCTGGTGCTATGGTTACTGTGCAAAACCGCGCTCGAACGCCGCGTCGCATTGTCAACGATTCTGCTCGGTGTCACCACTCGTTTAAACGGACAGAAGGAGACTGTACCAGAATAAATTATCTTAGTTCAATCTCAACGCCTAGATGCAGGTTTTTTTTCCGGACTCTACCGTTAATTTCCAACTTTAACTTAGGGTTGTGTAATAAGTTTGTTCGCATTTTTTGTTTCAATTTTTTGCAATATTCTGCAAAGCATTTGGCAAAATGTTAGTGTGTGTTCGGAAGCTCTAAGTCTGCTTTACCAAGCTCCTGTTATTACACTTCAGATTTTGAGAAGTAGAACAAAAAATTTGGCTACAAACCGAAAAATCTGAAAGGGCAAAAATTCCATTTTCGGCATCTTTTTTCCTTCTTGGTTTTTCCGTCATTCGATTTTAAAATCTATTCAAAAAGCTTGACACCAAAAAAACAACTGACCAATCACTTATACACTTGCTGAAACTGTTTCTAACCTCCCACTTCCTTTCACCGACCGTTTAATACCATTTTTGCAAAATTCGGCGTAGCAAGGCTTTGCCGCAGCGGCGTTCGTTATCTCGCGTAATTGAGCTGTGTGCCCCCCAAGTTCTAGATTTTTGACTATGTAACCTATCTAATCGACGATTTAGCAATTATAGACCACATTTTCTGCCAATTCCTGAAATGTTCGGCTATCACACTCCCTCAAAGATGCCTTCAGATGCTTAACGTTGACATCGAAGAGACATCAAAAACATAATCATCAGAGCACCTTACTTCAAAATACTCTATAATAAAAAATATACCCTCTCGTTGCATTATCTGAGGGCCAGTAAGATTTTAGAAACACATTTTATCCAAATTGCACATTTCATTTTTGGCTCCAAAAAACGCTCGTAACTTCTCGATTATAAACGTTCTGCAGTATGGAAAGGAAGATTCGGAATCAGCATTTTATGCCCTTCAGTATGGTATACTTCCCATCTGAAAGGGCCACTTCGACTGAACATACATTCTATACTTGGGTCCGAATCGAATAGAAATTCGATCATTCGAATAAAACATTCGAATATATTCGTATTCGAAATTCGATATTCGGAGTTCTTCCATTTTCGAATAATATTCGAAACTCGAATAATTGAGAAAACGGGGTTTCGAATAAAATTCGACTCGAATGATCAAAAAACGAGGTTTCGAATATTATTCGAAAACTCGAATAATCAAAAAACGAGGTTTCGAATATTATTCGAAAACTCGAATAATCAAAAAAGGGGTTTCGAATAGATTTTATTCGAATGTTTTATTCGAATGTTTATTCGAATTCGTATTCGAATGTACTCCGTATTCAGAGTATTCGACTTTGTTGCAGAGCCAACTGCTGAGTATCAAGCTCACTTCGTCCGCGTTTTTTTTTCTCGCAAAACTCGGTATGCAACTTTTGCAACCGGTATACCTTTGAACTGAATGGAGAGTCGCATTCTTCCGACTGCTTGCGACAGTAAAAAAAAATCATATGTGGATTTTAATTGATGTTTTTTCAATCAATGAGATTGTTCGCACTGCTATTGGCACCAACTCAGCAAAGAAGATATCAAATTCAAGCTCTTGTTCTGAGTTCATACTGAATTGAAATGGCTGTTCTTCTTTCTTTGCATTGCTCATGCTTGCGGTACGCAAAGCCCACACTAGTGAGCACTCTTGCTCGCATAAATGATTAAAGTAAGTAAAGGACATCGCAGTTTTAGTGCAAGGTTAGACGGTTTAGATCGCCGTACGCGATTTGCCAGTTACGAGATGTCTTCAGATGTAATGGCAGCTTACCACAAATGTTTAGCGTGTACAACATACTAAAAAGATAAATGCCCTGCATTCTGTACTTTCAGAGTAGGTTTTGGACAATTTGAGTATTGCCATACCACGTCGCCACTGAAATGCCTGCAGTATGCCCGGGGTTATAGGGACATTCGTGATCGCTTCGCGGAGGAAACCACATGCTTCGTCCACGACTAACTTATACCACACAAGACGAAAGTCTCCGATGAACAGGCAATGTATCGTAGCATTTGTGGAATTTAAGTACATACAGGGTGTCCCAAAAAGATGTGCACACTGCTTGATTGTAAATAACTCTCTTGTAGTGAAGTGTTTCGAGAAGCTTTAGGTACCATTTTGTAGAGCGAGGTTCAACTTAGATTTACAATGTAGAGCGAATCGCCGGTCGTTCATTCTTACTGTAGGAGTACGGTAGAAACTTCAAACATATGGTGTCACTGTGAAAAAAGGGACCGTTTCAAAAATTTTCAAAAAAAATGTGGAAATTTGTGTAATAGGGTTTTTATGGACCCTGAGTTCAATACCCAACTCTTTACAAGGTTGAGAAGCTTTCTAAACGGTGTAACCGCAGTTTTTAGGAACACTTAAAAAACGTCTGCTGCTGCTTACCTCGCATAATTTTTTAATGAAGCATTAGGAAGAGTTGCAAACTTCACATTTAGAAACAGCAACTCTAGTTAGCCCAGTGTGAGAGTTTTCAGGTTGTTTTGGTTTCTTTTTGGAACAAATTATGGCCTTTCATGGCTCAAAACCCTCGTCAAAGTTTCTACCGTAATCCTACAGTAAGAATGAGAGATCGGCGATCCGCTCTACACTGTAAATCTAAGTTGAACCTCGCTCTACAAAATGGTACCTAAAGCTTTTCGAAACACTTCACCACAAAAAAGTTATTTACAAACAAACAGTGTGCACATCTTTTTGAGACACCCTGTATGTGGTCTCTTTCAGACCAATGAAGAAGAATCTTTTGGGCACAGCATAAAAATTTATATCGACTGCTTTAGTATGACTTTTTGCTGATGTATAGTCTAGTTGCCAACCTACTTTATCATTTTTGGAAAATCTTGGGCTGCGGGGTTGGGAGTTGGTACAAGGGGGTAAGTGAGGGTGCTGATTATGAATAAAAATTTACTTTATCGATTTTATCGAGTTTTGGAAAATCTTGAGCTATGAGGTTGGGAGTTGGTACAAGGGGGTAACTGAGGGTGCTGATTATGGATAAAAAATTACTTTATCGATTTTATTGATTTTTGGAAAATCTTGAGCTACAAGGTTGGGAGTTGGTACAAGGAGGTAAGTGAGGGTGCTGATTATGGATAAAAAATTACTTTATCGATTTTATCGATTTTTGGAAAATCTTGAGCTACAAGGTTGGGAGTTGGTACAAGGAGGTAAGTGAGGGTGCTGATTATGGATAAAAAATTACTTTATCGATTTTATCGATTTTTGGAAAATTTTGGGCTACGAGGTTGGGAGTTGGTACAAAGGGGTAAGTGAGGGTGCTGATTAACCCGAAGTCTACTTTATTGATTTCAGCAATTTTTGGAGAATTTTGAGCTAGGAGTTGGTATAGGGGATACTAGGGGGCTGATTATGATTGGATCGGGTTTAGCCAGATATGTCGGCAAGTTTGAGATGTGATTGCTTTAGTTATTCGATAAATCATTCGAATATTTATTCGAAATTCGACTTCCAATGTTCGAATATATTCGATATTTATTCATTCGATATTTTTGATTTTCCGAATTTATTCGAAATTCATTCATTCGATATTTTTGTTTTTCCGAATTTATTCGAAATTCATTCATTTGATATTTTTGATTTTCCGAATTTATTCGATATTCGTTTATTCGAGATTTTTTATTTTCGAATTTATTCGATATTTATTCATTCGATGAAAAATTATCGAATTACCCAAGTATAATACATTCCTTGTTAGAGTCTCCAATGCATACAAACACTGCGCCAAATGCTTTGTAAAATAAGCGTCTACATTCGACTATCCATAAATCTTGGCATGGTTGTAATCTTCTCGTTGTTTGTTTTCTGTTCACGAGGGATTTCATCGAATAGTTTACTTATGTGTCTTCGACTTTTCAGACTATGAAGAAGGCGAGTTCGCCGATATATTAGGCAGTATTCTGCCCTAAAGATCATTACCATTCTTCAACTACGCTCAAACAAACAACGAGGAGCTTTGTAAAATACTCAGAAAGACTTGAAACGAAAAATCGAACAAACTTATTACACAACCTAATAATTTCAAATATCGCGTGAGGAGGCTGCAAGTACCAGAATCGTCTTTATTTATCCTCCTTTATTGTTGTTATTGTTCCTCGAGTCGTTTTGTCAGGCTTTTTTGATCTACCCAAGAGAGATTATCGATCTCATACTGTCCAATGTCAAATGAATGAGAAATGGCGAAAGCAAGGCAATATCTAACAGGTGACTAAACAGCCGTGTGGAGCCAGTTTTGAAAAGAATAAACTGTCACAAAAAATTGAACGAAAAGGCAGAAAGAGCAAACTTTACGAAAGTGCAAAAGAGCAACCAAAATGCCACCTCTCTCTTACTCAAACAGGAAAACTCAACTATAAAACGGTTTCTCCTTTATTAGAGCCTCCCCAGCAATGATGTAAGCGGATAGTATAAACGCGTAAGCGACATAATTGATGGCCTAGACCCTAGCGTTATGCAATCACTCTGCAAAATAGGCATGCGTTACACCCGATTTACTTCGCTATCGGTCAGTTCACTAATTTGTTCAAGTGCTGAGCAGAGCCCTTGACAACGGCATTTGAAATTTTTTAAATGGTTGCTATCAGAGATTGATCGTCAAGTAGCAAAAGCGGTTTCAAAAACCGGTCCCAACCAGCGGCCCTCCCGTCTTAAGAAAATTCACCACACAATAAAATCTGCATAAATGTTTTTTGCTTGGGCATTGGCTTCATCACGTTTACAAATAATGTACATCTAGATCGATGGTACGATTAAGCTGACGTCTAAGTCAGCACCATTCAAACAAGCCTGAGCCTAGTTGGAAAAGACAGAGGTTTGGTAAAATAAAACCATTCTAAGTGTCCGTATTCATTCACTAGTCGCCAATGTTGCCAAGCTTTCGCTTGATACCCTTAATGATTGCCTACGCCTGTCGTTTTCAGGATTGCAAGATGTAAGTGTATCATCATGTTTTATCAAAAGACCCTCCCTTAATCAGCGAAATCGGTGGCCTCGCATAATTGAATTGTCACACCTTACATCTTTCATGAACTTCATATTGCTCACCCCTCTCCCGCTTTTGCTGAGGCGCTCCGAGGAAATGCTAACAATCATAGTAATTAAATAGCTGCGGACATATTTATGAGCGAAAAACAAGTGCCTAAACGCAATCCACAGTCAATAAGGGCTTTCAAAAACCCGCGTTTTTGATTGGTAATCTAAACTCAAGCAAAGTAGCCGTGACTGTCGCATTTTTACTGACATTTTGGCTGACAAACTGACCTTTACAAAAAGTTTTTTTTTGTAGAAATTTTCCGCCTTTGCTTGTGGGTCATTTGATCTATGCTGATTTTTTTTCTTTTTACAGTAATCACTTTAATTGCTTGTGTTCCAATGCTCCATGTTATTCATTTTTGCTTCAAAAATCGTACAAACCCTATGAGCACTTTAATAGATGAGACGCTTTCTAATATATTGTGTATCACGGTGGCTGACCCAAAAGACTGATTAGTGTGGCATCAGTACTTGTTGAACATTGCGCGATTTGACTCTACAGGCTTTTGTTTGTGCCTAATTGACATTAAGCTTGAGCGCTCGCAGCAAGGTCATAATTGTCGAGCAACTCCCAATTCCAGTTTCGGAGGTTGATAGACAATTGGATGTAACAATGACAATTTTTGCATGTTGCATTATCGCCCCTTTTAATAAACCAAATCAAGCAATTCGATGGCAGAAATCAGTTTAGCAAATGTGGAAAACCGTTTTTCGAAACCCGTCAGCTCATGTAAATCTCATTAGCAAAGCCTTTACAAAAATGCTTTTTTTACTTTTACTATGAGTTTGAAAGACCCTAATGCGTTACAAGAGCGGCTTGGAACAATGCAAATTTCCTCTATAATACGAAAAAAATCCAAAAAAGGGAATAACTCAGCGATACTTCTTGCCATCCTGAGATTTTCAAAAGTGAGTTGCGCTGTCCCCTACTCAACAAATTGATCTAGAAACTAAGAAAAGAAAAGCTAACCCTTGATTTAAGAAGCATGGTATTTGATTATTTTTGAATTTCAGGAGTATGCTATAGATGAAACGCTTTGGTCTGTCCTGCAGATGAACGACGACCTGCAAATGCCAGGAAGTTTCACAGCAAAATGCCTCAACAATGAAACTTATGTGCCATGTATTACGAGGTCTGCATGGATGGGTTCTTTGAATAGGATTATGTTAATGTGAACTCACATAAGTGCTAGCGTGCGCAGTGCTCGTTGTGTTCGTTATCTGGCTACGGTCGTTGGACTGGTTTATGCTTCGTTAATCTTTTAACTCTATCTCGGTGAAGTTAATTTAGGAAAAGATGCGCAATAGAGCCATGAGTCAGGCTATTACTCATAGCATTATCACTTTTACTCTTTTTGAGATTATATGTCTTTTAAACTGTGATCTCGACAACTATAGAATAAGTAATTTTTGGTTCAGACTACGCCCTCAGAACCTACTGAACCATCTGTTCATTGGAAAGACGAAAAAATCTTGCACGTTTTTGATACTAAACAAGGCCTAGAAACTCTTTCAAATGCGTGAGTTGATTGAATCTTGACGATTATAGTGACACACTCTTTTTGTGGCCATTGTTTCTGCAAAATCGCCTTCGTCAGAGCCTAGAAAGTCGAAAATAAGTGAGACTTTTTTTTGGACGCCAAGATTTTGGCCCATGACGAAAATCGCTAAGCCAGGGTTGTTGTTGGGCAACGGTCAGTTATGCAATTCGGTTAATTTAACGGGTAAAAAAGAAGTGCACGAGAATCTAAAAAAGAGGTAGAAGGTGTATCTGCGCATGTGGTGGTCTAGCACATTATTACGTTACCGAAGGTAAGTCTTCATTATCCGGATCTTTCTTTTCTTTTTGTAGTGTCTCCATACTGACTTTCGTCTTGAGCTAGATTTTGACGTCTAAGAGAACGTTTATGTATTCAAGCTCAAACGATTATCGGCTGTCCAGATCGAGATTCCAGGGATCCGGAGATCCTTAATTAGCAGCGCATACTCAGATGTCAAAATTTCTCCACTGTTTCCATTTCAATTTTCAAGTCCCGTTCGACTGTTTGCGTGAAATTAGCAGCATGGTGTCACAAAATGACAGGCAAAAGATATATATGAGAACGTTATATGCACCCTGACTGATCAATTAAAATTTTTTGTGATTTTTTCTAAAATTTTCGGAAGCCATGACCGCAAAACTTTAGACAAAATTCTGCAAACACATCGTGACCGTTGCTCATTCCAAGATGTTTATCTCACCTCGAGCATTTCAACTTGAATAGATAGCCTAAATCATTTTGTTGAGGTGCTACAGCAGAGTTTCTATAGCTTTAAAGATCGGCCGTACGTTGCCGGGAGCATTGCCACTTACAAGGAAAGGATACTTGGTGACCGTGGCCTTTTGATATGAAACGTATACCATTGAATGTAACTTGAGGCGCTAATTCCAAATCTGCTTTCGGTATCTGCTGTGCACTCTTCCGAAAAAAGTTATGAACATTTCTTGCCACCAGAATTTGCACTGTTTTTGATGCAGGATTCACCAATATCGTTAGAATGTTCGCTTATGCACTATAAAAGGAGCTTCCAAATAAAGTAAAGTTTTACGTCAAGCTCTAAAAAACTGACTCCGATTTATCAGAGCCTAAAAAGCCTGAATACTAACGATTTTGACTGCCTAATTCTCGTAAAATCAACATGGAAAAAAGTCCACAACTTCGTTCAGAGAGTCGCACAGCAGATAATGAACATAGATTTGAAACCATCTACTATACATCGCAGTGCAAAAGGCCACGGTCACCAAGTATCCTTCCCTTGTTAGGCAGCGCTCAACACACAATGACTAGTGTAAAATCCTACAGCGAACGGCAGCGTCAGTAACCCTGGTAACACCTGCCGGCAACATATGGTCAATCCCTTAGCTTTTGTGTTCTATCGTGTAAAACCAAGAGGTGGTAAATGTCAGGCTCAAGGGAACGGGCGTTATACTACAGCGGCTGTGCCGCTCGACGTCGCACTTCCACAAAGTTCAAGCTCTCGCACAAAAGTTTCTTGTCCGAACTTCGCGTATGCGGTGTTTTCGTCATAAACGTTATGAAAACCTCTCGATTTACTTTATTTCTGTCTTTTACAATTATTGTTTGGCACATGTAGAAGATGCTATTGCAGTATGAAAGCGTGTGGAGAAAAGTATAATTCCACAAGTAATTGCTATATAAAGTATGTACTCTGTCAGATGCTATAAAGGCATCCTGACCAACTTTTAAGTTAATGTTTGAGTAGATACCCCACGTACACCTCGTACCGAAAAAATGAATATGAAGGCGAACGCAACGCAAAAATTGAAAATGCCTTCCTTTCTGAGGTTTCACGCAAAATTTGCAAAGTACTTCACGACGCGCAGCGTCAGAAGCGGCAAAAACGACCTTTTTGTAGTGTAACGGCCACCCACAAGCTCAAGCTGATCTGAGTACGGATTGTTTTAACACTCCAAATAGCGCACATATCAAACGCTGAATGAACTACTTCGCTTGTTGATACGTTTATCTTGCAAGAAATCTATCGTTCAAAGAATTCATAGTGAGTAAGGAAAATTGAATGTGGAACACATAATCAGTGCAGTAATCATTAAGCGGTCTTCTACTTTATCAAAACTTGTGATAGCAAGGGCATTGGGATATATACGCGGAAAAAAATAAATTTAGTCGCTTCAGGGTTTGAAATTTAGGGTCACCTTTTGGGGTGGAAATAAGAAGTTTTTTCAATGTCCTATGTACAGACATAATATCTGCATATTTGGCATTGAGAATTTGCAACGACTGTCTACGATTAGGGGTCTGATGGCTAACAAGGTAGGTTTTATGAAAGTTGAAAGTTTAGCGTCATAATGGGTTAAAATTGTTTTAGCCTTATCCAAGTTTTGACTACGCAATCGTTGATTGTACGCACGAGTTGCTTTTCAATCGAACGTTCTTAGGCCAAGTTGACCATGAGTTGGATGTGCGTTTCTATGACTCCTTTGAAAACGTGAGTAAAAACGAGCTCATGGTTGAAAATTGGAAATTTACGATGGTTGTAAACAGGGTGCGAGGACATGGAAAGCATCCAAACTTGCATTTTCAGGTTCGATATCATAAAAACTCACTCAATCCTGATCCAGCTTACAAACTGCAGTGTCCAAGACCAAAACTCAAAGGATTTTTCGTGGGCCACGAGTCATTTTTGTTTTGACCTAGATTACATATAATAATAAATGTATTGAGTTATCACAAACGGTTTTTGTTGTTTTTGTAAAACGTGGCTTTGTTGTTCTTTGGAACGGCACGCTTTAGCACACAGCGAAGAACTCTTATGCTTCACTTGATGTACATAAGAAGTTATGGATTTTGTCTTCAAATTCTGGTTTTACTGATGCGAGAAAAGTTATTCAAATGTACTCTACATCACGAATTCACGTCATCTATATATACAGAGTGTCCCAGAAGTAAGTACAAACTTTTCAATCGTTAATATCTCTCTTCCCATTGTGTCTTTTACTGCCATTTAAGTACCATTCTAAAGGGGAGGCTTCAACTTAAATTTACAGTACCGAGCGAATCATCGATAGCTCTTCGTTACTGCAGGATTACTGTAGAAACTAAGAAAAAGATTTTAGGCCAGTGGAAGCTATATTCTGCCTCGGAACAAAACCGAAAGCCAAAAACTCTTATTCTATGGTAGTGGAAGCCGATGATTTCGAATATGAATTTTGAACTTTACTGTGATGCTTTTTGTCTAAAGTTATCCCAGGTGAATCGCATTAACCGAATTCCCAGTACTTGTCAGAAATGTACCGTCAGAAAAGCCGAAAACACTTGTAAAAAGTTGTTAGGTGAAATCAGCATGCGCGAAGATCCTAGTCCACAATTCAGATTTTTGAAAAAAAAGTTTTGTCAGTTGGCACATTTCATAATTGTTCCACATCTGGAAGTTCTTACCGTAATCCTACAGTAACGAAGCGATATCGGTGATTCGTTCAATACGGTAAATCTAGTTAAAGCCTCTACAGAATGGTACTTGATTGGCAAAAAAAAGACTCAGTGGGAAGAGAGATATTGACGATTGAAAAGTGTGTGCTTACTTTGGACACCCTGTATGAAACTCAAAATTGTCAGTTTGGAGGTTGTGTGCGCCATAAAAACGCGCGCCGCTCAACCGATTCAGCTAAAGCTTTGCACACATAGGTTTTCGACCCCTGCGCAGTTGAGGCTACTTTTTGCTGTGATTCGTTGGGTCCTTCTATCGATTATTGACTTGTTTACGTTTTTCTAAGGATAAGAAGGTTTATCATGTTTAATCAACCATTTTTCCATAGCCGCGTAAAGGAGGGCGGTAAAGCTCATTTTTGCCTTAGGACCACGAGGATGGGAAGGTTTTGAAGTGTCGATGTCCCAGCGTAAGTCATCCATCTCTGTATATAAAACTCAAAAATTGTCTCTTTGGAGGGTACGTGCTCCAAAGAAACGCTCATGGCTGAAACGACTGAGCTGAAACTTTGCACACAGATGTTTGTCACCCTGGAGACGGTTTAGCTACTTTTCACAAAAATGCGTCGGGTCCTTTCATCGATTTATTGGTTTGTTTACTGACTCCTAGAGAAATGAAAGCTTGCAGTCACTATCAAGTCATTCCGCCACAGCCATGTGAACGAAGACGGTAGATCTCATTTTTACACAATGGTTAGGCAGCACGCGGTGACTTTACATAAGTCACTTAGTGGATCCATTTATTCTTTTTCTCGCACGTCGTATTCTGTGCAGAAAAGCAGGGCAAGGCGAGATGATCGGGTGGAGGTGAAGCGCATGACAGCGGAGAGGTACGTATTGCCATTTCACTCGGGAGTGTATACCTATTGACGGTTTGGCTATCCAGTTCCGTGTGAAACCGGGTATGCCAGCTATAACATATAAGGGGAAGGGGGGGGGGGGGGGCTCGCAGTGCAGGTAAACAATGGCCCGCGCTGGACCGGGAAAGTCGGCTGGTAACATATAAGAGGGGAGGGGCTCGCAGTGCAGGTGAACAATGGCCCGGGATGGACCGGGAAAGCTAACTAGTCTTATAATAAAGCTTTTCGAATTTCCAAATAAATGCAGAGATTGAAGATGACGTTTACTCAACATTTAACTACAGCAACCTACAGTAAGATGCCAACAGCAGAGTTGCCTTCGTAAAGTAGGTCGGATGATCTTCATGTGCGTGGAACAAACTTTTCTGATAATTAGAATTTCTGCTTTTTCTAAGCAGTAGTATTCGCCAGAATTTGGCCGTGTTTGTAATTACTGACTGATAATTGGAAAGGTTGCGGACCCGCTCTTCATGAGATTATCACGAGGGAAAGGTATCGTCGCTTTCCCGGTGTACGTTGGGCGAGCATTTGCAAACATCTAGACACGTTGAACTTGATAACCCTCTAATAAAAGGCGTTGTTTTTTTTGTTATTTCTCGTTGTCAAAAATGCCACGTAAGACAACAGCAATATAACAGTTTAGAGAGTACAAAGAACCATGCGTTGCAGTACAGGTTTGACAAGTTCATCAACGTGTTCAGATGTCTGCAAATACTCCGCCCAACGTATACGGGAGAGACGACGATAAATGGCTAATGAAGAGAAGTTGTACTGTTGTGTAGACCTGGGACAGTGAATGTACATTTTTGTTTCATATGTAACCTGACAAAGTCACGAGCAGATATGACCTGCGTTTAACCGTAGAATCTGATTGTACATTTACTACGTCGCCGAAAAGGAATGTTTCCCAGCACATTTGCAGCATAACCGCATCTCTACGTGTAGAACATGTTGCTGCAGCCTGTGCCAAACGTCCGCTAAGAGTGGAGCCTACGAGCGAAGTGTCGTCCTCTACCTGCTCTAGTACTGAGCGTACAGGAAGTGACTGGATAGTGGGGTGGACCCTGGCACGTATACAAGTCCAATCCTAAACCAGCAGCTTTGCATTCGACGATTACATCACCTTAATCTACTAATGACAGAAAATGATCGAAGCATAGTAAGAGACTGCAGGACACTGGATAGAAAACATTCTATCGTCGTTTTCTTCACTTACACATAGCGCTCTGTGTTGCAAGGTTCTTTTTGCAGCTTAAAGTGAAACAACATGATCCTGTAATGTTTTGAACATAAGAAAATATAGGTGCCATTAACAAGGTATAGGTGCCACTGACATTACTTGGAGAATTCAACTATAAAGTTTTTTTTATCTTTTTTGAACATTCAATGAGAGATGCATGCTTTAGATATTCAATTTTCGAAGAAATGGATTTGAAATGCGAGGTTGTTGGCTGCAAAAAACTCGTATTTGCATACACTTCTTGAATTTCCATTTGATTAGCTGTTAGACTACCTTCTACATGACGCTTATTCATAAGGTATATCGAGTGCGACGCAGGTCTCGAAAATGCTTCATGTGTCATGGTTAGGTTTCACATATGAAACACAGATTACGACTGACGTTCCAAGCGAAACGATGCACGGCTCATTTTGAAAGACCACGTTCACCCTTATAATCTTATTCATTTTGCGCCACACTCAACAACGGAGCTATAATTTCAAAAAATGCTGAATCACTCAAGTCGCAGATTTATCTGCATTTCTCATATCATGCTAGCGGAATTACGCATTTTGCGGGGGAGATGGTGCAGAAGGAACCAAAGCCCTTGCCGCCTGTATCCAAAGGGGAATGGGGAAGGCAGAAGAGGGTCTCCCCATCGCTCCGCCCACGGGATGCTCCCATTGTGTGTTGAGCAAGAATGGTGGATGGACTACCAGATATTGATCAAATCTGATGGATTAAGGGGTTAAACGATGAATTGGAACTTGAAAAATGGACAGTAAAGATTCCCAAACAGGTTTTCAGGTACCAGGATGATAATAAAAATAGTATCATGTCATAAACCTGATACATAAATAGAGTAACCATCTTTCCAAGAGTCAATGTATGGAACACCACTACCATTAAATTGTTTTTAAATTTCTCTCAGAATCGAAATAATGATACAAAGCCTAGAAAATGACCAGAAAAAAGACTGATTCAAAGCAGGGGGACATAAGAGACGAAAATGAAGTTTCAGAGTGGTTCTAATAATAACTTTAACAAAGAGACTACGAAATTCGGGATACTCAGATCCAAGAAGGACGTAAAATGCAAATGCAAACATCTTATGCCTGAGAGGAGGCTCAGTAAAGCTTCACAGCTCAGATTTAAAGTGCGAACCAAACCTGGACAATTTTACCCCGCTGGCAGTTGTCGAGGCATAGGATTACAGAAGTGGGACAATATCAAATGGGGCGAAACCAATGTAAACTACTATAACTGTAATAACAGACAAGTTTTGGTGAATTTATCTGCTTTTTTCAACTTTTTGCCCGATTCTAATTTTGCAACTCGAAAATTTTTGATGAATAATTTGGCATCTACTTTCGCAAATTCACCTTTTCGAAACAATTTTGCAACTCACTTTCTGATGATTAATTTGTCATCTACTTTCGCAAGTTCACCTCTTGAAACACGACTTTTCAACGGCTTTTTTTCTCACCCTTCCCCTCCCCTTCCCCCCCCCCCCCCAAGTAAAATACTTTGGAGTTAACAAAGAATAAAGTCTTCACTTGAATTATGATTTTTTTGGCTCATCAGACGACTGGCTTGATCCTGTAAAGGTCAAATAATCGGCTATCGATTGGCTCAAATGCAACTAACGCAGTGACTATCGTAAAAGATTGAGAAAATCAGCTCAGGAAAATAAAATGCAATATAGAGTAAGGTATAAAGTAAGTTTTCCGCGAAGCCAATTATAGGAGTTCATGAAAAATTTCCGAAGCTTTTACCCCTTTAAAAAATTTTTCATCAATTCCAATCTTTAAAAGAATGATGAATTGCATTGATGTGAATTCATACAGAAGTCCGTTCAAAAGATTCGCCTTTCGAAACTGGTCACAAATTTGTTTTCCCCTTCTCTGTATCTCCACTTCAAATCTTTCAAACTAGACTTTTCCTTCCGCAAATTCCTGAGCAAAAAAGGCAAAACCCAGGCTCAGCGCGGGGGGTGGAACTTGGAGGGTTGCCAGATCCTTCTTGGCACGCAGCCAGCTTCTCCCCTTTCCCTCTTGGATACAGGGGTCAAGAGCTCTGGTTCTTCCTGCACCGCCGCCTTTTGCGGGAGGATATCTGTAAAAGAAGAATGTCAGACCATGCTTGAGCGAAGCTCCCGCATGATGTTTTAACTTACGATGTCTCATTCTTACGGAATGTGTCGCGCGCGAATGTTTAACACGCTATTAATACATTACTAGCTGCATACCGGCTTCCTTCAATACCTATCTACAATCAAGATAGAGCTTAAAACATGTCCCACATCTACTCTCAGCTCTTTTCTACAAAAGGTAACAGCGGTAAGTTCATTTGCTCCTCTACTATCCCCCATCCCCCCCCCCCCTCCCGACTTTTGCAAAAAATCATTGAAATCGGTGAAGATAAACGTTGATTTCAAAAGTAGACATCGTATCTGTAATTAACATGCTAATTTGACCTTTTGCGTTACTGAGTCAAAAAGCAAACTACCACACCCGCCTCTTCCTGGTGTATATGCTCAAGGCTTGCCTCACAAATGGAACTTTTTCTTCTTGTATTAATATCGACTGATTTCGTATATTAGGTTGGAAAGCAAGTTTTTGTTGCTTGAAATTTGGAAAATCTCCCTTTTTAAAGGTATTTCCTAACAGAAAACTTCATTAGAAATAAAAGTTCATTTACTTTACAGCAATCCTCGCGGCTCTCTGACGACCTGACTATAAAGAAAAATTCGACTAGGAGAACCAGTTTAACTTTTACCGGAAATAAATTGTTAAAAATCTGGAACGCTGCAGGAAAATTTAAAATATGTTTCTCATACTTTTTGTAAGCTGCTCTTTCTAACGCTGCCAAATTTGACCGAGCTTTTCTATGAAAAGTTGTAATTCTAGAGGAAAATGCGAAAACGGCAAAAATATTACGTTATTACATAAGCCTCGCTACACTCTAAATTTTTACGACGCATACACTTCAGAAATTCAGTAAGGCCCTAAGATATCATTCGATAGAGCAAAGCAAGCTCTACAAGATGTTGTGCAAACATTGGCACCAGCTTCTACCCACCGTAAGTTTGCATTTGGAATCTGAGTTGTACTAAAGGCTCACAAAATTGGGGAATTTCATATCTTTGTCCAAAAAATTCTACGGATTTCCAATTTGCTCAAACAGATTTCTCACCGCATCAGGCACTCATATGTACCGTTGCTGAATTTTTCCTCACCTATAACTCGATTAAACGAAAAACAAAAAAATCCTCCGCATCAACATCTGGAAATCGAAAAAACTAAAATTCTCTTGTTTTTACAAAAACGAGGCTATGCTGTTTCTAATCATGAACCTGTACATTTCAAGCCCTTAGAAGTATAGTCGTGGTTATTCAGCTTTCCATAAGCCCTAGTTTTTGAAAAAATACCGGATTTAGCTCATTTTGTGTGTTCAATGCTAAATTCGGTATTTTTTGATAACTGGGGCTTGTGAAAAACTGAAAATTCATAGTTATACTTCTAAGAGCTTGTGGTAAATAAATACATGAGTGGAAACAGCGTAGCTTCGTTTCTGTAAAAACAAGAAAATTTTAGTTTTTTCGATTTCCAGATGTTGGAGATGCGGAGGATTTTTTTGAATAAAGATATGAATTTTTCCCAATAATTGGAGCCTTCAGTGCGACTCACGTTCCGGTTGCAATTCTACGTGGGCCAGAGATGGAGCGAACTTTTGCATACCATCTTGTATAGCTTGCTTTGTTCTACCGAATGGTATCCTGGAGGCCTATTAGAATTATGAAGTTTACGATTTATTGTCGTAAGAAATCAAAGTGCTACAAAACTTATGTAACAACCTAATAATTTTTTGCATGCTTCCGCGTTTTTCTTAGAATCCTAAAATCCACAGAAAAACTTTATTAGCACAAACTTGGCACAAAAGAGCATAAGGAAACTGTAGCAAACATGGTTGCAGCGTTTCAGATAGTTGACGTTTTGTTTTCGAAATCAGGAGCGAGGGGGTTTCTCATATTCAAATTTTTATCTATGGTTCCCTCGTTGTCAAACAGCCGCTATTAAAGAACTTTTTTGTTCCAATATTTTAGCTACCTTACGGATCCTTTGAATGGTCGGGCCAGATACGTGAGTATTTGCTGAGTTGGGACTGCATATAATCATAGACAGCGTTTACCTTTTTTTAGAAAAATCTGATCAATGAAAATTCAAATTTTACAAAATTATACTGTCTAATTCTTCTAGACATCACAACCAAAATTCAAATTGATAAGCTTGCGTTTCTCGTTGCATAGTCACAATCGACATAATTGCTTCTCTGACAAGGCTGGCCAAAACAGAACAATATTCTTTGTACCCGGCACTTCGATTTGTCGTTTTCTTCCGAAACTCTATATTTCTTCAATTTATCATCTTTCGGTGCTTGTTGGTATCCTTATCCAATCATGAAGCGTAATTGCCACTGTTCAAGATTCAGAGATACTCCTTTTCTTGGTTCTCCTTCTATCAATCCTTACAAGGTGATTACTCATCTTTTCCGAATTTGCTCGCGGCTGTGTCTGTGGTTGCATTTTTATATCCATTGTCTCATTTCTAACATTCGTCTATCTCATCTCTTGTTTCTTTTGGCTTTCTTCTTTCCTCTTTTTTTCGTGCTCATCAATCTTTTTCTCTTTGCTGTCCTATCTTATTAGGTAGTCTAGATCTTGTATCTCTGCTCGTACTTTTCGAATATCTTGTGCCCCTGCATTTAGCGATTTTTGATTTAACACTAATTTGTATAGTCAAACTTTGTGCCAGTATGGCGCTCAAAAGTTCTCTGTGACTAAAAAGAGTAAATAACTTTCACCAATTTATCTCGCTTCACAATGGCTTGGTAGATGCAAGTAGCCAGACCCTTTCAGCGGACTTCTTTGAAATGACAGGAAAGGGTCTTATCAGCTGTATTGGAGAAAGAATCTGTGATCCACTGATCGATGAGATGTTGATCCTTCTGTCTGAGAAGCTTCCCCAAAATAAGCGGGGTAGATCAGCTTGCGGAGAAGCGGTCTAAAAGCATAGTTATAAGTTGGCCGAGGCGAAAGGCAGCACGGGTTATCAGGATAGACAGCTTATCTGGAAAAGAAAGTTGGAACTATTTTAGAGATTCTCAGATTAGAGTGTCGTCCTGTAGAATTGTACCGGATGGGTAGAATGGTTTCAAGTCCTGCACGGCCTCGATTGCTCAAGGTTGTGCTGCCTTCTGAAGCTCATTGGCGCACACTTGGTTAATGCTCGACTTTTGCAGCCCTCAGGTTTCCCTGACATCTTTGTCAGGAAAAGTATAATTTTTGAGGAACGGAAGAGAGACTATGGGCAAGAGTAAGGGCTCGTGAGCTTAAAAAGGTAAGCAATTTGAGGAGTGGTGATGTACAGCAACGAAGTGGACACATCTCTAGTCTTTCCCGAAGTACTTCGGGAAACGAGTGATGAGCATGGCGCTTCTGCAAATCTGAAGGCTACTGAGGAAGTTGCATCTCCTATAATCTTTTATTTCTCAACAAAAACTCGACTTTATTTTTACAACAAAAACTTGGCTTACTGCAAAAATTCTCTATTCTGAGGTTCTTGGAGGTTTGCCGTACTGTCTCTCTTGCTCCAATAAAAGCTGTAGAAGGAGTGGTGGAGTACGCTGCTTAGTTAAAGCAAATGTTCTAATCGCAAGTGTTGATGCAAATTCTGAATCTAAAGCAGATGCGCTGAATGTACAAATCATGTCCAGTATCTGGTTGCAAGATGCAATTTGTCATGGTTTACCGCCTACCCAATTCAAATAGAGCGGATGATAACAGCTTGGTAGATTACTTGAGTTGCCTGTTGTTGGAAAATGCTCAGACCATTCTTCTCGATAACTTCAATCTGCTAGTTGACTGGAGAGAAATGAAGTCATTCAATACTGTTTCTGCTCCGTTTCTAGATTTTTGTCGATTTTTTCTTGAAACAACATGTTGCTGTGCCTACCCATGCAGGTAACATTCTAGACTTAGTGCTCTCGTCTGCTTCGGACATATTGAATGTGACTGTGCTTCAACCTCTTGGCTTTTCGGATCATAGCATTATCTTTTTTGATTTTGAAATGATGTCGAATCTGACTGTTTTCACTCTACCTCTGCCTGATTTTCAAAATGTCGACAACGCTTCTCTTGACAACTATCTCTCCACTATCGATTAGGTATCTCTTTTCGATAAATATATTTCTTGGTCTGATGTTTACAAAAGATTTCGGCGATATTCTTCATGCAGCTCTCAGTTGCTTTGTTTCTCTGAAATTTTCATCTATGCATACTCCCATCCTACCGCAACAGCTCGCACTATTTTTGCAGAAACAACATCTTTTTGATACAATAAACAACCCTCTTTGTAACCCACTTTGCAAAAAGTTTGTGCCGATATAGACTACCATTTGAGAAAATTCGCAGCAATTCAATTCAAATCGTAAAAGAAAACTTGCTGCTAAGACTTCATCCATACATCTTTTTCTATATTCGAAAAAAATGGAACCTACGGCTAACCTTTCTATTGAAGTTTCTGCCTTTGCTTGCCATACTCAAGTAAAAAAGATATGTGTTCAGGGCTGTCCAGAAGCACGACCGCCCGACTGCGTCTTTGGTGATGTACTAGAAAATTTGAGAGCGCTCAAAAACAAAAAACCTCTCTTACAGTTCTTCTGGACTGTGTACAGTCGAAAACAACTATACAGATCTTCTTGTGGCCTTTGCAACAACTCCTTCGAATGTTTTACTATGGAAAGTAGTCGAGAACGGGCTGATCCCCCTAGTAGCAAATATTGGGTTGGCTAATAAATAATTTTGGTCGTGCGACTCCCATAATGAGGCAGACAATTTTTTATCCAGTATTCAGTACGTTGAAAGAGCGCTTCAATGAAAATTGGAACATAAATTCTTCAAGGAGAATTTATTTTGCTATGAATGAATTCCGCAAGGAAGTGAGAAACTCCCATTTCTCATTGAGCACAAAAATGGAAAATTTGGTTATTTCAAATAATTTTGAAACGGCAGATCAAAATTTTGATTGGTAGTCGTTAAGTAGGAAAACTTGTCTGTAACCAAATATCAGATTGCATTCTCTATATCCATTAGAGTAAAAAAGTCGCAGAATCGAGCTTCTATAATTTTAGTCTCGTCGGGGCATAATTGTTCCTTACTGATAATCTTAAAATCTGAGCAGTTGATATATGATAGAAGAAGCTCTGAACTACTTATGCACAAAATATCGTAGTTAAAGAGCAACTAGAAAGTCTTTATAAAGATTTTTTGTGCTAAAACGAAATTATTTTTTAGCCAACCTGATAGTATCCACAAACTACACCGAAAGCTCTCAAACATATTAAGCATTCCACATCGTTTATAGAATGTGTGACGGAGGGATTGGCAAAACACTTTGATTGACTCAAAAATGCAAAACTACTCATAAAGTTCCATATATTGATACATGGTGCACATGTATTGACTAGAAGAAAGAAGTAGTCAGTATACGAAAAAGTTTTTGGAATGATTAAGCAAGAACAGAATTAGGTGTGAAAAATTGCAGGAGACTAAAGATTATGATTGATTTTCAGAGAGCTGCTCTAGTTGCAATAAAAGTGAGAATTCTCATAAATGACTTGTGATCAACTCTGACAGTCGTCTTCTCTAAAACCACTTCGCGGAAGGCTGCATGAAAGGGTATAGCTTCCACTTGGCACAACCGTGGAATCGCAAGGCGCCGTTACTGGGACTGCGGTTGGAAATGAAAGAACAGCTAGTGAGGGATTGGTGGATGATTAACAGAGGTCTCACTCCCATTCACCACTTCTCCATCGTAAAGTACCAGCGCTATATGGACCACCGGTACCATCTACGCATCCAGCTTAACCAGATGCATGAGCTTCCTAGCTTCCTGCCAGAGAACTTGCATGCTGGGCCCTTCAAAAAGATTTGATTGAGTGGACGAAGTCCGCGTTTAGAACAAGCAATGTAGCGGAATCGTATCACCGATGAATTCGCTTGCAGATTTCCAATGTCTTTCAAAAGCTAACCCTTTTCCAGCTTCTTTCGCGTTTTGATACAAAAGCGTCACGCTCCTCTCAGGAAAATGCAGTGATTGCATGGAGCCGACAGTCGTGCCATGTGTACCCTTTGAAGCCTAAAGAGAGTGAGTGGGTCACAGCTGAAGATGCTTTCACAGAAAGCTGCTGTTTAGGGTACCGCTCGAAAACGTCGACAAAAGAAGATTCTAAGAAGGGAGAAAATTGACAGATGCATGCAAGAACACCGTGCACACCTGGAAGACCCTTTTCTTTCAATTGAACCAGTAGTAAATTTTTGCAGGCCTATATCTTGCTTTATATTCAATAAAGTCATGAAACTGTTCACTTGTATTCAAAGCATAAACCTGTTTTTTCATTGCATCAATCTCTTACACTACTCAGCAGTCGATCTTTTGTTACCTAAAAAGAAAAGGACTATGTTAGAGAATCTAAGAATGCAAGCCTGGGCAATCGTATTCTGTAGTAACAATAAAAATGTGATGGTACAAACTATTAACAAGCAAAAACAACAAAAAAACTCAGTGAAGTGCAGAAAATATTGAAAGTTCTTTTGTTGAGCCGAGTTTCATTCCCTTTCTTTTTTCCATGCTTTCAAAGAGTGTCATACACAGGAGCTCTAACTAAGCGAACGCCCAAGTCTCGCTGATTGCCACGATGACTCCGCCATCAACGTAGGTGGTTCGAAGGAAGTTCGAAATTGGGCTCATAGTAGACAGAGATAGCGCAGATTTGTTGAACATGATGAAGGGCGGTAGGAAAAATTTGGATACATTAGAGCCCAAGTTTGGGCTTTTTCTGTTTAGATTACCATTGTTGTTAGGCGAATCATTGTGGTGTTTCTTTTCTTATTCTAAAGCGATTTTCTCGCTTTGGAATTTCACCTCTGCAGCGAGGTTTGCGTTTGCTCAATTAGGCTTAAAGAGTGTCGTCTTTCATATTGGTCGCGTTTTCAGCTGATTCTGTCTCATCAAAATGAGGAATTCACAAGTATTTTCAACTATCTGAGTAGATCAGTTCCCAGCTTAAAAATGTTTTAAAACTTTAGATCACGTTTTTCTTCTTTTTGCCATATTGTATGTGTAGATAGGCTTGCAAGTGTACCCTTGCAGCTGACTGCTGCCGCAGCCAGCCGCCAGAGGTTTCGCAAATTCTCCGTAGATGCTACTGTAATAGATTTGCCGTCTTAAAGGCAGTGGATCGGCAAAACTTAACAGCGCAGGATTTTGACGCAGTAAATTCCTTGTCGCCCAAGTATGAAAACAGTGCAATCCCGGTTGCACAGCATGCCTTTCTTGCCGAGAAAACTGCTCTCATATTTACAAGCGCAAGCCAATCTACGCGCCCGGTCGAGTTGGATTTCCTTCCCACCAATGGAGACTGCCCGCCGCAGTGCTATAACCATTGGGTCCTGCAACGATTCAGGGTCATCAGCCTTGCTCCACTCGTCCAACTTCAGAAGGAAGGGCATCGAAAAATGCAGGTTTTCGCCGTTTTCAAACTCTCTAAAGAGGATTTTCGGGATTAGCGTATTGAATAACCCCAGGTAAGCAAAAATTTGACTAGGTTGAGATTTGCCGAGCCACTGCCTTTAATCTGTCTTTCCTAAGGAAAGGTTTCCTGCGCCTCGTCGCGCTGAGGTGCGATGTCAACCTCAAAGATAGCATGATATCCTCGTATCATATTCCTGAGGAGCTGAGAATTCATCTTATATATAAAGCTGAATGTCTGCCTGTATGTATGTCTGTCTGTACGTATGTGCGGGATAGAAATTTTTATTTCTGAACCGATTTGGACCAAACTTGGCACACATATACTCCGGGGCAGGGAGCGTGTCATAGGCTACTTTTCGTTACCGATCGATATCGATTTTATCGATTTTTTGCAAAATTTGAGCTAGGGGGCAAAGTTTGGTCCCGGGCGGAGCCGAGTTTGCCATCTAGTATTTCATATAGACCATGCAGTGAATAAAAAACGTACACAAAATTTGCAAATATTTGTAAACACGGGAATGAATAAGCAGGGGTAAAATTTTTTCTATTATAAACTTGGTCATCAGAGTGCAATAATCGTGTAATGACGCTATAGTTTCAAGAATTTCTGATTTTTTCCATTGAAAAAAAACTTGAAAATCAAACCCACTTTGTTATGAATGCTTGAGACTTCGAGATGCGGTTCCGTTGAAGCGATTATTAGGGGTGGTTCTTTTCAACCGTAGAGCATTTTTTACGACTTTCTTCTTTGGATTTGGGTTCCAAATGTTTTATTATTAATTTTCATTTTTTTAAATGTTTGGGAAAAAAAGAATTTTTCACGTTAGCCTGAGCCTGAAGCTGATGTTGCAAATGAAGTGACATTTTGATTACCTATCAGGGTGTCCCGTAATTATTTACCGTTTTTACCCTAAACATCAGCATTTGTCGAGAACTAAAGCACTTACAAAGGGCACAAATACATGATCGTACTTCTGCATGTACAAGCTATATGATCACGTGTGTGGGAGGAGTTCAGAACGTGTAGGGGCGAAGTTTGCCATTTTACTCCATTCAATTTCTAGCCATGGAAAAAATACGGAAAGTGTAGAGTTGAATGCTCGATGTGTCAAGCATATGCTAGGATAAATGGGCAATTTTAAAGATTTTTTGGGGCAGAGATACGATTTTTTCCGAGAAGTTCGTTTTTGACTGCTATCATATTTGAGCTCAGAACTTCAAGTGGAATACATTCGGGCAGACTCCTGATAGCCATCTTATAGAGCTTGCTTTGCTCCGTCGAATGATCAAAAAACATCAACTGAAAGAAATATACAAAATGGCGACGGCTACAGTAAAAACGGTAAAGAATTATGGGACAACCTAATAGCTGTCCATTCTATATCAGCATATGTGGCAGACTTCTATCTTTCATCATTGAATCAACTTATTTTGATCTAATTTGGCTTATCTAGCTCTCAACATCTCTAGGTAACGAAATACTAATTTTTGACAAACTTTCTTTACTGGCTTATCCGTGACACTTTCCTGTAATATACTTCGTCCATTCTCCGACGTTAAAAGCAGGAAGAAGAAATTTTCAAAAATCAAAGATTTTCTTGATTTCAAATTCTAGCTATTTTGGGTATTCAACTTGTTTCAATCTTGTGATCATGTTCTTTTAGAAAACTCCTTGTATTGTTATTTGTATAGTATGGAATAATAAATTTTTGTTCAAAATGATATACAGGGTGTTCAAAAAATATGAAACTGCTTGATCGTTAATAA
Source organism: Cylicocyclus nassatus (assembly GCA_958299035.1). Taxonomy (NCBI): domain Eukaryota; kingdom Metazoa; phylum Nematoda; class Chromadorea; order Rhabditida; family Strongylidae; genus Cylicocyclus; species Cylicocyclus nassatus. The sequence goes on along the minus strand of CATQJL010000316.1, from coordinate 41,657,196 downwards.
CTCCCTTGCTGTCAAGTCTTTCGCCGAACTTGAGGCACCATTCTGTGGAACGAGTTTCAACATATACAGTATGGAGCGAATCACCGATCGCTTGAACTTCCAGCATGTGGAACCATTGTGAATTATGCCATCTGACAAAAACTTCTTCAAAAAACTCGAAAAGTCGTGTACTACGGTATTCGCGCACGCTCATTCCACTACACAACTTTTTACGGGTGTTTCTTTAGCTTTTTGATGGCGTTATCACATTTCTCGCAAATTCTGGGAATTCAGTTATCAAGACTTGCCTGGAATAACTTCGGAAAGAAGCGTTACAGTAAAGTGGAAATTTCGTATTCGAAATCCGCGGCTTCCATCACCATAGTATAAGTATTATTGTAGTATAAGAGTTCTTGGCTTGTTTGGTTTTGTTTTGAGGCAAAATTCGGCCTTCAATGGCCTAAACTTTTTGTAGAAGTTCCCTCTATAATAATACAGTAATGAAGAGCGATCGATGATTAGCTCCATAATGATTTAGGTTGAACTTCACTCTACTGAATGGTGCCTTCAAGTTCGGCGAGAGACTTGAAAACAAGGGAGTTATTAACGATTAAACAGTGTTCACATTTCTTGGGACTCCCTGTAGACATTGAGGTTATCAAGCTATCCTTAAAGTCATTGTCCAGGTCAACTTGGGGGTACTGGGATCTTGACACAGTGTGAGAGCACAGCTCCTGACTAACGCAACAGTCCAAGTGCGATTGAAAAAGGTGGAATCTGAAGCGAGAAAATCGTATCGGACGTGTTTGGAAAAAAAGGGGGCGGTACTCCAATCCCGCCCCCTTGACAAGTTTTGACGTGGCCAATACACTAGATCTTGAGCATTCGCCACGTCAAAACAACGCGATTTTCTCGCTTCAGATTCCACCTTTTTCAATCGCACTTGAACTGTTGCCTTCAGGAGCCGTGCTCTCACACTGTGTGAAGATCCCAGCACCCCCAAGTTGACCTGGACAATGCCTTTAAGGTGATAACGCACCTCAGCGCTAGAGGTGCGAAGGAACCTCTCTGCAAGAGTTCTAGACGAGGAGCATAATTACTGTACTATCTGCAGCGGCTTTGCTGGCAGTTCCAGGTTGGCTGGCACAGCAGGTCGGCTACCACTTGCTATAGTAGGAATATTATTATTATAATACCCAATATTTGTATTCGAATAACTTATTCGAAATATTTGACTATATATTCGAATAATTGATTATTCGAAAAAGTCCATTTATTCGAAAATTCGGATAGTCAAATAAATCAAAAAGGCCTTTATTCGAAAGAAATTTGATTTATTTTTAAATGAGAAGCATCAAATGCATATCAAAGTTATCTGAAAAGTTTTGTTTAATTTCTATTTTGGCAAATGCATATGTAAGCAGCACGAAGTTTTATTACTTACGCACAAAATACATTATAGTTTTTTACAATTTGGTAGAAAAGAGGCATTTACATAAACTAAAAACCGATTTAGCATAACAATCTGCAGGAGCATCTTGCACTAACGGTTCCAGTACTACATTATAGGTGCCCTCCTTCACCTTTTCTTCCACGCGAAATAGAAGCCGAAAAGTCAGTCGATCTCGTGATGATTGCAATAGCACAATAATTTCATGATAGAGAAACTAAATCAAAATGTTCAGAGGAAAAAGTATTTTGAATGTTGAGTTCCTGAAAAGCTAAATCCGTATCATGCTATAGGATGGAATGTCTTGGAAGTATTAACGTTCTATCTGGTCGTTGACATCTCTTTTCGCACAAAGTTTTTCCAGCCCTGAGATGCAACTCTGCAGATCTACCTTCGACTCATACTACTTACGGTATAAAGGAATGTCCGTTCGCTCTCCATTAATGTAGGATTACGGTAGAACTTGACGGCATATATCGTTATTGTGAGATAGGCAGTATAGAGAATCTCAAGAAATTTGAGAATTTGTGTAATGTGTTTACAAGCATTGAATTCACCGCGCAATTTTTCAAATGCCCTTATTGGTGTACTCACAAGCAAATAATTCTGAAAAATAACACTTGTCACGACATCTTCGACATAACCTGTGGGAATGAAGCACTACGGTAAAGTGCTAATTTGCTAATAGTATTGAAGTGAGATCTATAGCCGTTATGAGAGTTTTCAAAGTTCAATTTTTTTCTGCGGCCAAATGCCGCTATATGGTTCGAAATTCACGTTAAGGTTCTTACCGTGACTGTACATTAGTGAAGAGCGATCGATAATTTGCCCATAGACCTAAGTAAACCCAGTTCAAAAAAATGGTCAGGGCTGCAAAGACTGAGGGAAGAGAGATGTCAGTGATCGAACAGTTTTTACATACTTCCGGGATATCCTTTCGCAAATATGATATTTCACACAAAAGTTTGCACTCTCCGGCGGCATGCGTTGTAGCGTGATTTATCAAAGGAAAAAGCAAGACATTATGTTTTGTGAGGACTGACAACGTTAAAACGTTCCACTGTAGTAACTCTATGATAGGCGGCTGCTCCGTTGAGTTGCTACGCTTCTCATTTCCACAAAACAAAAAAGGGCATAGCTTTTGATTCTTTCCACCTTGTCAATGATTCTGAGACGTAATTTCTTAGACAATACAAATACATAAACAAATGGTCGAGCTAAACTATGATTAATGTCGTTTTTTTGCAGTGAAATCTCCAAAGAAGCTCAACTCACATCCATTTTTGGATACTTTCTCCTAGCCTCCTCTATGCGAGCGGCATTATCCTTTTTGCGAAACCCATGTCTGGCCAAGGGATTCAATCCAAGTACAGCAGCAGTGTTTGCTAACGTTATCTAGTAACGAATGCATTGAAAACCAAATGTGAAAGAAAGGCGCTCACGTTTGTAAGATCGAAGCAGTCACTTATTTCATTATTATCCATAAAAAACTTTTCTATAGCTGATAATATATACTGCAACATGACTCGATGAAACAGACAATACAAAAATGGATTTTTGAAAACCTTTTCCTTTGTTGATTCCACGGTTGCGTTTGATAGATTTGAGCGATCTATTAAGCAAGTGCAAAAGTTTTCAGGAATATAGGCATCAAAACAGCTTCTGTAATGTCTTTTGCACCAAATCACCTTTATCTTGTAAACGTGAGAATTTTTTTGGCATTTGAACTGACCTGTTAGCAGGTATCTCTTTGAAAAGACTAATTCCTCGACCATAGTTTCTAGATTCCCTCGAATTTCCAAAACGCATTAGTGCTATGTCTTTCAATGTTTGATGAATGTCGAAGTTGCTCAAACTCTTACGATTAACAGTTGTCTAAACATTTTAGCGTTCACTTGATTGTAGACGGAACAACAGCTGCGTGATGTAAATCAGCGAAAAAATGCAAAGCGTATGCGATTGTTTTGTTTCTATCTCGCTGTCACTAAGATTGATCGTGAGTTGCTAACAAGTAAACTCAGTAAGCACCCTAGTGCACCTGAGCTGTAAGCTTTTTTTTTCAAATTTCAACGGTTTTTAATATGTCTGTTAAAAGCTGAAATTGGTTTAATAGAAGGGATCCCAATACATTGAAATTCGCGAAAAAATTGTGAGAAGTTCCTCGCAATATTCCATCATGATTTTGAAAGCAAGCTCTGAAATCCTTATTGCTATAGAAAAAAGGAGAACTTTTGAAGTAATTTCATGAGAGCTGAAATGTTTTATTAGAGGATAAAGATTTACAATCTTTAAACAGTGTACAACATAAGTTGAATTTTTAAGTGCTGCTGTAGTCTGCATAAAAAATTGCTTTTTTTTTCATTGCTTTCCCATTAAAAAGTCTACATAAAGACTTCTTACAGCTTAATTCCTTACACTGACATTTTCCACACTAATATTTATGCAGGACATTTTTTATACTATTAGGCTGTCTCATAATTTTTTACCGTTTTTATCCTAACCATCAGCATTTCTTGAGGACTGGGGCACCTACAAAAAATCCAAATACGTGGTCGTACTTCTATATATATGAGCTATACGACCACAAGAGTGGGGGAAGCTTAGGACGTCTAGGGGCGGAGTTTGCCATTTTGCCTCATTTATTTTTATTTCTAGCTATGGAAAAAATTCGGAAAGTGTGCAATCGAATGTGCGACGTGTCAAGCATATGCTAGAAATAAATGGAGAATTTTTTAGATACTTTGGAGGGGAGATACGATTTTTGACAGAAAAGTTTGTTTTCAACTGCTATCAGATTTCAGCTCAAAAGTTCATGTGGGATACGAATTGGACAGACTTTTGATAGCCATCTTGTAGAACTTGCTTTGCCCTGTCGAATAATTACCCAAGCCTCATCAGACGAAGGAAAGGTACGAAAAGACGGCAGTTGCAGTAAAAACGGTAAAAAATTATGAGACAACCTAATAATATGGAAAATACATCACAAACTTAGAGCAACTACTAGATAATGATCGTGGGTGATTTTGGACTCTAATTGATTATTTCCACAATTTGACATTGACATAGAAGCCTGTGATGTGCAACTGAAAGTGGTTCCCTTGTAGCAAGAGGTATTGATTGAATTCAAGTTTTGCACACATATCCATACTCTGCACTTTCTGCATGTAGAGCGTATACAGAAAAGGATTAGGGAGGGGGGTGTATGTCAAGATGCGCAATTTCTATTGCCAGGATACCAAATAGCTCATAATAAGAGTTTTATAACATTTCGAAAAAATTTGAATTTTAGAAGGAGATGTATCAAACAGTCGCATTAGTTGCTTGATCTTGCAAGGGAAAGGAATGAAGTACTTGGAAACTCCTTATTTTAAAAAGCATAATATGTTAGTTTCTATGAAAAAATTTGAATTGTTGCTTGCACTATCTGCTTCAATTCATTTTACATATATCTCTACTACTTTAACCATGGTGCGACAGTCACCGCCTTAGCACCGCAAGCACACTGAGGGCCGCGTGCATCAACATACCTGCCGGGGAGGGGATCGCAGCTTCAAAAGGAAGCTTCATATTCTGATCCAAATATCTGGATTTCACGCTGTTTACGGTCCGTGCCAATCACGTGCTCTCTTTTCCGTAAACGCAATGAGCTTCGCGCGCGTATGGCTGGGGCACTCAAATGGACCCCATTGGAGGTCCGCACGCAGGACCATTACGCTGCGCATGCGTAGCTCTTACGCAAAAGGGAGTACGTAATTGACATTGACTGTACCTATCCGTAAGTACTCCCACCACTCTTCACTATGAATACATTGAAAGGGAGCAAGAAGCTGCACAACCCGCATTTTCCAGTTTTTTGTATGATCCCCTGATCATCCCCCGCTGCCAAACGTCTTTTCTTCAAAGTATTTTTCTTCCTTGAAAGTTAACAAAACCTTCCAAAGTCGTACTGTTTATCTAACCCAACAATCTGAGCATATTGCTGATAAGAACAAATGAGTTTTTGGAATATCGACTTTTTGATAAACCCCAAGTTTCGACCTGTGGCCATCGCAAATGTTATGACTTCAAAACACCACTTTTTTGGCAGAAACATGATTAGCATGGTTGGGTTAAATAGGCAGCACAAATGTTTTTATTGACTTCAAAATACAGAAAAATGACTTTATAGAAAAGACGGTCGGCAGCTAGGGATCATCAGGGGATCGAACAAAAATTTGGAAAATGCGGCAGTACAGCTTTTCGCTCCTGTTCAGTATGTTCATAGTGAAGGGTGGCGGGAGTACTTATGGATAGGAAAGCAGCGCAAATCCAGATATCTGAAGCTTCAAGATGTGAGGCTTTCTTCTGAAGCTGCGATCTCCTCCTCGGCGGGATATTAATGCATTTGGAAATTTGCGATGAACTACAAGTTGAATGTTGGGGTTTAACGTGAAATTTGTTTTTTCAAAAACTCATCTGCTGTTATCAGCAACATGCTTAGCATTATTGGTTTAGATAACCAGTACAACTTTGGAAGGCTTTGAAGAATGACTTTGAAGAAAGAAGTACGGCAGAGGGGATGATCAGGGGACCACACAAAAAGCTGGAAAATGCGGCAGTACAGCTTTTCGCTCCTATTCAGTATGTTCATAGTGAAGGGTGGTGGGAGTACTTGCGGATAGGAAAACAGCGTAAATCCAGATATCTGGATCTTCAGGATATGAAGCTTTCTTCTAAAGCTGCGATCCCATCCCCGTCGGGTATGTTAATGCATGCGGCCCTCAGTGTGCTTGCGGTGCCAAAGTGGTGACTGTCGCACCATGGTTAAAGTGGAGATATATGTATTGAGTTCTTGCAAAAATAATGTCCGTTTTGCAAATTTTCACTTTGGAAGGCTATAACTTTGTTCAATTTCCATATTTCTAAACACAGTCAAAACCGCCCGAAACAGCAAACCTTTTGTAACCTACAAGGGAATGATGATCGGTCGAAGTGGCCATTTGGAATGAGCTGTATTAGGAAACCGTCCTCGGTAAGGTAAACTCAAAATTACTTTTGCTAGGTGCCGGGCGGTTTTGTGGGGGGAGTTACAAGGCCATTTTCCGCCGGCGCAGTCGGTGCACCCAGTGATGAGCGAGGCGCTAGAACAAAGCAGAAGTGTTACGGTGGCGCAGTGGCAAGACAGCGGACTACGAAGCAGATGGTCGAGGGTTCGGGTCCTGTTGCTGCTATTTTGTTTTGCAGTTCTGTAAAAAGTCGATTGGGTGACATTGAAAGAAAAATACTCATTTCTAGGCAGTTGAAACAAGCTATTTACTGCAAAAAAGTCACTAATTCTACAATAAGCTATAATCTTCTACAATATGTAATTCTGTGGAGTTTATGATGTCACAACAAGGGGATTCAAATAATATATTAACATGTATGGAATACAAAAACAAAATGCTCAAAGCAGAAGAGCTTCTCGCAGCGCGCACTTGCAAAATTGCAATCGATTCACATCCCATGTATTGACTCTCGGTCTGAACTTTACCTTGCATCATAGGGATTCCATCCTTGAGATCTTATCGCGCTCATTTACACACAATTTTGCTCGTCGCGATTCAAAAATTCCCTTTCATACCCATGGCATGCAGCCGGATACATTGATAACCACCCCGGCAAATTCGAGTCTCCTATTCAGTACTGTTTTTCACCGACTTTGATAGGCAATTGTGAAGCTGCTGATTGTCATCATTTATATTTTATCCGATGTGCGCGCTGCTTTTCTGCATTGAGCATTTTGTGGTTGTATTCCATACATGTTAATATATCATTTGAATCCCTTGTTGTGACATCATAACCTCCACAGATTTACATATTGTAGAAGATTATAGCTTATTGTAGAATTAGTGAATTTTTGCAGTAAGTAGCTTGTTTTAACTGCCTAGAAATGAGTATTTTTCGTTTAATGTCACCCAATCGACTTTTTAAAGAACTGCAAAACAAAATAGCAGCAACAGGTCTCGGACCCTTGACCACCTGCCTCTGAATCCACTGTCTTGCCACTGCGTCACCGCCACACTCACGCGTTGTTCTAGCGCCTCACTCATCACTGGGTGCGCCGGCTGCGCCGGACGAAAATAGCCTTGTAACTCCCCCCACAAAACCGCTCGGCACCTAGCGAAAAGTAGTTTTGAGTTTGCCTTACCGAGGGCGGTTCCCTAATATACAGCTCATTCCAAATGGCCACTTCGACCGATCATCCTTCCCTTGTTAGCGCGCACCTGTACGTACCGATTTCCAAAACGGGAAGAAAACCATCGTTAAAAAGCTTAAACTTTTTCTTTTGAAAACCTCTTCTTTAAGAGCTTACAACTTCCTCCAAGTTTTGTTCGTACGACTGCCAATCAGCTTATTTTGTACCTTCAAGCCATGAGTTTACGTATGTATAGAAAAGACTCTAATGAAGAAATTCTGCGAACGAAAAAGATAAAAATTCAAAAATGCACTTTTTTGAGCCTATTTGTTGTAGGCTTGTGAGTGCCAATTTATGAAAATTTGCAATTCTTCGCGCACTGAATAGCTAAGTTTTTCTTCAGATAATGTAGTCAAGGTGTGCTTATCTCAAGCTTACAGAAATAGGCGAAGCTTTGGCGATTGCTTTAATTATGAGAAATTTTTGACCCATAGAATGTCAGCAGCAAGCATCTATTTCGAGGCGTTAATTTCTCAGTCCAGATATCTCCAAAAATCTACTTAAGCATGCAGTAGGTAAACAATCTTCATCTAATATAATTGCTATGTTTTCAGAAGAATTTCTTTATTTGCTCCTGAACTGTGGTCAAGAAATTGAAAGCTATGAGATTTTGATTTCGAGTGCGGATGGGCAAAATGCTGGTGAAATTCTCACAGATGAGGATAGCAACTTAATTCCACCACCGTTAGAAAGTACATGAAGAGCGCTTTTCGTGATATGCAGATATTTATCCTATATCGTAAAAGAAAGTTTGATGTAATAAAGTTGTTTGCAATATAGGCCTAGAAAAACGGACATTATTTTTGCGACAACCTAATACAATGAATTGAAGCATATAGTGCAAGAAACAATTCAAAATGTTTGATAGAAACCAACATATTATGCTTTTTGAAATAAGGAGTTTGTATTCCATTCACTTTTCAACGTTCAGTGACTTCTTTTTTTTGAGCAAAATACTCAAACATTTATCGAAAGTTTCTACTTTCTTTTCCTTGTAAGAAAATAAGCAAAAACCGGCTGCAGTAGTTACAATAATGCCTCGTGTCCTAACGTTTTGACAGTGGTTTCCTTTTTTACTATCTTTTGGGTAATTATTTCAACCATGTGTCGCAAAACACGTTTACAATGCTGATATCGGTGGCAAATGGCTGTAAGAGCAACTATTGCAAAATCTAGCAAAATCCAAAATTTTTCATTGTATCTTTTGATTCATCTGGATTGGCTGCCTTCCAGCAGCCAATCCAGATGAATCAAAAGATACAATGAAAAAGGCGGGGCTTTGTAGCCTTATTAAGGCGAGAGATTGATAAGAGAGCACGTTCGCGAGAGAGCATGCTGCGTCGCAAGCGCGAGCGGGTCGCCTTGAGGCCGCCAATCTGTTTGAATTAAAGGGTATGTAGAGTTGTATAGAAAGCTTTGAGCAGGAAGGAGGCATATGGTAAGATAGCAAAAACGCTGAAAAAGGAACAGATGTCAAACCCTCACCCATCTGCTTCAAAACTACGGGCTAATCCACCACATTAGTCCTCAATGTTGAACCACTACAAACGTTACTTCAAAGACTTGGCATGTCTGATTTCACAACTGCCCCTCCATGCTGCAGAGCGCTTTTGGGAGAGATATGGGTTTTTTTTAACAAAATGGCATTATTTTAGCTAAACTACTCTCAGCCTCGCAAATCTCCCGCAAATAAAATTCTATGACTACTTCATCACAACGGTTTTACAAGTATGTGAATGATTTCAAAATCAGCGCCTCAATCTCTTCTGGAGATATGCTTCTTGTAGTGATCAGCCACTTCGCGACCCCCTCCCCCCCCCCCCCACATCCCCTTCTAAGTAGTATATCTGTCATATATAACAATAGTTTTGCTTCAAGAAATGCGGGAAAACGCATCTTTCTCGAACGTGTATTATAAAAAAAGATCTTGATTGGAGAAAGCTACGAACCTTCAAAGACTATGGTCTCACTATCAAGTTTTAATTTGAATAGCTATGATCACCGAAAAATTACAGTCTATGCAAAAAGTCTTCAAAGTACAAAGTTGGGGGGGGGGGGGCGTCCATTACTTGTGAATGTCAATTAAAAATTGCCGCGACACGGCGTTACAGTAACTAGGGCGAGAGGGAGCAGGGCCAGAGAGAATGTCACAGAGAAAATGTTGGGGTCACGTTAGCATTTTGAACAAAAAGTACATATTCTGTCATTAGATAAATGGTAGATCCTTAATTCCATTCACTATATATTTCATTTTCCAAGATTTCAGGCCAAACTCTTCCATTAAACAGTAAAATTTGATATGGTAGTGTGAAAACATTCACAAAAGATGGAATAGTATGCCTTGTGAGTCGGCTACCCGAGCTCTCCTCGCAAGTGATTGGTGCCAACCTGTCGCGCGACACCTGCGTAATTGACAGTCACAAGTTATGGGATACACCCCAAAGTTTGCTCTGATAAAAAAGCGGGCCTCCTAAATGTGTAATAAAGCAATGTTATTAGGTTGTTCCATAAGTTTTTTCATATTCGGATCTTCAGTTAATTATTTCTTAAGAACTAGGGCACATAGTAGGTGTAAATTTTTGGCAGTATCTGAGTGGATAGGCTATGGTGTGGACCCCGGCCAGCTTCCCATAGGTACCTGCGCGACGCACCCGCAACGCACGCCTTCAGTGCGTCTCCTGTCCTGGCTTCTGATGAAAATCCTCCTTTCTTTCCCTTTTTTTTTTGTTTTTGGTGTACTATATTCTCTCTATTTTAGGTATAAACAATTCGCGATGACCGGTGACGAGATTATACGTGCTCTAACAGCTCTAAGAGCTTTAGTCTTGTGTAGTAGTCTTGTGTTTTCCCTTTTTTCTCTGAAAAATTGAGATTTGATTGGATACTGAGATAATATTTTTTTAAAAGCTTCCTATATACAATAAGAGTCCCCTTCCGTTTGATGTGTAAGGTGTAGACAGTATTTTAAGTCAAAATTGAGCCTTCCGAGAAGCCAGTAGGCATTTGTTTACTGAAATATCCACTTTTTTGGAATGTTTGACCACTCTAGTTTTTACGTCTACGAAGAGGAATGTTTTAAGAATGCTGTTGTTCTTTAGTTCTTCTACGTATAGCTATTACAACCTATTCATCAGTGCAAGTTCGGAACATGCATCCATTGATTGAGTTTGAGGTATTCATGGAACTTGCCTACGTTTCATTCTTGCATACTTCTCTTTCGTGGGGAACCTAGAGGTTTCCACATCACATTTTTCTCCTTTGTGAGCATAAATATGCTCTACTGCTCATGAGTGAGACAAGAGGCATTGAGAAGGGCGCGCGCTGCGTGCGCGCTGCGGAAGTACCTATGGGAACCTGGCCGGGGTCCACACTATATATAATCACCCATTTGTCGCCGAAAAGTATTCGCGAGTTGTTCCGAACTGACTTGAGAATGATAATTGTTTTTTTTCCAAAAATTCGGAAATTTCTTTATTTTGCTTGTAACTTGTTGTGAATTGAGCTTAGTGCGAACTTTTGAACGCCATCTTGTAGAGCTTGCTTTGATCTGTAGAACGGTTACCCGCATTCTATTAGGAGCTCAAAAAGTACTGATTAATGTCGCTGAAAATTCAGGTGTGAAAAGACTTACGGAGCAACCTAATATTATTTAAGTCAACCTGGAAAATCGAAAATTGCGTTAGTCTACGAATGAAACTGCAGTATACTAAAACCTTCACACCAAGAAATGAATAAGCTCGTTTCAAACTTACCTTGTCAGTTTCCATTTGTTTGTAATGAAATTGAGATATTCATTCGTATGTGCTTTCTTGAAGTCTGGTGGCAAGCGAATAGCCATGAGAGGCATGCGCTCCTCTATTCTGCCGCTGTATGAGTATTGTTGCCGTCCCATTCGATTACCATGATCACCCATTATGATGCTGATTCCCTTATCTAGCGCTCCTAAACATTTTATATAGATATGTCCGCAAGGCAGGTTTCAAATCGCGTTTTTTGGCTCTAAGACCTGTAAGCCCCTAAAGACGCTTTCAGAAACCTCCTACAGGCGTTTTGTTGCCGTTCAAGTGCGGAAACATCAAAACAGGCACACAAGGCACACAACTTGGAAATATCTTTTTTATAACTAGACGCTCAAAGAGCTATGTGAGAAATACAAGTAAAAAGAAGAGTTTGTGCGATGTAAAAGACGAAACTGTGCGCAAATGTATAACAGTTGACAAGATCTTTTTATTCCAAATTAGAAGCAAGAAGGTTCTGAGGATCCTATCTTATTCTTATATATCCTTTTCAACATAGAAAGGATTTTCCGACCGTCTATGAAGCCGAGATGCTGCGCACAATCTATAAATTAGGAACTGATATTGGCTCTTATTATACCAACTGCCGGCAATAAGAAGGCGGCGCCAAACGTATTTCAAAGCCTTATGTTTTGAGACATCTTGCTCAAATGTGCTACTGAAAAGTTTGGAAGCATCTAATTTTTGAAAATCAAGACGGTGGCAGGTGTTTTCTAAACCAAGAAATAAAGTCCCAACGAATCTTGGGCATGCTTATACATCGTCTAATACACCCCATAACAATCACATTACTATTAAAATGCTCAAACACGTCGAGGAGTCTAAAATATTCCACAAGTAAGCTCTAAATTAATTATTACCTGGTAATCTATCGATTTTTCTGTGACTGCGCTTTATCGCTTTTCTGTAATCGTCTCTACCAACGATAGGGTATTATCATAACAAAAAAGAGGCAGTTCAGAGCTTATTCATCATTGTGTGCCAAAATTACGCCAAATTTGCAGCATTGCCACGGAAAACCTTAGAAATAAATGTGCCCAAATTCGTGTTTCAGAATGATCTTACTGCAATCTACAGAAGACAATCTTTTGAGATTTAGAAAGGTTTTGTTCAGAATGTGAGCCAAAGAATTGAACTATCAGTTTGGGCAAAACAAGATTTTTGATTTATATTTTCGTGTTTCCGTTCACGTATTTCCTTTTTGTATAAGCAGGAGTTAATTGTAGGCCACACTTCGCGCTAACACATAGTCCCTTTCGCAACCGTAAGGAACCGTTTGCCTATAAAGTGATGGATCTATGAATTTAAAGAAATTTCCTGCTTTTGAGGAGTATACAAAAAGGCCAAAATGCTGCAGTATTGCAGGGCTCGGCACGAGGTGGCTTTTCGAAAATGCAAAAAACGAAGTCCTCCTTGAACTTTTCAAGAATTTACAAAGTCCCCTTTGACTCTAAACCGTAAACGTAAAGAACAATCAAAAAGACAAACGTCGGCTAAAAAACGTAACCTAAATTGTGTTTTTTCAGCCACAGAAACGACACCTCTTCTGCTTTCTGTCCCAAAACAATACCCAGCTGCTAATAAACCGCCAGTGCGGGCCTTGATTTCAGTAAGCTAATTAGCAAGCATGAAAAAGCAGATTGCCGTTTTCTTTGACTTTTTGAATTTTCAGCTTTACATTGTTGAAGGCAAAGACTGCACTAATTTAGTGCGCAATTTTAGAGTAAGAAAAGGGTTTTCGGATAGACATTGTTTAAGATTGGAAAGCTGCGCTCGCGAACAGATAAACGTCGTTTGTAAAACCGTGACGACGGATTTGGCTGCGGTCTTTGCGCGCACAGGAGCAGAAAACACTCATACACCTCAATTCTCAGCTCAGTCTCTTCCAATGTCTATATGCTGCCATACGTAAGCAGAAAAACCATTCGATTAGAGATGAAAACCTAGAAAATGCAGTTGCGATTGCTGGGAGGTGCGTCCGTGTCGCGCGCGATCGCGCCATCGTGATTTTTCGAATGCCCTATAAGTTTTAGTAAGTGGGAGGATTTGAGATTTTCTCAAATTTTCTCAATGATAGGAGGGGCAAATTCGTGACTATTGCATTGCGCAGTCAAAAAACAAGCCGTCAATTCTGACGCGCGTGCATCTGCATATGTATCTCTGTACCCGCACTGTATCGCGCTTTATCTTTTTGAATTCGAATTGTCTCAGGTGATAAATTCTCTTTTGACTTCAAACTTGTTTGTATACCAAGCTAACTTAAAATGCTTTTTCCTGGAAGACAAAAACGGTCTGAGCTATAATAAGAGCAAACAACGGCTTGTTATTAGACGGAGTAAAGCTGCGTTTGAGTGGCTTAGAGGGCTGAACTCATTTTTTGATGAATATCAATACCAGGTTGTCTCATAATCAATGCACGTTTTTTCATCTTTTTGAAAAAGCTGGTTTTCAAAAGTGACCGATTTTCATGAGATCCCTAGGTATTTGAAAGCGCGAACCTTCTAATTTCTCATAGTGCTTTTGTTTTCGCAAACTTTGTTCAAACCAAAGTTTCCTTCCAAAGAAAAGCGTCTAAAACTCAAAATTCTCTTGTTTTTCTATTTTCATGAAAATGGTCGATTGTTTCGAAAAATAAGCATAGCGATTTCGAAGTTCTCTTCTACGAAATGCTTAGCAGAATTAGGTTTTTAAATGATCCTGATCCAAAAACTCGAACATACTAGTCGATAAGGCTATTTCATGCTGCATTGAAATCTTAAGGTAAAGTGGCCGCACAACTTTGCTCTTACAGCTAGAATAGACCTAGTAACTTACTGATAGAAAGACCTTTACTCCCCTAAAAACGTCGCAAGGTTCCCACGTTTTTCAGGGAGAAAAAATAGGAAATCTTGAGAGAGACAGTTTTCTGTCTTCCTCAATGCTGAAAAGTGGAAAATATTATTTCTTTTGCAGTATTTTTCGCAAAAACTTTGCAGGTTCCATACTTTGCCTTTTTGCTTAACTGATCATTGGCTATATAATGAGGAAAGTCCGCGTCGTTTCAGTGCGTTTATGAGCAAGTAAAGCTTTCTTGAATTCCGAGTTTTCATAAGAATGATTTGGAAGTTACAAGCTACAAAGCTAAGAAATTCTTCTCGGAAAGGCTACAATCCAGCGTAGGTATGTCTAGTATAGCCAAAGATTATTGTTTGCTACTGCGCTAAGAAAGAAGGTTTTGGGAAAGAATTACCTTGATATGAAATTAAAATCCAGAAAAGTGTATCAGTTATGAAACACTCTAATTGAATTCGCAATTTCTAATCGTCCTGATAGCTACTAATCAAAACAGTAAGTGCTTTTATTTTACCTGTGAAATAAAGGTTTTCAAGACTTGAAGAAAGTTGTTCGTCCAAAAGTTCAAGCGTAAAGCCCCATTCATGAGAAATTCTAAATAACTATTCGTTCGCTTAAGTATTGAAGCCTCGCATAAGTATACATGAAGCCACTTACGTTGTCACAAATGTAAAGCCCATATGGCAGATATCTTTGTATTTATTTGCGAAACGACGCCACAAATCCATATAACGTCGTTGAACTTGGTCACCATCTTTACACTGAGTATATTTCCATCTCTAAACAAATTAAGTATACTTAAAATATTAAAATACAAATGGAAATAAACTAGCGGAACATGATTGCCTTTCACTGACCTTATACACAGCAAGATAATAAGTTCGATAGAAATGATCCGCCGGCAGTGAGGTAAAGCCAGGAAGAAATTCTTCCGGTGGATAGTGGAACAAACCACGGTGAGCTACTCCTATGTCTTCATTGAACATAGAACGACATCCAAATTCTAAAAACAAGAAAATTATGCTGTAAAAAATCTCAAAAAACATCCAAGTATTCTCAAAAAGATGTTTCGAAACATAATTGGATTGTGTATCTTGATTTTGGCATATTTCAAATGATTCTAAGCTATTGAAATTTTCATCATTTTCTTGTAAATCTGTTGTTATTTCAAGAGTAATAACATTTTTTATCAAAAATTAACAAGGTCCACACCTTTCTCCATTAACTTCCATAGAAACGGTATGTTGTCTGGATCTATCTTTTGTTTTGAAGGTAAAATCCACTCGATGTTTATATCTCCAAATTCATCTATCTTTGACTGTTTAAGAGCTTCAGGCAAATCTCCGGCAAGGATTGGCAGAATATTTACTGCTGAATTGTCTCCGATCTGAAACGACTCATTCCAGCTTTAAAGGCAGTCTCCAGACAAATCTGGGCACATGGTTCTTCTGCCCGGAAAGTGATGAGAGGGTCGTAGCTGAGTCATTGCCCAAGCGGCAGCGCAAACAGTTCGTTCAATGCGAGAAGGGTTTAAGGATGGATTTTCAGCCGTGTAATTGAATTTTTACGTTGCCGCTTGTAATGCCTTAGTTAGGACCCCCTCATCAGTTTTTAGGCAAAAAACCCTTGCGCCCAAATTTGCCTGAATATTAATCTCTAGGAACATCCGTGATATGGCAATTGATGAAACTTATATACGAAAAGAGGTATGCCACAGAAAACATTTGTATTTTGCACTGGCGGTCCCAGGATTTGCGTTTGGGGGGGGGGGGAGGGGGAAGGGGGGGGGGGGAGAACAAAGAAGAAGCTATTCGGTTGATGCAAAATTAATGGGCGTTTTTCTAGGACTTTTTTCTGGACAACTTTTCTCAATTAAACTTCTTCCTTTGAAACTTTTCATGCTTTATACAAAGCTGCTTAAAATGGACATTTAGCATAGTCCGTTAAGAATTTATAGGGCTCCAAATGACCGCACACAAAACCAGATTTTTGTCGCATTCACTTTTCTGGCCAGAATTCAAGCGCAAATTGAGGCACGTTTTCAGAAATTTTGCCATTATATGTGATAGAAATTCTACATTATGCATACGTAACCATATTTTTTTGAAGCTATCTAAGCTAAGCTACAGGCGCCTTAACATGGATAATGGGGTAATGGTTGCGATCATTCTATGGCCCACATCTTTCTCTTGTAGAATGCAATCCCAAAAGTTTTGCTCATTTCTGTAAGCGTGAGAGTAGAGCATTTTGTTGACAGCTTTAGTAAAGGCATTTAGCTGTTCAGCACGCAGAAAATTAGAAAATGCTATGATTCGGGATTTTGAGTCCCACTGAAAAATGCTGAAAAACTTGGTATTTCTAAATTTTGATTTTTTTGCTTTCGCCAATCTCTTTTTTCCACGCTCTTTCCATATGTATTGTACTACCGACTTGCGGCTACAAGATGGACTACGAACTATGAAGAGAGTTATGTTCTGCTGAAAACGAGACTACAGAAAAAAACTTTTTTTTGTTTTTTGATTCATGTTTTTCCGCCCATACTGATCACCCCTACGGGGGTGATCAGCATGCTCGATTACCCCTCTGTGCCAAATCCCAGCCCCGTAGCTCAAACTTTGCAAAAAATCGATAAAATCGATAAAAGTAATGCACGATTTAAAAAACTAATATTGTATTCGGAATCCCCATGCTCACTTACCCCCCTGTGCCAACTCCCAGCCCCGTAGCTCAAACTTTGCAAAAAAAATCGATAAAATCGATAAAAGTAATGCACGATTTTGAAAACTAATATTGTATTCGGAATCCCCATGCTCACTTACCCCCCTGTGCCAACTCCCAGCCCCGTAGCTCAAACTTTGCAAAAAAAATCGATAAAATCGATAAAAGTAATGCACGATTTTGAAAACTAATATTGTATTCGGAATCCCCATGCTCACTTACCCCCCTGTGCCAACTCCCAGCCCCGTAGCTCAAATTTTGCAAAAAATCGATAAAATCGATATCGATCGATGACGAAAAGTAGCCTATGACACCCGCCGGGGCCCATAGTGTATGTGTGCCAAGTTTAGTCCGGATCGGTTCAGAAATGGAATTTTCTATTCGGAACATACGTACAGACAGACAGACAGACATACAGACATACAGACAGACAGACAAACAGACATTCAGCTTTATATATAAGATGAGTACAATTTGATGTGCGTTGTATTGACGAAAGGCGGCATCCGATAGTCTTTACCACATTTCAAAATGTAGGTTGTATAGAAAATTATAGCAAGTTGAAGTGAAAATTTGAAAAACGTTCTTTATTTTCGCATCAACCTAATCTTTCAAAATTTCAGGAATTTTTCAAAATTTTTGCAATCATTTGCAGTTCTGAACAAGTCAAATGCACATTTCTATGACTCTGCACGTGATTTTAAAAGATTTCGCGGCTTAATCCCTTCTCCTCCTTCCTCCTCCTCTCTTGCACGCATTAGGTTTTTACATGCCACAAGTTTGCTCGAGTAGCTCTCACAATGTTCGGACGCTGCTTTCTAAAGTACCAGATCCTGTCTGAAATACCAGATCATCAAATTAAGTAAACTGAGAACGTAGTAGTTGACGGTTCTGGTGACGTAGTTGCTCACAATCCGTATCGCATCTTGATAGAAGCCATATTCTCCTGATTCAATAGAGATACAGGCAACGGCATGATGCGACTATCAGGATGCGACTTGCCCATTGACTTGCGCCATTTGTGAAGCTCGGTTGTATGCGTGGCTTTTAGTGTTGTGAAACATTACTACGACTCTTTGCCAGGAGATTAATAAACTTACTAAAATTTTGAATGCTTTTTTTGAGTACCCTCAATATGCAGTGCAGTGAGGCCTTTCTCCAAATCATCAGTTTAGACAACTTTTAATGATACTTAGCTAGGAGGGAAGCCTTTTCAGTGAAAGCAGACTTTCCACAAAATCGTCTAGATGTGCTCCAATGGTCAAGCAGCAGCATGCACTTGATTACTTGGATAGCTTCTGTCTACTTCACTCATAAATAAAGGTGAATGTCTGTTTGTTTGTGTGTATGTATGTTTGTACGCATGTATGTGTGTATGTATGTTCCGAATACAAATTCTAATTCTGAACCGATTCGGACCAAACTTTGGCGCGGGGCGTCGCAGGTACTTTATGTTGTTAACTGATAATAATTTCACCAATTTCCATCGATTTTGAGCGTAGTTTGGCCGAGACGACAGTTTGGCTGGGAGTTGATACAAGGGGGGGGGGAGGGGGGAAGGAGGGTGTGATAAGTGAGCATGCTGATTATGAATACTACAATATATTAATGTCCGAATTATCCATAACTTTTATCAGTTTTATCGGGTTTTTATTTTGCAAAACTTTGAGCTACGGAGTTGGCAGTTGGCACAGGGGGTAAAAGAGCATGCTGATTACGAAAGCATACTGGGAAGTGGGGACAGGGGCGGGGAAATCGCAAAGAATCAGAAAAATTACCTCACTGTAATGACAGCGGTAAGCGGAGCCGGGTATGCAAGCTAGTACTTAATAAAGCTCTCTCTGAGTGCTGAGGAGAAGTAACAACTGATTATTTTACCTAGATTTGCGTTCACGCTTCGCACCAAAAAAACTTAACAGGGCGTCCCGAAGTGCTTGGCAAACAACGGAAACAAATTTAAAGTTAGCGTTCAATGCCCTTCAAAGTTATAAGCTTGTTTGGAAAGGCGGCTTCGACCAATATTGCGCAAATTGCAGCACGCCCACTCATCGGAATAGGTCATACTTGAGGATCAGTATTATTAAGTTGTCCCAACGGTAAACTCCTTTTTCAAATAATTTAAGCTGTTATTGTTTTTGCTGTAAATTTAGGGTATCATTCGATAGAGCAGATCAAGCTCTACAAAATACCCACCAAGTGTCCGCCTAAATCGCATTCCTGGAAAGTTTGAAGCTAAAATCGAAAAAAATTTTGTCACCTAAAAATTGGACTTTTGCTACGAAGAGTCCTACAGACCTAATTTGGTCATTATACATTAGACATATAATAGTACTCAAATATGCCTTCACCGAATTTTTTCGGAGCATAGAAAGCGAGAAACAAAAATTGTCCAAAAATGGCAAACTCCGTTCCCAGCCCTTGCCACACATGTCATTGTTTCTACAAGCCTTACTAAGTATAATTTTGAAACCTTACCCCTGTATGTGCTCTTATAATTGAGAAATACCAAGTTGTACATAAAAAAAGCGAAAAAAGTGGCATTTTGGCATTTTCGGAGCACTTTTTTTCTCAAATTTGAGCCCCGGAAAAAATCCACCAAATATATTTTTGGATACTACTATGTGTCTACTATATAAAGACCAAGTTGGAAGTCCGGAGTAATATTCTGGAAGGAGATCCGATTTTTAGGGTAGCTGAAAAATTTTGATTTTTGGCCCAAATTTTGGGTGGATTACCACTTAGGTGGATCTTTGTGCTCTTTCTGGAGAGCTTGCTCCTTTCTATCGAATGGTACCTTAAGTCTACTAGAAAAACAAGGACAGCTCAATTTATCTCAAAATGGAGTTTACTTTTGGGACATAGGAATAGATTGTTGCATAAGTTCTGTCCGATTTGAATTTTTTGAGTTCAAAATGTCATAACTTCTTTCAAAGTCAACTTTTCTCCAAGATCTTAGTTTCCTTATGTTGAGAAGTTCCTTGGCTATCAGATACATACTAAAACTTGCGAAAATCAGTGTTAAGAAAGGAGCAAGAAGTCAAAAACTTCACAGCGTTTTTCTGTAAACCTGTCTTTCTTGACATGGCAATGCTCTCTTATGAGAATTGATGGGCATCTTGTCTAACAAAGGATAGATAGAGATTTTTTCGTAGATTATTGTGCGCCATAAAAGAGCCCATAGCGTTGCCGAGAAATTTTTTTTGACCGAGCAAAAAATTAGCCATTTTTTGACCTCGCTTCAGCGCATGTGTGTATGCCTATTTACGAATTATGAAAATTTTTCATTTGACATGAGCGCCAAAAAAAAATAGGTGGATGGTCTTTGCTAGTCCTTGCTTTACCCTAGCACCTCCAACATTGAAGTCGTCGATTACTTCTATTCGCAGAAAGTTATAGCTTGTAAAACATTTATACAGAAAATTAATGTTTGATAATAAAACTATCAAGATGTTTTCTTCACACAACTGAACTTATCTAGCCTATCACACCCTTATTCCGCAACCATTTAAAAACCCTGGCCTGAAGGGCGCCTTGTGGAGATTTCCTCGCAAGAACATATTTCTAAAATGAGAACGTATCTCGGCCACTTGGAGATTTTAGGCCTGAATTCTCCTTACACTATACACTAAGAAATTTATTGAAATTTGATACGCTTTAGAAAGCGCAAGAAAAGTACTTTCTAATGATACGAACAGTACCGCATTAGAGAAGATCTCTTAGAAACAGCTGCTTCAAACATAAGGCGAAAAAATCGGACAGAACTTATGCAACAACCTAATACATATTTTAGCGGAGCTATGGGTGTGTACAATGGCATAAGGTGGATCACTGCCAAATCAGTTGCAGTTATGGAGCACTTCAAATGTGGTGATTAAGTAGGCGCACATTAGATTAAAAATAATTGGTGTATTGAAAAGACTGAAATACTCCATACTTTGTAATTTCCAGAGCAAACCTTTGCGAATTAGGAGTGTGGTAATAAGTCGCATAGATCACCCGGTCCCACACCGTGCTTTGCGACGGCGGATTGTCGCATGCAATGTGCTTTAGCACATACAGTCGAGTAGATTTAGCGGTAAATATAGTGTGCTTGCACAGAAGGTGAAATGCGGTAAAATTGGCGCACGAAGAAATAGTTTCGACTGTGACGCCGGCCAACTGCGCGCGCAAGATACCCGCGGTACTGACGTGGCTACTTGTTCACGCGCAAATTTCACCGCATTTCACCTTCTGTGCAAGCACACTATATTTACCGCTAAATCTACTCGACTGTACCACCGTCGCTAATTGCCGCAGACTTGACGTCGCATAATTAATGCCGTTTAAAACAGCCTAAATCTGTTGCAACGGTGCAATCTTGGCAGACGTTGTCACCAGGCATTTGTGGCTTTCCAAATGCATCAGCAACAAGTCGTGCGCAATATGATTTTCTACTTTCAGTAAGAACAGTAAAATTAAAAAATACTTTGAATAGCCTTTGTCACTAGTATTTGCTGTCTTCCAAAGCCTCAAGTTTGCAGGTAAATCAAATGTATCCATTTTTATGCAGTGTGTGTCAACTCATATCGGCTTTTTAACCTGTGCTTGCACTCGTACATCTCTGCAACTCTGTATCATACCATACCAGAGCAATACGCCCATAGACGCGTCGCAAGAGATTGTAGGGAGGGCTCATGAATTAGTGCTCAGTCGCAAGAGGTTGCAGAGCGGGCGCTGACAGTTGCATGTACCGTATGGAACTACAACTTTATGGTATTACGGTTCAAAAACGTTTATGT
This sequence comes from Cylicocyclus nassatus, assembly GCA_958299035.1. Taxonomy (NCBI): domain Eukaryota; kingdom Metazoa; phylum Nematoda; class Chromadorea; order Rhabditida; family Strongylidae; genus Cylicocyclus; species Cylicocyclus nassatus. Next base: position 41,635,425 of record CATQJL010000316.1, on the reverse strand, counting down.
TAAAAATTGAAAGGATTTCTCTTCTTTCCCCATAGTACAAGAAGTAGTGGCTATGTTCTATGCCTACCTAGTGCGCAGCAAAGATAGAGACATAATGGATAAATCGTAGTCATAGCTTTGCTAAAAACTAATGATATTTATAAAACTAAATGCAAAATGAGATTAATCATGAAGTGATTCAAATTAGTGAGAACATAGATTAGAAATCAAAAATGAAAGTCACCTTAGTGTAACCAAAAAAAAGCTCATATCCTAGCTTGTTCATGGTTTCCATGGTACGAGGTAAATGTCGCATGAACATCGTTCGAGAAGTTGAATCAAAAGCGAGAATATCAATAGAGTAATGCAAGTCAGGCTTCTTATTTGGTTTTGACTCATTCCTTCTGCCATAATCATCGAATGACTCCATATCTTTGGCAGTATATATCTTAAACGCGCTTTGAGAAAATATTTGTAGCTACTTCTTCATACTTCACCATGTTAGGCTCCTTGTTCAAATCTCTTATGCCAGGATAGACATGCTCGAATATTATTGTGCCATTTCTGAAGCAGCGTATGCAGAACACATCCCCATTGGCAAAAAATCGCGTATTCTCGGGTGCCTGAAAGTTAAGGTAGTGGTTTGGCTCAGTCTCTAAGCTGTATTCAAGAGATCAACCTCCACTTCCGCGACTTCTCTAAAATCGTTTTTTCCTCTGCCTGTAATGTTATTTCTCAGCGCTCCTTCCAAAAAAACAACCTTAAATTTTTTTTATTGATCAAGAAGGGGCCTGCTGCATACGGCTCACCTTGCATTTAACGTCGTTTGTATATTTTGGATAGGCTGAGTAGTGTGGATGGACGTACATGTATCCCTCGCTGTCCATAGTAGCAAGATCGAAATTTTCATATGGGCACTGTAGTTGCCGTAAGCGTTCAGTGGCACTGGGCTGCAATGTTGTATGAAAACTGCCTAATTTGGGAACAATGGATTTGTATATGTTCAGTGCCACTGGACTGCAATCGGTGTATGAAAACTACCTAATATGGGAGCAGTGGATGTGTAATATAAAACCGTGATTTATCTTCAATGTATTAGAGAAACAAAGCAAAGGGGTTTCTAGGTGGGTTTCTAGGGGTTTGGCGATGCTCGTATGCATTACCATGCCAGCGAAATGCAAAGATTAGCTGTGTTTCCAAAAAACGGTGGCCCGCGTTGCTCAGATTAATTTCAAGTCTGGTTTGCAAAACATTTGTGCACACCTCTCACAGCTAAAACGCGAGTAATAATACCCGTCTATGAATTATACTAACTGTTGTAAGGGGCCTTGCCCAAGATAACATCATTCCGGTTCATCGTCATTACAAAAATCGCGACAAACAAGGATATAGTCTGTCGTGAAATTTATCTGCAGATAGCAAAAGAGGGACAAGATTTTAGGTCTCGGGCAGACCTCACGCGATTTGATCGTCGCGATTCAATCGCTACAGGACAAGTGTTACGAGTTCATTGCATGTCGATCTTCTTGTATTTCGGTTGTGATAGTTAGTCAGGATTTGCCATGTTGAAGAACTACCACAACCGAAATGCAAGAAGATCGGCTTGCAATGATATCTTGTCGCGATCAATCGCGACAATCAAATCGCGTGAACTCTGCCCGAGGCCTTACTCCACATCGATTTTGTTCGAAGAAAGTTATCTAGAAAAGCAAGTAGCAAGTAATGTAACGCCCATTGCTATTCTGAGGATCACTTTTTCTGGTGCCCTGCAGCTAATCGGTTATGGCATTTCAACTCTCGCGCCTTTCCCTTCTCTCCCGAAGTCAATCGACTAACAAGAAAAATTATTTTGTTGGTTTCTTTCTGCTTTAAAGCAAATATTTTTGAATCTTTAACGTGCATCTTGTTTGGGGAGAAACATGTAATAAACTCGTTTTTCAACGCCTTTCGTTGACTGATTACTAAACAAACTCCAGAGACTTCATTAGTGAGGATCATGATGTAGGCTGTTACATCCGAGAGATTGAATTTGACACTCTGCAAGGCCACAGCGTAACCGCCGCGAGAGACCGAGCCGCTAGCGCTGTAAGCACAAATCGAGATAGCTTCTGACTCGGTAACTGGCTCACAGTTGCATCACATTAGTCGTCCTAGCTTGCATAAACATTAGTAACATCGCTTGCATAGCAAAGAGGTGCTTCGCTCTTATACAAAATATTATTTTATGTAATAACTTCGTTGGCATTTTTTGTCTTAGTTTTTTCTTAATCTCTTACAAAGGATTTGCAAGATGTTGTTGGCATTTGGTAGCTCTAAGTCTGTTATAACAAACTGTTTTCATTATCTTCTTAATTCCTTCCTAATTCGATCAAAAAATTCAACTACAAAACGAAAAATCCGAGAAGACGAGATTTTATTAGGTGGGTCCGAAAGTTCGTGCCGTTTTTTAGAACTATTCTAAAATCGTTCAGAATCGAGGTAGACAAACTTTCTAAAACTATCCAATGCGGAATTTCTTCATATTTCCAAAAGTTATGTTTCCGTTGTAACTTCTTCGAAAGGCGCTGAGATAATTGCCGAAAACTAGAACCCTTCATTTTAACCACGTCTAACTTTCGGAACTTTCATTTTGGACTTTAGGGGGCGCCCTGATAACCACCTGATAAGACAAACTTTGGCATTAATGATTTTTTTGCATCTCTCTAGCTTGCTTTCTTGAATTACTAAAATATTTTTTCTGAATTGTCCAAATTTTATGTTTGGCTCATTCCAACCTCGGAAAACATCAGACACTGAACAATTTAGGTACCATTCGATTCATCTTTTTCTCCTCTTTCTGACAGCAACCTTTGCTTCGCGAAAAATGCGACTTTTGCAGACAGAATCGCTGTACCTCCCAATTTTAGGCGTGCGCAAGGTTGTAGTCTAAATTCCAAAATCTACTCAGTTTCACCCCGTTCGCAAATTTAGTTCGTAGTACTAGTGATAGTAATGGGGGACGAGTGGCGTAGTGGTATGAGCGTCGCTATGACCAGATCGAACACAGGTTCGATCCCCGCCCCTGGGCCAACCAAGCCCTCTACCCTCCGGGGCCGGTAAATTGGTACCAGAGTAACCTGAGAGGACAAAAGCACTGACTTGGTAACGGCTGGCCCCCGCAAGTCACTGTAATAGGCTCACACGCATACAATTGCCTCTTCGACTATGAAGTTAGTGTGTGCGTTCGGCGCATGCCCGCAGAGGGTATCGAAGACGCCGAATCCTTTATCCTTTATGCCCCCACAATGGTCGGTCGCCTCATCGTGGCGTGGGGGTGACACTGGGTGTCGAACTGCGATGCACAGCCGAGTGTATACTCTGGTAGGGCCTCCCAAGCTGTGAAGGAGTTCGACGTTTCCGGTTTCGGCCGGATGCCTAGCTAAGAACTGGCCACGCCAGATCCTCCGCCGTCTGGCTTCTTCTGGTCGCTAGGCGGTCCCTCCCCGCTCCAAGCCCGGGGTCAGCGATCGCCCCGTGGAAATCAAGAGTAGGCCTAGTAAGCCACCTCTTGTAGGGGAACAAATTTTATTACTCAGACAGCAAGAAGATTTAGAAAAAACCCTGCACATCGGATCCCGCCTACGGCGCCGGGTGGTAGCAAGAAGATGTCAGGGTACTCAGGGCGCCTTTCGGATTGGACAAAAACGACACGTCTGCCCGGACGACACGCCATGGAGATTGCCTCATGCTCTACACCTACAACGCCAGGAGAGTCTCCACAAACGCCGACCTACACGCTCTTCTCGACGCTGCAGAGCACATCAACTACCACATCATCGCTCTGCAGGAAACGAAGTCCAGGAAGAAGGACGTGCGACAGATGAGTGATGGGACCCTCATCATTCGTGGTGAAAAGGTTCCATCACGAAACGTGGGAGGCGTCGGCTTTGTCGTCCACCCATCTATCGTCCATCTTGTCGATTCGCACGAGATCCTATCACCTCGACTAGGCATCCTACGACTACGACCTCTACATCAGAAGACCATCAGCATCATCAACTGCTATTCTCCAACATCAGCAGCTGACGAATCAGAACTAGATGCTTTCTACGAAGATGTGGAGGAGGTCGTCCGCAACGAGAAGTCCTTTTATAAGTTTGTTGTGGGCAACTTCAACGCGGAAATCGGGATGCCATTGGAAAAGGAATTTAGGATTGGGAAGTTTGGATATGGGCTCCGGAACGAAAACGGCAACCGTCTTGTTGGGCTTCTCTCCGCCGCACGACTTTTCCATGGAAATTCCATCTTTATGAAGAAAGAACATCGCCGGTGGACATGGGAATCGCCCAACGGAACGACTCACGCGGAGATCGACCACATTCTCACCAACCGAAGGTGGAGCTTGCTCGATATCTCAGTAGTTCCATCCTTCTGCAGTGGCTCCGATCACCGCCTCCTTCGAGCGAAGGTACGATTCAGTCGAAGACTGGAAAAGAAGGTCTGCCACAGTGCCGCAAGAAGGAAGAATGTCGTTTATGACGGTAACAGGCTGGAGGAGCTCATATCAAGTTGTGACTGGCCCATCGAGGAGGACCCAACGTACGACTACGACCGGCTTCTGAAAGGATTGCGAGCCTGCGAAGAGTGCGCCTCAGTGACTTCCGAGAAGTATGTTGAACGCGTTTCGAAGACCACCAAGGAAATGCTTGAAAGAAGAAGATTCTGAGGCAGGATCCGAATGCAACCCATCTCGAGCGACTGATAGCCAACGCCAGTTGCAGAACAGCTTTGCAGGAGGATCTCAGGAAGTACAGGCAAGCCAAGATACTGGAAGCAGCCGAAGGAAGACGAAGTCTCAAGAAGTGCCGAAGGGACCTCTGTGAATATCGCGTACCGCTGGCTGCACTACTGAACGAAGACGAAACTCCGACTTCTTCCCGATACAAGATGGAATCTATCGCGAAGAACTTCTATACCAACCTCTTCCGCACATCAACACCCGTGCCGATGCCCGTTGTTCCCACTGGAGAAGTACCACCACAAATTCTACCTGCTGAAGTGCGCACAGCGATTCAGACCATGAAGACGTCCACGGCTCCAGGACCAGACCATCTTTCCGTCGAATTTCTGCGAGCTGGAGGACAACGTCTACACGAGATCCTCGCGTCGCACCTAACAACTTACCTTCAGAAGGAAAGGATTCCCGACCAGTGGAGAACATCAAGACCGTCCTTCTTTTCAAGAAGGGTGAACAGGAAGATCTTCGGAACTACCGTCCAATATGCCTGCTGAGTGTGCTGTACAAGCTTTTCACGAAGATTATCCTCGCTCGCATATCTAGAACACTGGATGAAGCCCAACCCCAAGAACAAGCTGGATTTCGCAAAGGATTCAGCTGCATGGACCACATCCAGACGGTTTCGAGGTTCATAGAAGTCTGCCGGGAATACCGACTGCCTCTCGTCCTAACCTTTGTCGACTATGAGAAAGCCTTTGACAGCGTCGAAACCAACGCCATCCTGTCTGCGCTAGTTGATCAAGGAGTGGACCCAGCTTACGTGAGGACGTTAGCCGACTGTTACAAGGACTGTACAACGACGATGCAGCTATTCCATCGCCCCCTGACCATCCCATTTGGAAAGGGGGTTCGACAAGGCGACACAATTTCGCCGAAGCTGTTCACCGCGGCCTTGCAGTGGGTGATGAAGTCACTGGACTGGGACGAGAGAGGCATACGAGTTGATGGGAGATTCCTGTCGAACCTTCGTTTTGCGGACGACATCGTTCTCTTTTCGAGCAGTATCACTGAAGCAGAGACGATGCTGAAGGAACTGAACCAAGTAAGGAAGAAGATCGGATTGCGAATCAATCGGAAGAAGACTCAGTTCATGAAGAACGCCCTTTGCGAAGATGCAGAAATGGAATTGGAAGGTACCCCTATCACGGAGACGTCTTCTTACGTGTATCTCGGACGTTCGATGAACATGGAGAACGACTTGAGGGAAGAACTTAACAGGAGAAGAAGAGCAGCCGGCCGCTTTCGGGCCTCTGAAGGAAGCTACCGACCAACTGACGGACCCGGAGCTTCGTGCCCACCTGTTCGACTCAACCGTTCTCCCGGCGCTCTGTTACGCAGCTGAGACTTGGGCTGACACCGTCGCCACTTCGAAAGCTTTAAGGACCATCCACAGAGCGCTAGAGCGTAGTCTTCTGAAGATGACCCGACACAAACAACATCTCGTCGGACTTCGCAGTACGGATATGAGGAGAATGTCCCGTCTTCGTGACCCAGCGGAATAGGTTGCGAAAGCGAAGCATCGATGGGCCGGTGACATCATGAGAAGAACAGACGACAGATGGACACTAAGAACATCGGAGTGGATTCCTCGCGAAGCAAAACGTCACCGAGGAAGACCACCAACGAGATGGGCAGACGTGTTCGTGGAACGGATGGACCAGGTGAGAAATCAGCTGGATACGATTTTTGCACCTGGAACTCGTGGACGCAGCCACCGACGTCAGCCAAGAAGATCGTGGATGTCAGAAGCGAGGGACAGGGAGAAATGGAAACTTCTGAGCTGGGGCCCGCACGTCACGTAAAGCCGGGCCATCTAAGTATCTAAGTAAGTAACTAAATTGAAGTAATAAAATTGAACTTCAATATTTTGAAAATTTCGCAGTGTTTGATGCAATTATATGTCAGCGATTTCTTGAAAATTCGCAATAATTTAGCAAAATTCTAAAGAGGAACCTGAAAAAATGCAAAAAATTGCATTAATTTGAGAAAGGTTTGCCTTATCAGGTGGTTATTAGAGCATCTTCAATGTCTAAAATAAAAATTCCGAAAATTTGCGAAGGTTAGACATGGTAAAAATGAAGGCTTTCAGTTTTGGCAATTATCTCGACGCTCGTCGAAGCAAGCAGTCACAATGGAATTATGACTCCTAGAAAGAGTAAGAAATTCTGCATCGGAAAGTTCTAAAGATGTTTTTCTATCTTCGTTTTGAATGATTTCAGAATAGGTCCAAAAAACGGCACGAACTTTCGGACCCACATAATATTTTCGACATCTTCCCCTCTCCTAGTTTTTCCTGTTAATCATTGATATTAGGTTGTTGCAAAAATAATGTCCGTTTTTCTAGCCTGCATTCCAAACAACTTTTTTCCCACCAGACTTTCTTTTTCGATATAAAATTCGCATATCATTAGAAAGCTCTCTTCATGTACTTTTTCATGGCGGTGACAGTAAGCTGCTATCCTCACTTGTGAGAATTTCACCAGCATTTTCCACATCCGCACTCAAAATCAGAATCTCATAGCTTCCACTTTCTTGACCACATTTCAGGAGCAAATAAACTAATTTTTCTGAAAACATAGCAAATGTATTGGATGAAGATTATTTATCTACTGCGTGCTTATGTAGATTTTTGGAGATATGTGGACTGACAAATTGACGCGTCGAAATAGACACTCGCTGCTGGCATTCTATGGGTCAGAAATTTCTCATAATTAAGGCAATCGGTAAAGCTTCGCCCATTTCTGTAAGCTTGAAATTAGCACACCTTAACTACAATATTTGAGGAGAAACTTAGCTATTCAGTGCACGAAGAATTCCAAATTTTCATAATTAGGCACTTACAAGCCTACAGCAAATAGGCTCAAAAGAGTGAACATTTTTGAATTTTTATCTTTCTTTTCGCAGAACTCCTTCGTTGGAGTTTTTTCTATACACACGTATACTATTGGCCTGCGGCTACAAAATAAGCTAATTAGCAGACATAGGGACAAAGCTTGAAGGGACTTGTAAGCTCTTGAAAACAAGGTTTTCAAGAGAAAAACTTTCAGTTTTCTGGCGCATGGTTATCCTCCCGTTTGCGATATCAGTATGTGCAGAGGCGCACTAAGTTAAAAAAGGTTTGCTGTTTCTGATGGTCTTAACTGCATTCAAAAATATGGAGACTGAACGAAGTTATAGCCTTCCAAAGTGAAAATTTGCAAAACGGACATTATTTTTGCAACAACCTAATAAAATTTATTCAAGGAACCTGGCAACAATCGAAGACAAGAGACTAATCAGTCGTGCATTTACTGCTTTATGCTTGCTCACTGCTTATTACCGACTGTTTGATCATCTTTGCAAAAGTCGGCGGAGCAAGACTTTATGACTCAAGTACGTGAAACAACGAACGCAAAAACGTTCGTTGTTGTTCAATTTTCTTTAAGCCGTAACAGGTTTTTAAAGGAACACTTTATTTACTGCCCGACGTTTCGGCTGAATGCCGTCTTCAAGGGTCTGAAAGTGAGTCAATCACTCATAAATCAAACGATCTAGACCACCAGACACTTCCTCCAAACCGTATACTTGACTCATCTATTGTGACGCAGATAAGTTCTCAAGTTGAGCAGCTTACCAAGTGTTCCTGGTGAGGAGCGTAAGGATGTCAGCTCTCTCCCACGGTCGCCCACAGCGAATGATGACAAAATGAGCGGTCCGATAAAGTACGACATGCTTATATAGTGTAGGCTACTCACAGCTCGCAAAATGGTAAAAACGGCTTCAGATCACTAGTGATAGACAAATGTTCGTTCTTGCTGTTCATTTTAGGATTACGAGCAAGTTTGAAAAAAGCCTCTAACGCTTTTCGAGCAGCAATACGTTCTTCGACGGCCAAAATGCAACTGGACTTCAAAATATCTCCTCCATGGTCCTCTTTTCTGTGCTTCCCAAGAGGGCTTACGAGACTCTGTCTTCTCTTACTGGCCAGATGTTCGCTGACACGTACATGAAGTGGTCGACCAGTTTCGCCTATGTAAATGGCATGGCATATCTTACACTCTAACTGATAAATCACTCCGCATTTTGAACAGTCTCCTAATCTCTCATCTGTGCAAACAACGCAATTTTGCATCACGCATTGTCTGTCATACAACCTATTACGGACCAGTTGTTTTTTGATGTTGCCTTGGGGTATGTTCACAAGATCAACATCATCCGCCAATTGCGCTTGTATTAGACATTGCTTGAAAGCGTTGGTTACTCTATCGGACACGAACGGTAAGCATAGTGATATACGTGATCGAATCTGATTGCTACCGTTTGCGCATGTTCTTTTGCGAGATCTGGACTGCAGTTGGTAACCATTCTTAACAGCTATCTCGTATGCCAATTTCGTTGATTCCAGTCTCTCAACTTCACCGCTGCAAACACTGCGCGCTGTTTTAAACATATTGCGAATAATCGCTCGCTTTACAGCAGATGGATGCGCAGACGTGGAATGCAGAATTATATTCTTAGAACTCTCCTTCCGATACCATTTGACGTGTGCTGCTCCATTCTCCAACATCACCTGTGTATTTAGATATGGTAGCCAGCCATCGTGTGGTTTTTGTCTTGTCAAGCTGATGTACGGTGATTGTTCATTGAGAATTCTAAAGCACTCATCCATTTCGGATTGAGTTGCAGTAGCAATGTAACAATCATCGATGTACCGGCAGTACATCAGGGGACATCGCGATAATACCGGCTCCTCTATTTTGCTCATGAAGCAAATAGCGAGCGCAGGCGCTAGTCTTTGTCCCATCGCTAGTCCTCTCAGCTGTGCATAGTATTGTCCCGACTATTTGAAGACGTTGCATGCCAGGCATTCCTTGACCAAGGAGATGATGCGCGATTTACTGAGCCCGTATGTTTCCATATTGACAATATGTGAATCGAGGCTCAGAGAGCGCTTGTAAGGCGTCATTATTGGACACATTAGTGTATAATGACGCAACATCAAATGACTCCATTACGCAATTCTGGTCAAAATGCGTTTTGCGTAGTTGATCAAGGAAGCGGCTTGTGTTCGGCAAATAGGCGGGGATCTTACATAAGAGTTGACTAACGATCTTGCTAAGGAACCACGAGATTCTGGGGTGTATGTCAAGAGGCGCGATTTTTATTGCCAGATGGGCACCAAAAAGCACATAATAAGTGTTTTATAACATTCAAAAAGTACTGAAATTTTAAGAGGAGATTTATTTAGGAGCTGCATGGGTTGCTCAATCTTGCTACCTTGGAATCAATTCAAAAGAGCAATTTTAAAGGTCAAAAAACCATGAAAGTGCAGCTAAGAACAAATTCGTAAATATTTCGGTCCGTTTCCAAGCAAAAGCCATCAAACTCGGCGAACGGTAACTTCAGAAGATAGTAAACCAATGCACTTTATTTGATACTTTTTTAAGACTCGCATACCACTAAACTGGAGTTTTGAGTTGGTGACAGCCGGAGAAATCGCGCCTCTTGACCGTCTCCCGAGATTCTGTCGGTTGGCCCACTTATACAGCTGATTATTGGCCGAATCTTGCAAGACGCAGCAGTCACATCTCGTGGATCAGTTAAGGTGAGTTTATGTTTTTTTACGTGGTCGCAAAAGACAGGACAAGCCGGATTTTCAATTTTAAGCCTACTGAGAAACTTTTGGTTTAGTCCCGCTTGCTTTCCGACCATCATCCAGATGTGATTAAGTCGCTTGCTTTGAGAAAGGAATTCTTTTTCGGTCGAGCGACGATAAACTGTAGCATCGGATAGATGAAGTTCGGTTATGTTGCGATCGAGCTTTGCGGCATAATAACAAATTCGCCTCCTTTGTCACTAACAGTGAGACGAATAGTGCCGTTGGAAGTTAATTCGCGCAGCTCTTTGAAACCCTGTCTTTGCGCATATATTAAATTAGATTGTCTCATACCACGATGTTTGTTAAGAACATTTAAAATTCCTGCCGACAGTATGCGAAATTTAACATCCGCTTCATGACAAGGATCAGTCTCTTTGTAGAAGGATGATGGGAAAGGAATAGGAGGGAGCACCTTTTTACATAAGACAGAGGGAGGCTGCAAATTGTTATCTTGCCTGATTTTTGCGCGCAACTGATCTCTAAAGCGCTGCAAGGATCCTAGAACTTTGCACTATACCACTGAGTTGACCGTTTGTGTAGGTGCGAAGGATGGTCCTAAGCTGAGTAGGTCTAGTGCGTTGGCATACATGAACATTGCCTATGATAGTGACCCTGGCCGTTTCATTAGCCGTAAGTGGAGCTGAATGAGTAAAAGACCGTTGGTTCACTGGGTGGCGTTCAACACTGAGTTTACTTAGTTCATGTTCACTATAGAGTACGTCAAATTTCTTACGGAGTTTGGATTTTGCGTCAGATCGTATAGACTCGCAGATTCGTCTTGACGCACTTTCAATCCTCTTCCATGTGTGTTCATTCAACAATCTGCGACGCGCTTGTTCCTTCGATTCGCACTTCAGTCGACTGGAGTACAAAATGTACTGCTTTTGTCTTATCGCAATCCTCAGGATGGACTTGTATAGATCACGTATTTTGAGATAATTTTCGGGCAAATTGCAGGCAATTCCCAGTTTATTCGTAATGAAGTATGGTAGCACGCCCGATGACTTGCACCGTTCAAGAAACTTGAGTGACTGGTTGGTGATGATCACTTTCTGGCGAAGTGCCAACGCTTCGCGGACTAAGGAGTACAAGAGTCTTAGATCGTTAGTCAACTCTTATGTAAGATCCCCGCCCATTTGCCGAACACAAGCCGCTTCCTTGATCAACTACGCAAAACGCATTTTGACCAGATTTGCGTAATGGAGTCATTTGATGTTGCGTCATTATACACTAATGTGTCCAATAATGACGCCTTACAAGCGCTCTCTGGGCCTCGATTCACATATTGTCAATATGGAAACATACGGGCTCAGTAAAGCGCACATCATCTCCTTGGTCAAGGAATGCCTGGCATGCAACGTCTTCAAATGGTCGGGACAATACTATGCACAGCTGAGAGGACTAGCGATGGGACAAAGACTAGCGCCCGCGCTCGCTATTTGCTTCATGAGCAAAATAGAGGAGCCGGTATTATCGCGATGTCCCCTGGTGTACTGCCGGTACATCGATGATTGTTACATTGCTACTGCAACTCAATCCGAAATGGATGAGTGCTTTAGAATTCTCAATGAACAATCACCGTACATCAGCTTGACAAGATAAAAACCACACGATGGCTAGCTACCATATCTAAATACACAGGTGATGTTGGAGAATGGAGCAGCACACGTCAAATGGTATCGGAAAGAGAGTTCTAAGAATATAATTCTGCATTCCACGTCTGCGCATCCATCTGCTGTAAAGCGAGCGATTATTCGCAATATGTTTAAAACAGCGCGCAGTGTTTGCAGCGGTGAAGTTGAGAGACTGGAATCAACGAAATTGGCATACGAGATAGCTGTTAAGAATGGTTACCAACTGCAGTCCAGATCTCGCAAAAGAACATGCGCAAAATCAGATTCGATCACGTATATCACTATGCTTACCGTTCGTGTCCGATAGAGTAACCAACGCTTTCAAGCAATGTCTAATACAAGCGCAAATGGCGGATGATGTTGTTCTTGTGAACATACCCCAAGACAACATCAAAAAACAACTGGTCCGTAATAGGTTGTATGACAGACAATGCGTTATGCAAAATTGCGTTGTTTGCACAGATGAGAGATTAGGAGACTGTTCAAAATGCGGAGTGATTTATCAGTAAGAGTGTAAGATATACCATGCCATTTACATAGGCGAAACTGGTCGACCACTTCATGTACGTGTCAGCGAACATCTGGCCAGTAAGAGAAGACAGAGTCTCGTAAGCCCTCTTGGGAAGCACAGAAAAGAGGACCATGGAGGAGATGATTTTGAAGTCCAGTGTTGCATTTTGGCCGTCGAAGAACGTATTGCTGCTCGAAAAGCGTTAGAGGCTTCTTTCATACTTGCTCGTAATCCTAAAATGAACAGCAAGAACGAACATTTGTCTATCACTAGTGATCTGAAGCCGTTTTTGCCATTTTGCAAGCTGTGAGTAGCCTACACTATATAAGCGTGTCGTACTTTATCGGACCGCTCATTTTGTCATCATTCGCTGTGGGCGACCGTGAGAGAGAGCTGACATCCTTACGCTCCTCACCAGGAACACTTTAAGCTGTTCAACTTAAGAACTTATCTGCGTCACAATAGATGAGTCAAGTATACGGTTTGGAGGAAGTGTCTGGTGGTCTAGATCGTTTGATTTATGAGTGATTGACTCACTTTCAGACCTCTGAAGACGGCATTCAGCCGAAACGTCGGGCAGTAAATAAAGTGTTCCTTTAAAACCTGTTACGGCTTAAAGAAAATTGAACAATATCTACAAAACATGCCAAGGTTTTACAAAAAGGAGACATACAACGTTCGTTGTTTCACATACTTGAGTCATATTCCCCCAAAGTTTAAATTTTTGAGAAAGTAACCTATATATTCAATGATTTCATAAAAAGCCCCCTTTTCTGCCAATTCTGAATTGTTCAGCAACCATCCTCTCTCAAGGTGCCTTTAGATGCTTAACGTTGACGCCGAAGATACGTCAAAAAAGCAGACCTATCTTCAGGTTTGTTATATAAATCTTCAAGAAATATACTTATAATTAAGAGGTTTTTTGATGCATTCAAACCCATTTAAGACTCATTGTAAGATAGTTGTTGAAAATGGAATATTTGCTCTCTCGAATTTTCCGGTTTTTAGTCGAATTTTTCATTCAACTTCTCTTGAACTGAGAATATAATGATAACATTCTGTTAGAGCAGACTTGAATCTTCCGGAGCATACAAACATATTGCGAAATGCTTTGTAAAATATTGAGAAAAAATTGAACCAAAAATGCGAACGAACTTATCACACAACCTAGTGCGTAAAACCTCCATCTGAACTCTTTTAACATTGCTTTGCTGCAGAAGTACACTATTAAACTACTGCTCTTATTTATATGACTTGGTGGGAATACTTTGGCCATTGCTGGTAAGCTTTCATCCCCCTAATGAATCTTCAGAAAAATCAATAGATTGTAAGAAAGACTCAGCAAATCCTCGCGAAAAGTAACCTATCTTTTGCGCCGCTTTTTGATCATAGGGGGCAAAATTTACGCCTTTGAGCCGGAACACCATCTTCTTTATGAACGTAGCAAAATTGCGACAAACGCGACAGCTCATCCTTACCGGTCATGAGGAACTGACGGCAAATTTTTCCAACCTTTTCGACCCTTTCGATGCGACATTTTATCCATTTATGTACAATATCTTATTGAGATTCGATATATGTGTGATTACAAGATTGCTGTATTCGTATTGCTGAATTCGCAAACGTTGCTGCATTGGAACTTAGATCATAAAGTTTATGCTGCTGCTCCGCTCCGAATTTTAGTTTCTGGCGGCTTATTTCAAAATGACTGGCTGAAGTGATTTTGTTTTCCTGCCTCTATGCGGAAAACTATTTTTAAAAGGTGTCAAATAATCTATCACTAAAAAAGGAATTCCTCTATTTGGCGAAATTAACCTTGTTCAAACCTGTCGAGAAATAAAATGTCTTATTTTTTATAGATGGTGCAGCAGAACTTTTGCATTAATCTAATATATGGTGAAACAAACCATCAAAAGATGCTTTCGCACAAACAAAGTTCGATTTAAGCGACCTTTGGAAGCAAAATCTAGGAGTCTCATGACCCAAAATCAGATTCTTTTTGTAATATCTGCTCCATGACGAAGGCGGTCGCCCAAATAGGTTGAAAGCATGCGAGGTTGACGCAGACGCGGCGCGCGGGCAATTGTCGGGGCAGCGCGCACGGCCGGTCAGCGGTCATCTGCGCGCGCCCCATGGTTGACAGTTGCCCGCGCGCCGTTTGCACGTCAGGCTTGTATGTTTTCAACCTTTGGTCAACTGCGTTCGTCATGGAGCAGATACTATATAATTTGGAGTTGCGGAGGAAAAGATGTTGACAATGTGAGCGGGCGAAACATCACATTTTTTTCACAAAAATTTAGACCGTGAGAATTCAAGAGTAATGATGTAAAGTCCTATGGCGCAGAGAAGCGGAAGACAATGGAATGATTAACCGTGGATTGATCGGACCCTTTATCGCATGTAATAACGAAATGTTTTGAAATTACTGTCAGTCCATTTCGCTCAATCATCGCTATACCATTTTCTGTACTACTTGTTCGAATCACTTGCTTCTTCTCAGAGCCCTTACTGTATGCCAAAAAGGACCTTCTATATCGTGAAGGCACCCTTTGCTTTAACCAGAAGGCTGGCGGCTGGAAGGCGAGGCTCCGTAACCTAATGAAGGCTAAAAATGATCAAAGAGCATGTTTGCGAGGGAGGCGGAGACTGTATCGCGGACACGAGCAGTTTCCTCTTAGGGTGAAGCCACGCTTTTCAGCAGCCGATTTGGTCAAAGCAAAGGATAAGTTTACCATCGAATTTGATAGCTGCAAAATGTTGCGTATGAACAAGTAAGCATGGCATTATCATGAAGACGATTTGTAGAACCGAAAGAGATTTGTGCCAAGAACAAGTTGTTTTTTCGCAACACATTGTTCAAATTTTTAGCGGGGTGGAGGGGACAAAGGGCTGTCAATCGTAGTGGCCTCCTCCATGGCAGAGACTCAGCAAAAAAAATTGGAAACAACCTGTGAGGAAAACTACCCTTTCATTATTTTCTAATCAGTAATTGGTTTTTTGTGACCTTTTTCTCGGGAACAAGTTCAATATATCTTGGGGTTCTCATCTCTGAACTTCTCACGATATTCCAAATAGCCTTGTTAATTATTTTTTCAGAAGCTCCGACTGGAATGATATGTATTAGTGACGGTAACAACGAATAATAGATGTTCCCATAAGTGTTTCTATCCTAAGAGATTTTGTGAACACGTAATTTTTGTTGTCCCAAGCACTTCCACAGAAAACGTGGCAAGTGTTTAGCATACATCTTATCTATAAAACTGAATGTGTGTCTGTATGTATTTATGTATGTATTTACGTATGTGCGGAATAGAAATTTTTATTTCTGAACCGATTTGGACCAAACTTGACACACATACACTTCGGGGCAGGTAGCGTGTCATAGGCTACTTTTCGTTACCGATCGATATCGATTTTATCGATTTTTTGCAAAATTTGAGCTACGGGGTGGGAGTTGGCACAGGGGGGTAATCGAGCATGCTGATTACAAATATGTTATTGACAGGGCCGGGCGGAGCCGGGTTTGCCAACTAGTTTGCAATAGGATGGATTTATGGGCTTTTTGAATTTTGCTTTTTTTCTCAAACACTGACATCGTTGCGGATTTGCATGTGAGAAGGGCTCATTTCCTCTCTCACTCACTAGAAAAGCCTCTCATTTGACATCACTCTGCACCGGTTAAAATTGTAATTCAGCCCGTTTTTAGTAGTCTACCTTGTACATAAGTTATTCTTATAAGCAAAGCGTCTACTTATATATGAGTTATTCTAAGCAAGAGCCTTGGTAGCAACTTATCCTTACCACATTTGTGAGGATATGAATTCCAAAGCTAGCATCCGATTACACTTTCCTCTGAGTTTTCCGTCATGTAAGCCCTTGTGGTGTTGTCGGCTCTTGCCGTAGCTTTGAATCTGCGAATACTTGCTTCTTGCAGTTTGCAAGCCTTTGCGCTTCTGTGATAAGCATACCGGTCAAGATTGTTACGGATGTTTACGGTTACTGCATAATGGTCTCACTAGCCAATGCATTTGAAAATTCGCCGCGCTCACTTTGCTTTTTGCAGTTATGAGGGGCTTGAAAAATCGCAATTCTTAAGGCTTAGCTTTGATGAACACATCCAAAGGAGTTGAGGACAACGGTGTGATTTCCTGAACCTGCCTGCACATAATATTTGGAGCAGCCAAAACAGCGACAGGATAAGCTTTGAAATAACTTTCCGCAAGACTTCATTAACATTGGACTAGGTTTAGACGAGAAATCTTTACGATATTCCTACGAGAAGTAGCTTTATGAAATCTTTACTATTTCAAAAAAAATAAAATGCGGCTGCATGTGAAGGATCGAACGAGCATGAACGCCGACGAGCAAAACTAGAATGGCTGAAGCGTAATCAATCAAATATTTTGATGCGCTAAAAAGATCGTCCAGATCTTTAAATAATCCTGGAAGACAGCTTTTGTTCAGAAAACAGCTTGACTACAAACAAAACATGGTTGTAGCCCTGAGGCTCTAACTAAGAAAATTTAGAAGAGGAAAATTGGGAGGTTTTTGCTTGAAAAATGCTGTAGAGCAGCTGACTTTTGCGCCTCACTATCAAGTTATCAGACGATTCTGTTTTCTAGGTGCGGGCCAGGCCAATTCGAGGCGCTGATTCCGAAAATCCACCTTAAAGAGCGCGAAAATGGCAAAAACCACCATTTCCTAACCCCCGTTTTCGATTTGGAATAGTGGAGCACGTCCCGCCATGGTTAGGGAGGCAAAATCGTTGCGAGACCTTCGCAATTATAACATTGCGGCATGACTTCTCTGACGGGTCAGGGAGAATCGCAAGCTCGTCCGCGCGTATTAGTGGCTTGCGCGTAACGGGTTTGGGGGCCGTTTTTTAGTCAAGGGCAGCAAGGTATGCGCTTGGACCTGCTTTACTCTCATGTTTGGGGTGCAAGCAACCTAAAACGTTAACATTTCGGGATGTTCGGTTTTGGCGAGCTCCTGCCTTCAATATATGAACAATTTAATTTCATAACAAGAACAATGTATATTGTACAAACTCTAGGCTGGTAAGGGCAGATGTCTGATAGCCGTTTTGATATTTTTTGGCATAACAGATGTTGTCCGCGGTAGCATGACAAGACACTTTTTGTGTTTTTGTTAGGATGGATAGGTGAGAATACTAGCAGTTTTAAACCGAAATTTTTTGTATGAATCAAGAAGAAGGCCCTTGCACCATTTTGTTTGCAACAATCAAGAAATTAAAGGCACCGCCCACCCTAAGTTACGGGTCTTGAGCTTTTGGCAGCATACGACCCTTACCAAGCCAATGCCCAAGTCGGCGCAAAATGTCGCCTTGAAAGCAAGGAAATCGCCAAGGAATTACAAGTGGCACAACCTCCTCCTCTCCAGTGACGCTAACGTCCGCTTATCGCTGCTCTCCCATCCAATAACCGTTTAGAGAGCTCTTAGCGCGGGTTTTTCGAAACGAGAGATTTTGGGTCTTGGAAATTCGTCTTCATATTTGGAATCAGAGACGCGAGAAGGCCCCAGAATGACAAGTCGTGTCTGTTTAGACAACCTCAGTGAGAAAACTATGTGAGCATGAGTGATCTAGTGAGCTCGTAGAATCAACTTAGTTCTATGCTAAAAATGCCTACAAGCATATTGCATGTATTGAGCCTCATGTGAAACTTAGAGATTAGAACGAGTTTTTTCAAAGGCACGAGGACTTTTATCAGCGCTTAGGTATACTAGAGTATTGAATTTGAGCCATAAAAGTATGAGAGAAACTTTCTCAAGTATTTTTGCAAAGAATAATTCAAACTTTTCAGCTGCAAGCTCAAAATTTTGAATTGCAGAGAACTACCGGAACAAATAGTAATTTACAAGTCTTGTGTGTTGGACAGCTAACAATGATTGACTGAAGAAGTAGCTACGCTTTAAGAAAAAGAAAAGCTGTGGCGGATAGTGGTGCCGAAGAGAGTTCAAAATGTTTGCCTGTCCTAATTCCACGGGTTTTTATGATAGGATAAGGGAACGGAAAAGAACTTTTGGACCGACTTAATTTGTTACGAATGTTGAACGATAGTCCTTGCAAAATTAATTTGATTGTGCTTGAAACTAAATTTAGATATTTTCAGTAGATGATTGCTCAAAGATATATTAGGTTGGTTCATAATTAGAGGTTATTGGTTCATAATTATATTAGGTTGTTCATAACTAACATAACTACATAACTAACATAACTTCATAATAACCAACCTAATATTATTGGTTCATAATTATACAGGCTGTCCCAAAAAAATGTATCGAACGTTTGATCGTTAATATCTCTCTTCCCAAGAAGTTTTTTGCCTTGCCTCAGGTACCGTTTTGTAGAGCTGGCTTTAACTTAGATTTGCATTATAGAACGAATCATCCACCTCTTTTCATTACTGTAGGATTACGTTAGAAACTTGACACATATGGTGTCAATGTAAAAAAAGCTGCCGTTTCAAAATTTTTCAAAAAATTGTGAAAACTTGTGTAATAGGGTTTTTAATGGGCGCTAATTTCAATACTCAACTATTCAGAAGATTACGAAGCTTCCTAAACGGTATAACCGCACTTTTTAGGAACATTGAAAAAATGGCCGCTACCTCTTACCTGGCATAACTCTTCAATGAAGCATCATAATAAGTTAGGAACTTTACAGTTATAATCAGCAAACCTAATTAGCCTAGTGTAAAAGCTTTCAGGCTGTTTTGTTTCTTTTCTGAGGCAAAATATGGCCTTTTATTGCTTAAAACCCTCTCTGAATTTTCTACCGAATTCTACAGTAATGAAGAGAGATGAGTGATTCGTTCTTTATTGCAAATCTAAGTTGAAGCCAGCTCTACAGACTGGTACCTGAAACAAGAGAAAAGACTTCTTCAGAAGAGAGATATTAACAATCAAACGTTCGATACATTTTTTTGGGACACCCTGTATTAGGTTGGTTCATAACTAGCGTTTGAAAGAAGAGGTAGGAAAAACGTGCACTAAACGTTTTTCCTACCTCTTCTTTCAAACGCTAGTTTTCAATCAAAAATCGTTTTTCTCCAAGACCATCTGAACTATCGGAAAGCCCGTTTCTTCTATTTTCTGATATATACTTTTGTTTTTGGAGGTCTTTGTTCAGAGGGAAGTTCCGTGCCTTCAAAGGTGAGGAACTCAAACTTGAAATTTTTTCCTTTCGTTCGACTTGCCCTATCCATGAAAAATGCCCAAATTTGTTTCAAAAATATATGTTACTAGCTGGCTTACCCGGCTCCGCCGTATCCGGACCAAACTTGGCACACATACACTTCGGGCCCCGGCGCGTGTCACAGTCCACTTTTCGTTATCGATCGATGTCGATTTTACCGATTTTTATCGATTTTTTCGCAGAGTTCACCTACAGGGCTAGGAGTTGGCACAGGGGGGAAGTGAGCATGGGGATTCCGAATACAATATTAGTTTTCAGAATTATCGGTTACTTTTATTGATTTTATCGATTTTTTGGCAGAGTTCACCTACAGGGCTAGGAGTTGGCACAGGGGGGAAGTGAGCATGGGGATTCCGAATACAATATTAGTTTTCAGGATCGTCCATTACTTTTATCGATTTTATCGATCTTTTTGCAAAGTTTGACCTGCGGGGCTGGGAGTTTGCACAGAGGGTAATCGAGCATGCAGATTACGAATACAATATTAGTTTTCAAGATCGTCCATTACTTTTATCGATTTTATCGATTTTTTGAAAATTTGAGCTAGGGGGCTGGAATTTGGCACAGGGGTGTTCGAGCATGCTGATCACCCCCCTTGGGGATGATCAGCATGCTCGATTACCCCCCCGTGCCAACTCCCAGCCCCCTAGCTCAAACTTTGCAAAAAAATCGATAAAATCGATAAAAGTAATCGATAATCCTGAAAACCAATATTGTATTCGGAATTCCCATGCTCGATTACCCCCCTGTGCGAACTCCCAGCCCCGTAGCTCAAACTTTGCAAAAAAATCGATAAAATCGATAAAAGTAATCGATAATCCTGAAAACCAATATTGTATTCGGAATCCCCATGCTCGATTACCCCCCTGTGCCAACTCCCAGCCCCGTAGCTCAAACTTTGCAAAAAAATCGATAAAATCGATAAAAGTAATCGATAATCCTGAAAACCAATATTGTATTCGGAATCCCCATGCTCGATTACCCCCCTGTGCCAACTCCCAGCCCCGTAGGTGAACTCAGCAAAAAAATCGATAAAAATCGATAAAATCGATATCGATCGATGACGAAAAGTAGCCTATGACACCCGCCGGGGCCCGTAGTGTATGTGTGCCAAGTTTGGTCCGGATCGGTTCAGAAATGGAATTTTCTATTCGGAACATACGTACACACAGACAGACATACAGACATACATACATACATACATACATACATACAAACAGACATTCAGCTTTATATATAAGATAATCGCGAAAATTTGGGCTACAGAATGCTCACCAAGGCTAAATTTTTTGAAAATCCTGATCCGAGAAACTTTGACTCAAACTTAGCTGAATGGGATCACCTGGAGCTTTATAAAATCCTTACGTGAAAAGCACATACAGAATTTTCACGTGGTTCTGGTAAAGTAGACCAAGGACTACTAATGATAGGAAACGGCAGAATCTCTTCGTATTCCAAATGAGAAAAAATTGGAGGAATTCAAATATTACAGTTTTTTGCCTTTTCTAAAATGCAGGAGAAATTGGTACTTTTGCATTCCTGGCAATATTTTTTTCGCAGAAAATTTTCGGCAAAAGCCAAATTTTACGCTGCTGTTGAATCGACCATTGGCTACACAATGAGCAAAGTTTGCTCCGTTCTAGTCCTTTGGGAGTAAGTTATGCTCTTTCAAACTAGAGCTTTTCAGAAAAAATTCTCGGTAATTTTTGAGCCGGAGAATCTTTTTCGTGGTGAGTACAATCACACAAAAGCATACATTGTATAGCTAAAAGTTTGCTGTTTACAACAATTTTTGATGCGCTCAGAAAGATTGTTTTGTAAAAGAATTATCTACAATAGAAGTGGAAGTTGAGAAAACGTGCATTAATTATAAACCAACGTAATATCTGCTCTCTCGTGATATATGCAGAAACTGGTTTCCTTTTTCCCCATCAGTCTCAATTGAACTGTGACTCATTTTGAAGAAGTTTCTAAGAAGGTAGTGAGTCATACTTGAGACCGCCACTTTGCCATTCCTTAAGATGGCCAGTTGAACAGACAGAAGACCGTTTAGTCAAGTGCCACCCTCAGTTCAACTTTTTAAATAAGTTCGTCTTCAATAAGTTGAAGGTAGGTTTTAGGTTGAACCGGAAATTCAGAGAAAAAAATGTGTGAGTTGCTCGTAGATAACTCAAAAGCAGTTTCAAGGCAAATCTGGAATCCATGACCATAGCACTGAAGGTGGGTCCTAGCGCGGACGTAGTGTTATACAGTGCTGGCCATAGCTATAAAGCCACCCTAAAAATCACCGCAATTTGCTCTCTCTTGCTCATATTTGTCTGAAAAACCACTATTCTGTGCGCAAACTAACGTCATGCCATAGACCAGAACGGCTCCTGATTTCATGGATTTTGGGCGGAGAAAAATTGAAAATTTGAAAAAACGGGTTTCGAAGGCTGGTCACAGCTATAAAGCCACCTCTCAATTGCAATCAGTACTGCGTTTTTTGAACCTCAAATTTTTTGTACATATAGAACATTAAAACATAAAACATTTTTTACACTTGGAAGGGGTCGCCTTTCAAAAAAAGGATTCGTACTGCATTTTTTGCTCTAAAATGCATAATAGGTCACATCATTTGCAAAAAACTGCTTTTTCACTGAATTTTGAAGCACTTGTTTGACTCGGATGAAGGCCCTATGCTTTGCCGAGCCTTTGCAATGAATACGGCGAAAAGCGCTTGAGTTAACATTGCGTAGTCGTTGATATTGATAAACGAGCCCCAACCTCACCTTCAGGTAGACGAGTTTTCGGACCGCAGAAACTGAGTTCTAATGCCCGAAAAGCTCTGTCGCGTGCTCAGCACGTCGCTCACTCGTCAGACTCGTGTGCATAGCCTGTACGTCACGTCACCGCAACTCTGAGGACTCTGATTCCGCTTTGGACGCCTTTTTTCCAAAAATGAGTGGTGCACTCCGTCTGATCATGATCCACTCTAACCACCTCGATCGAGCGGAAAACCGCACAGAAGTTCAAAATCCTTCTATTCCTGACAGTTTAGTAAGATTTGAATTGATGAGGAGTTCAAAGCAGTGAAATTTGAAGTCTTGTGAGATACACTGCGCACAACCGAACTGCAGACAAAGCGTTCTAACTTCATTGCGGCAAATAGGTCTTTGCAAAAAAACCTGGCGGCTTCTGCATGAGTATGTCGCCATGCAGACAAGGTGTCAACTTCCAACCAAAAGTTTTCGCGTGTCAGAAATCTAGTTTTGAGCGTCAGAAGTGCGCTTACACCTCGGTAAGATGAGGCTCCTTTACCAAGATTAGCGACTACGCAATGGTGAGTTCCGCACTGTTCACCTCGTTCATTGCAAAGGCTAAGCAAATCCTAGGACGTTCATCCGAGTCAAACAAGTGCTTCAAAATTTGGTGAAAAAGCAGTTTTTTTGCAAGTATGGGTTATTATGCAATTTAGAGCAAAAAATGCAATACGAATCTTCTTTTTGAAAGGCGACTCCTTTAAAGTGTAAAAATGTTTCATATTTTGATGTTGTATATGTACAAAAAATTTGAGATTTAAAAAACGTAGTACCGATTGAAAATGAAAGGTGGCTTTATAGCTGTGATTAGCCTTCGAACCCGTTTTTTCAAATTTCTAAAGTTTTCTCCGGACAAAATCCATAAAATTGGGAGCCGTTTTGGTCAATGGTATGACGTTAGTTTGCGCACAAAATAGTGGTTTTTCAGACAATTATGAGCAAGAGAGAGTAAATTACGGTGATTTTTAGGGTGGCTTTATAGCTATGGCCAGCATGTAGTGAGCGATGTCGTTTTCGAGTTACGGTTGGGACGCGGGACTTCCTAACCGAGAATGAACTATTTGTTATGCCGCTTGGACAGTGCCCTAGTTAGGTCCCCCTTATCAACTTCCAAACAAAAAATCTATGCGCCCAGATTCTGCCTGAACACTGCCTTTGAGAAACACCTAGACTCACATGTTCGTTTGCGGTAGAAGGCGCAAAACGCACAGTAGCGGAGCCCAAAGAGGGCAGAATCGATAGCATCTGATCATCTGATCTCGTTTTTTGTTTGCAAAGCTTGCTTAGGTTTTTTCGAAAAGCTAATCAGGATGACAATATTATTTTTTATTCTATTCAACTTATGTTCCCACCATTTTGATTCTTCCCAGAAAATTTTTGTAGGAGAATTTTGTTTCAATCCTCTAACTGCGAAATCCTTGATAGGGAATATGTCGATTTTGCGATAGTTATCCGTTATCGAAGACGCGGTGCAGCAAAGGTTTGCCATTAGCCGGTCTCGAACCATGGCAACTCAGCCCTGCCTCAGCCGAGTCGCGCTAAAGGGGGAATTCTTACTGACGGGCCTTTCGTTTGGGAATCTTAAGAGAAAAACGCTGTTGTTATTTTGACTCTCTCTCTCTTTCTCTCTCCCTCTCTCTCTCTCTCTCTCTCTCTCTCTCTCTCTCTCTCTCTCTCTGAACAAATCCATTAACTCACCGTAATGTCTGATGCATAGATACTGGAGATCGCAAACTTGCATGCGTTTTCGAATGGATGAAAAATGAGGCTGTCTTGTTCAGCACTGAAAAGCTGCCAACATTTACTGCATCTATTTACAAAAGTATCGGGTCAAATTGTTTTTATTTGAGTTTAGAAGACTAAAAAATGATTGCTGGAGTTGATAAGTCATTTTTACCTTACTAGCATGAAATAACATTTTCATCAAATTGTTATAAAAAAATTGAAGGACGACCGTGCTAGTCACATGCTCAATATCGAAAGCCAAATCAAGAGAAGTGTTGGGAAATCGCTTGGATTTGGCGCGTTCTCCTCAGAAAAATTCATCATTTTGAGGTGTTCGCGAACAGCAGCTAGAATCGGCAACATAATTACTTAGCGATGCAAAACCCTTCGAGATTCTTCCATAAGGCATTGCATATATACTTGGGTCCGAATCGAATAGAAATTCGATCATTCGAATAAAACATTCGAATGTATTCGTATTCGAAATTTGATATTCGGAGTTCTTCCATTTTCGAATAATATTCGAAACTCGAATAATCAAAAAAACAGGGTTTCGAATAAAATTCGAAAACTCGAATAATCAAAAAACGAGGTGAATATTATTCGAAAACTCGAAGAATCAAAAAACGGGGTTTCGAATAGATTTTATTCGAATGTTTTATTCGAGTGTTTATTCGAATTCGTATTCGAATGACTCCGTATTCAGATTATTCGACTTTGTTGCAAAGCCAACTGCTGAGTATCAAGCTCACTTCGTCCGCGTTTTTTTTTCCGCAAAACTCGGTAATGCATCTTTTGCAACCGTTACACCTTTGAACTGTATGGAGAGCCGCATTCTTCCGACTGCTTGCGACAGTAAAAAAAAATCATATGTGGATTTTAATTGATGTAAAAAGTAGAGCAAGCCCTTTGCTTTTACATTGTTGATGCTGATAAGAAATAAAATCAATTCTGGTGTACATCAGTCTCTTTCAGACCATCTGAAGAAGAATCTTTTGGGCACAGCATTAAAATTTATATCGACTGCTTTTTAGATCGTCCACAATGGATAGAATATGACTTTTTGCTGACGTATAGACTAGATGCCGACCGACCGACATTATCGATTTCTGGAGAACTTTGAGCTGGGGGCTGAGAGTTGGTACAAGGGGGTAAGTGAGGGTGCTGATTATGGATAAAAATTTACTTTATAAATTTTATCGATTTTTGGAAAATCTCGAGCTACAAGGTTGGGAGTTGGTACAAGGAGGTAAGTGAGGGTGCTGATTATGGATAAAAAATTACTTTATCGATTTTATTGATTTTTGGAAAATCTTGAGCTACAAGGTTGGGAGTTGGTACAAGGAGGTAAGTGAGGGTGCTGATTATGGATAAAAAATTACTTTATCGATTTTATCGATTTTTGGAAAATCTTGAGCTACGGGGTGGGAGTTGGTACAGGGGGTAAATGAGGATGCTGATTAAAACCGAAATCTATTTTATCGATTTCAGCAATTTTTGGAAAATTTTGAGCTAGGAGTTGGTATAGGGGATACTAGGGGGCTGAATGATTGGATCGGCTCTAGCCAGATATGTCGGCAAGTTTGAGATGTGATTGCTTTAGTTATTCGATAAATCATTCAATATTTATTCGAAATTCGACTTCCAATGTTCGAATATATTCGATATTCATTCATTCGATATTTTTGATTTTCCGAATTTATTCTAAATTCATTCATTCGATATTTCTAATTTTCCGAATTTATTCGAAATTCATTCATTCGATATTTTTGATTTTCCGAATTTTTTCGATATTCGTTTATTCGAAATTTTTCCTTTTCGAATTTATTCGATATGCATTCATTCGATGAAAAATTCTCGAATTACCCAAGTATAATTGCATATTGACATACCATCAAAATATGGTACGCGGTGAGTGTCGGTTGCAAAAAAGAATCACTGTTGTTTTCGGAAACAGTTTCAAATATTTTGTTTTCCCAAGATTAAAAGGAGCGCACGATGTAGCAAGCAATGAAAGTGTTTTGTTGTGCAATTAGAGCAATAATTTTCTTAGAATGCCGTTTGTGACGAGAATCTTATTTTTCGCAATAAATAGCTGCGCAGATTTTAGAGTACTTGCATGTTACGAGTGATACTGAGGAGATAACAAGGAAATAGCCATTTCTTATAGAAAGTGTGAATAATGGAGGCGTACTTGATTGAGTTACAAAGCCCCCTAACTCCGTTTTAGATCAACGCGAATTCTTTCAGCAAAATGAAAGATGCCTCATTTGTGGGAAAGACAAGCACTTTGACAAATATTGCGAAGGGGGTAGGTATCGCTTTTTCCCCTATGTCCTAATTGTTAGTACAAAAGGAAAGATAGAGCATCTGTCTCCTCATAAAGCGCGTATAACAACCCAAAACTCAGATCGAACAAATGAAAAGGGAGAGAACCAGAGAACAAAATACGAGCGCAAGCTAATTGAAGAGAAGAATGACAATGAGCTTACTCACAAGAGTAAAGGAAATTACGCAAACACGGCATTCCACGCAAAAAAGAGAAAAACCTTCTAAAACTCAAGTTTTTTTTATTAAGAGGAGGTAAGTCGAGCGAGAGATGATCTGTCAAAAGAATGGAAACATGAAATTTTTCTTACTAGGGCTATCAGTCTTTCTTAATGAGAGACTAGCTAATGAGCTAGGTTTTTTGCGCAAAAAATGAAGATGTTTTTGATGTATACGTTCGGTGTGGAAAATCAATGCTTGGGAAACGCGGTGTCACAACACTAGATCTTTGGAATTGAAGTAGAGGAAGACATACATTCAATCATGTATAGCCCTGACAATAATGACTTGGGGAAAAGCTGTGGAACTGACTCCTACAGACATAGGATTTATTCGAAGAACAACATAAACTTAAGAAATATGAATTACAAAGAAGCCTCAAAACCCCAAATATTGTTACGATGCGACCAACTTTGGAAGCTTCTGCATATAGCCTATACTGTATACGCTCCCATCCGAGTCAAGCTAATCCCATCTGAACCAGATATTTATCGATTGGTAAAAAAGACCAGATCAATGTGACAAGAGAAGACATGCGCAACACTTTGTCCCACAGTGGCGATGAACGTTTTTATAAACTTCGAGGAAGAGTTGACAAGGTAGGATAAGTACTGGTCAATAGATTCAGCTGAATAGATTTAGTTGAAATATGCGATTTATTGGCGCAAAAATTGAGGAAAAGGAGGCACTCAATAAAAAGGCCGTAAATTTTTTCAAACAGTGCATTAAAAACTACACTAACGATTACCATATTCGCTTGTCGTAGTAAGGCCCGCAGAGAAAACCTCTCGACAAAAGTCTTGAACGACGAGCATATTTGTTGCACCATTTGCAGCTGCTTTGCCGGCAGCTGCAACATCTAGCTGCGGCAATAGTCGGCTGCTCAAGTATCGCTTGCTAAACACCTGTTTATGCGATATGGCAACGCAGATGTAAAGAACCCAAGCATCTTATTATATAAGGAGATGATACTTGGTTTCCGGCCATTTGGAATGCGATGTATACCATAAGGTGCACCTCGAAACGTTGATTTTAAATCTGTGCTCGAAATGTGCGAAACGATCATTTGAAGGCAGTTATGAGCTTTTTTTCGTAGAAAATTTGCGTGCTTTTAGGTAGTTAAATCACCCAATTTGATCTATTTTACCGTTTGAAGTAATTGGGGAGAATCTTGAAAGGTGTAACGTTGTATTTGTACCTATCTAAACCATATTCAGCATTTGAAGAGGAAAGAAAATTTTTTATTGATTATTTTCACCCTCTGCAGTAGCGCAATTCATTCTTGAAAAAATAATTGTATTAGGTTGATGCATAATTCCTGCACCAAAATAGGTACAGACCGCAATAACTCGGAGTAATCCTACATTCCAAGTAGGATTCGATAGACTATTTGATAGCGCAAGCCTAGCTCTACAAGACGGTGCTCAAATATCTACACCAGCTTTAATCCACGCGAAGTTTTGAGCCAAAAACTGAAAAAAACCATGCGTCCGAAAACCTTAAGACAGATCTTAAAAAAATTGTAACTTCGTTCAAAAAGCTCATACAAATTTTCTTTCTTGCTAACGCGTAGACGTTCCACGTAAGACATTTATCTAAGCGGTTGCTGTATTTTTTTCTCAACTAGGCGATGAAAAAACGAAGTTTTTTGAAGTTTTTCATGTTTTTGCCAAATTAGTGCTGAGATGTTCTAGTATCAACAGTTGTATAGTACATGCCGTTAGCAGTGAAACTTTACATTTTCATCCTTCTAGAACTGCTAGTTCGCGAGAAATAACGAATCTAGCTCTCCTTATCCAAACTTTTCTTGCCTAGTTGCTAAATTCCGATATTTCTCGTAAACCAGCTGCCTCTAAAGAGCTGAAAATTCACATTCACGCTTCTAAGGTCCTATAATATACAACTGTCAGTGCTAGAACATCTCAGCATTGTTTTGGAAAAAACATGAAAAACTTCATTTTTTCATCGGCTAGTTGAGAAAAAAATACAGCAACCGTATAGATAAATGTCTTACGTGGAACGTCTACGCGTGAGCAAGAAAGAAAATTTGTATGAGCTTTTTGAACGAAGTTACAATTTTTTAAGATCTGTCTTAAGATTTTCGGACGCATGGTTTTTTTTCAGTTTTTGGCTCAAAACTTCGCGTGGATTAAAGCTGGTGTATATATTTGAGCACCATCTTGTAGAGCTAGGTTTGCGCTATCAAATGATATATCGAATCCTACTTGGGATATAGGATTACTTCGAGTTATTGCGGTCTGTACCTATTTTGGTGCAGGAATTATGCATCAACCTAATAATTCCATCCAGGCTTTCGTTTCGCAGATATGGAAAACAGTAATAGAACCAGCATCAAAAGGTGCATTTTTTGATATACAAACTATTATGAATGGCCGGGGTCGCCAAGTATCTTTCCCTTCTAGAGAAAACTTCTCGAAGAGTCGCTAAAGGATTGAGAGAGGATCAGAAACATTAAAGGCAGTGGACAGGCAGAATGGGCGCTTCTCGGATTTTGATAGATTTGGGAAGTAGACCCCCCCCCTAAGTACACTATATCCCAAATCCCACCTGCCAATTCATGCGCTAAGTCCTGAAAATGCGCTTCAATAATTCCACTAGCCCCGCCCATTTCCATTGACTGGGGTTGGTGGAGTTTTGAAGCGCATTTTCCAGGACTTAGGCATGAATTGAAGTGGGGGTTGGGATACAGTGTACTTGGGGGGGGGGGTCTGCTTCCTAAATTCACCAAAATCCAAAAAGGGTCCATCCTGCCTCTTCACTGCCTTTAAGCAATAATAAGAACACGCAATTTTTCTCGAGAAAGTTCGCAAGAGTCTGCAAATCTAAGCGGGTCACCGAGTTACATTGCAGCCTCATAATATGAAAGCCTTGCGCTGCCCTTTACGATCCTTTCAAATTTGTTTATGAACTAAATTCTTGATGAATATCATCAAATTGAACTCACTCGTGTGAGTAAATTGAATGCTGGCAGCATTATGCCGGCCCTCCTCAAACATACACGCGGCTTTCAAATAATTTGTTAGGAACACTAAATTTTTTTGATGTTTTTGCATTTGGCCACCATACAGTGTTAAACTTGAGCGGTGACAGGACATTCATGCACGTCAAAAAATGATCACAAACATAAGCGAATTCGTGGCAAGACGCACGACCCCATATTGGGTTGCAATGACATAAAACTTCTCATTCTTTTGCAAACACTTTTCTTCGAGCGGTATGAACAAAATTGTATTTAGATTACTTTCATCTCCCCAACAAGGATTGTTTAAGTTTGATTTTTTCCATCTAAAACTCGTTTGATAAAACCTAGTATCCTACCTATCAAGACTGGTTGTAAAGCTGAAATTGTCCCACTTTGGCAATGGATTTGTGTATCTTGTCTCTGCGTGCTGCCAACCAATCATGGCTATAGTTGTCATTGTGCACATCACTATCTGAAGCGTATTTTAGTTTCAGAAAGAACAGAACTAACGTAATTTCACTGGTACAGGAATCACTTATTGCTTTGCCAAATGCAAGCAGTTCCACCTTATTGCTGGGCTTCACGACGGTCGCCCTTCCACGCAATATTTTTATTTTTTTGGTAAGGTGCAGCACGAAAAGTTCTTTGATCGCAAAAACCCTTGGAGTGTTTAGGTTGTTTGAGTTCAATGGAATTAAGCGCCTTGGAACCTGCCTTGGAACTCGTGAGGTTGGGGTAAAAATATTTGTATTACTTTTGCTTGATACAGTGATTTTTCGGTCGCACTATTGCAAAAAAGTCAAAAATTCGGTAAGTTCGGAGACAGTTCGGAAACTGCCTACAAAATAGTGAATGACAAAAAGAAATTCTAAGGCCCGTATGCACGTACATCCCCGCGGGGAGGGGAGGGGATGGATCTGAGAGGGAAAGCGTCATATTTCGTTACTCTGTATAACTTTCGTCTTCCTTCTTTATCTGAGATATGAAGGTTCTCCTACCTAATACCTGCGCATAATCGATGCCAGGTTATTGCCATACGAGATTAGATTTTCACAACTTTGTGTGATCCCATGGGGATTCCCAGGAGATCACCTCTCATTTTCAAAGTCATTTATCTTCCTACAAATTCAATGAAAACGTTCTGAATTTGTGCTGTGGGTATAATATGGTACTGGTTAAACATGTCTATAGTAGAAATAAGGAAAATCTCAAGATATCGAAATTTTCGATGAACCGCTGCTCGCGGGCCAGGGATTATCGAAAAATTGATAATCTTCGGTTCCATTTCTTTTGTCAAAAACATGCTTAGCAGTGCCGTAGTATATCTCCAGTACACTTTATAGCATTTTCATGGAGTTTTCAGAAAGATAAATAAACTTCGAAAATGAGAGGTGATCCCCTGGGGATCCCCAGGGGATCAGAGGAAATAGTGATTATCTAATCTTGTATGGCAGTAACCTGTCATCTATTATGCGTAGGTATCAGGGCATGAGAACCTTCATATCACAGTTGAAGAAGGAAGAAGAAAGGTATGCAGAGTAGCGAAACATGACGCTTCCCCTCTCAGATCCCGTCCCTTCCCCGCGGGGATGTACGTGCATACGGGCCTAAGTATGACTGAAGCTGATTAGAACTAATCATCATTTCAAACAGTCTCTGATACGTAACAAATAAGAAAACCTACCAACACAGCACAAACTGCTTCGAGCAGTCTCTTTGCAAAGGGGAAATCCATCATCACTAAACCACGATGGCCTCAGATGATTATCTGTAATTTTTAGCTCTCTAAACTTAGCATGAGATAACTATCATTGGCAGATGAGATGTTAAAAAAACATTTATATAAACCATTCATAACCAAAAAAATGAAAAAAATCAACTTTTGCTTAGAAAATTTAAGTACCACGGGATGTATTGTAGTTGGTATGAAAAGCGGTACGAACAATTGTACAAATCGAAAACACTGTGGCCTTTTTTATTGTTAAATAATCATGATCATAAAAATCACGCATTCTCTCATCACTTCTATGAAAAAGCGATGTATTCGGCTGTCTACGAACAATGATTCAGCTATACAATGTTTTGAAAAGTGCACAACCTCATAAACTTTACAAGAGAGCTTTGTAAAGATCAGACTGCTTTTACAGATACAGCAATACAAGCAAATAACAAAAATGTTTCGACCAAAATATCCCGCATGAAAATACTAGATAGTACACAATTGTTACATCCTTGTAAATACTTATTTATTTATTTATGCATTCAATGATGCGCCCAACGAACGTATTAATTCAACAAGGTTATCTTGATTAGAAACAAACAACTAGACAAACAATAAGCGCTGGTTTCCCAGAAACCTAAACTATACCGCAAAAATAGAACTTATAGCCCACTTTATAGGTATACAGATGTAGGTATAAGCGAACTGTTGCGAAGCGCCGATTGGAAGGAAGTCTTTATAGGGGGAAATCGGGAAATCAGGAAATCCGAAGAGCAATAAAGAGCAATAAATGACACTCTTTTTATACCGACGAAAAATGTTGATTCACTATTTCATTTAGGAGGAATTCGCAATTGACTCAGACGCTAGACATAACAAATGCACCTCAAAGTGATATGAATCACATCTTGGAATTTGTCAAGGCAATCATTTCGTTGCTATGAAGAATACGAAGTTATCGTCAGATAAACTCCCCGGGAAACTATTGAAATTTCTTACAAGTTCCGGATGACCTTTTGGATAGAGATGTGGCAAGATATATCAAGGCAAAAAACATGATACAAGCGATAAGTAAATACAAAAAATTACTGAAATTTGCTATAAAGTCTGATATCCATTTCTTTGTTGCTTCGTATATGTCGTGGAAAACGTTACTTTCTTTTATCTGGCTTTCGTCCTCTACATCTTTTTCCATTTGTAGGTTTTGATCGTTGACACAATTGAGTTTCCCTTGTAGTAGGAACGAGGAGCTCCCTCCTGAGCAGACGACTGTGCAGTTGGTAAAGACTGCGGATTCGTCGAAGTGAAATGTGAGAGAATTCATTTTTCCTTGTTTGGAGCGAGATGCTATTTGGAGTTGTCCAGCGCACGTGATATCTGCAGTTGTGCCTGTTTCGCTGCTGTAGCAGACCAGGTCTACTCCGGCTCCCAAGATGCAGGAGTAGCATCCTTGAATAATTGATGATTCGATTCTGCATTTTTCCACTGTTTGGATAGATCTGAGTTTGAAATTGTTCATGATCACTTGAACTTGAACTGAGGAACCGACATGGGAGTGTGCTTGGAAAGTACTGTTGACCTTTTTGATTGTGACGAGCTTGGTGACCAAGGGAAGAGTGTTTTGGTGCATGTATGGTTCCATGATTCCTTCGGCGCAGACGCAGCTGGTTTTCGATGTTCCGCTAGAGCAAGTGCATGTATTTGCTGCGAAACGACAGTTGAATCTTTTGGCATCATCAAACGATGGACACTGGAATTGCGCAGGAGTCTGTGGTATGAGTTGATTTGCTTGCACTTGCATTATTTGCGCGGTTCTTCTATCGTCCTCAATGAATGTTTTAGATAGTATGGGTAGTTGTGGCGTGTAATGGCTATGAGTGAGAATTTGATGTTGTTGATAGCTACGGCCTTTCCTGGATGTAAAACGACTTGATGTGTTTGGATGCTTTCTTGCTCTTGTAGTGTTACTTCGGCTGATACGGTAAGCTCCCATGTGGGACATCTGAATACCGTATAGATAGTATCGGATGTGGGTACTGCGAAGTACCGATAAAAGAGACAAGACGGTCTGCAGAAGAAACAACCGTCGCAACATTGACAACTTGGTGTGCAAAATGTGAAGCCTGGATGGTGGTTGGCTTTGTGACTGAGTTCTTCGATCTTGTCTGAAGTTTTCGTGTCGTCGCATACTCCGCTTTTACAACTTCCAGCCCAATAACATCTATGGGAAGATTCAGTCAGAAACTGGTGGTCGCGGGTGAAATATTTGATCTTCTTGTGGCAGATGTGATATATTCCATGGATACGAAATGTGAGCAGTCCCGTGGATTTGTTTTGATAGTTTCTCATTGATAAGCATACTTCTTGTCCAAGTGGTTGGAGTGCTAGTAAAGTTCCTTGATTGAAAAAACATGTTTCGTTCTCACCATCTTTGGAACATGAGTCAACTGTAGACGTCATCGTGACTACGTCCGAGCATGTTCTCACCAAATCGAAATGGAGAGAGAATGATACGATACTCACCAGGGTGAGGAGACGTTTAGTTGGTCGTTCTCGTCTTTTTTCGCGTTTTAGTCGTCGATACGGAGTGATCGGAGTTGACGTAGAATGGGTATTTGCTCGAAGTTTGAAGATTATCATGACTCTGGTGATTGCATGCCAAGCGAGTTTGAGGATTCGTAGAGGTATGCGGACTATTTGTCTTGTGAGAATCAGTAGTGGGATGATAGTCCAGTATGCCATTGCAATGATTACACACGACAAGAAGATAAGAATGACGTTCATGTAGTCCCAACATTGTGTATTGAACACGTATTCGAAGCAAAATGTGCAGTGTAGAATTTCACTTATTGGTTGAGCTGAGCAAGACAATGATGAGTTGTGGATTTGAATTCCGTCCGTCCATATTGTGATTGCTACCGAATACTTGAAGATGACAAGTTCAGTTGGGAACAAGATTGTCGTTTCAGATATGTGCTTGGCATAGATGCAGTATGAAGAGATGCATGCTTCAAAGGTGTCGATGATGGTTGACGAACGTATGTCTAAACCTCCTTTCGCACATGTTATGTGCAACTTGGTGTTTTTGGTATTGCTCTGTAGTGGATGTGGGTAATACTCGCGAAGTACTGTTCCCCAGGCTTTGATGGGAATCATGGAGTTTAGACCGTTAAGGTTATCGAAGTTGTACAAGGCGATTGGTTTGTCGTAAAGACAAAATTTCTTAACGTTTTGATCGCATTGCTGTTTCTCACAGAAGAATGAATTTCCTTTGAATGGTAGATCGTTGGTACTGATTTCTCCTTTTGTGTTGACACAGATGAAGTCGGTGGAGTCGATATAGTCTCTGATTTTCACATCAAGATTTGGTACTATTAGTTGAGTTTGGTCATACAGTTCAATCTGATTGAAGGATCCGATTCTTTTATGTGGATGGCATGAAGGAGTTGACTGAAAAGAGCATACTTCCGACGGTGTGAAGTTTCTTAGATGAGACGGGAAATCTGCCAAAGTCGAATGAGTTCTTCTGTGTCCAGTATAATGTGAGCAGAACTGAGACCACTGTGGACACTTACATTTAGCCCCACAAAGTTGTGTGTTGGATGTTTGTGCTGCTTGAATGTCTCCATCGGGACATTGTACCGGAAACCAACATAAATCTTCTCCTATGCTGGTTTTATAGCTTGCGACTGCTGCTCCCTGGCTTGCACAAGCAGTTGTATGCAGTATCCTTTTGGGAATGTTGATCTCTTTCGGGCATTTCGAATGTGCTGTGGCTTGCGATATGAGTGTAAATGCTACC
The DNA here is from genome assembly GCA_958299035.1 of Cylicocyclus nassatus. Lineage (NCBI taxonomy): Eukaryota > Metazoa > Nematoda > Chromadorea > Rhabditida > Strongylidae > Cylicocyclus > Cylicocyclus nassatus. Next base: position 41,600,092 of record CATQJL010000316.1, on the reverse strand, counting down.
AGTGCGAGCGACATGTACGTAAAGTTCAAGTGACGTTGTTGACGTGCTTTGGAGCGAGTTACCATTGGATGTATATTTGAAGGTTCCATTGCGGTTGTTGGTGTTGAGTGATTTTGGTTGTTTGCGTTTATCTCGAAGCGAGATATAAGATTTAGTGGACGTGTTATCACTCTTTTGGAGGGTAATCGAATTTGCACGGATGATCTTCTTCATAGCTTCTTGGGTGAGGATGAGATGACTGGTATCTTTCGCGAAGGCTCGTTAGGTATTCAGTTGACCATCTTTTCCAGAAGTTGTCCAAAAGGTGTAATCCAAATCGCCACTTTTGGATCAGATCGTCTCTAGTGGTGTATGTTGGTTTCCATTCATCATCTTTGTCGAGGAATCGTGGGGCTGAAAGGAGAGCTCTGGGGCGAATAAAATCTACCGGTCTTAGGGGTATGAAGTCAGGCTGTTCGTTGACATATGTCAAAGGTCTGCAGTTGCAAATTGCCTCGGCTTCTTTCGCGAGTGTGTTAAGGTCGTCAAACTGTGGTGTTTTGTTGTTCAGAGCGTGCTTGATGGTTTTGAATAGTCCTACCATACGTTCGTAGATGCCTCCTTGCCAGGGGCTAAAAGCCGGTATAAATTTGAACTGTATTTTGTTAGTATCACAATAGTCCATAACATCTCGTTCATGTCCATTTGTTGTGATTACATCACTCTGTGCTTTGGCGAATGCTGTGAACGTAGTGGCATTGTCACAGATGATTCTTCTTGGGTAACCTAGCAATGAATCGCCGTAGCGAATGAAGAAAGCAGTTGGACGAGAGACTTTTGAGGATGTCCACAGTGATGGCTCTGCAATTGAGACATGTCCATAATAGCACCCAACATTTTTGTATCAGAACGGTGTCATCCTTGTATTGAAATGGTCCAAGTATATCCATTCCGCTGTTTTCAAAAGGGTAGGTTGGTTGGTTCACTCGAATTTGTGGAAGAAGTGGAAAGTCGGGAAGCTTGAAGGATTTTGCTTTCAGTTTTCTGCAGTGGAAACAAAGCATGTTGATAGAGTGCTTCACTGTACTTCTTCCTTTGGGAATCCATACGACTTTTCGAAGTTCAATGAGTGTTTGCTCAGTTCCGCAATGAAGATTACTTTCATGTACGTGATGAATAAAAAGGGAAGTGATCCTGCTTTTTTTGGGAAGAAGTATAGGATTTGTGGTTTCTGCGGGTAGTGCGGAGTTCTGAATTCTTGTATGGACGCGATACAGATTGGTAGAGTTGCACCAAAACAGGTGCAATTGATGAGTGAGTTCTTCATTGGGTGGATATTCTAATTGAGCTAATCGATAAAGCACGATTTCTGCCTTGTTGCGAACTTGAAGATGGTTTCTGCCGAATATCTTGGCTGCTGTTGGTGACATTTGACATATGAAAGAGATGACGTAGGTCATTGTTTGAAGTAGGCGTTTCCATGTGCTGAATCTTTCACTTGCTATCACTAGGAGTGGACGTTAGGGAGTAGGCTGTGAAAGAAGTGTGATTTCTGGAAGATCAAAAGAAACGTTGTTGTCTTGCAACCAAGACGATTCTTCTTGTAGTAGAAATTGTGGTCCAGTCCACCATACTTGGTTCTCTAAAAGACTGTCGATGGTGCAGCCACGGCTAGCAACGTCAGCGGGATTAGCAAAGCCGGGTACATGGAGAAATGTTGCGTTAGGAGCAGCAGCTTTTATTGTACGGACTCTGTTGCGCACAAATGCAGGAAACTCTTTGTGGGTTCTCGTCCAATCGAGCGCTACTCTACTGTCGCACCAGATGAATTCTTTATCGATAGGGAGGTCGAGTTGGTTACGAAGATATTGAATAAGTTTTGCTCCTATTGTGAGTGCCATTAATTCCATTTCGGTATTGTTGTTTTTGGTTTCTTGGATGACAGTCGGGATTTGGCAACTAGTAATGAGCTACTACCCCGATGGCATCCTTGCGTCTCTACTCGATACGAAACTGCTGCGTAGGCGTCCTGTGAAGCGTCTGTGAAGGCGTGGATTTCGTATTTCGTAGTTGCAGTTTTTTCAGAGAGTAAGTGACGTGGACGTTTGACAATGGGAACTTCCCAAGAGCTGATGATTGTTGTCCATTCCTCATTGAGGTGGTCGGGTAAAGCTTGGTCCCAGGAGAGATTGTTCATCCAAAGTTTCTGCAAGAAGATTTTTTCTATCAAGGTGGCTGGTGAGATCCATCCAAATGGGTCGTAGATACTCGCAACCTTCTGAAGAACCTTTCTTTTTGTCCAGATTGAATCGTTTGCTGTGTAAATTGGAAGTTTGATGTCGAGCTCATCAGTGATGGTATCCCATCCAATGCCAAGGATTTTTACATACTCATCAACTTTGCCGCCTTCTTTTTCGCTGATGTAGCTGTTTAGTTTGCGGCTGTTGCTTGAGTAATCTCGGAGGTTCATGCCTGCGTTGTCGAAAACTTTCTTCGAGCTTAGGTAGAGATTTTTACCGTCCTCGAGAGAACATGCTTCGTAAAATACATTGTCTACGTAAGTATTGCGGAGAATGTTGGTCGACAGTGGAGTGTTCGTAGTTGTTAGGTGATAGTGAATGGTTGCCGCGAGAAGAAATGGTGAAGAAATTGGTCCGAAGGGTACTCTTCTGAGTCTGTAGATGGAGACGTTCGTTTTGATAGTGCCTTGTGCTGGATCCTTTAGCCAAAAGAATCTAGTGAAGTCTCGACTCTCGTTTTGGAGTTCCACCATCAGAAATGTTTTTCTATGTCGCTTGTTATGAGAATGGGGGCTGTTCTTGCGCGAAGAAGAATGCCCAGAAGATCAGGAAGAAGGTTGGGTCCTTTGTACAAAACTTCATTGAGACTCGCAAATCCTTTTTTCTTTGCGGAACCATCAAAGACGCATCGGGTCTTTGTGTGTTTCTTCGATTCTGTGATTACGCCGTGATGTGCAAGGTAATGACATTGTCCTGAATGTGCTTTTTCGTTCACTTCCTCTATGATCTTTCTCTGTAGTTGTTCTGTGAATATGGCGTGATATTTTTCCAGATATTCTGGATTCTTTTGTAACATCCTTACATTTGAAAGGAATCTCGAAAAAGCTATGTCTTTGTTAGAAGGCAGTTCAGATGGTGAAACCTTGGAGGGTAATTTCACAGAGTATCGTCGCTCATCTTCTTTGTAGATAACGGAATCGTAAAAGTCTTGAAGGCATTTGTCGTTTTCAGATTCATTGGGATTATCCATGATCCCGATAGATTCGTTATTCCAGAATTTCTCGACTAGTTCCAAAAGTTCTGAATGGCGTGTTGGATTTGCCGTGGTTGTGTAAGTGTGGCGGCACAAGGATAGATAAATTTTGCGATCATAGCGAAAAGCATTGTCGGCTATGATATCTCCAATTCGGGTATGCAAAGTGCGTAATCCATTTTCTGCTGTAGTTATGTAGAAATCATTACTGAAAACCAAGTCAAAAGTAATCCATACCAATGAGAATTCCTGGTTTCGATGATTTTGTGCTCAAGGAAGTCGTAGATGTCGAGTTCGTAGCGATAGTCTATTTCATTTGCTTGGTGAGCAGTGGAATTGCTTGGACACGAAGAGTTGGTTTGGTGTTGTCCTTGCAGCATAGTCCTACCAGATGTTCTGTAGTCTGTATCGTGATGGGTGTCTCACTACCAAAAGTGTACATATTAAGATTTCGAGAAGGTGATGAGCGTAATTACAAATCTTTTGCAACATCATTGGTGATATACGTTTGTGACGCACCCGTGTCAAGAAGAGCCATCACTTTCGTTTGTTTCTGGTCGTCCTCAGGATTGAATAGTAGAACGTCGACGCATAAAAGATGTGGTCTTCTTCCGGAAGGTTCTTGAGAGGCATGAAGAGTAGTAGCGATTGGCGGCTGAGCATCTCTTGGTGGCTGGGCATCTGCATTTTCTGTTTCTTCAGTCTCAGAGAAGTGCACCTGGTTTCTGATGGGCGTGCGGTAGATTCTACGTTGTTGAGAGTTAGTGCGAACGGCTTGGAGTTGAGCATCGTTGTTGTTTCTTCTGTTGATGTCTTGCGTAGGATGAGTTTGAGTCATCGAAGGTGTCGAAAGGGATGTAGGTCTTCCTTTAAAGCACAAGGAAGTATGGTGGAATTGTGCACAATAAGAGCATCTTCGTTTAGACGGACAATTCTTCGTGATGCGCAATGACGATAGGCAATTGTAGCAAAGTCCGCGTTTTTTCACAATTTCTTTTCTTGTGGAAGCGGTTGGGTAGACGTTGCAGTTGAAGCTGTTGTGTAAATTTTGGAGGCAGACTATCCTGGTGGAAATTTTCAAGAGTTCTGTAGGCACAAGGTTTTCCTGATTCCTGCTTTCATCGTAGATTCGACTTCGTATGTGGCGTGGGAGTTTGTTAAGTAGGATCGCTCCGAGTGCGTATTCCTTTGAGTCGTCTTCGTAGGTCGTAAATTGGCGTACCATGGCGTACATCTGTGAATAGAGTGCGAAGAGGTTTCTTCCGTCTTTGTCGCACGCTGGAAGTGATGCCAGTCGCGTATAAAGGATCTGACGAGTTGTGACGTGGTCATCGAAGTGGTTCTTTAGTATCTCGACAGCGATTGGGTAGTTTGCTGCAGTTATTGCAAGCCCTTTGATAGTTTGCAATACTCGTCCGCGTAGAGTGGATTTGAGTAAGGAGAATTTGGTAGCTCCATCAAGTTGGACTTTGTCGCCGGCAAGAGTGGAGAAGCGTGCCCAGTATTCGGGGATTTCGAGTAAATTACCTTCGAAGGTAGGTAAATCGAGCTTGCTCAGTATCGAAGCGTCGACGAATGATAGGTTTGTTGAGACTGGTTGTAGATTTTAATCCACAAGTTGCTGTGGGCAGTTCGAAGGCGTTGGAGGAGGCGCGAGTGAAAGTGGTGCTGCCTGATGTCTTCTTGAATGTAGATTTTCTGAAGATTGTAGCGAGTCGGCATCAGATTCGTAGGGTTCGAAGTCGATGTTTCTTTGTTCCAGTTCGCTTTCTATCAATGGTCTCTCTTGATCTGATCGTTGAAGTGTAGAAACGGCGTCTTCTAGAATTTGTCGAAAATCTCCGTATTTGGTTACGTACTGTTCTAGTACTTGATTTTCCTGCGGGTCCACTAGTATCAGCTTCTGCCATTCGTTCCATAAGTGGTAGATGCGACTGTATGTGCGAAGGAGTGAGTCATGCGCAGACGTGTGTCCTTCGTAAGTGTTGAGTAGCTCGTCATTGTTGAGAGTCTGAAGCTGAGAAATTTCAATGTGTTCACGATTGGCATCTTCAATGGCGCGAAGGAGTTGTCGTTTTGCAATGCCGATTTGTTGACGTAGAGTGGCGGACATCTTGAAACGTTGTAGGCTTCGGTTGTGGGGTTCCTTGATGTCGTGGTTCTTGTTATTCAGTGGTCGCCATGTTGCGAAGCGCCGAATGGAAGGAAGTCTTTATTGGGGGAAATCGGGAAATCAGGAAATCCGAAGAGCAATAAAGAGCAATAAATGACACTCTTTTTATACCGACGAAAAATGTTACTCAGACGCTAGACATAACAAATGCACCTCAAAGTGATATGAATCACATCTTGGAATTTGTCAAGGCAATCATTTCGTTGCTATGAAGAATACGAAGTTATCGTCAGATAAACGAACGAAGGATGAACGGTCATGCTGCAACCATGGTGTGGATAACCTTTGAGTTATCACTTTCAAGCGAAAAACAGAGAGAACCAGAGGGAATGGTCTTAAATCCATGCGTGCCCCGGTGGGATTAGATACCTTTACAATAATACTACACAGAAAGGTTGACATAGAGCGTAGCGGATAAGCCATTGCTTGTCTAATATACATTTTGTACACCCAAAGGAGCATTGCTGAATATTAGGTGTACAAAATAAACAGTAGACAAGCAATGGCTTATCCGCTACGCTCTGTGCCAACCTTCCTGCATAGTATAAAATCAACGAAAATTTCCACAAAAAACATCTGATTGTAGGTGATCAATTTTGAATCAGATATACCATTTTGAAGAAGGAGCAAGCCAGTGGAGATCTGCACAGATGTTTCTATTGAACTTTCCGCAAATTTTTTGCCGCTTAAAACTTGATAAGTTTAGACTTCAAATGCTCATAACTTCTTTCGGAGAGTTGTTCGGCTTAAAAAGGAAAAAAATTGAAATTAGCGTTTAATGATCTTTAAAGGGTATAGGAGTCAATTAGAGAGACCACTTCGACTGGAATAGGTTCCCCTGTTATTGTAAAAACATAATTTTTGAAATTCTCAAGAAAATCATGGCACTTTTTATTTCCTTGCTATAAAATCGCACAAAGGGAGACTCCGAGAACGAAATAAGCTTCACAACTCACGACTGACCTGAACTTCCGCAGCACTTTGCAGCATTTCCGCCGGGTCACCTGCGGAAACCCTGCGAAAGTGGGAACCCCGCAATGAAGTGCTGCGCAGGTGCTGAAAAGATGGGGGACTTTCGCAGGACTTTGTTTGGCGTTATGCAGCATTTTCAATTCCTTCTAATTTTCTGACTCGTTTTCTCCACAACTTCATTTCGAAATAGTGATATTCGTTCTTGACTGAGGCATACCTCTAATGTAAAAATTCTTTCAAAATGCTAAAATAAGCCACAAGCAAGTGATAATTTTATTAGAAAAGTAAATGGCAAATGTATTATTCTATGAAAAGGCACAAAGGTAGATTGACTGAACCTTAGATTAAGTATAGATCAATGAGACTGAGATTAGTACTAAAGAATAAGGAAGTTACAAACTGTAAACATAAAAACGATTATGTTTACAATTTGATATATTTCAATATAAAAAAGTGAAAAAGATCGATCATCAAATGCAGAAATACTAAATGTAGAAATAGAAATAATAATGACACCATTTCAACGCTAGCATGCCAACAAAAAGATCAAAGAAGGTACTCAGTTTAATACAATGAAACTATGAAGTCAGTGGAATAAGCATTGGATGGCAGAGAGCTTTGCGATATTGCAAGAATAACAGTTTCATTCACAAGGTGAGATGTACATTACGGAAAGATGCGCCCTATAGTAAATTAGCCCGTTTCCACTCATCGGCTGTCATTTTGGCTTTCTCCGCGCGACTGAAGCCAGATTCCGCCTCCTTACTCTTCTGCAATGAGAATGATAATCAACAACTTTTTGATGTAAAGCGTAAGTTGCAAGCAACCGTGTGTCCTTCATGTAGTCTGTGCTAACGGATACCCTCACTGAAAAGTAGAGCTACAATCAACTAAATCCTTGCAGTATATCCAACCGCAAGAAAGTGCACATAAAACAAGAACAACTGGTGCTGCGGAAAAGCCAAAGAGGGCTATAGGAAAAACTGCAGCCTGTGCAGCGGAGGACCGCTGGCATCCGGCTGGCGGGTCGCTCGAGCTCCGCCGTGTATTCAAGTCACATATTGTTCAATCTCGTATTGTCGCACCATTCAGCCTGGTATTTAAAACAGTACACGGCACAGGTGGCTTACCAAGCACGTTGGATAGTGTTTTTAGAAAAAGCAAGGGGCATATCATAAGATATCGTTCTTGCGGAATAGCATACCGCTGTCTTTTAATATTTGGTCCGCATGCCGCTGGCAAGCTGCCGGCATGCCGGCGGCATGCTTTTCCAAACAAGTTATCACACATGGTCTCCTAACTCCTCATTGCCCTTCTACACACCAACTTTGGTGTCATTTCATTTTCATTTCGTTGCTAACAAGCTTTGTTTGGAAAAGCATGCCGCCGGCATGCCGGCAGCTTGCCAGCGGCATGCTTTTCCAAACAAAGCTTGTTAGCAACGAAATGAAAATGAAATGACACCAAAGTTGGTGTGTAGAAGGGCAATGAGGAGTTAGGAGACCATGTGTGATAACTTGAAAAATTATATGAATTAAAAAAGTGCCCAACTTTTTTGGAGTTAGCTTTCAGCCACCTGGAAGCCACTTGAGGTGTTTTAGAAAAGAAAAGTCACTATTTTTCCCTCCCTCACATAATGTTTTTTACTTTACATATTTCATGTACATACCAAACCCTAGTTCGGAGAAAATTAGGGGCTTCCTCATGGGAGCCCATCTATAAACCTTCCCGTTTTAGATTTAGCCACGCAATTTTTCCTCTTTCTCCCCCTTCATTTTCCCCCTCTCTTTTTTACTAAAACGCGTGTAGAAGTTTCGCGGCGGCCATCTGGACCGTGTTAGGTATATGTAGAAACGGCTGAGAAGAGGAAAAATAGAGCTAAAAAACGCAATTTTCGCTTAATTTCTTCTTAATTTTGCTCATTTTCTTAGTTTGTCCCCGATGTAGAGTAGAAAGTGGGCGGAGCTTGTTTGGAGGAGCTTAGCTGTATAAAAGCACTGGAAGTGAGCTTATTTTATACTTCTCCGATTTTTCGCTTAATTTTCCGCTCATTTTGTACATTTGATTAGAGTGCAGGTGGTCGGAGTCGAGAAGGGAAAGGGCGGAGCTTCACTTGAAGGTTTAAGTGAAGTGGGCGGGGCTTTGATTGATGGATTAGCGGTTTTACAGTGGTTGACGGGGAGATGGTAGTGCAACAATGGGTGCGTAGCAAAGGGCGCTCACTCATAGCCTTAGTCAGTTCAGTGTTCACTCATTCGCCTCTCATAGTTTTACTGTTCTTTATTCTCTAATAAATATGACTTTCTGCTCCTGCCGTTTAACAGACGAAGACGACGAAGAGTATCCAAAGTTAAGAACACAACAAATACCAGTCGCTTACGTAACCTACACATTAGAAAGACTTTCCGAAGCTGAAATTTGATCTACCACTATATGTACTTTCTCCAATCCCTTTACCTAACAACGGCTATTTGATTCGCGATCGCACTAGATTACCCTCCACTGCTCAAGAAAAATCGAAATAATCTTCAATTTTATGACAGTTCCGACAACGCCAAATAACACTGACACACAATGTATCTCATTTGTAATCACCGGATTATTACTCGAGTTTTCGAATTTTATTCGAAATCCTGTGTTTTGATTATTCGAGTTTCGAATTTTATTCGAAACCCCGTTTTATCAATTATTCGAGTTTCGAACACTATTCGAAAATGGAAGAACTCCGAATATCAAATTTCGAATACGAATATATTCGAATGTTTTATTCGAATAATCGAATTTCTATTCGATTCGGACCCAAATGTACCCCCAGGTGTGGCATGCCACACCCCATGCTTGACCTGGGCGTAATTTGAAACCCCTACTTAGCATAACGAATAATAATAGTTGAATAGCATGTCAAATAACACCTGTGGACCAAGTTTGTGCGATTTCTGAAGTATCCAAATATTAGGTTGATGCAAAAGTAATGGCCGATTTTCTAAGCCTTTTTTCAGGGTAACTTTTTTCCATCAATACTTCTTCTTTACAATAGTTGTAGTATACCGTCGCGAAGCTGTTTTCATGCTCTGTCTAACAGTGCTTGAAACGGGCTCTCATCCTCATCTCTTATAAAGTTGCTGAGCTTCAAAAAACCGCATCCACAATTCAGAATTTCATTGCATTCACTTTCCCGGCCAGAATTCAAGCGCTTATCAATGGGATTTCTTCGAAAATTTAGCTGTTGTATGTAATAGAAATTGTCTACATTATGCATACTTAACTGCATTTTTTGAAGTTATCCAGACTGAGATATCGGCGCCTAAACATGGGTAGCTGTGGCGGTGATTTTATGACCCATAATTTTCTTCTGAAGAAGTCAGTCGCCGAAGCTTTGCCCAATTCTGTAAGCGTAGGGCTAGAACATTTATTAGCAGTTTTTGAAAAACCATACAGCTGTTCATTACGTAGAAAATCATAAAATTCTATAATCCGTGCTTTGAGGCACACTGAAAAAACGTTGAAAAAACTGAAAAATTTTAAATTTTAATTTTTTCTTTCTCAAAAACTTTTTTGTCCGAATTCTTTTTATTGTATTTTGTACTACTGGCTTGCGGCTACAAGATAGGCCAAATATCATTCATACTAAGAAACTTTGAAGGAAGTTATAAATTGTCAAAGACAAGGTTTTAGCAGAAGAACCTTTTTTGTCTTTTAGTCCGTATTTCTCTTCCCTTTTATGGTTTTGAGTATAAATAAGTATGCGCTGTATTGCGAAAGATTTGCTGGATCTTTACCGCATTCAGAAATGTGGATCTTTTAGAAAGTTATAGCACGTCAAAGTGAGAATTCACAAATCGGCCATTCCTTTTGCATCAACCTAATACTAGACCACTTACGTAAAATGGTCATATTCAAACATGATTAACTTTGTTTGGAAGGTCAATTAGCTACCTCTTCTGGCAGTCAATACAAAACACTACTTCTTCTTTGTCCACCTTAGTAAATCCGCTTCAAAGGAATTCCAAACTGTGGAATCAGAAGCCAACCAAAATGTCGGTTTCCCCTTTTTTTACATTTGAAGGCTGTAATTCCACCAATTATTACTCCGAGCAAAGAAGACGAATCAGGCTCAAATCACTTCTATGTCTACGAGATCTATGAGGTTTAGGTTCTATTGATTTATACAAATACTGTTCGCTAAAAGTGTTTTCACATAGTTAATGGGGTGTGGCACAACCCCAAAAAAGGGGTATGACAGCCTTCTATGGGGTTGTTACCTGAAGTGTTTACCATTTTACGCCGCTAGTATAAGCTGACTATAAAATCTTGTGACTCTAGAGCAGGTAATTCCAAAAAACATGTCAACGAAGTACAAAAAATTGCGTGATTTGTGAAAGGATTGCCCTACCAAATAGTCTATCAAAGCAGATTCAATTCAGCAAAGAATTCCAATCAATGGCGACAGTTAGACATGGTAAAAATAAAAGATTGTTATTTGGCGGTTACTTCAGGGCATGACGAGAAACTCGTATGGGGAGCATAGCTGTTGGAAAAGCGGAATATTGTGCAACCAATGCTGCCGGATATTGGGCCGTTCCGAAAATAACTTCGCCTTTAAACGAGTGCAACATCCGCGGACAAAGGCCCTCGAAAGATTTTGAGCACACTCGATGCAGTTTTTCGTCTCCCTTATTGTTTTAATCATGCCGGGTTAACTAACAAGCTTCTAAGAAATGACCAAACGCTTACGACCAAAGGTTTTTGCCATCGTCAGTTTTGCTATTTTTCATTTTTTATTTTTGTTTTGGCCTCTGAAAAAGTCCGAAAAAAGTAACAAACTTAGTAGAGCAATCCCTATAGTAAACGGAGCAATTTTTTCCTTCATTCCATGACTCATCATATTTTTTGATAGAATTTTTATTGAAGCCACCTTAATTTAGCGGTCCTTCTTAGACACATACGCTTCAAACGCCGAAGAATCGTCGAAATTGGAACTTCTGGAGAAAATTATCCTTTACTAGGTTTACAAAGCAAACGGGAGCTCACAGATTTATATCAAATCTTGAATTTTTTGGGTACATCCTAAGGGGTGTTCACATAGATTATGACTCAGATTATATCCCAGAGCCTTTCTTTAAGCCGGAAAAAGGTTTCGTTAGAAATAGAAGAAAAATATGCATCAAATGACATCTATAACATCCGATCTCGCCGCATATTCTATTGGTTTGAGTTGACCAATATGGAAATTGATAGCCTGAAAAGATAACTTAGAAAATTCCAAAAAGAATTTGTGGAAGGATGAAAATTGTTCCATGTTCTGCAGGGTTAGCTACGTTGATCCGTTACCTAGATTTCGGGAGCCACGGAAAAGGTTTGGAATATTAGCGAAACTTGACCAAAGCACCATATGTCGTAGTATTCTGATCACTTTGAAGGAACCGACTGGAATGATGCAAACGCCATCTGAGAGAGGATTAAGATTGCAATAATGCGCCTAAAACCTTTCGAGCATCTTCTATCTCAAGAATGTTGCGCTGGACTAGAAAGCTGAATTGATTTCGGATTGGCCCAATAATTGTTTATCTTTACTCCACGGGTGTTGCGACTGCGATCTGTGACCGTATTCATCAACGAACCCAGTGGGTTCCAGGACCCATTGGGTGGGCTCAACCCACAAAATCGGTATTCACGAAACTAGGGGGTTCCGGAACCAGTGGGTTAAGCCTACCCAGTAGGTTCCGGAACCCACAAAAGCCACTTAACCGGTATTCACGAACGAACCCATTGGGTTCGAGAACCCAAAAGTCGAGCACGGTATTCACGAAACAAGTTACCCAGTTCTCGTGGGTTCTGGAACCCACTGAGAGCTGGGTTGACGAACCCAAGCATGGTGCAAATTTCTCATTGGGTTACATGCGACCCCAGTCCTTTTGCTGAATATTGTGGGGCTTTATATATGCAGGGACGTTACTATTAGCAACGCTTTATACATTAGAGATACTTTCCATATTCTTTATAATGGTAGGAGTTTTGTTGCATAAATTTTGATAAGATATTCCACTTAGATGTACGTAGCAAACTTGATGCCAGTCACGATTTGGTAGTATCTGAAAAGTCGCAGACAAGCTATTCAAGGGAAATTTGCGACAAATGTGAAGAGTCTAAGACTTGCCGATGTTTGCTCATGCTATCACGTAACTTTCTAGATACTGCTGCGACTACAGAGAAGCCTTATATAGGAAGCAGAGCGTTTGCCTGCATTCGCGTTTACGTCTTTTTGCCTATGTTTGTCCATATTTGTCTATGTTCGTTCATTCCGCAAATTAATAGAGAATTCGCCCCAATCCGATCTAGTTAGCAAGCAAATGCCTCAAAATGGGGAAAAAGCTTTTAGGAAAAAAGGTTCCTGATCAAAATGTTTGTTCCATGACTTAGTAAAAATTAACAGGAATGGAACAAGTAGTGATTATGGTGGTCACGTATCAGTTTGCATCACAGAGATTAGAGCTAGAAGATTATCCCTTTGCACATTCCGCTCTCAAAAAGCATACTCCTCTCACCATTCGAACGTCCTCGCACAAGAAACACAAATGGACAAAAGAACTTGAGCGCTCCTTGCGGATATGCACCTTGTCACTGATGATAAAAATTCCGTTTGAAAGTAGGAGTTAAAAAAGCATAGATTTCTTTTGTATAGCAGAAGCACCCTTAGGATAAAACTTACCTACTTCTTGCACTATGAGATTGACCCAAACTATGCAGATTCGTGTCAACTTTGTCGTGCAATCTTCAAAAAAACATGGGTCATATCTTCCTCAAGAGGTAATAAACAATGCTGAACAAGAACGATACTTGTATAAACAAGGGTAGGATCCTCTTCTGCACGTCTTTACACACATATGATAGTCGACAGTCATGTCTGGGTCTGAGAGAATATTCGAGTAAGGAATACAGTAAAGGAAAAGCAACTTTTTTTGCACAAAATTAATTGGTGGCATTCATCCAAACATAAGAGTTCTCAAAAGCGTGTCAAGTGTGCTGACGCTTTTAGTTTAGCGCGATCCGTTTGCGTAGGAAAATGAGGAAAATAGTACACCGACTAGAGAGGCACATTGGTGACGTCATGGGTTGGCGAACCCAGCGGGGCATTTGTGAATACCGATCTTACCCACTGGGTTCGCGAACCCAATGGGTTCCGGAACCCATGGGTTCGTTGATGAATACGGCCACTGATCAACAACACGTAAAGGTTTTCTGCATAGACCTAATTCATGGGCGTATGAATATTCAGTGTGGTGTTTTTTTAACATGTTGGCCGCAGCGCAATAGTGCGCCGCAGGCAATTCCTCCTAATGAGCGACGCCGCGGTGGTCGCACCACGGCGCCTCGCCGTGACGCCGCGGCACCCTAAATTGCAAATTTATTCCGCGTAATTGTTTCAATGTATGTTCATATAATCATTTTATCAGGAATAATTATGGTTGATTCCGCCCCGCTTTTGGCAAACTCTCCCACTCCGTTACCTTTCATAACCTTCTTTCGGATAGAAGACTCTATGTCGCCGAAAAAGGGCGGCCTCCGCGGTCATTTGCAACAAACATGCACCCTTGCACATAGACGTAGATGCGTCTTTGCAAGAAGTTTGCGCGGGACTCTCCCACATTGGGCGACGCATGGTCCTCCACCCACTTCTTTTGCGTGCAAAGCGCACAAAATGGGTCATAGATGACCGCGAACCTCTGACGACTACGGTTTTGGCCCCGTCCCATGTCAGGCAGGCTCCGGCCTTCAGCGGCAAACTCCATCCAGCTTTTCAAAGTGCCGAAATTTGCACAATTTTTTAGGATTCAAGCATGCTTAGCATTTTTTGTCGAGTGGGCGCAGCTTGCCAGGGGAGCGGAGCTGCCACGCTCACTGGTATGGTAGGTACTTCATGCGTAAATGTGCTTGCATACATACATGCAGCCAAGCGTAGAGAATGGAAAATTTTGTTTCACGGGAACGTGGAGAAATTGGCCTCTTCGTCAAGTGTTAGTTATCGCGTTTCAATCTTCGCAACGCCGTGCAAATGTCGTCTTAATTCCTCCAAACTTTTGTACTTACTGTCGTAGTTCTTATAATCTGATTGTTTTATGTTTTGCTAGGAATGTGTCTTGTCGTTCTCAGAAATTTTTTGTGTTTTCTTGTACTTTTTGCAAAACCCAGCTTGGCTTCGTATTCTCTGGAAGGATGTATATTACTGCAGTCCCAGCACTTTGACTTTAATCTGCTCGTTGTTTTGACATCTTTTGACGACTACAGTCTGCCTATTTGAGGCATAAAAAGTCCAGTTATTGTTTTCGTCTTGTTCTGTTTTGTTTGTATTTGATCAAGCTCTGATCCTCTGTACCACACAGCATCAATTTCCTGCCTAATCTCCATTTTTGGCTCTGCAGCCCATTCACAGACACCCGAATACATCTCTTTTAACATATTTCTTTGCCTTCTTGCACAATTTGTTCATTTTGTGACAGCCATCTTCTACAAAGGCTTCTGCGTAGCACTTGCTGAGGCATATGTCCTCATTCTTTAGACTTTTTTTTGCCCATAGATGCAAATCATTATTGTTACGCCCTCACTCTCGATTCACGTCTTCCTCCTTTTGCCGCACTGGATAACAGAAAAAATACTCACTGAAGGCGATGATAATGCAATACGTACCATGTGTCCAAAAATTACATCAGAGAGTTCAAATTCAAGAGCATCTTCTTTTAAAAAAATTTTCTTCTTTCAGTTGATGTAGAGTGTTCTGTTCGTTATAAATTTATTAATTTCATAATAGCCAATGCAATAGGAGGAATGATTCAACTGGCAGAATCAAAGATTAAACGACTTGTTTGTGATATTATGAATGTCTCAAGACAGCTCTTTGTAGCAGACTATCAAATTGTAACATAACTCTCGTTACATTAAACATTTGCCACAAAAAGTCGCACATTTCTCCTTTTCAATCGGATTTTAGGGTGCCATTTTAGAAAGCAAGCTGTACAAATTCTTGTGTCACCAGTTTTCATCCTTAGTTTGAGCGAAGTAATAAAAAGGTTCAAGCGCTTGATACGCAAAAAAGTCGACCAAAATCGAACTCTTTTCAGAATAATCCTCTGACATATTAACCTGTTCAACCGTATACGTTCCACATCAAACATTCATATATGCAGTCGCCGTGTTTTTCTTGGGCTGGAAATCGAGAAAATGGAGTTTTTTAAGTTTGAAGCAACTGTCAGCGATGTCCCAACTCTCTAAGGCGTAAGTTCTCGAGAATTACGATCTTGGCAACAAACAGCCAATAAAAGAAAGCTATATTGAATAATTTTTGAAAACCAAATTTTCTAAAAGGTGAGGATTTACAGTTGAGCTTCTAAAGATTGTAATGTGTAACTACTAGCCTAAGAACGGCTTAGCATCGCTTTTAAAAATTAATATTCTCCATCAACTGCACATTTGCATGCCTGATGTGGATTGTATGTGAGTGAAAAGTTCGTGTTTCTGCAGGATTTTATCGGAAAGGATTTTCAATTCTTTTTCTTCATTTTTCGGCAGATGGATCTTTTTAGCTTTCGTTCAAAGTGAGCGTGGATCAAGTTAACTTTTTACACTGTTTTGCTCTATCGAATGATACCCTAAAACCAGTGGTGTCCGAGGGGGGGGGGGGGTAACGACATTTTCAAAAGTTACTTAAATGTGTTAAATGTGCAAGCGACTTGACTTTATTTGTAAAAAATTGAAATAATTTTTAGAAATTTCTAAAAAATCAAATTAGCCTTGTAAAAAATCAGGGGCCCGCAAAAATTTTGGTAAGCATCCCAAAAAAAATTTCGGAGTGCGTGGCTAACGCCACACACCTTCATCCAAAGAAATTTTCGCCTTCCCCTCTCCCCCCCCCCCCCGAACAGAAATCCTGGGTAGCCACTGCCTGAAACCTAATCAAAATGAGAAGTTATGACTTCTTTTGTGAAAAAAAGTCAAAGTGATGTGATTTGTGTTACAACTTAATAAATTAGGTTGGCGGATGATTTCTGTTACACTATATTTTTTAATTTATAAAGTCTGAAGAGCTCTCGTAAAATCTCATGCTCAAGAGTATATTAATACCCTGAAACTCTGACCAAATCTTTTTTCCTTTCTTTTTGCGTTTTGCAGTTTTTTTTTGCTTGAGGACTTTTCTTGCTTCGCATGAAAATCCTATTTTCTGCTCTCATTTATGACTCATGCTTTACTTCTCAAAGTCCTGCTTCCACAAGACACTATAACCGGACTTCGTAATCAAAAGGGTTTTACGCGAGCAGGGAATCGCTTTTTAGTCTGTTTACGATCAGTTAAAATGAAGAAAGACACGACTCTTTTGAGCTTGTAGAGTTGGCAATAGTTAGAATCATCGTTTTATCTTGCCTCCACTTTATTTTGAGTTAGAAACAAGTCACACTTTTATTACAAGCTGCTGATCTCTGACTCCCATGGTAGTAATTGCAATATACGAATTGACTGGCCACTGTAGCCATGAGGTGGGCCAGTGGATATAGCCGGGAAGTATCCGACAGGATGAGCCTTCGTACGCTCGTCCAACCTCTCTTCGTTATTTTGCTCAGACCTACTTCTGTGTTCGAAAGACCCATTTATGTCCCGTCCAACACAGATTTTCCAGATACATGAAGCGAAACAGCGTCCAATCCTCAACTCCGCTTCATGTTCGCAGCTTTTCTCATCATAAAGAGAAGCGAGATAGAAGAAAGAACGGAGAGCAATGATAGGGAAAAGGAAAGGGGCTGAGAATGCCCAAAAATCAAACTTATTAGAAAACAAGAGAAAAAGCCTCAATTTATGCAATTTTAAGTTGTCCGCACTCCCTAATTCATGGCAGCTGGCTGAGGAGACTACGCAGCGGCTGTCCTGGAACAAATGGAGTAGTTTTGAGTAAGGCGAAGAGAAAATGGACGAGCACACATGTTTTGTCGCATACCTAGAGCAGAAAAGCGCTCATTCTTCAACATTGTTTCGAGTTCGAAGTTCTGTTGATCAAAAAGGGAAGCGGGTAGAGGAATGAGGCTAAAATGAGAGAAATTTGGAAGGAAAACCCTTAACCGTCAAAATTCTTCATCTTCCGCCGTTCAAAACGCGTGCGGGTCGGCTGCAGCGCATGCAGCACAGTTCCGGAACAGTTTCAGCATAGTGCGGGTACTGTGCGGGAACAGTTCCGAAACATTGAATCTGTTTGAACCCAGCCTAAGAGAGCATGCTGATTACGAAAATATTATTGACAGGGCCGAACGGAGCCGAATTCGTCAGCTAGTTCGTCAATAAATCTTCATTTAGAATGAAAGTTGGAAACAGAGCAATGCAGAAATGTTTGGTGGCTGCGATATTTTTTCTAGCTGCAGTGATATTTCATGTAAGGCAAGTTCCCATAATTTACTTGATTTTTTCGCCTGCACAAAAAAAGACAAAGATAAGATCATCTCTCTTGCAGAACTGCCTAATACTATCATCTGCTGCTCAGAAGGATTGGTGTGAGCGATATTTTGAGCTGAAAAACTTCTTGTGGCATAAAACGTTTTTCGCAACGGCTGACCACATATCGAGCGCAGGTGTATTAAGCAATGACAAAACGGTTCATGATAGAATTGCTTTTTCGAGTGACTCAGAGCCTGTTGTGATTAGAACATTCTAATGAGCTTAGGACGCACTCATAAAATTTCAGTGACAATACACAGGGTGTCCCAAAAAGATGTGCCTCCTGTTTGATTGTTAATAACTCCCTTGCCATTGATTGTTTTGAGAAGGTTTTTGTACCATTTTGCAGAGCGAGGTTCATCTTAGATTTACAATATGAAACGGATCATCAGTCGCTCTTCATTACTGTAGGATTACGGTATAAAACCTCAGCACACAGCACCACTGTGGAATAGGTCTTGTGATGAGAAAATTCCAAAAAATCTGGAAAGTGTAGCAAGGTTTTCGAGAGTGATGATATTGCTACACAACTTGTTATCAGTTTTTCGAACTTTTTCAATGGTGTTATTCTGACGGATATTCGAAAAAAAAGTTGTTACATAAACTTAAAGTAACTTATGAAAGAAGCATACAGTAAAGTGCAATGTCATAATTAGGATCAGCGACCTCAACTAGTTCAGTGCAAGAGTTTTTTGGCTTTTTTGGTTTTCCTTCTGAGGCAAAAATCGCTTTCAATTTCGGTAAACCCCCGCAAAGTTCCCACCGTAATCGCACAGTAATGAAAAGTTACTGAAGATCCGCTTCATACTATAGATCTAAGTTGAACCTCGTTCTACAAAATGGTACCTAAACTTTCTTGAAAGATTCAATGACAAGAGAGTTATCAACAATCAAACAGTAGGCACATTTTTTTGGGACACCCTGTATATCATCTTCTATCTTGGGATAGTCGTTGCATGTTTAATTACATTGTCCTAGCGGCAAAAAAGCGTAGTATCACAGTATCATGCAAGGTGTCTTACCAGACGTGGAGCATGCCGGATTTTTACGGACTCCATTAGGGGGCTCGGTTAGACCACTGCCCAAGTCCCAAGCCTTTCCTAGCCGAAAAAACGGGCTCAAATCAATGTGCGAAGCACATTTCTCACGGGGTCTTGTCCGTTTCTCTGTAGCGTTTCAAAACGTTTTTCCAAGTGACGCCATCCTTTCTGATGTGTTCAGCTTTGCTTCAAAGCTAAGAACGGGACAGTTGTCCGCATTGCTTCCAGGGGGTTTTGAAACACGGGTTTGCTGGGAAATCTGCGCGATTTAAGCCCGTATGGGGTTATACGGGGCCGGCTTTACTGCATCATTGTGGTAGAAAATTTGAAGAGAGTGCGCCATTGAGAATTTTGCATTAAAAGGTTACCAAAAATGAAACTCTCAATAACAGGGGTGTGTTCATAAGTCAAAGTGGCTAAGATAAAAGGTTGTATATAAGCTGGGAATAAATGCAGCATAAAACGCTGACTACAAATCTACCTTCCTTATCTAAACGCATTTGTAAACGAAGTTATGCGCACAGATTCATGTTTGGCTAACATGGATCTGTGTGTCCAAATTTGCAGTTTGGTTCACTACCTCAGCCGTGGTTTATAAGTCCGTCTACAGAGGCGTTTGGCAGATAAAAAAGTAGATTAGGAATCACCATAAATTGCATCCAATGGTATGCAGCCTGTTCAACATCAATTCGGCTTCTGTTAACCTTCCTCTGAGTGAACTGGAAATGCAGACAAATACAGGGTGTCCCAAAAAGATGTGCACACTGTTTGATTGTTGATAACTCTCTTGCTTTCAAGTCTTTTGCTGAACTTGAGGTACCATTTTTTAGAGCGGGGATAAACTTAGATTTACAGTATGGAGCAACTTACCAGCAGCTCTTCATTACTGTAGGATTACGGTAGGAATTTCGAGGAGGATTCTAAGCCATTGAAAGCGGTATTTTGCCTTGGAAAGAAAGCCAAACAAGCCAGAAACTCTTGAACTAGGTTAGTCGAAGTTGCTGATTCTAAATATGAAAATTGCACGTCAGTACACTGTTTTTTCTTCAGGAATTATTTCAGATTTAGGGTAACGACTGATTCTTCAGTGTTTGTCAGAAATGTGAATACACCATCAATAAAGCTCGAAAAATTGATGGAAAGTTATGTAGTGAAATCAGCACGCCTGAAAACCTTGCTACACAAATTTTTAGATTTTTTCGAAATTGTTTCATCAAAAGGCTTATTCCACAGTGACGCTGTATGGTGAAAGTTCATACCGTGGTCCTACAGTAACGAAGAGTGATTCGTGATTCGCTCCATACTGTAAATCTAAGTTTGTCCTCGCTCTACAGAATGACACCTCAGCTCGGCAAAAGACTTGAAAGCAAGAGAGTTATTAACGATCAAACAGTGTGCACATCTTTTTGGGACACTCTGTATAAGCACTACACGTTAGTAGCACCAGTCCGAAAGTTGCGTAAGGTTTACAAAGAAGATTATTCCTCAAATTAGTCAAACACATGTCATCATCGGAACTGTTTACGAGCTTGCGCATTCTCTGCAATTTATTTCACTTTCTTCCTTGGAACAAACTTAGCACGCTATCAAGAAGCACTTTTCATGCCCTATGTTGGTTGGATCGGGCTTCTAACCTCAATTTTTGAAAATTTATAAAGCTTTACACAACTGCACTTGAAATCAGAATTTCATTGCGTTACTTTTCTGGCCAAAATTCAAGCACAAATGATGGCATTTTTTGAATTCAGCTTCTGTATGTGATGGAAATTGTCTACATCATGCAAACTTGAACATATTTACTGAGATCATCTAAGCTGAGATATCGACACTTCAACATGGGTAGTCTTTGCGTTCATTCTGCGGTCCATGTTTGTACCGAAGGAAGCAATTGCCAAACTTCGTTCATTTCTGTAAGCGTAAGGGTAGGGCCTCCTTTTGACAGATTTTTGCAAAAATGTTTAGCAGTTCAGTACACAGAAAATCAAAAAGTTTCGTAATTTGCGACTTTGGGGACTATGAAAAAGTGTTGGAAAAAGGTCACAATTTTGCTTTCTAATTTTGTTCTGCAAACCATTATCGTCCAAACCCTTTCCATCTTTATTTCCACTATTAACTTGCGGCTACAAGGTAGGCTGTTTATCGTTTACTCTAAGAAATTTTGAAGGGAGTTATGGCCAGTTAAGAACAGCGTTTCAAAAAAACTTTTTTTGCTTATCAGTCCATATATCTCTGCCCGTTGGAGATATGAGTAAAGGGGAATGTGCGCTGTATTATTGAAGGCTTGTTGTCCCTGATGGTGGTTATCGCACTGAAAAATGTAGATTTGCTAGAAGGTTATAGCACGTCAAATTGAGAACTTGAAAAAACGCGCATTAGTTTTGCACCAACCTAATTTAGGTTGAACCGAAAGTTCGTTTGCACTCAAAAAATCGGAACTTTTTCTCTTAAGATAATCTTGCACAAAAAAATAATACTAGAAAGAGCAGAATGTATATTACTAAGGACACCTTGCCGCTCTTTACTGAGTTTTGTTTGCTGAGATGAAACTGAGAAAATAAAATCACTTCAATTTTGGAATTTTGAGGCAAGCCCCTCAAAAATTCCAAGACTGTGCCAAAAACTCAACACAGGCAGTAACCTAGGTTTTTTTGATCCTCTCTTTCTAGCTAAGCAAAATTTGCGTTGATCGAGCTTTCTCAAAAATGTTATGATTTTAAGGAAAGTTGTCAAAAAATCAATTTTCTCGAGAAACTGATTTTTTGGCACACTTTCCCGAAGCTAAGCTTTTGAAGCTAGAAAGATGGAATCAAAAATCTAGGCTACTGCCTGTTTTGAGTTTTATGGCACAGTTTTGGAATTTTCTACGGGCTTGCCTCAAAATCCGAAATTGAAGTGATTACATTTTCTCAATTTTATCTCAGCAAACAACGCTTAGGCTCCCGCCAGAGTGCCGAAGTTATGCCAGCGCTACGCCACCATTTCGATCGATACACGTGTATTTCGTTGGGGACGTCAGCTGGCCCCGCCCCAACGAAATACACGTGTATCGATCGAAATGCTGGCGTAGCGCTGGCATAACCTCGGCACTCTGGCGGGTAAAGAGTAAGAGGTTAGTATTATTATTATTCCTTAGTAAAGAGCAGGCAAGGCGTCCTTAGAAACATACACTCTGCTCTTCCTAATATTATTTTTTGTGCAAGATTATCGTAAGAGAAGAAGTTACGATTTTTTGAAAATGGTGCGAAGAACTTTCTGCTCAACCTAATATATATTAGGTTGATCTAAAGGTTCCGTCTCATCAATTTTGAAAAATTTATAACTGTTCCTTGTATTAACTTATAAAAAATATCATTAGATAAAAAAATTTCCGTTACTTTCTAAAAGTATCTTTGTGGCTCTTTGACACGGCGAGAGTCAATAGATGAAAAAAGGAAAAATAAGAATTGCAGAGCATGTCTTTCAAAGGTTTTGTGAGTTGCTCTTTCTAACGGTGCCAAGATTGTGCTGATCGAGCTTTTCTTTGCAAAGTTGTGATTAGTGAAAAATGCAGAAAAAAGCAAAAAAGTCATTTTTGTCGTTTCTTGCATTTTTCATGTAAATCGTAACCTTTCAAAGAAAGCTCGATCAGCACAATCTTGGCACCTTCAGAAAGAGCAACTCACAAAACCTTTGAAAGACATGCTCTGCGATTTTTCTGCAGCGTTACAGATTTTCAACGATTTATTTTATAAATCGGGAGTTTGAGTGGATCTCCTTTTCTAGTTTTTATCTGGACTATCGCGTTGTCAAAGAGCCACAAAGAGACTTTTATAAAGTAGCGGGAATTATTTATCTGAAGATATTTTTTGTAAGTTAATGATCACATAGGGAGCAGTTACGAATTTGTCAAAATCAAAGCAACAAAAATTTGAAACAACCCAATATTATATTGAGTCGTCTCGAAAGTATTTTTACTATTTTGAACAAGCCTCACAGTCCGCAGAACAGTTTCACAGAAGCTCTTGGGAACCTTTGAGCAGTTTTTCATGCTCTTTCAAATGTCATCTTTATATTGCAGTTGAAGCAACCAGCTCTCAGAAAATTACTAGAAAGCGACCCATGCTTTTTACTAAGGTCAGGTTCCGCTATTTTTTCAAATTTTTGTATCAATTCCTCGGAGAAGTTCAAGTAACTTATGAATAGAGCAGACCTTATAAGATACAAAACAATTTCTGCCCCATCCACAAGTTTCAAAACTATTTTTTGATGCTATCAAATTTCATATTTGGTCAACCTCAAAGAACATCAACCGGCAAGCAACTCGGGTGTTGATTTATGCAGCACTCTCTCCACTTTCAGACACACGTTCCGGGAAAGCGCATTTGTTTTGTAAAATTACTGGAATTAAATCAATTCTCAAAAAATCAAAAGTCGAGAATTCCTGGAGTTTGACGAGACTGTGTCTGGCGGGTCTGTCAAAATTAGATGGTGTTGTTTAGA
Source organism: Cylicocyclus nassatus (assembly GCA_958299035.1). Lineage (NCBI taxonomy): Eukaryota > Metazoa > Nematoda > Chromadorea > Rhabditida > Strongylidae > Cylicocyclus > Cylicocyclus nassatus. The sequence goes on along the minus strand of CATQJL010000316.1, from coordinate 41,576,704 downwards.
ATTCTGCATAAAAATCATGGAGAGCTCTGGGAAGTAGAAAGATGTTTTGCATCGGTAAGTTTGCTCTATCTATCCGCTATTTGGGCTTCTTCGGGAAATCAGTAAAAAATTCAAAAAAATAGTGAAACTTGACCTAGGTATGAGTGATGGGTCGCGGTTCTTGGTGTTTTTCTGAGAGTTTCTGAGAGTTGGTTGAACTGCAGTTTAAAGAAGAATATTTGTAAGAGCATGCAAAACTGCGTCGAATGCTACCAAGAACATCTGTAAACCTTTTGCGGACTGTCACGCTTGTTCAAAAAAAAACTTTCGGGACGATCTAATATTCATATATGATTTCTTGTAAATCTCCTTCATAATACGGAGGGTGTCCCCAAATGAGTACACAATTTTTGATCGTCAATAATTCTCTTCCCACAATCTTCGGCTTAGCGTCAAAGACCGTTCAGTAGAGTAGGCTCCAACTCAATTTCTACAGCATGCTGCGAATCACAACAGGATGTCCCAAAAAAATGTGATCCGTTAGAAATCAGTTCCAAAATTTTTTGAAAAAATGTGAAAAATTGTGTAATAGGGGTTTCCACGGACGCTGAGTTTAATACTCAACTATGTACAAGATTGCGAAACTTTCTAAATGGTGTAACTGCACTTTTTGTGAACATTGAAGAAACGGCCGGTACTGCTTACCTCGCATAACTTTTTATTGAAACGTTACTGATAAGTTGCGAACTCCACACTTAGAATCAGCAACTCCAATTAGCTCACCGTGAAAGATTTCAGGCTGTTTTATTTGTTTTGTGAGGCTAATTATGGCCTTACATGGCTCAAAACCCTCTTTGAAGTTCCTGCCGTGATCCTACAGTAACGAAGAGCAATCGGTGATTCGCTCCATACTGTATATCTAAGTTGAAGCCAGCTCTACAAAATGGTACCCGAAACTTCTCGAAAGATTTCATACCAAGAGAGTTATTAACATTTATACAGTAGGCACATTTTTTGGGACACCCTGTACATCTCTTCATTATTCTAGGAAAACAGAAGGAATTTTAAAGAAGGTTTGAGTCATCAATGGCTACGTTTTGCCCAGAAAGAATATTCAACAGCCTGTGAAGTGTCAGGCTAAATTGGGCCTCTGGCTGCGGGTATGAGATTGGTACTTTACCGGTGATTTTTTTTATAACTTATGCAGTTAAGCAAGAGTAGCGTTTTTTCAGTGTTTCTCAAAGCTATGATCAAAGCACTTAGTACGGGTGCGTGGCGTTAGGTACCCAGCCGAGGTGCGGGCGTTAGGTACCCAGCCATTAGGTGTTTACACTAAGCCACGCCCCTTGGTTCTTCAACAGCGGGTACCTAACGATACATGGAATCCTAGCTGCTAGAACAGCTCACCTAGCTCGCTAAAGCGCTGGCGCCTGCGATCCACAGAAAAGAGATAATTCGAGAAAATTAGAAAAAAATTGCGAGAATGAAAGCACAAGTTTGTACGCAACGTTCTTCTGCTGCTTTTAAATCAATTTTAGAATCACAGAAATTCTCTGATGAGGTAAATCTTATATGTATGAGCAAATTGTGATAATCTAATCTAACCCATAATGTCAGGGAAAATTTCAAAGAAGTAAACTTTCTAGAATTCCAATGAACCAAAATATGATTTCAATGAAGCCAAGAGCACTTTCGGAGATGTTGCAAATAAGTTGCACGGAATATTCCTTTCACATATTGCCGTCGGCCTCGTTTTGGGGTGTGAAGTTATACGCGCGTTAATATTGCCACAAGGATTGTGAACTACATTATCTTAGATTATCAAGGCTATTACTTCGCTCATTGCTAAGGCCAGCAGATTTATGGAACATTACACTGATAAAGACATATTTTTATTTCGGAAGATTTCACATCCCATGTGAAAATTTCGTTGAGTTACTGGATTTTATCGTGTCTATGTGCAGTGCTTTTTTGCGACTTTAATATTGCAATTGTTTCATATTCATTCTCTTCTCTAGCAGCCAAAATATGATCAATTTATCCATTAATGCTATGAATTTTTTTTAACTCACTAAGAAGTGAAGGATTCTGTCAAATATGCTCTCAGTAGAGTTTGTTGCTTTTTTCTGTTTCATTCTATTGGCACACTCTCTATCAAAATTGGCTTCAAAATCCCTCTATAAAAATTTCCATTGTTTGGAACAGAGCTAGTGCCTCCATAGATTATGGGTCACTAGACCTCCATAAAGTTCTGCGGATGACAAGTTCTCATTGAAGCTCATTTTCCAATCGCTTCCACTTATCATTGTCAGGAATGTTCTTGAAGCAGTTTTTGAAACAAAGGAACATTTCGTAAAACAAAGTGCCAGAAGCAACTCCGACTTCGCTTTGATTTATTAAAATCATAAAAAATGGTTTACTAGTATTCTACAAAGTTTACCTTTTTTTTTCTTGCAAAACGATGTGAGTTGCTCATGAAATCTTTACTGTTTTTGAAATTCATCACCGAATTTCTGTAATTCTCAAATTGCATACAAACTTGCGCTTTCATTTGCGCAATTTCTTTTTGATTTCCTCGAACTACCCCTTTCCTATGGGTTGCAAGCGCCAGCGCTATAGCGAGCTAGGTGAGCTGTTCTGGCAGCTAAAATTAAGTGTATCGTTAGGTACCCGCTGTTGAAGAACCAAGGGGCGTGGCTTAGTGTTTACAGCAAATGGCTGGGTACCTAACGCCCGCACCTCGGCTGGGTACCTAACGCCCACCCCCCCCCCTTAGTACGCTTGAAAAACTTGTGAAAATTTCTTTTTGAAAACAATGGGACTAAAGACAGCGTTACAGTGGTTCCTGCTATAATCCTACAGTAATAAAGCTCGATGGATGATTCGCACAATGCTGTAAATCCAAGTTGAAGCCTGCTTTACCGCATGGCACTCAAAACTAAGCAGACTTTGTGGGAAGAGAGTTATTAAAGATCAAAAAGTGCACTTATTTTTGGGGCAAGTGTACGTTCGCAGACCACAAGGTTCAAACACACCTTCGTACGGAATAATCAAGCTCGTATCTCATAAACCGCACTAGTGATGCAAAGCAAAGTTCGTTTTAACAAGTCGAGCATAGGTCTTCTCTTTAATCCTAAATGCAATCATGGCTAACCGCTTTTGAAGATTCATCAAGGTCCGTCATATTTTATTGTTTCACCTCTCTTATGTCTCATCGCTCAAGTAAGTACCACACAGTCGTACTGTCGAGTGAATTTAAATACTGAAATTCTGTTTAGCACCTACTTTACAAGTATTGCTACAATACAACATCACGGAGAAAATTAGAAGGCACGTAAAAAAATTTTGACACACATAAGCAGAGTGGCTTCTTTACAATTGTATTTTAACGGATGTGACTTTCTTAACAGATGTATGTAATTTACAATTTTAGACATTCATCGCGAGTGAGCTGAGTGCTTTTTTCTTAGCGGCACATATCATGAGCGGCTTGTAAATAAAGAACATTCTTACCGTACAGAGCAATTATGAGAGACTACAAACGACCGCCTGCCAAAAATATGACTAACTCACATTGTATACGACGCTGAATGATTGTCGCAAAACCATAGAAACTGTTTCGCAGCTATGTTGAGTACTGTGTAGATTCTTTGTAATAGGGCAAACTTAAGCAAATGCCTCCCGCTGTTGACAGCGTATAAGTGAACCACAAAAATAATTTTTCGACAGGTTGATCAGCTTTCCTTTGCAACCAAAATCCATCACTGGAGAATAGCTACTAGGTTGAAAAGAAAAGATTGTCGTTTTTTAGAGCTAAGTACCAAGACGAATCCGAAGAAAATATGTGAGGGATGTCATTTGATAGAGCAAAGCAAGCTCTACAAGATGACCACACATTGGCTCAAGTCGTGGTTTATGCAAACTTTAAAGCCAAACACGCGAGCAGCTCATACTGCCAAAAATCGGATCTTCTCCTCAAAACATCCCACGAACCTCTCAATTGCTCCTGCATGTGCAACACATACACATATCCATATGTGCACATGCTACATTTTCTTCGCAATCAGGAAATCTAATATATAAAGAAACGTAAGCGCAATTCAAAAATGTGCAAATTGCGGGAAAGCGCGGTGTGGACCCGAAACGAGCAAATGCAAATCTAGCACGTACTATGGTTCACTAGTCAAGAAAAAATTCGAAAACAAAAGATGGCAAGATCCGCCCCTAGTAGTCCTACTCCCATCTAGGCAGTTATGCATTGTACTATTATACAGACCTCTGAAACTTTATGCATAAAATATTGAACGTGGATATACCCTAGTTTCTAAGAGATACCAAATTTTAGCTGAAAAAAACCGAAAAAAAGCGACATTCTTTACTTTTCAACCTGATATTCACAGAGTCAGCGGCATTTGCGTTTGTAGCAAAATCAACGCACACGCCTCAACATTGCGCGACATGTGCTATTCTGCACGCCATGTGAGCTGTCACATTCCTTTGCCTAATGCTGTTATCAGTTACAAAAAACTATTATATATTATTGGGTTGTCAAAAAACTAACGGCGCTTCCCATGCTACCACGAAGAAGTGAACATCAAACATGGGTATTTCTCGATAAAGCAAAGCCACCTCTAAAAGATGCTCGTCGGATATCGGCATAACTAGTGAATCACCCAAACCCTGACCCAAGACCTAAGGCTGTTTAGATGTCACATAATCAGAGACCTGGAAAAATTCTACAAAATTCAAACTTGGCCACACACTCATTAGAACATCCGCTAAAAATATCAGCTCTCACTGATGCACTTGCTGTAATTCCTCTGTGACTAAAATTCACGAAAGAAATTATGAGCCAAAAACGGCGGCAAACATAGGTTCTTCTTATCCATGGAATTTCATACTGCAATCCCTTGCACAGATACAGCCATGAAATTCACCTCTATTCATTTATAGTGATCGCAAAACAGACTCAGTGTAAAATATTAGAAAAACGTGGTGATGTCATATTTTCAACGTTTTTATTTCTCCATTCTTAATTTCCAAAGATTTTTAGCAAAAGCGTTTATTAATGCTACTTGTTATATAATGAACACGAGGCTCACGCAATTTTTTAGCCTAAAACCCGAATTCAAGGGCAATCCATTTATGAAACATGACTTCAAACTTCGCTAGATCAGAGGTTACGAGAAAGTTTGGTGAAAGTCTTGCAAACTTGTTTGCTCTATCAAATTAAACAAGCTATTTACTTTTTGGTGTGCTCCGTATCACGGTAGGATGGGAAGCGCAAATAATTTCGTGACATCCTAGTGCGCACCCACCGCCAATATTTTTGACAATTGAGCACATAGAGTAAAGTGTTCCCAGTGGTAAGTAACAAAACCTTTATTTCATTAGGCAAAAACAACACTTTTGCAGGAAAGGACATCTTTTCTCATATGCTACGGATATCGAGGAGACATACAGAAATAATGGATATTCGAGAAGGTAGTATTACATAGCTTAGTGTCAAATCAATGCACTTTTCCTATCCTGCCGCGGCAGAGCAGAGAATATATAAAAATGTAGCAAACATATCTTTCGATAAAGCAAAGCAAGCTCTACAAGATACTGTTAGAACAAAGCCATAAAGTTCGTTACAAGTTGAGTTTAAAAAGATCCAATAATTCTAGATATCCAAACATCAGAACTGCGACTAAAAAAATCCTCCTGGTGTCCAACTTACAAGGGAAGCTTATTCAGTCGAAGTGGTCTTTCTAAATGAGATGTATATCGTATAGACAGGCATAAAACGCTAATTGCAAATCTGCCCTTATCTGCATCCCTTATCTTATCCTTATGGGCGAGAAGTTATGAGCGTTTTTTGCCAAAAATTGAACGTGCACTTTGGATAAAATGAGTTGTTAAAATCTTACTAGCCCTCAAATGATGCAGCTAAGTGTGAGATATTTTTATTTGAGAGTATTTTCTGAAATAAAGTACTCTGATGACTATCATTGCTCCATTAAAGGGCTAGAAAAAGTATTACGGCTACTTTTGTCATACTTGCACATTCAAGTTTTTGCCCCAATAAGCGCTCATAACTCCTCGTCCGTAAACGGTCAGCAGATAAGGAAGGTAGATTTGGATTCAGCATTTTATGCCCTTTAACATGGTATACTTCCCATACAAAAAGCCACTTCGATTAAACACGCATTCCTTGTTAGTCACGCATATACTATTCATAACAAAGTTACTTATGAACACTTGCCGTATTTCGTTGTTAAGTGAAAAACATAGGTGAAAAATGAAGTTTTTCTGACAAGGGAAGTTCGCCGAATCGAAGTGGCAGATTGATATGTGGTATATACCCGGACGCAGGGCTCGGGAAATTGTTATCAAATGCGCCCATTAGCTGCGACGCGTTATTGTGAAGCAAGTTATGGCCCTCTGAAGTTTTTGGCGCGTGCATGTCTAGCGAACACACAAATGAACCGATTGTAATCGTGTGGTGTAGTGGTTAGCGTCTCGGACTCACAGGTGACCGGTGAGGGTTCAAATCCTGTTGCTGTCCACATGTTCTGCGTTCTTTTTAAAATTCATTTTTTACCTGTTTTATGTATTACTGAAGTAAAAAATGACACATACGGCTGATTAAACTCTACTAATTATACATCCTGCCGTGTCATTCTCACAAGTAGCCCATTAGCAAGAATCGATAGTACGACGTGATACAACTTGGAGATTGTCACGTAAATACTACGTGCAATCGAAGATAGTACGTGGGAGGAGAATTTGGCAAATCTTCAAAGCCAACTGAAAAGCCGTCGCTCAAAAGTCGTTGCTATGTTCTGCCCAAAATTGGTTTTAGCATATTTTTCAAAGGAGTTTGGCTTTTGCGACATTATGCGTAATCGACTAGGATTGAACAAATAGTAATCGACAAGTTCACATACATCTTGCGCGAAGCAGCTACTGATGCCCTCGATATCCAATCGGACAAAGACGACGTGATAGAAGAGACCAACGAGTGCGAAGATTGGTCTGGTGACGAAGAAGATGGGAGGCCCACATCAAGCAAATGCGGATCGGTCCTATTCGGAGACAGAAGTATCTGGCGAAATGGTGTGTCCGAGTTTGGCGTGTTTCCGCTGCCATCTTAATGTGATACTGTAGGTTGAAAAGGCAATTGCCTTCTATCGTTCAAAGGAAAAGGGAAGTCGTCCGCTATCCTGCATGACTAATAAATTTCGATTCATCAAAACCCTGTATTATTTGCTGAAATTGAGAGAGATTGAAAAGGGAAGTAAGTTGAACTGTTCAACATATTATTGGGAGGAAAAATGTTATCTAGGTGAGAGACTTGCTGACCGCCGTATACGGCTCCGATCATTGGTCGAAAGGTTGAAGGAAGTTGTAACATCGAAGTTAATGTTGGAAATTTCTCTCCATGATCACGATTTGAGAGTTTTCGCCCTGCAGATTAACAGAGACGAGCTCCATATAGACAATTTCCATGCTGGTCATACTTGGATACATACGTTCAAGAAAAAAAAAACAACGTCGTTTCGCGAAGGGTAACAGGTTTTTCATCCAAAAAAAACTTTTTGGACACAAAGAAACTCTTACAAGAAATGCTCAAGCGTTCGTGAGCAAGGTGAAAGAAGGTAATTGTGCTGCTTCCATTAAGGCATAATTCAAGGAGATGATTCCAGAAATGGAAAAAGAAATTCACTCCGCTCGGTCGTTGGCAGAGAAAGGCTCGAAAAAAGGAAAGGATAGTGCAGCTGGTATCCGCAGCGACTCACTCTTTTACTATTATGCCGATTCTGTATGCAGACGGCCACTTTGGAGCGAAACTCTATGCGGTGATGCAGGTACTATAGATCAGTGCAATTTTATATGCCTGACTTTGATTCTCTAGGAAAAACAAGGACGTTTTCCCGCTGGAGGGCACTTTAAAGCACACAATCTTGAAAACCGTGCCAATACTACGCACAGGATGTGTAAGCAACTTTCACTGCATTGGGTGCATTCATGTGTAGCTTCATCAGATTCACCGGCAGCAACTCTCTTACTCGTTGATTCAGGGTCTTCATTCAAAGATCATGACTCAATTATGTCCGCATTGCCAGAGGGTGAAAGTCTCAAAATTATGATTATTCCTTCGGGAACCACATCAACGGTGCAACCTCTTGATGTTTATTTTTTCCTGCCATTTAAAATCGGTCTACAAGCGTTTTGTTTCATTTGTTCACACTCACAAAGTTCAATTTTCGTTGCGACATAGAGACTCGATTTTGAAGCCACTTTCACTTGTTTATTTCCAGTTCTGTTCGCCGCGTTTCAAAGGCTTCCTCGCATACTCGTGGCATGCCGCAGGGTATGTGGACGAGCACCCTGAATCCTTTGAAACGCCGCTACAGTTTTGTTTTCCTTATAATTTGAATTCAAATGCTTGCGGTGAAATAGAAGAATGCAATGATATTATATTTATTCGCTGTGCACATTGCGAGAAATACCTGTGCTCTAACCATTTCGTCATAGCTTATCACATATGCTCCCTCCATATGCCATAGTTGGTTATTTGAAAGCAATCTGATATTATATAGACTTTGGATAAAGTTTAATTGGTTAAAGAAAGTAGTTTGCACGAAAATTTTACATATGAAACATTGGTCGAATTTTCGTGAGAAAAATCATCCCGTAACCCGTGTGTGTCAATTCTTACCTCAATACATAAAACAAGTAAAAAATGAATTTTGAGAAGGCAAAACATGTGGAAGCAACAGGACTTGAACCCTCACCGGTCACCTGTGAGTCCGAGACACTAATCACTACACCACACGATTGCAATCGGATCATTTGTGCGTTCGCTAAACCTGCACACGCCAAAAACTTCAGAGGGCCATAACTTGCTTCACAATAAGCGTCGCAGCGAATGGGCGCACATTTGATACTAACCTTCCGAGCCCCGCGTCCGTGTATATACCACATATCAATCAGCCACTTCGATTCGGCGAACTTCCCTTGTGAGTTTTTATTTTGAACTTGGTATTTTTCGACAAACGGGTTCAACGGTCAACATTATGTTCCATGTTACTAGTATACAACTATTTGAGTCGGACAGTCCAGCACTACTTTTGAAGCATGCTGAATGGTAGTGGTTTTTATAGCACCATATTGAACTAAACCAACAAAGCCGTATTCGTTTTAGAATCTCTCAGGCGATGAAAAGCTAGCTAAAACGTTGCACGGAAAAAGACTTTGTCTGCGCACGATCTCATTAAAAACGAAATAAAAACTTTTGAAAAAGTTCGATTAGCGCAAAGTACTAGGCTGGAAACTACGTTTGCAACTTCTTTCATAATTTCACCCTCTTTGGATGTGACGCACTCAAATTTGGCAGTCTGTGGAGGGCAATATGTGCTACGATTGCGCAAAACTTTTGGGTTTTGAACATAAATTAGAAAAATACCAGTCATTGTCCAAAACTAGTTAATTCAGAGAATTTTTGGGATTGTAAGCCAAAATGAAGCCTTTGATAGCATAGACCATGCGCAATAATCTGGAATTGCGTAGAAGTTATTGTTAGACGTTGACTCGCTCGGCTTAGTAAGAAAAAATCGGAATTCAGGGCATGTCGAAATTTGATGCAAACACAAAATCAAACAAGTCAATGTATGCAAGGCTGCTGAAGACAACCGTCACTGACTAAGGAGACAGAACCTCTAAATTCTCCGAGACTCTGCATAGTGGGGTTATTTGAGCTGCCATACGCGAATGTCATAATCATTTGTTGAATTAAAATTTCCTTCCTTGTTAAAAGTGAGAACTCATAACGGGAACCTACAGTAACCTTTCAAAAAATCCCTTATCAGGCAACTTCAGTACCGTTTTCGTGATCAGCATGTCGGATAACCCTCTATGCCAAGTTTCAGCCAAATCTGTCAGATTTTATGATTTGCCCCCTCATACCATATATCCACCGTAACGCTCACTGGGACGTCAGAATTTGGCGGAACATCAGCTGCGCTCGCAGTTTACGTCATATCCTACACAAAGCGAAATTTGAATGCGCTTATTGAATGAGTTGCAGAACTTGGTTTCCAACCTATTCAAAAAAATTGTTCAAAAGCTTAGAAGATCACTGGTGGTTTACTACCAAAAAACTCCCCCCCCCCTCCCTTCACCTCTGATTATGACATTTATGTCTGCTGTCTTGTATCGTGCTTCCACGACATGAAATTACAGGGACATTATATGGACTGCGAGAGGGCCAGTAACCTACGAAGAAGTGAATCAGTATGTCTTTCGCCACAACAACTTCAAACTTGTTGAATACACTTATCCGATACCGAGATTGGATTTTATCCAGAAACCTTCCTGTGCAAAGGTATTCTGAATTTTTCTGAACTATTCTGAATTTCGAGGATCAGTCGAAGCTTTTGCTAACATTAGATTGGTTCGAGTCGTGGCTTGTTCTGGACCAATCCGAAGATTCTTTACACGATTAGGACCGCGTTTACACGCGGCCAAAAACTTGCCTTTTGCTCATTAGTCAGCAAAAATATCTACATTTCGCAGAGAGCTATTATGATTAGCATGTTAGATAAGCTCCTTACCCAAAGTTGCGGATGATTTTGAAGTATTTGCGTTGTGTTATCGGCAAGTGAGGGCCCAGAAATCGAAGTGGCTAATCACTACCATCTGCATATCACTAGCGAGAGCTTGGAACGCCGATCACATCTGATTCCAAATTTGCTTTTCGTATCTGCACAGTTACTTGAGAAAAGAAACTATGAGAATTTTTTAGGCGCAAAGATAAGCTAATGACCGGGATAAAATTGCTCATCATAGCATTTGTCGTCAATGTAAAAGAGGGAGGTATAGGGCATTCGAAAAATCGTGACGAATGCGCAACCGCGCGTGACACCCACGCACCTTCCGGCAAGCGCATTTTCTTGGGCTTAATCTTTACTCAACTGGTTTTTCTGCCCGGGTATGATAATACCTAAACACTGAGAGTGAGTGAGCTGAGCGTTTGAGGTGGTCTTTTTGTATGAGGGTATTATGCACTTGTGGGCGCAAAGACCGCAGTCAACTCTGTCATCATGCGAAATCCACCCCGGCATGTCCGTCGCGCATGACCCTAGCGTAGCGAAACTTACTCTTCTTTTAACTCCGACTCACCCTGGGTTCGCCACCTACCTTCTTCACACATCTTGATGACCAGCAACGAAAATGAGCTTTACCGTTTTTTAACTTGACTATGCGATAATGCTCTGCCAAACCACGATAAACTTCTATTGTGATGGATGCAAGTAAAAAAATCAATTACTCGATATAAGGACTCAATAAAACGTTCCAAAAAATTGCCTATAATATTTACAATGTCGAGAATATATGTGCGCAAAGTTTTAGCTAATCCGGATCAGACACTGCGCCATGTATACGTTTAATACAGGGAATGTGCACAGACAGACACACAGATTTTCTGTTTTATATCAGGGTGTCCCAAAAAATGCATCGAACGTTTGATCTTTAATAACTTCTTCCTTATATGGAAAGCTTTCGCGGATCTTTGAGCCTCATACGGTAGATCCGGTTCAACTTAGATTTACAGTATGGAGCGAATCACCGATTTCTCTTAGTTACTGTAGGATTACGGTAGGAATTTGGACTAATTGTAAGCTTCTGACAGACGAGAACTGCTTCTGAAAAATTCCAACAAACCGAAGGACGTTGAAGTGAGTTTGGGGATGCTGAATCTAATTACAGAGTTTTCCGCTACCGTGCTCCCCATCTCCCTACGGTATGCGCACTGTAACGCTAAATTTTTTCCTTTTTTTCCGAAATTTACTAAATCAACGTTGCAATTACAAACACGTCGTCAAAAGCCTTCGCGTTAGCCAAAGCGTTACACTGCGCATACCGTAGGAAGATGAGGGGTACAATAGCGGAACTTCATAATTAGATTTGGCATCCACCAGAATCTCAGTTTAACGTCCTTCGGCTTTCCGGAATTTTTATAAGCAGTTCTCGCCTGTCGGAAGCTTGAAATTAATTGAAAATTCCTACCATAATCCTACAGTAACTAGGAAAAATCGTGATTCGCTCTATACAGCAAATCTAAATTGAACCCAGCTCTACCGTATGAGGTTCGAAGATATGCGAAAGCTCTCCATATAGGGAAGTTATTAAAGATCAAACATTCGATACCTTCTTCTGGGACCCCTACAATACCGCTCACAGAATGTGCAAAATTTCCGTGAAGGTCGCAGAATTCCAGGAATTCCGCGAAGGTTCGCGAAATTTCGGGAATTTCGCGAAATTCATGTGAATCATGCAAATTACGCAGGGCCATAACTTCTTTCCGAATGAGTATGTTCGAAATCCGAAAACAGCATTGTATTCAGCTCGTCAAGGCGAATCCTTTGGTTTACAGGTTGTCTCCAACACCTTGTTTTCAATAGTCTTGAATCTGCACGCGAACCCCTCTGCGCAGGGTGGTAACGCAACGAGCATCACACATAGGAGACTGCCGTGGGCACCGTTCGATAGTACTCTTTCACTAGATTATCGTGCGCTAAACAGCAGCCGAAAACTCTCTTTCAAAAGAGATAGAAGAGCTGATAAACTCCGGAAAATTAAGCTGTTCCAAGTTCTACTAGCCGTAACTTTCTTTATAATGAACATTTTCGAAATCAGAAAGCAGATTTGTGTTCATCTTGTCAAGTCGAATCTTACTGTATACAGCATGCCCTTGAAATTCCGTTTCCAATTTTTTCAAAATTTTCTGCGCGCGTATATTCACAAGGTGGCAACGCAGCGCACATCAAACACAAAAGAACAATAAGCACCGTTGGATTGTGCTGCTTTCGCAGATTATCGAGCGCTAAAAAACAACAGGAGAATCTTCTTGAAAAGAAAGATAGAAGAGCTGGTGAATTCTGGAAAAATCGCGCTGTTACAAAATTTGCCCACCGTGACCCTAAAATGAGAAGCTCGCTAAGCAGATGTGATTTTCGTAATCAGCAGGCCAGATAACCTCTATGAGCAAGTTTTCAAAAAAATTCGGGTGATTTGATTTTTTCTCGTTCTACGCCCTGAAACTCGCCGATGAGTTTTGGTCAAAATTCGATGATCTCGGATTGTAAGGAAACTTCGCTCAAAGAGGTTTTGAACACGTTGTTTACGATAATCGCCTTTTGCGCGGAATACAGAGTTTTCTAGCAGAGATATAGTAAGGGAACTTCAGCTAAGCCACGCAAGTTCGTAGATTCGCCTGCATTTTTCGAGATCCTCTTAGATCTTGATTATCCTCTTAGAAAACCTACTTGCTTGCCGTTGCAGGTTAAATTCATTAGAAAGCGTGCTATTTAACGGTGCATGCATCCGGCTTCAATCTGTAGCAATCGCCGAGTTAGGGGCCTACGAAATCACGTCCTCATGAGTTTTGCCCAAAATGTAAAGATCGCCTGCTTCGTAGAAATTCCACCTAAGTGACTGTAAGACACTGTGGTCGCGAATTTTATGTTCAACTTCAAAGATCCTTGAGATCTTATTGTATTGGATCTGGTGGTTGTGTGTGCCTGAGCCCTTAGGTGAATACAAAGCATATTCGTGGCTAGAGCTCAGATCTATTTAATTAGTTCCAGTACAGCAGGATTGATTCCTTAAGCGAAGTGAACACAAAATTGGTGACCACAGTGTCTTACAGTCACTTAGGTGGAATTTCTACGAAGCAGGCGATCTTTACATTTTGGGCAAAACTCATGAGGACGTGATTTCGTAGGCCCCTAACTCGGCGATTGCTACAGATTGAAGCCGGATGCATGCACCGTTAAATAGCACGCTTTCTAATGAATTTAACCTGCAACGGCAAGCAAGCAGGTTTTCTAAGAGGATAATCAAGATCTAAGAGGATCTCGAAAAATGCAGGCGAATCTACGAACTTGCGTGGCTTAGCTGAAGTTCCCTCACCATATCTCTGCTAGAAAACTCTGTATTCCGCGCAAAAGGCGATTATCGTAAACGTGTTGAAAACCTCTTTGAGCGAAGTTTCCTTACAATCCGAGATCATCGAATTTTGACCAAAACTCATCGGCGAGTTTCAGGGCGTAGAACGAGAAAAAATCAGATCACCCGAATTTTTTTGAAAACTTGCTCATAGAGGTTATCTGGCCTGCTGATTACGAAAATCACATCTGCTTAGCAGTAGAGCTTCTCATTTTAGGGTCACGGTGGGCAAATTTTGTAACAGCGCGATTTTTCCAGAATTCACCAGCTCTTCTATCTTTTTTCAAGAAGATTCTCCGGTCGATTTTTAGCGCTCTATAATCTGCGAAAGCAGCACAGTCTAACAGTGCTTATTCGAGTCTTTTATGTTTATGTGCGCTGCGTTGCGACCTTGTGAATATACGCGCGCAGAAAATTTTGAAAAAATTGGAAACGGAATTTCAAGGGCATGCTGTACACAGTAAGATTCGACTCGAGTTGAGCACAATGCTGCTTCCGGATTTAGAAAATGTTCATTCCGAAGCAAGTTACGGCTAGTAGAACTTGGAACAGCTTAATTTTTCCAGAGTTTATCAGCTCTTCTATCTCTTTTGAAAGAGAGTCTTCGGCTGCTGTTTAGCGCACGATAATCTAGTGAAAGAGTACTATCGAACGGTGCCCACGGCAGTCTCCTATGTGTGATGCTCGTTGCGTTACCACCCTGCGCAGAGGGGTTCGCGTGCAGATTCAAGACTATTGAAAACAAGGTGTTGGAGACAACCTGTAAACCAAAGGATTCGCCTTGACGAGCTGAATACAATGCTGTTTTCGGATTTCGAACATACTCATTCGGAAAGAAGTTATGGCCCTGCGTAATTTGCATGATTCACATGAATTTCGCGAAATTTTCGGTATTTCGCGGAATTCCAGGAATTTCGCGAAATTCCCGAAATTTCGCGAACCTTCGCGGAATTCCTGGAATTCTGCGACATTCACGGAAATTTTGCACATTCTGTGAGCGGTATTGTATATAAAGAGACAATTTCATGCAGATTATAAGTTTACTAGTTGACTTACCCGGCTCCGCCCGGCCCTGCCATTATTATATTCGTAATCAGCATGCTCGATTACTCCCCTGTGCCAACTCCCAGCCCCGTAGGTGAACTCTGCAAAAAAATCGATAAAAATCGATAAAATATATCGATCGATGACGAAAAGTAGCCTATGACACCCGCCGGGGCCCGAAGTGTATGTGTGCCAAGTTTGGTCCGGATCGGTTCAGAAATGGGATTTTCTATTCGGAACATACATAACGTACACACATACAGACATACAGACAGACATACAGACATACAGACAAACAGACATTCAGCTTTATATATAAGATGATTCAATTCTAAGAAATGCTCACAGCTTCTATTCTAAAAACGCTTTGCAAGTATGAAAAGTAGAGTTGGAATCAGCGTTCCAACCTCTCATTATATTACGCAGTTCGTGATGATCGGCCACCTCAACTTCGCGATCCCCCCTTGTGAGAAGGATTGCTGCTTTGCTTTTTTTGGAAGATGGCGACAAGATCATTTTGTCGCCATCTTTCAAAAAAAAGATGGAAGATGGGTTTGTTGGGTTTTTTGGGATTGGTTTATATCCTGTAATATAAACCCGATCCCAAAAAATGCGAAGGCAAGATTGGTCCGCCCTTATGCATGGCTTTAACGTCGTTTTGAATAGACGCATTCGCAGAACAGTTTTTTATCGCTGAGAAACGCGACGGCCCAGTGATGAGGACAAGAGGATGCACAGATCTTAGTGTGAACGATAACTCAAGACACGCAGGGTGCGCTTTGCTGCTGCAATAGTTGGGTTGAAATACGTAGCGCGTGCCAAGTGTGTTGAAATATGCGAGATGGTGATCGTTGCGAAAGTTAGGTATGAAAGCATACCATTTATACATCCGCTTGACATCTTATCTCTTCATTTGTTATGCACTCTTTCGTTTTTCAAACTCTTTCCGTTCACAGCTGGGCAAATTTTGTAACTATTTTAGACATCTCCGAGAGATATGCTTTGCTTCTGAAAACATTTGCTCCGCGTGAATTCAATTTTTCACTCTAAAATGTGAACGTGAGTGCAAGAATGACATTGTGGGAGGTTGTAGAGTGCTCCTTAGAGCAAAACACTATTTCAGGGAGGTGGTGCTGGAGGAACAAAGGCGTTGTCGCCTGTATCCGCAGAAGATACGGGAGCGTGAGCAAAATTAACATTTGGCAACTACCCAAAATAGGCCATATTACCCACGGGGAAACAAATTTTAGTAACTCTGCTCGGAGAATATTTTGAGAAATATATGAGACAGATTTGCAATCAGCATTCGAAGCGTATTCAGTGAGCACAGAGCAACTCATATCAACAACTGCCGTAATGAAAAAACTCACTTTTTTGGAACCTTATTATGGATTTCCCTATTTCAAATTTTTGAAAAGTGCGACTTCCACTTTGAAGAAGTTTCCTCTCAAGGGAAAAAACAGTGAACAAAGTTTACTTTGCATGTCCACTACTCACGGTCGAAATCCTTCAAAATCACGGAGGCTAATATGAAGATCTTATGATTCAAAGTCTCAGTATCAGAGTTTAATCTAGTCTTAAACGTCATGGGTTGTGCTTTTTTATTTCAAGAACCCCTACGCTGTAATCTCAATGACTCTTTTGAGGAGGTACAGAAAACAGTATTCAAAAGTTCAGTCAGAGCACGACTGATACTAAAGTTTTGCCCTTGGTTATCATTTTGCCAAAACTTAGAACAAGTTTAAAAAACGTAAGGTTTTATTGAAACTGCCAAGTCCTCCCTCGATTGCTAAAGTCAGTTGTTAAGTCAGCCGCGAGGATTTAAAGTTTTGTTATTATGTGTTCTTCTGTACTGATATAAAGCTAGAGTGGCGGGAATGTTGTGAATCTACTTATAAGTGTAGAGAAAGCGCTTCCAAATGTTGACTGCAGATATGTCTTGAATATTTCTCAGGTTTTTGTCCAAATAGAGTTATGAGGATTTGTTCCCAATAGCTACCATAGTACCATTGCCAAGTTTTTAGGCAGTTGCCAAGTTTTGCCCACGTTACTCGCGCTCTTGATTATCTCCTGCGAATACGGGGGACAAGGCCTTTGTTACTCCTGCACCGCCGCCCTATTCAAGATCGATATGATCTACTTCCCGCACAGAATTTTGAAAAAAAATTTCCGGAAGTCTTGATCTTTGAGGGCAGTTGCTCTGCTTCAAATTAATTTTTCTCTCCAAAGGTGAGCGTGAGTGCAACAATGTTATTGTGGGAGAAAAGTGTACAGCGTTTCTCAAAGAAAAACATCATTCTATTATTGAATGACCTATGATCCACCGCCAAATTTTTGAAAATCTCACTGAGAATCACACTGCACACATCTTTATTGAAACAACGTTGTCCTATTGAAAATCTAAACAAATAAATCTTGCGCATCGCACGCGTCGTTCGTTCACTATGTTGGAACCTAGTTTCATTTGTCTTTGTATCTCTCAAACAGGATACAGGACAGCTCCATAAAGTATGGGCAGACCTCTAATTTGATATCCCCGGACTGTCACAAAACTCATTCTGGAATTCAAAAAGACTTTGTGGAACCATGTTCGCACTGGTCCGAAACGTGTTTTAGAAATAAGCTAGCTTGTACCAATCGATGCAAAATCTCTTGCTCTTTTCGAAGGCTAGCCAGCAGATGGAACAAAGCGTTTGTAAAGTGACGTTGTTTTTTTCACAAATTACTTCTCATGTCAAAGAAATTCCATATTCAATGCGAAAATCGTACTGCCCAGCAGGTAAGCTCGTTACCATTCGATCTTACATTAAGTCAATGCATAAGTTCTTTCCGTTTTCCCTTGAATCCACCCGCGATTTTTGTGTAAATATGAGCAAATATCTCACGACGTACCACTGCAGAATTTCTTTGTTTAAGCAGGTTTGTTACAATTCGACTCTTCCGGAGCATTAAGATAATCGATAAAGCTTACTGCACTTTATTTTTACCATGTCTTTTTTCGCTAGTTTTCAATACTTTGAGTGGAATTTTTGAAGGTACTTTGACAGCCAGCTGGCAAGGTAAAGCTTTTGCAAATCAGTGCATTATCAATACTGTGGCTATTGGTCTGCTTTTACAGATTAAACGCAATAAATTTTTTTGAGAATATCCTAATCTCGTAAAACATTTAGTGGTTAGCCTCAGGTACCTTTGATGCAACTTTTTCCTTCGTTCTAACGGTTATTTTTCTTTGTATGCAAAATTTGTAGAGAAAATTGCGGCAACTCAATTCTTGCTGGTTGCAGCTTAGAAAGGCTAGCGGTAACAATAACCAAGTTTTGGAACCTTAATGTTCTGAAAGATTTGGAGAGGTTGGTGCACATGTGTTGGACGATTCTAAAACTGAAGACTTTTGATCATTCATCAAAATTCTAAAAAGGGGGCTGGGAAAGAAGAAGAACCCGCTTTGATTTGCAAAGGTTTGCTCTTGTCGTCATAGCTCCTTCAAAAGTCTGAAACAAAAATTTTTGGGAGTTAGCGAAACTTGAACGTCTTCAAAATGAAGGATTGTAAGCTCGATGATTGTCTAGTGTTCGTCGGGAGAGTCGCATTGCAAACACACGAGGCGAAGAGGTTCTGCATCGACTTGCTCAAATTCTATTTGTCATTACTTTACGAGATTTGATATCAGGTTCACCAAAACGAAAAGTAACTTTTGTGCCGACCTCATATTCTAAATCGAACGCTAATGCTCTACTTCCTGAAATCAAGTAGTTGTTGGGTTTTGAAGTTCAAAAATTCTGAAGTTTTTCACGTTTTCGAAGATCCTTTTAAGCTTGACTCTAGTTTGACATTGTGAAGAGTCATAAGAGGTTTAGCATAGGTGGGAGACTTCGGTCGCCAATGAAATAGCACCATTTCCATCAATCTTTACTTATTCGGTGAGAAGAGGATTGAGCTTCGGATCTCTATTCCTTGTATTAAGCAAAGCCACTTGGTGTCATTGCGACTCTCGCCGGAAATAGTGTCAAGCGGGGAGTTTGACTGGGCCGGTATATCTGTCAGATCGTAACGCAGAAGTATGAATTATCATTCTTTCAGAACTTTTTTCTTTCAAAAATTACATCGAAAAATTCTGAAGCAAAAGGAATCGAGAAATGAAGAAATGCGAAAAAGCAATGTGTTGTAAAAGGCTCGCATCCAATGGTTAATATGACAAATACTTGCACCCACAACCAGTCCCATAACGATGGTCGATCGATGCCTAGTATATGAGTTCCTTGTCGACCACAAGCATGTTGAACAAGCTAGAGGGTGGCAATCACCGATCTCTAGGGACTATTTTCGTATTGTCCAGATACAACCATACCTTCGATAGCCTAGAGACAGGGACTCGAAAATGAAGGTTGTTTGGACATCTGACTTCATAAGTAGTGAAGGTTGTTTGAAGAAGATCAGAGAAGAGAAAATGACATAGAACAGATATAAAAAGCAAAAGAGACTGCTGAAGACCGGATAAAAACGCTGCAATGAGGTTTGAAATCTTTCATTTGGCGGCTTTTCAAAGTGCAAGTTTTCGCTCCAGGATCAGCAATTCACAACACGGGGAAAGCGAAGAAGAGCTAATTTCATTTTTGTGATTGTTTCAAAAAAAAAGAACATGTTTCGGAAGGAGTGGTTACCAAGAAGAAGACAAACAAAAAAGAATATGTTATGAAAACGTTATGAAAACGCAAAGTTTCTTTTTTACTAAGGCCCGTATGCACGTACATTCCCGCGGGGAGGGAGGGGATCTGAGAGGGGAAGCGTCATATTTCGCTACTCTGCATATCTTTCGTCTTCCTTCTTTATCTGTGATATGAAAGTTCTCATACCCTAATGCCTGCGCATAATGGATGCCAGATTATTGCCGTACAAGATTAGATTTTCACAACTTTTTCACAACTTTCACCTCTCATTTTCAAAGTCATTTATCTTCCCACAAATTCATTGAAAATGTTCTAAATTTCTGCTGAGGGTATAATATGGTACTGCTAAACATGTTTATAGTAGAAATAAGGGAAATCACAGGATATCGAAATTTTCGACGAACCGCTGCTCCAGGGATTATCGAAAGATAATCTTTAAATTCCATTTCTTCTGTCAAAAACATGCTTAGCAGTGCCGTAGTATATCCTTAGTACAACTTTACGGCATTTTCATGAAGTTTTCAGCAAGATAAATGACTTCGAAAAAGAGAGGTGATCCCCTGGGGATCCCCAGGGGATCACTCAAACTGGTGAAAATCTAATCAATTATGCCAGTAACCTGGCATCCATTATGCGTAGGTATCAGGGTATGAGAACCTTCATATCACAGAAAAAGAAGGAAGAAGAAAGGTATACAGAGTAACGAAATCTGACGTTTCCCCTCTCAGATCCCCTTTCCTCCCCGCGGGGATGTACGTGCATACGGGCGTCAGTTGGAAAGGACGTCGAAGCCAAATTTAATTTTTGATGCGTCCTTTAAATGTTTACCACCGCATTGACGTTCCTGCTTCCTGGGACGTTGTCTGGACTGTTGCGTTTATTGTTTTTAGCAACAATCGCCCAAGCTGGGAGAAAATCGCTTCGAACTCATTGAAACAGAACAAGGTAAAGAAAAACGCATTTTTCACGATTTTTCGCAAAAAATTCTATCATGATCGAAGAGGTAAGGGCTGGGTGGTTGTCTGCATTATGAATAGAAGCAAGATCTATGGAATGCACGAAAGAACCGCGTGAGTTAAACTAGGAGAAAAACAAGAGATTTTCGAAAACAAAGTTTTTGCCGGATTTCTCAATCAGTTTAAAAAAATGTGGTTTTGGGACGTCGTCAGCGTGAAAATAGAGATCAAGAGCTTCAAAATGATATATATTTTGCTGAAATTGGATTCGAAACAGCGAAGAAAAGGGTACCAGAGCAAACGCCCCGCGCCCCGCGTTTGGGATTGCGAGGTAGCGCGCAGCGCGCGGAGGCGCAGACGAACAGCGGAGACAGACCAGAGCCGAACGAGGCATTTGGCTCTGGTTGGAGATCTCCGCGGGTCTCAACGAAACCCTGAAACATTATATATCATTCTGATCGCCATGACACGACGAGGAGAACTGACATCGTCCCAAGCTTTAAAAATCACTCATTAAAGGCAGTGTCTCACCAAATTGAATTCGCGCGGATCTTCACATATTCTATTATAGGGACCTCTAAATAGGCCACTGCAACAAGTTCTACTCAGTTCGACCCCTCCACGTTGAGAAAAATTCGCTTAAAGTGGTACGCGGAGAGCAATTTGGTACGCGCGGACGACTCCTTCGGTCTCCCCCCTTACGCGTTTGAACATGTCCCTCCACTTAGCATCCACCTCCCCTGTGTTGCTGCCACTATGGCTGAGGCTGAATTTGGAAGGTACAACTCGTCCACGTGGCTTCCGCGGGGCCTCCAGACGGGGTTTTTGGGAACTTCGTGCGATTTTAGGGCGATACAGTGCTAGAAAGGGTTCGACAGGCTTGCAAAATGCAAAAAACTCGGCATCTAAATTCTGGTGAAACACAGTGAAACACTTAAACGAGCTAGACCAACGTTTTCGTGCGCGACTCTCTGCGCATGATTTAAGCGCAGTTTTCCGTTTTTATTTAACTCCAACAGCTTTCCTAAACTTCTGAAACTCGATTTTGGTCGAATAAGAGGTCAAGTGAGATGTGTTGTCCTGAACTCTGCCGAAAATTTCACAAAAACCATCTTTTCAACGTGAAAAGGCTATGAAAACGCAAATTCTCGGTTTCGCTGGGATAACCTGAAGATATTATTTTCTATATTTGCTTCATTAACATTCGTTCCGATATAGTTAGGATAATAAGATCAGGGTTTTTGCCCCAGATGACTTCTGTTTTTTTCAGGTGAAGGTTGTGTCCCCTCATAGCTCTCCAAGTGAATGTTACCAAAGTACGTGGCTCTATGTATCGAGGGTATGTATCGAGGGTACAATCATTACAGTTGCGAAAAGCGCGATTCTTTTTGCTATTCCTCTTTAAATTTAGAGCTTTTCAATCACAAGACCAAGCGAGATACAAGAATGAGGTGAAAAAGAGCAAGATCCGCTATAAAAACCGTTGAAGAAAGTATACAATTGTTCTTTCGCCGCTCTAAAAACCGCATGCGGGCGGCTGCAGCGCATGCAGCACAGTCCCGACACAGTTCCAGCACAGTGCGAAAACTGTTCTGGAACTGTTTCGAAACTTCGGGATCAGTATGAGCCCAGCGAAGCTAACATAGTTCGGGTTCCTTTTACTCAAAAACGGTGGAATTTACCCAATGACAGAACCACTTAAGACGCGCTACACTTGAAGTGGACGCTGCCCTAAAGATCGATCAGCTGCACAAGTGCCACTACTAAGAGTGATTAGATACTCAAAAAATCGGCTTATGGACACTCCATAGCCTAGTTAAGCAAGCTCTTCGGCTGATGATAAAGAAACAGCAACAGTCGAAATGTGTAACCGAAAATACTCACTGTAAGCCCGAGGCAAAAAGCTTTGCGAGCGAGCTGACAGCCCAAACGATGAAAAATCAAAAAATCTTGTAATTTAGGATATATGCGCGTTGTTTATGCAAACTGGTATTTTGAAATTTTTCATAAGTCTACAAAAGCTTACAGATTTTTCAAGACTGGCTAGCTATTGCTAATGGAAAAAGCCCCGCAAATCCGCCGATGATGATTGGAAGAAGTGATAAACACGACTTTTCGCTGAATGGCTACGCGGTTTTCTGTCAGGTAGAGTCAGGTAGCAGTGGGGGTTGCATTCTAATACTTACGAAAATTATATTGCCAGCACAAAAGTTGCTGCGGATCCCCTGAAGAGATAGGCTAAAGTGTCCATGATTTGGACGGACCTGACTGATTTCTCAGTCAATCCGTCCGTTTCTCTCCCTCACTTACCTTGTCTCGCTAGTTTGAGTCAGATGCAGAACACTGAGCGGTTTCTCAGCCAGTCCGTCCATTTCATGAAAACTTCAGCTCATCTCCTGGGGTTCTCTGCTCTTAAAGTGTGTGGCCAACAATATGTAGATCACAATTAGGGTCATTCTTTCACATATCGTACTGAATTCAGCGAAATACTCCTTGTGTCCCATGGATCTCAAAGGACTGTCATCAAGCGCACCGTGAGTGGCTTTTAGAGTTTTGTGATACGGCTGCATTGTCGACTCAGGTCTCACATGAAGAATGGGAATATGAGTCAAAGTGTTGAGCTAGAGACCTCGGATTTGTCAGCGATCAGTGGATTCCCTTAAAGGCCTAAAGAAAAGAAAATTTGGCGGCTATTCTATTCCTATTGTTACATTCTTCTCGCAGGTCGTTTTTCAAGTAACTTTTCGGAAAACTTGGAAGCGTTCCTGTTCTCAGAATACATCGAATTTGGTTCCCGTGCTATGAGGGCGTTTTTCACAAACTGAGTCTTCTTTATCTCGCTCCAGTAAAATTGCTTGAGAAGAAAGCGATGTGTGAAAAACAAGAAATTAAAAATATCTCATCTCAGTACGCCTCTTTCTTTCAGTCCACTATCACCCATTGCAAACCGCGTGAACAGCTTCGCCTTATGTCGTCAAGCCGCACTTTTATTCGCAGATGCTTCTTCGTCACTTCTTAGGATTTTGTCTTTTTTCCGCTGCTTACGGTTTCGTGTACGTATCAAAGGTCACCTTGCAAAACTATGCTGCAGCCTTTCGCTAATACCCACTCCATGTAGATTGCAATCGGATCCTATCTGAAGGCACTTCTTTCCTCAAGTCTTTTTTGGTGATTTTTGAGATGAGTTCCAGTTTTTCGCACGAGTCATTGAGGCGCCTGCAGGCTCATTACTTTGAAGCAGGTCGCTCTTCTCGATGGGCCAGGAAGCTGAATATAAGCCCCCCCCCCCCATTTTGTGTCTCTTATAAACAAGTTCTTCCCTTTTGCAGCGTTATGACCGGTAGCTTTCTCAACTTTCGATTAAATGGCACTTTTGCTCGAGGAAACGTCGAAGCTACCGAAGAATTCACTCACCTACTAGTACATCGAAAAGCTTCCACTGCCGGTTGCTGTAAAAATGTCAATCTGGGAGCGAGCTGCTCCGTTAGGCATTGGCATATCAACGGCGTTGCCTACTCCTATGAAAATAGATTTATGGATATTGTGATGTGTTATTCTGAGCCTTGACCAAAGATTCCCCACTAAGTAACTTCAAAAAACATGGCAAATCCTTCAGACACCGGTCTACAAATGATATGAAGCTCCAAAAAGCCGTTATGAATAATTAGTGAAAAACTCCCACTTATGATGATGGTCGCAAATGATATATGATCGAAGTTCTTGTGATCTTACAGCAATATTACAATGACAAAGCGAAACCAAATCCTTTTGTCTGGGACATGGTTGAATCAATGATGGCAGCTCCAGCGGCAGCTGTTGGATATGGAGAACAGGGCTGTAAGCATTTCTTAATTTTTCTGCTGAAAACATACTTTTGTAAATTGCAGTAGCAGTCCTTTATGCTCTGAGAGACTATCCTGTGGTAAACATGACTGGTGTTGTGATTGGATCTCAACTGCCCTGGGTAGAAGTACAGGCGCTACACAGTGGTGCTAGAAAGGTGGTTCAGCCTTTTATTTGCATAAGATCTTCTTTTTTGATGTTCGGAATACTGAATCTGTTATTTGGTGGTTCCTCTCAGCCAATCAATAAAAAGGGAGTAGTAGTGGAAAAGTAGTAAATTACAAAGGTGACGGACCTATGGTTACGAGAAACGGGCAGGAGCTGCAGTAACGTAAAGGAGAAATCAACTGTTTTTGCTGCATGATAAAATATTTTATTCAGCGTTATAACAGTGATCGCCTTCTTCGTTCTGACGACTCCCACTTAACCACCTTCTCATGCTTTGCTGTCAGAATCCCTGATTAGCTTCAGCGTGAAAACTTTTTCGAAGATAACAAACCAGAGTTCAAAATTATTGTAATCTTCAAATAATATCAGATCTTAAGAAGAGTTTGTACGTTTGCCCTATTATTAAACCACTAGAGTTCTAACCGTATTGCAACGAAAACCGATTGCGGTAGCAGTCATCTGCAAAGCTTGTACTACAGGTACTCACTGTTGACTACCAAAAAATAAACGTTATTGGCTCGAAAAAAATAGAATATATCCACCCTATTGAATTTGCAAATGATTGGCGCAAGTAAGTTTCATTCCCTTGAAAATGACTTTTTTGCGTAGGCAAGCACCACCACCTTCAACTTGAATTTTTAGCAGCGTGGGAAAGTACGATTTTGCGATTTCCTTTTCCTCCATAGAGCATAGCGGCTTGGGAAGGTATGTTTCAGCAGGTTGCTTCAAGTTGTTCAGATTGGATTTCAGGTACGGTGACCCCATTGATCCAGTTGGCGATTTGCGGGAGGCACAGAAGATACTGTGCCTGCTAAAGCGAGGAGGTGTAGCTTTTATCGTAATAAAATTCTGTTTCACCTCATACCAAAAAGGTCTGCAGTTCTCAATTGTATCCAAACATGTGCGTAACGCCATCTTTGGAGGTAACCAAAAGACAATTCTAGAATATTTCACAAAGGACCTGTGGATTTCATGAGACTCCGGGCAGTATGCAGGATACGGTGGTTATGTAACCGATATCAATCGAAAAAGTGCAAACAATTAGCTTGGTTTTACTAGGTCTTGTTGAAACGTATCTTAACCCTGCGCGGTAAGAGTAACATCTTTCTCGTTAGGCAATGATTTGAGACAAATGGCTTTCTTTCCGATGAGCTTTCAAAAAGGTTCAGGACCTCGAGATTCTACCAAAGCAGCTGATAGTATCAGTGTGGAACTTTTATGCTACATCCTGTATACCTTTTACATTGCTTGGTTGAGCAACAACAAACGATACATTTCAGGCATTTTTTATCTTGGTATTCCTGTTGGCAGAGATTCCATTTTCTATAACGCACATCGTTTGTACGGCCGAATGCGGTTGGCTATGATAATGACAGGTAAGGCTATACTGAAATCCGGAGAATGCTTAGAATCAGCTCAGGTTTTGAATGGTTGGCCACGTACAGAGGAAGCAATCCACATTCACAGCGCAGAACTGAAAATGATTACAAGGAATATACAGACAAATATATAGATCTGTACGTTATGAAAAGAATTTAATCATGTCGTTTGAGGAAGACAATTGAGACATGCTTTGCATTCTTTTTTTCTTCACTCTATGTCGACTCGTTTTGTAATAAAAGTTTCCAATTGTATAAGCAGCGCACCTCAATATTTCAAAATTGTCTACAATATTGGGTTATTCAGTCCGTTCATTTTTTGTTGCACATAAACACGACGATTTGCTAAGAGTTTTGCTCTTACAGAATTAATATCTACACTATGCAATAGGCCAAGATGGCGCATTGGTCGAAGCGCGACACGAGAGTTTGATAACACGCAGAGTGCGCTCTATTGCCGTGTTTGCTATGTTGACATATGGAAGCGCATGCCAAGTGTAATCAAGCATATGATGATGATGAATATTGGCCACGAAATCATACCACTTATCAATTCGTCCACACGTCTCACGCACTGTTTATTCTAGTTTATTTGAAAGGGGGTATCAAGTAGGCGGATTACATACATAGTAATCTTTTGTTACGACTACGTACTACTTTTATCGAACTCATCGACTTTTGGATATGCTCAGCGTTGCATGTAAGGCTTTGGCCATACTTTGCCCGTGTTGCCGATGTTACCAGTGTTACCCGGGTTGCCGATGTTTCCAGTGTTACCGGTGTTGCCAATGTTTTCAGTGTTACTCCTGTTACTCGTGTTGCCGATGTTTCCAGTGTTACTCGTGTTACCACCTTTATTGCTGATGATTCTCGAAATGATCGCATACAGGACCCGAGGCGATCATACTGCAATAATAATACCATGCTAGAAACCTGCTTCAAAAAAGTTCTTTTTCTTTTCTCTTTCAGTTTTTTTTAGTTTCAGTTTCTAAATTTTATTTTTCAAAAGAGGGAATGTGCTCCCTTCTCACATACGGCCGCGAAAATGACGACACGTCCGAGGACAAGGTTCTTGAAGTTCGATCAAGGCTTCCAAAACGTTAGCCAGTACGTTAGAACTCATTGTGCTACAAATCAAACAATATGATTATATTTGTGTCATAAAAACTTTTTGAAGCAAGTTTCTAGCACGGTATTATTATTATTGTAGTATGATCGCCTCAGGTTCTGTATACTCACCACTCAGTGAGACTGCGTTCAAGAATGAAACTGTACTGGCGATCATTTCGAGAATCAACAGCAATAAAGGTAGTAACACGAGTAACATTGGAAACATCGGCAACACGAGTAACACGAGTAACGCTGGAAACATCGGCAACACGAGTAACACTGGTAACATCGGCAACACGGGCAAACTATGGCCAAAGCCTAATGGGCAGAAAATCATTTATGGGTTTGATCTGCTCTTTTTGGGCAATTTTTGAGAGAAGCACTGAGAAACTCATTTCAGAGAGCATTGCTTTGCAAAAACTAAGAAAAAAATTCTTTCGAAAAGCGTGTGAGCAAATATAGTCTTGTGGGAAATATACAGGGTTCCGCAGGGCAAAACACTATTTTAGAAAAGTAACACCTTTCCGAGCTAATTCTGTGAAAAGCTCCAGAGAAAACACTTCAAAGATCAATTGCTCTGCAGAGATTTCGGATGACAACGAAAACGCCTGTGAATGCATGAAATGTGAATCTTAGTATCAGAGAGCATGACAATAACAAGACAAGACTCGGACAAGCATGATATGAACGGATTTGCAACTTTATGTAACTTAGTCAAAGAGCTGTTGTCTTATTTTGCGTCATTTTTACAATCTCAAATGTTTGCTGAGTGCAAGGATGTTCATAGACCTGTCCTTTTAATTGAGCCACAATCTGTTTTTAAATGTTAAAAAAAGCATAGCGTGTTTGAGAAACGTTTGGCAGCTACAGAGAATATCATTTGCTTCGTGAGTAGAAATCTGTTAGCTTGTGATGACGGCCAAGTGTGGGCTGACGCACCCGGGGAGGGGGGAGGGGGGGGGGGGGAGAGAAGGGGGGTCGCATTGAGAATTGGATAGGTTAGGAGCGTCGTGTTCAACAGCCGATTCGCTTAAAGAAATATTACGATTGAGCAAGGTGAAGAACACAAGCCCTGAATGATACAGTGCTGGACAAAATTATAGGTCCACTCTTAAAAATTCCATAATTCACTCTGTTGTCAATAAATTGTTCCAAAATGTGGTACAGCCGTGTGGTTACCAGCCTACTATCAGTCATCAAAATGGGTCTCGTTTTTGTTTGGTTATTCAAGAAAAAATCGAAAATTTTGAAAAAAAGCAGGCGTGAAGGTTGGACAAAATTGTCCACCTGAAGTTTTTACTGACTGAAGCACTTCTTAGCTTCAAAATTTTTTTAGGTAGGTACACATCTAAAAACGTTAAACAGCTGGTTTAGTCAAGCTGTGTAATACCTCCAAAAGAACTGAATATCTGCTATTTTGTCTTGGAAATGCTTTCACATGTATTTCGCTCCACAAACCTGCGTTGAGTAAGAAATTCTGCAATTTCTCAGTTAGAGCGGAAGCCACGGGTTTCGTCTGCCTTCTGGATGCTTTTTGACATGAGCACGGAGGAAAAAATCCGATTTTTTGCTGCTGAAGCAAACCCGACATTGACAATACTGCAACCCTGAGCTCAAATTTTTGCCTTCAAACTTCTTTTACAATGTTCTCAGGAGCAGTAAAGTAAAAGCTTTGTTTCTACAAAGAGAAATCCGTATTCCATGGTTACAACTTTCTAGAGATCCTAGCATTCGAGTATAATTACTGAAATCACCTTGCAGAAACTGATTACGGCAAGCACCGAAGCTAATTGTGGCTCCGACCAAAGTTTTCAGAAGAATCATGTGCTAACATACACTACAAGCTGCATCCACTATCTAGTAAATAAATTACGCTGAAAATCTAAGTGAGGTAGCACTTGGCAAGCTATTTTGGATCTGAGTAACACCATCATTACGTTGCACACACAACTCATGTTTCGAAAAAGAAGCAAGGCAGCTTTGTAAACACTTGCAACTGTGGCGAACAGCTTTCTTCTTGTGTATAGAATGCTTCTGATATCTTGAGGAATAATGACAATGCATAAAGGGTTTTAGGGTAAAAACTGAGGCTTACTCTCCCGATTGAGTCGATGTCGGATCTGCTTCAGCAACAAAAAGTCAGATTTGTTCTTCAATGCTCACGTCAAAAAGCCTCCAGAAGGTAGATGAAACCCCTTCGCTTCCGATCTAGCCGAGAAACTGCAGAATTTCTTACTCAACGCAGGTTTGTGGAGCGAAGTACATGTGGAAGCACTTTCAAGGCAAAAAAGCAGATAATCAATTCTTTTTGGACGTATGACACAGCTTGACTAAAGCAGCTGTTTAACGTTTTTAAATGTGTATCTACCTAAAAAAATTCAGGAGCTAAGAAATGCTTCAGCCAGTAAAAACTCCAAGTGAACCTATAATTTTGTCCAGCCTTCGAGCCTGCTTTTTTCAAAATTGTCAGTTCCTCTTGAATAGCCAAGCGAAAACGAGACTTATTTTGATGACTGATAGTAGGCTGGTAAACACACGGCTGTACCACATTTTGAAACATTTTATTGGCAACAGAGTGAATTATGGCATTTTTTAGAGTGGACCTAAATTTTGTCCAGCACTGTAGATGCCATGACCTCTCATAAGTTCACTGATAATTGCAAAGAATGAACGCAGTTCAGCTCCATTGCCGTAATTTTAGGAAATTTGAAGACCTTTAACAGCACTTTGTGAAATACCCAAGAGCTCACGTGAAACAGGCGTGATCTGCGTAATCAGCATATCTTCCATCTATGAGCTCCAAAAATATTCAGTGCTATCATCGTTAACAGCAATGTAATAACTAAGAAGGGGAAGAAACTTGGTCGAACTGGTGTTCCCATATGAAAGGTGTAATGTCTTATAGAGCAGAAACGCTGCTTCTCAACCAGCTTTCAGTATCTGCAAAGCGCGTCTGGGATGGGAGTTATCGGAATTTTTTGAAGTAAAGCGAATGCGCGGCTACAATAAAACCATTTAGAACTGTACTCTTCTAGACTAAAGGAGGCTACGATTAGGCCAGGGTGCTTTATGCACTCATTACTTTCAGTCTAATAACTTGTTTCAATCATTACTCCCTTAAAGCGCAGTAAGACCTCAACATCGGTTTACCTAACCCAAATACCTGGATTTTTGCATCAAAAGACTTCCATAACTTTCCTCCGGGAAGCGCTATGGGGAGACCGAAAAAAGATATGGAATCAGCGTTCCATGCTTTATAAGATATTACACATTTCATGGAAACTTTACATCGATTAAGTACCTTTCCCTTGTAAGAAACTTGTGCAGACGGACGGCACATAAATAAGGTGAAAAAGTTGCGGAGATAAAGTTAATGATGTCAGGCACTACCCCATAAAGTCAGGCTGCCTCAGCATTTGTAATCTTGCTGATGAACCAGTCAGCTTGCTTTCAAAGTTTGCAGATGCTCGATTTTTGTTATAAACTAGAAGCTCAAAAACTTTTCTTGCTATAGTAATTGTTCCTAAATCCTTTTTTTCTGAGCAAGTATAGCTTCTAACTTCTAGCTTCTAAACTTATAGGTGAAAGAAAATTTGACTTCAATAATGCTGCTGTACCGTGTAGCCGTGTACAATAGCAAGAAATCCAGGCAACATACTTCAAAAATCAATGCGTTATAACTTATTTTCCTCCAGAATGCGATGCATGCTATTGTGGAGGTGAGAATGAGGAGGGGAGGGGGGAGGGGGGTCGTGCAAGCAGTTTTGCAAGGGGTGCTCTTTTTAAAAGACTCCTGACCTCACGCCTCACTCTTTATGAACCTTCATCCCAGCCTTC
This sequence comes from Cylicocyclus nassatus, assembly GCA_958299035.1. NCBI lineage: Eukaryota > Metazoa > Nematoda > Chromadorea > Rhabditida > Strongylidae > Cylicocyclus > Cylicocyclus nassatus. The sequence continues at coordinate 41,545,723 of CATQJL010000316.1, read as the reverse complement.
ATGAAAGGTCATGCGATGCAGCTGTTTCATATCAAAATTCAATGTTCGTTGTTTCAGTATTGTCAGCGAAAGAATAGTAATGAAATGAAACATTTGAGATAAACAATAGAGGCGCGGCGTAGCGGCCGTTGCACTGGGCCCAGCACCTTTAGTCGTCTGCTTCTTCACAGCTTACCCCACTCCGAGCCCTGGAAAATTGCACTTCGGCGCGTCCACTCGACGCGGTCATCCTACCAAATAACTCGTGTAAGACGCATGACTAGATCACATCCTTATAATTTACTAGCTGGCTTACCCGGCTCCGCCCGGCCCTGTCAAAAACGATGAAGATTCCATTTCTATCCCTGTACACCTTTACCTGTGCCCACTTTCTACGTGCAATTCGTTACTCCCGCTGTGTTAGTAATCAGTATGCTCACCTACCTTCCTCACCAACCCCCCAACCCCGTAGCTCAAACTTTGCAAAAAAAATCGATAAAATCGATAAAAGTAATCGATAAATCTGAAAACTAATATTGCATCGTGATCAGCATGCTCGATTACCTCCCCGTGCAAATTCCCAGCCCCGCAGGTCAAACTTTACAAAAAATTGATAAAATCGATAAAAGTGATCGATAATTCTGAAAACTAATATTATATTCGGAATTCCCATGCTCACTTACCCCCTGTGCCAACACCCAGCCCCGTAGGTGAACTCTGCAAAAAAATCGATAAAAATCGATAAAATATATCGATCGATGACGAAAAGTAGCCTATGACACCGCCGGGGCCCGAGTGTATGTGTGCCAAATTTAGTCTGGATCGGTTCAGAAATGGAATTTTCTATTCGGAACATACGTACATACATACAGACATACAGACAAACAGACATTCAGCTTTATATTAGGTTGATTCATAATTAATGCACGTTTTCTATACTTCAACTTTCAACAGAGATAATTCTTTTTTGAAAAGACATTTCTGGGCGCAATAAAAACTACTATAAACGCCAAATCAGTGGCTATACAACAAATACTTTTGCGTGACCGTATCTATTACAAGAAAGATTTTCTGGCCTGAAGATTGCCAACAACTTTTTTTAAGCCTCTTCTTTGGGAAAGCATAACTTATGCTGAAATGAAGTAAGATAAAGCAGATTTCGCTCATCGTGTAGCCAAGAGTCTCCTGAGCAGTAACGCCAAGTTTGGATTTTACGGAAAATTTTTGAAAGAAAATATCGCAAAAAAGTCGAAAGTACTCACTTTTTTCTGGCATCTTGGCGGGTTCAAAAATCGGTCATTTTTGAAATAATTTCATTTTTCTACGCTGGAAAGTGAGAAAACCCTAGCGCTTTTCCACCATCAAATCAACTAGGTCTACCCTTGCTGGATAGTGCAAAAGTCCTGCAATCGCCTTTTGCTTCAAAGTTTTATATGGCACGGAAGGGCCGCGACGATCATTCAAGTTCGCAATTAAATTTCTCGGCTCAGAATCCATGGAATATTTTGCTCAAAAAGCATCTTGTAACACAAAGTTTCATAATCCTTATACATATTTTTTAAAATTAATCCAGCCATTCCTCATGAATTCAGGGCAAAAAGAGTGAAAAACAAAAATTTTGGGATTTAGTCTCTTTCATTTGAAGGCTTAGAACTTTGGAACGAAAGAAGATGCACGAAAGCGAAGGCCCGCATAAGAAACTAGAAAAAACGCTCTTTTAGATAGCATAAAAAGTTTTTGAGGAAATCGGTTACACATCAAATACTAGCTCTTGGAAAAAGAGGTAGGAAAAACGTGCATTAATTATGAATCAACCTAATATTAGGTTGTCCCGAAAATTTTGTCGGTTTTTTTTCATCGCTCACCAAACCTCACAGAACACCAATCCATGGAGGTGTCAGGTGTCATTCTATTCATTTTTGTAACCTCTTTCTTATAGCTATATTTGTTCCCTGATCTACTCCGTCTTTACGATGTTATCGCATGGCTTTTTGAGCACCTCAGCAGTAGCGCTAAAACTTTCCTGAATTTTCAAAATTCTTATTTTGAAATTTTCGAAGATCGCTGGTGACTGTTATGTAGGGCAAATCTTTGGCTACATTGTACCTATTTTAGATTACGTGGGCCACGTTTATAATGTCCGTAATAATTATTTATTTGAGAAAAACCGCGGCTTTTTGAACACGTTTTATCACGTAAAAAATAGATAAATAAAATTACCGAAAATTTTAAAAAGCTGATTTTTGAAGCAAATCAAACTTGGTTATGTGCATAAATGATGCTAAATAACAAACAAGTTTAAATTCGCAAAAATTCAAAAGCTTTCATGCTTTTGCTGCAATTGCGCGTTTCATGACTTTGCTAAAAACCAAGGCCTCCGGAGAAATGATTTTTTGAAGTCAAAATTAGCAGATTAGGAGAATCTAAAAATATGAGCTTGTAGCCCCAGAGTTGCTCTATTTGACTCACACTTAGTCTTTTTCGAAACTTTGTAATGAAATTCTTGAAATTAGCTCAACTTTGAGCAGGTAAAATTGACAGGTGGAGAATTTTGGCAATTATCAAAAAAACCATACAAGATTATGGTATGAATGTGTATCCATAAGAAAGAGAAGGAAAAGCTGCATCGAATGCACGTTAAAACTCACTCAAATCTTCATTGTGCGTGGTTTTACAGTGGTTTGAAAAAACCTTTGACAAAACTTTCGGGATAACACAATATATAAAATTAGGTTGTCTCTTAAGATTTTTCAATTTTGGGTTTTTACCGCAATAAGTTACAAATTTTCTCAATTCTGATTAGAATGCAGGGTACCGTTCGATAGAGCAAAACAAGTTCTTTAAGATGTATGTGCTTACACCAGCTTCAGCACATCACGAATTAGAAGCTAAAATCTGAACTTCCGGATGCCCGAAAAATTGAAATTTTTTCTATCTTTATTCGTAGAAGACTTATCAGATCCTAAACTCGCTCACGCACATACACTCCACATAAGGCATCCATACATGCCTTCGCTGTGTTTGTTTCTGTGCCCTTCAGAAATACATCCGTAAATTTTCAGCTTCCCTGGGATGCTAGTTCTTGAGAAATATTGAATTCAACATAAAATACAGTAGCAAAACGAGCTAAATTCTATATTTCTCGGCAACTAGCGCTTCCAAGAAGCTAAAATTTACCGAAGTATTTCTGTAGGCCTGTAGTATACGCCGACCTTTGTGGGAACAGCGCAGCATCGCTTTTTTGAAAGTCTGAAAGTTCAGTTTTCTCGGTTTTTAGCACAGAAACAGACACAGCAAAGGCATATATGAATGTCTTAAGTGGAGTGTATATGCGTGAGCTAATTTAGATCTGGTAAATCCTCTTTGAATGATGATATAAAAATTTTTCAATTATTTTGGCATCCGGAAGTTCTCAGATTTTAGCTTCTGTTTTGTGACATGGTGAAGCTGGTGTGAGCACATATTTACTATACACATGTACTTATTATCTGCTACCTTCTTTCCATGAGAGCGATGTAGAGAAAGCTCAAAGAGTTATTCCCGCCGAGGCAAGCATGGAATTAGATCATTAGCTCTGGTGTCATTCTCTTTTTTTTGCTTGAGAGTGATAGCTCGAAGCCTACTTACACCATGGTTGCAACATGACTATTCATGCTTCCTCGCTTATACTCATACCTATACACCAGTGGCGTACTCAGGATTTCGGCTGGGGGGGGGGCAAAAAATTTTTTCACAGAAAAAATTTTTGGTACGCTTCTCAAAATTTTTGCGGGCCCACAATCCCAAAAGTTTAGAAAAAGGGGTGCGAAAAAAGGGGGGAAGGGGGCGCCCCCGAAGAAAAATTTTTTATAAGGCTAGATTGAGTTTTTAAAAATTAAAAAGTTTTTTAACTACTTACAAGTATAAATAAGTCTATTGCACATTTCTATAACTCATGTAAGTAACTTTCAAAAATTTCGCGACCCATTCTCGGGGGGGGGGGCATCGGTACACCACTGCTTTACACCTATCGAGGATGGGCTATAATTTTATTTTATTCTTGCAGCATAGTTTAATTTCTTAAAAATCAGCGCTTATTCTTTGTCTTATCATTTACTGCAAATTGGCAATCTTATTGATAATACGTTCGTTAGGCGTATCACTGAATGCATAGAAAAATAAATAAATAAATAAACCTCAGAAGTGGCTGAAGCCGCAACGCCTTATATGGCCTCTCCTTATGTGCCTATCCAGGTAAGCGGGGCAAGGAGAGGTTCAATTCGTGTGGTTAAGCATAGGCTGCTATACATACAAAATCTATCCGCCCCTTCCGAGTTGGTGTGACCAATCACAGCCGACCCCGCCCCTTTTCGAGGGGTATATAAGGCGGCCAATCTCGGCGTTGTCGGTCACTCACCTCTGCTAGCCGGCGGTCACTGAACCACCGAGAGCCCAGAGTACCAAGCGAGGACAAAAGATTCAAAAACCTGAGGACCTGATAAAGGACCAAGGATCTGAGGACCAAGCGATAAAGCCTGAAGGCTCCTATTCCGGGTACCGAAAAGCCAACGGCTTTACCTCGAGTACTGAGAAGCCAACAGTCTCTATCTCGAGAGCCGCGAAGCGCAGGCTCTACTTCGAGTACTGAGAAGCCTAAACGCTCTACATATCGGCTATCGAAACTCTTAGAGTCTAAAGAGCTTTTATATAGCACAGGATGCCGCCGAAGAAGCGTGCATCCACTGGAAGAGTTGATCCCAAGGCGAAGAAGGTCAGGGATTAAAGAGAGGTTGAAACCTTGGAACAGCGTCAGGAAAGGCTAGAAGGCAATCATGCCGGAATAGCCGGGGCGAGGGCAACGCAAACGCTGGAAGAGCGCAAGCAAGTCTCTCGCAGATTCGCCTGCGGCTTGCTGCTCTGAGGGCCTCAGAAACACAAGAAAGCCGTGATTCTCGACTCGAAGACGATCGAGTGATATATGCTAAAGCCAGATCCCAGGAGACGACTGAACAGCGCGAGTCTCGACTCAGCAGTCGAATGAGGACTGATGCTTCACGAAGAGCGGAAACTAATGCAGAACGGCTCGAACGTGATCGTGCTCGACATTCATTCATTCATTCATACGCTCGAGGCGTTCCAGATCACAAAAGTCAAGTGTTAGTCACACGAAAACACAACAATAACAAAAGATCACCACGTTATCCCAAGCCCAGTCCAGGCGACTATATAAAGAAATAGTATAGCGATAGTGAAAGAGCTTGCATAACATTTTTGGGGATGTACGTAATCTCGCGCTTGCATGAACTCAATGGAGACATAATCATGCCCCCGCGTCTGCCAGCAAGAAACGATCTTTATATATTCGTAAAAGCAAGCCGGAAGTTCGGCTGGCGGGTATACCGGCAAGCCCCGCCCAACACGGCTTGCTGTTGAGGTCCTGAGCTCCGAAGATGATTAGGAAGTTTGCAAATTGAGCAAGCGTAGTTAGGGTTAGCGAGCTGTTTGAACTAGACAAGTTGTCTGCTAGGCTGGGCTCGAAACTACATGATGCTCAAGTTAGTAGAATAACAAGTCTAGCAAAGCAGAAGAGAAAATGGAATGAAAAGTAGAATATGTTGGACACATGCGCTGATTGAGAGTCAGAAGTACACACGGCTGGCACGAAAAAGCTTGGTCTAGCATGAAGCGACTGGTAAGCGAGTTCTACCTGCAAAGAAAGAAATCATTCAAGTTCTTTTTCTTGATTTCACGTTTGAATGATGTACTGTTTTCGCAGGCTAAAAGTTCTTTGGATAGTTTTTCCAGCATTCTTGATGCACGAACAAAAAACTCATTTTCGAAAAAGGTACAAAACCAATTCCGCCCACCACTAGTTGGTACATAAATAGAAGATCCACTCACTAGTCCTTCCATAACTAGGCTTGAAAGGTCTCAGCTTAGTTTCGCCTATGTGAACCCTGAAAGCAAGTACAAGATCTTGAATAACTCTTCGAAATGGGAGGTAATCAAGACCTAGTGTTTCTAAGCGATCTTCATAATCTAGGAGCATACGTGGATATGCTGGGTTAGGAAAACAATGGTAAAAGAGAAGGTTGGTAAAAAAAACTCTCTGAACGTTCTCGGCTATCTTTGTGGTTCCTAAGAGAGGGGCTCCATACAGGACATGCATAATCTAAAACAGGAATTTTCTTTGTAAAGTTTCAAAAGTATCTTACTGCATTTAATATTACGGAAAATAGTGTACAAAACTGATTATGCACGAGATGTAACGGAAGCGATTTGTGACTCGGGTCTCAGGGTGCTATCAAGAGTTTCCAAATCTTTCACGGAACTTTTATTGACTAGAGTCACTCCAGCATGTTCATAATGCGCTTCATCTTGAGCACCAGCGTGAAACACAACGCTTTTGTTCACATTCACTGAGATGTCCCAACATGAGCACCAATCGACCATGAGGTCAATGGCTCGTTGTAAGGCATCTTTAACAGTAGTGCGGTAGATTTTTATGTCACATTTATCATTGTCATTTTTATGTTTTTATGTTACGTGCATAACCATACATCAAGATGAGTTCTCATTATTCTGGGTAATTCCGCGATATAGATAATGAAAAGAAGGGTTAAGAGAGCACCTCCCTGAGGAAGCCCACTTATGCATGGAAAACGATCAGAATGTTCTTTGCCAACACGAACAGTCATAAATCGCGAGTGAAAATAAGACATTCCAAGCAATTCTAATAGGTCTCCTCTGATTCTATAATGCTCCAACTTATAAAGCAGTTTTTCATGACTTAAGCTGTCGAAAGCTTTAGATAAGTCGAAATATTTCACATTCTAGTTCTTTACCATCAAGTACAGCCTTGATCCAGTCATGGCTGCAATCGATCAACTGTTTTATAGTGGACGCACCACTGGTGAATCCATATTGCTCTTGAGGTATAAATGTGAATTTCTCAAACCAAAAGAGAAGTTTGTCACGAAGTATTTTCTCAAGGATTTTACATGGCACAGAGTTTATACATATAGGTCTAAACTCTGTCACAGATTGAGTTTTGGAACTTTCGGGACCGCTGTAACGATAGCTTCTTTCCATATCTCTGGTATTTGCCCACATAGGAGACAAATATTGAAGATATGCGAAAGCGATATAGAAAGTTCTTTGGCGCAACGTTTGTAAACAATTTGTGGTATGCCGTCAAAAGGCTTGAAAGTTGAGTTTTTTAGTTATCTGAGGAAGCTTTCAACCACATAAGGCGTGATCATGGGGTTAGAACATGTATGGTTCAGAGATGGACCCAAGGTTATCATATTGAGTTGGCCGAGGAAAATATACTTGAAAAATACTCAGCTAAAGCTTGCGCTTTGCTGTGATTAATTAACCAAGTATTACCCAATGCGTCTTTCAAGGCACTATAATTCATAGTGTGCGTTTCATGATAGATATAAGAAAAGAGATTTCTGAATGGTTAGGCGACGCTAGGCGCTTTTCGTGATTTGCCAAAAACTTTCTGAGCGCTTATCCGGAGATCTCTTTTTGAGAGGGAAAGAAAGACCGGTGAATTTTGAAAAAGCCAAAATCTATCTGACATTTACTCTGCGGGTGCGGGAATTTTCACATCCGAGCCATATTCTCGCAAATAAGTGATGTACCTGATAGGCACATTCGAGCATACGGGTTTCTGCATACGGGTTTTCGTAATGCTGTAGCGCAACGCACAACAGACATGGAAGACCCTAGTGAGCATGATGTGGTAGGGCTATCTGCACACATTATGAGGCAATAGTGAGTAGGTAGAGGGCTCTTCTGAAAAGAAAGAGAAGGGCGAATGAATTTTGGAAACATCCATGTTCTCAAATTCTGCCCAACGTAACCTTACAGTAAGATGCTAACTTGCAAAGCAGGTGTGTTTCTCATAATCAGCACGATAACTTTTAAGCGCAAGTTTTTCAAGAAGTGGTGCAGCTTGTTTTACTATACCCTCTGTAATTTTTGCGCATAGAACGAAGTTTAGCGCGTATCCAAGACTTCCCGGACTCAGAGTGGAAGATTCTTCAAAGTCCTGTTCTATTGATATTTGTTCTGCCCTTGCGCAAGCCGCATAAACGGTGTTAGTTTTGATTATGAGGAAGATTTTCTGTTGAGGCAATATTTCAGGACCAAATCAGCTGTCCTTGGAAAAATGGGGCTAGTAATCTGGAGGCAAGGTGGCAGATGGTCGTAACAGCCAAGATGCATCTCCTGTTCTTGATAAAAAAATTCTTTTTTTTTTTCGGCAAACGTTACGAAATAATGAAACAACCCAATAGTTGAGTTTATCTTTATCAAGAACATTTCTATGAAATGTTCATGGAAGTGATGCGATTCGACTAATCGCTGTACTGGGGCTACTTCCTGTTGTCGTTTGATTGCATCGTGTCGGGCCTAGTCCGAACGTTAATTTGCATACTGAATGGAGACCGCAACTGCTTGTTTCGCTCGAATTCTCTGCACTTCGTGCTACTTCATTGCTTGCACTGTTAATTATGATATTTTCTGAGTGGAAGGGGGAGGGGGGGAGGAGGAACGAGTGTAGCAGAAGTTAAGGTCTTAAAAGCACTAAATTAACTTCAGCCATATGAAATCCAGCGAGAATTTCCTATTTATGCCCAATCTTTTGAAATTCTAACACTACTGAAGCTCAGCCATATTCTACCCTAGCCTTTATTTTGAAATAGGTCACAAAAGGACAGATTTCAAAAAATTTCAATTTGCGCCTTTAGCTAAGCTCATACTCGTGTCAAGTAGAAGCTAATGTACCCATGCTTGTTGTTCTCGCCATTAGGGCTCCATTAATTGGCTTAAAAGCCGTGCACTAGATAAGCAGGTGTTGTCGCTTCCTTTTGTACTGCGCTGATCCACAATTGGCTCTATTGTTGTGTCCTAACCGCAAACGCACGTTATGCTCAAAATCTTGGTCCCATGTGCTATATAGTACTCTTTATCTGAAAATCGATCGATCCGATTACGGGTCTTGTAGAAATATTGAGTTAACCCCTATGTTCTGCACCAACTTTTTTGTCAGTTCGTAAATTCCATATGCTTAACCCTATTTGTTCCATTCATTACAAATTAGAATGAGAGAGCACGTTCTAATAGTTTTAAACTAAGGATCCATACTGGCATATCGTGTTACAAGCTGATTGAGAGAAACACTAAGATTGTAATTTTTGATTGGTCTTTAAAAATGCCAAAATTTTAAAAAATAATTAGGGTGTGGTCTTACACAGAGTCCGACACAGATCGTACGGAAACGAGCTGGACTTCATTTCTGGGACGAAAAAACAAAGGGGATATCGTACATATTTATGCCCGAAAAGACGCAAAAAATTGCGACGTTTCTTTTTTTCAGGGTTTTTACAAATACGGTTTGGGGTCAAAGAAGACTTCTTGCATTTTGGAGTAAGTCAAGCGGCACTTCGTATACAAAAAGCCTAGAAACGGACTCATTCCGGACCTGGTCTTACAACATACTTTTGACTGCGAGAAATCTGTGGTGGTTGCTTGTTCCTACTAATAGTTATAATTTTAAACTTTTATATCTTGACATTTGGATTTTTATTCAAATATATGTTTTCTAATACGCATAGTTAAGTAGAGCGCTTGGTGTAGGTTTCAGAAAATATCAGATATTATTCGAGACATCAAATATTTTATGTACATTTTCAGTATTTTTCAATCAAGACTTATGGATCAACTTGATAAGAATAAAATCAAAGTGTTGAATAGAACATCATAGACTATTTCAAAGTGCGTTCTCTTCACTACTAATATCACTATGTCACCGCTGGGACACCATTTTATGTGTAGTATTTCATTTTTTTGTGTAGGTCTGTGCATGTATTATTAGATACTTTAGAATCCTGAACTTGGGATTTGGAAATTACTCTTTAATGCAATAGAACTATTTTCAGTAGCTTCTTCGGAGTTGAGAGCTGTCTCAAAAGTATTTGTATGCCGTTTAGTCGTTGACAATTTCGTACTTTTGAGTATCATTTTTTTGACCCTTTCTTCAACTCAGTTTTCAAAAATCAAGAAACTTTATAAACACTTTTTCAGTTGATGTATATTCCATTCAAGATTTTCAGGATGAAATATTGGGCGAAGGAATTTTTTGTAGTGATTTTGAAATTTTTTTCAGCCAGATTTTCTCATTTGTCTGAGAAGTCTGGGAAAGTTTGACTGAACGACGGCTAAGCATTCAGAACCTTTGAGATTTTCTTGCGGCGGCTCTAATAGAATAAAATGTCAAACTCATAAGCTTGACTCGTTTATAACGTAAGGTCGAATTCTTGATTTTTCACTGTGAATCTGAGTCGAGCTAGCTTTATAAACTGGTCACAAACTCTATTTACTATCAAACATATGTACAAATTTTGAGAAACCCTTCGATCCCGAAAAGCCAAAACTCTGAAAAGAAACGTTTCTATTGAAGTTTTATGCAAATTTCGACATTTGTAACTCTGCATAGCTTCAGCTGGCCTTCCTACTTACATTTTTTTCGAGCCTTCATGATAGCACATAAAAGTACTCATTTGCATTCTAACCTTGCACCCGAGTGCAAATTGACGGTAAAGTCGTAAAACGGTCAAAGAGGGAGTGCGGGTAACATCTTTTCTGAAAGTCCAGTAAGCATTTCCCTTCCTTATCCATCACTCATCTCCTTCAGGTATTCCTATTTGCATTTGCTCTAATCCTTCCGTTTTCAAAACTGGGTGTACACTCGAAAGTTTATTTCAACTCGAAAAGTTACAAAATATTTACGGCCTGAATTATAGTTTATCAAACATAATGGTATGGCTTCTTTGAAGCTGAATTCATTTTTGAATCTACTTCCAGGTAATGAGTACCCTGTGCGTGACTCCTAGGGAGGAATTTTGAATGTATAGGCAATTCATCGCACGCACGGACTGAACATCGTTGCGTCCGACTGAGATAGTTCGTGCATGGGAGAGGCAGCAGACGGCAAGAGGGATGAAAGAGCGGTCGATGCCCGAGACGCCGACAGCATCCGTAGTGACGTGCAGTCTTTGCGTGCGATGAATTGACTAAATTACTTTGCAAATATCTATGTATGATTTGGGAATGTCTCATGCGTGACCTCTTGGGGGAAAAACTAAAATATAATGTAGTTTAAATTATTTACCTATTCTCTGTCGTTGCGACATAGATTATTGTAGAGAAGTATTTCCAACCTCAAAACATCTTGATGCGCAACTAAAACGCAATTCCTCAAGAGATGTCAGTCTCTTGGATGAGTCTCCGGCCTACGATTGACTTATCATCAGTACTTATCTCAATTTACCAACTGCCGCATATTTACTCGCTCATCGAGCCTTCCACAATATTCCACCCCCACCCCTCCCCTGGGATTCGCTTATACAAAGAGTTCGCCATTTCGTAATCTCAGCCTGTCCTAAACATAGAATTTGAGTCCCTTCTCGATTGCATGCGATTTCGCTGCTGATTCACTTCCGATCGTAAAAATCCGAGAAACCCAGAACGACGGCGCCTCGTTCACATCATCGTTCTTCTTACGGTAGCTTGGCTATCGCAGTAATGTCTAGTGTATTCGTATTCTACGATGTTGCATTGCGGTGACATATGCATTCCATTAAACGATCGCGATCGCGATCATATCCTGCGATTTATGGGCTCCGGCGTCGCTCATCCGCTCAATCACGGCGACATATTGAAATGTTTCGCCCCCATCTGCCGTTGGAAATGTTAAATTCTTTGATTTATCTGGGAGTAAGCCGAAGTTTGAGGTTTGATGTTACAAAAGGTCCAGAAGAGAACTTTGAGACAGTACTTGTATTATCCATATCCACTGTAAGCTATGACCTTGAATACTTATAGATGCTCTTCTTCGGAGTGCAGTTAAGTGCATGCTGATAAATTTTCACACTCGCATTTTCATTGCAAAGGTTTAAATGAAAATAATTCATGCGCTTTCTACTGATAATATACTGAGGTAGGGGAACGAATTCCGCCAGTTTGAACCGCCCCTGCGGACTACTGGTCCTGCAACGACATGCAACAATATAGCAAAAGGACCAGTTGCCAGCGAAGGCCGCTACCCGGTACTTATTTCAGAACCTTTGTAGAGATATCACCGCAGTAAAAGCTGATGAAGACAACGCTCTACTTATAGTTTTCGGCTGCAGAGAGCTCAAAATGTTGAATGATCCAACAAATTTTGAACTTAATCTTTATTCAGGTTATATATCTACTTTTTCAATTAAAATCAGTTCCTACTGATAGGAAATCTTGAAAATTTGTAATTTTTGTACCCTTTTGGACTTTTGATTTCGTATAAAATAGTTCCCATGTGTATAATAAAATATTACATACAGATGTCGTAAAGTAGAAAATCATTAACAATAGAGTGGTTACCTAGGAATTTTTAAATGAGCTTTTTGAGAACTTTTGGTACAAGACATATGCTTCAACCTAATACTTTATCTTCCACAAACCTCTAAAAAATTTTTTGTATTCAGAACTCATACTGAAGGTTCAAAATCTTCCATGGACATCTCATACGAGCAGGAAAAGGATCTTTAAATGGAAGGGCAAGAAAACTTTTTCTATTGATCACATTGAACTCCCAAAAAAGTCTGTATCTTGAGTTCTTGTTATCTGTAAACTGGCTTCTTGAAAAAGGTTCTGAACGATTCATCTATGAATGTGATTGCATTGGTACGAATCAAAACTCCTTTCTAATAAATTTTCGATGATGATATGCTGCAAAAATGTAGAAAAATTATAAGGTGACGCTGCAAATGTGAGAATAATACATTTAATCTTGCGTGACAAGCATTAAGATGATCAAAGTTTTTACTTAACTATGACGTATTTTGAGGAGCATGATGTCAGTGTGCAGAAATTTTCATTTTCTCATATGCCAAGCATATTTCTGAGGATTTCAAGGCTAACGTTCGCTGCATGTGAAACAAATTTCTGGCAAAGTGTTGTTCTTCACTAGCGGTCATATGTTCAAAGCCGTGTGTGCGTTCGTTAGCTAGAAAAAGCATATTAGTGTCTTCCATGCTTTTCAAGTCTTTGTTAACACATTCACGACTGGGCCGATTTTCGATTACTACCGTTTCGGATCAGAGCCTTTTTCGCTTTGTAAAAGTTACGACCCACCAGTGGATCGTATTGTCCGAAATGGCAGAACACGTACGACCCGCCGGTGGATCGTATTGTCGTGAATGTGTTAATCGTCACCTATTCCTACTTCGTCAAGTTATCATCAGGTTTAAAAGTCTGCTTCTCCGACATCCAGATTGAATTTGCACTGCATTCGAAGCTGGAGGAATCATCTCCTTGGCTGTAACTATCCTATAAGTCACAACATTGCATTCTGCTCATTGAGTGCATGAGTACCACATCCGTCTTTGAATATGAAATTGTTTTGTTGGAGTCCTGCTAAAGGGCCGGGCATACTTCACGCGATTTCAGTCGCGACGCGATTTGGCAATACTTCGACTGTTTATAACTAACTGTAAGCATATTTTAAATGTACAGAAGATGTGGCATGTTATCAATATCGCAGATTATACACACTATGCATGTGCATTTTGCTAATATTGGATCTGAACACTTCTGGCGAATTGCCAAATAGCGTCGCGACTGAAATCGCGTGAAGTATGCCCGGCCCTTTAGTCTTAAAATGACTCACTCTTCTAGTCTTATGTTAGAATGATGGCGAAAACAGCATTTTGGAGTGTTGCATCCTTTTTTTTCCAAAAACTATCAATCAAGAACAGACCTTCAGCACTTCCACTATGCAATCACATAAAATCAGGAAAAGACACATTTTTTTGAAATTTAAATTTGTATCACTAAAGGAAGCACGGACCACAAACACATTTTTCAAAAAAGTCCTTTATTTGCTTCACGCGTATGGTACTGGATGAAAGTTGAAAGCTGCCTTTCCTGGGCCTTAATATCATAGGAGCTGCCACTGGGGCACTGACTTGGCTAAGATTTTTCAATCGCTATCCACTTCGAAATTCTAAGTGCCCAGTCTTACCGATCTCAGATGAATAGACGAATTACAAACTTATATGCACTAGTTTCATTGGGTGCTCTTTTTTGCGTAGACAGCCACCATTTTCCAGTGTCAATGGCTGTAACATCCATGGCGAAGTGCAAACAAGCGTCGGCGAGAGCTACATAAGTGAGCAATTACTTAATTACCCAGCTAGCCGGGTGCTGAGATAGCGGCGGGACGAAGTGCGTCTGGCGTTCGTTTCGTACGCGGCTCTGCATCTCGAATTTCGCTCTCTCAGCCCTCGTTAGCTACTGCCTGTCGGTCATTCGGCTCCGTTACCGTAGCGTCGAGTAGCGGCTCCACAAAGCCGTCTCAGTCAGCTGTTTTATTGCCTCGCACCAATCTGCCGTGTCGTCAAGAGACGATCTTTGATTGACCGCCCGAGCCCTTTCATACACTCTGCATTCTCGATGATCAACTGTTTGATGGATGGCACATCCTTGGCACTCATTTCACTTTGGCGACTTTTTGGATTATTTTTTGTGTGAATTTGATCACAATTTTTCGCCCTTGAGCAGCAGACATTTTTGCAATTTCCATGCATATAAAACTTTTCGTGTTATATTCCTCGATTCAAATTTAGTCGTCTAATCAAATAAGCTAGCTTGATCCATGAGATTTGCTCCCAAAAAAAGTCCGAAAAATCCGCTTTACAAATTCTCAGAGTGCCTTGTAGTATGTTTTTTTCTTTATTATCTATAACATATGTTATTTTTTATCAAACATACTAGGAATTTTTTTCACAGAAACCAAAATTTAAACTTAGGAAACATATCCATGTATTTGGTTTGCAAATTTTATTTTTTTTTCAAAAAAGGGTAGGACGTTGGAGAATCTGAAATATTTTGGTATTTCCTGCGATTAGATGCCAAAAAAACCAGTGCCAGAATTTTTCCTGTCAATTCTTAAGTGTCAGCAATTGGTTGTACCCCCGTTCCGCGAACCTATCAAGGATCCAAATTCTCGACAATTGTGAAAAATTCATGGACCAGAATCAATTATTACTTGTTAAAATTATGTCTGCTCTCCAAAAAGTTTTACCTACCTTCCGTTCACTCGCATTCAAGCTAGACATATCAAACACGAATACAAATTTGAAAATAGATCAAAATAGCAAACGCAGCTCTAGCATTTCCTAGTCTTCTCTCAAAACAACCATATTTTACTTCCATACTAACATACTGGAAAAATCTATGATTCCCTCCCGTTACTCTCTTCCCTGCTATGAGAGAACTCTCAATGGATCATCAAATCATAAAGCGCACCTTTTCAATAAATCACATTCTCCTTCACTATTGTCTCTCACAACTTCTCTATTCAGCTCTCTAGATCTGACGGTCATCGAGCACCCTGCTGAGTTAATTCTTTGTCGTGAGACCTCCTGACCCCCTCTCCCCTCCCCCTCCCCCCCCCCCCCCCCCGGCCTGGGTAGCGTATTAGCTTAAGCGGCGATCCGTCACTTCCCATGTGCGAAGGTCGCTAATTGTCAGCATCACTGAGGTGTCACTGCCCGTGTCGCTACTGTTTGCCGAGAAATCCCCCACCACTTAACTCTCTTACTTTTCCGCTACTCCCCCCCCCCCCCCGTTAATAGTTCGGTAGCTTCTTTCGTTGCAACGAATTCTGCTGATCTTCAGGATTAGCTCGTGTTGTCCGACAAGTAAGCCCTAATGACGGATGTTTAGGGGTATAAGGGCGTGTGTGTCGCTTGAAATCCTAAACCGCATCGGACGAGAGTCGAATGTCAGCGCAGAGGTTATGGGTGATCGTAAACCATAGGAGCACAAATGAAGCTGCTGCATGCATCGTAGCAAAAGCATCTAATTTAAGAAGAGTTTGCGAACACCGTCGCAGATTGCTTGATATTCATTTGAAAAGTCACTCCGTTTGACACAGTCTGCAAATCTGTGTATTCTTGCACTTTGCTATCATCGGGTTAATTTCATATAACCATTTGAAAGCCAACATATTCAGTTGTCAAACAATAGCACGCATTTTCTTTTGATGTCAGGGAGAAAAACGATATTTCGTGTTTCCGAAAATTTCTTGAAAATCTATTAGGTTGTCCAGAAATTAATGCAGGTTTTGAATTCCAACCGCAATAAGTCGTACACTTCTCATTTCTAAGTAGGTTGCAAGACACCATTCGACAGAGCAAAGCAATCTCTACAAGATGGCAATCTTGCTTTAGCAACAGCTTCAATCTACCACGAGTTTTGAGCCAAAAACTAAAAAGATTCAACTGCCCGAAAAATTGAGAAAAACCGTAACTCAGTTCATAAAAAACCTACAAAAATTCTAACTTGCTCACGTAAACACAATCCACATAGGGCATCTATCCACGCCGTTGGCGTATTTTTTCCTCTGTTGGAAATCAAAAAAACTAAAATTTTCGTGCATTTGCCAAAGTGTTGCTGTGCCGTTCCCACATAAGTAGTTGCATACTAGAAAGCTGTAAAAATACAAACGTAAATTTTCAGTTTTCTACAAGTTTTGGTTCTCGAGAAATTTGAATTTCAGCTTGGACCACATGACTAAGGAAAACTGTACTCGAAATTTCTCGAGAACTAAAGCTTGTAGAGGGCTGGAAATTTACGTTTGTACTTCTAAAGGTTTGTAGTATACAACTACTTATGTGGGAACGGCACAGCACCACTTTGGCAAATGCACGAAAATTTTAGTTTTCTTGATTTCTAACACAGAAAAAAATACGGCAACCGCGTATATAGATGCCTTATGTGGATTATGTTTACGTGAGCAAGTTAGAATTTTTGTAGATTTTTTATGAACTGAGTTACGATTTTTCCGAATTTTTCGGGTAGTTGAATCTTTTCAGTTTTTGGCTCGAAACTCGTGGTGGATCAGATCTGTTGCTAGAGCAACATGGCCATCTTGTAGAGCTTGCTTTGCTCTATCGAATGGTACTTTGCAACCTATTTAAAAATGAGAAGTGTATGATTTATTGCGGTTGGAATTCAAAACCTGCATTAATTTCCGGACAACCTAATATTAGGGTGTCTCATAATTTTCTCATACCGTTTTTACTACAACCGCCATCTTTTTAAATCTTTCCTTCATCTAATGTGGCTTGAGTAATCATTCGATAAGGCAAAGCAAGCTCTATCAAAAGTTTGTCCAAATTGCATCCCATGTGAAGTTTTGAGCTGAAATCTGATAGTAGTCGAAAACGAATTTTTCTGTCAAAAATAGTATCTCCGCCGATTGCACGTTTTCCGAATTGTCTCCATGGCTAGAAATAAAGAAATGAATGGGTAAAATGGCAAACTCCGCCCCCAGACGTCTTGAGCTCCTCCCACGCATATGATCACATGGCTTATACATACAGAAGTGCGATCATGTTTTGTATCCTTGGTAGGTGTCCCAGTTCTCGAGAAATACTGATGTTTAGGGTAAAAATGGTAAAAATAATGAGACACCCTAATACATTCTCATAAAGAGAACATTTATATTATTAATAGTATTTCTTCTCAACGAACGTACGTATTTCAATTCATGCCAATCGCAGAGGCGAATCGTGGCAATGAATGCATAAATTAAATTTGTGATTTAAGAAAAATTCAGCTAAAATTAATTTTTTTGAATCAATCGAGTATCAAGCTAAGCAAGTGGCAAAACCATCATATTATGTTAGCCAGTGTCTTAGGAACACTCAAACTGAAAATGCTTCACTTCATGTAAAAATTTGAAAATCACTATTTGATGTAAAATCATCTCTTTTTTTTTGAAACAGTGAGGACCTAAAGAAAAGAAAATGACTCAAGAAAGCAATTCAAAGAAATCGCTGTCGCTTTCTGAACATATGAATGCAGAATGGTTGGGTATATAAACGTAATCAGCTTGAAAGAAACTTCGCAAACTGGCGATGAAAAGAAATGCATGACGCGTCAGGCATCCATCAATTTTGGTTAACATTCATATTCTTGATTCTTACTATGAAGAAGGTAGCTAAAACTTCATTTTGAAGCTGAAAAAACCTTTCGTCCGGCATTCACACTAATCTCTTTGATAGTCTCATGTGCTTTTCCAAGGGTCTGACTATGGGAGAGGAACCAAATGTCAGCCGATCAAAATTTATAACAATTTTGGTGTGCTTGAAGCACTCAGACTGTCTTGGTCAAAATTCATTGCATGAAAATAACATTAGATTTGTTCTGAAAAGTCTTCGAACTGTTCAGCAAGCATCGCTCATTATCGATAACGAGTTGGCATCCCGGGTTCCACGCCGTTCTGGAGCCAGTACATCGTGCTTGATCGTTCATATAGCGAAACCTGCCCTTCTTTGATTTCGACTCGTCTTGGGTTCGCTTCTTACCGCTCTTAACATATTTTGATGACCAGCAGATCAAAATGAGCTTTTCCGCTCATCATTCATGACAATGGGAAATGTACACAGATACACAGACCACAGATTTTTTGCTTTTATATAAAGGGATAATATGTTATTCCCCAAATGCTTACCCGATTGCAAGCGATAGATTGGCGTTGACTGAAATGGCTGACACCATCGAAGGGCGCAATCAAAAGCATCGGACAGCAGCACGTCAGATGGTTGATCCTTGTTAGTCGCGCTCCGATGCACAGCAGAGATCAGCCCTATGGAATGGCATGGGCTCGGGTACCACGAAATGGCATTGTCTTCATTTCGCGCTAGGTCTGACGGCAATGTCTGGGTAAAATCTGTGTATCTGGAATTCTTATGTGGAGACTGTTTGGGAAAGTTTGGGTAAGCAGTTGTGCAAGCGGCAGCTCATATTACTCTCTTTTTTTTGAAAATCGAAGTTTATACTCATGTCCAGGGTTCGGCAAGAGGTGGCTAGTTGAAAATGCAAAAAACGAAGTCCTCCGTGTTTTGCGTTTCATGAAGTCCCCTTTGACCCTAGACCATTATCCTAAAAAATCTCCAAAAAAAACACGAATAAAAAAGTCGCAAATATTGTGTCTTTTCGGCCGCAAAAACGAAACCCCTTCTGCTTTTTGTCCTAAAGCGATATCCAGCTTGTTTATAAGCCGCCTGTCCGAGCCTTGCTCATCCAGACGGTACTTCTACCGTATTCAAAGTCCTGGAGCCCGGTATAGGCTGAAGTTCAGAGTTGAATTTCTTGTTCATGAGTAATTCATATGAGCTGACACTTGCAATGGCTTGGCTGAGGCCTTTCAATCAGAAGTCTCAGATTCCAGGATCCAGACGAGCCTGGAATTGAGTAATTTATTATTATTAATTAATTTATTATTAATTTATTATTACTATTTATTAAAAAATTGAGTAATTTATTTATTTTTGGTTGGAAGAAGGGTTAATCCAACATCACAGCAATAATTTAGTTATGAGCTAAAAAGAGTGCTGGCTAACTTGTCGAAGGCCGATTTTTGCATCTGCATATGAATTTGTGAGAAACTGGCAGCTGAAAAGGTCACACCTCAGTTTTAATCCACTATGACAGTCAATTACGGCAATTATAGCCTCAGCCACGCTGCTCGTTCTTTTCCGCCTATTTTATGCTTATTAAAGCAACCCCTGCTATTTGTTTATTTTTCCACTACTCTTTTCCTCTCTGCTTTGTGCTCCCCTTCCATGCCTTCCATAAACGTTAACGAATCCATTGTGCGCTGAAAAAACTCGAGGTAAATCTCGATGGCTTCTCGTTATTGGCTAATATTGGCCGTGTTTATTAGGCCATCCCCGTCTCTCTGACTGCCACATGCACATCCTATCCTATCCAAACAATCTGCTCTGATCTGCTACGAAGGTCAAACCATTTCGCCAGATTTGTCATTTGAACAGCTTTGGATGCTACTGTGCTTGTAGCCTGTTAGGTGTCCTATGGGTCAAAAATTGCCCGAAATACTTTGGAAGGGTTTTGGTAAAAATCTGAACACATCGTTGTGCATACAGTATTACTAGTTTAATATATATAATAGAGTTTATGGAGACCAAAATCAAACTCCGAAATGTTAAGTTGGCTAAAAATATGCACTGAATTCAAGAACTTTGTAATTTTACAAATTGGCGCGAAATTAGGAATAATTAAGAAATTAAATGGAGACTATAGGTGAAAATAGGAAAAAATAAAACAGTTGTAGTAAACCGCTAGCAATGGCTTCAAAGAAATGATTTTACCTTAGTGTCCTCTCTTTTGATCCATCACCTTCTGAGAATTATAAACATATCAGATTTGTGCGCTCTGCTTTCTCCATTTCTTTTTACTCCGAAATGGCAATCTTAGCAACAAATGCAACTACTCTGACCACCTCCGTTGGTCTATTTTCAGAAGGTACCTGCTTTCGTCGCGGGACTATACTACAATTGTTTGCGACGATGCTTGTGGCCAGACGATAATTCTTAATTGCAGGGCAATCAATCTCGGGGAACGTAGTGTTTAAACTGAAGTTTGGAACGCTGGCAATGCCGGACAATCTTCATCCGCACATTTTTCACTCCCCCCCCCCCGCCTCCATATGACGACAGGGGGTAATAATGATATTGACTCTGACAGGCTCTAAGAAAATGCCTTGTCAGCAGATGACGTTCACTCTTCTAGCGTTTCGCCCTTGTTTGCATTAGACGCGTCCTTTATAGGCTCAGATGGTGGGGATTATTGTAATCCATAAAGATTACGAGGGCAACCGAGGGTTGAAGCTATTTGGCCATCCTATCGGTGTTGGTTGTGTTGCTTTTTGCCCGGGTATCTCTTGACATTTATATTCATGAACCTTTCACAGTCGCGCGTCAGTTGTTGTCCCCCGTGGGAATTTTTGCTAATAAACCGTCACGATTGGTATAAACCCGCTTGTCACCCCAAAGCTCACATAGAATTAAGATGTAAAAATATACATGGCATATTAGAATATCTTAAAGGCCTTGAAATGAAAATATATTACATACATAAAGTAGGTAGTAATATGCGCGATGAGGAATTGAAAAAAATGTACAAAAATCCAAAAAAATTTAGGCTGATAAAAGGCATGGCAATTTTTTTCATATGAGGTGGTGCCATATGGCGAGCTACCTCACGTTTAAAAACAAGGTCGTAACATTCTTCTCCTCACAAAATGTTTGACTTCTTTTAAATAACTATCATGTACATTTTGAATCCCTTTTACAAGTTCCTTTACCATCTCGAGTTCCCTTCTTTCTGCTTAGCTGTAGCCTCCCGAAAACTACGAATGGTTTCGCAATCCTGCTCCAATCGCACTATAGTGCGCGCCAAGGCCAACATGCAGCCATGGCACAGATATTCATGGGACTTTTATAGTTAGTTGTTGTCCTCCGTGGGAATTTTTGCTAATAGAAGGGCTTGCCACCCCAAAGTTCAGCTCTGGTAGTAGTTCCCCTCTCCACTCCTCCTTCCCCAACCTCCCAGCGAGTGCCTGGCTCCTGTCACACAATCTTCGTGTAATGTTTTGATAGATATGCAATCGGTGAAGGATTTTCGCCGAAGGGCTTGTCAGACCGGCTACAAATGAATTTGAAATCGGCTTGTGATGGGCCGAGAACAGCCGTGCTCGCTGGTGGATTCCAATGTTTTCTCGCCACCAAATCCCTCTCATCACACTTGAACAGCTTCTTAGCCCCTTACGCGCATGCGTTGTTTGCACTTCCAGCACTTTTTTGTTCCCAGCTTTACCTCACTATTCAGCTTTTGTGCTAGAGAACTGAAGCAGGTCATGGTAATTATCTACTTGCTTTTGTTCTTACTTTTATTTACGAGAAAATCAAAGTACCAACAAAGCAATGGTTGTTTCAGAAATTTCTGTTGAACGATGAAGCAACCATAAATTTCCTTGCAAAGTCACTGGGGATGTCTATGAGAATTACATTTGATTTTATTCAAATAAAAATATGCTAACCCTTCCACAATTGGGGAAAATATGGGACGCAACAACAAGTTATCATGGTCCGTGGACTATCCACCTACACTTCTACCCAAGAATTCTGAACACAGAACCTCTTAACGCAGAATAAATTAGACATGGACCGAATATTTTACCAAGTTATTAAGACATTCGTACCCTCTAATTTGTCGACTTTCTGATGTGCACATCCTCAAACCAGGATAGATCTGCGCAGATCTTGAAAACCTGAACAAACACGACTTCATTCATAATTTTTTCTTCTAAGTGCTTGAAAACTGGTGCTTGTACTCTTTCATCAGAACATCAGCTAGCCGGACCGAGGTGGGCGGGGGGGGGAGAGAGATAGAAATAGGTCAAATTTCTAAAAGTGATCGAATGAATGGGTTACTGAATTGTGCAAATGACAACTTTTTATTAGGAATTGATTCTTTCTTGCATTTATGGAAATTTAAGGCTTTGTAAGAATAAGTTCCTCTTTCCAAAATTTTTGGTTGTGAGTTTTTCAAAATTCCAGAAGTAATTTGGACGTTTTAGAGGGACTGGCTGGCGATGCTTCAAAAAAAACTTCAGCCCCGTTATCCTCCTTTCTCTCCCTCCCACTCCTCTCCTTCGAAAAAAATCGTCATATTATCAATCTTAACCAAATAATCATTGATTTTATTGCGCTTTCGCTGTTTTCCTTTTCCTAGGGATTATGTCGCTGTATGGGGGCGAGGAGGGGGGAGGGGTGGGAATGGGTAGCAAATTTTCTGAAAATTACTTACAATGATTATAAAATTGTGCAAATGACTTGATTAATCTTGTGAACAATTAGAATAATTTCAAAATTCTTTAAAAATTCAAATTAGCCTTCTAAAAAAATTTCTAGGGGGACCTGGACACCGCGACGTTCCCCTTTTCTAATTTAGGGGTTATACACCCGCAAAAATTTTGGGAAGCATCCCAAAAAATTTCGTGCGTGACCCGTGGCTAACGCCGCCCACCTTCATTTGAAAATTTTTTGTCGCCCTTCCCTCCTCCCCCCCCCCCCCGCCGACGAAGTTCTGCGACCGCCATTGCTCTGTATGTGTTATATCAACTTTGTAGCACGTCTTAGAGCGTATAGAGCAAATAAAATTGGCCTAATACAATATATTAGGTTGTCCCGAAAGTTTTGTCGGTTTTTTCCATCGCTCACTAAAACCCACAGAACATCAATTCAAGGAAGATCTAGGTATCATTTGAAACAGATTTTCATCCTCTTTCTTACAGCTATATTTGCTCTCTGATCTATCCTGTCTTCGCAATGTTATCGCCATGGATTTTTGAGCAGCTCAGCAGTAACCCCAAATCTTTTCTGAATTTTAAAAATTTTTCTCCTACTACTTTCGAAAAGCGCTAATAACTATTATGTAGAGCCATTTTTCGGCTACATTATACTTATTTTAGATTACGTGGGTCACGCTTATCAAGTCCTAAATAATTATTTGTTTTAAAAAACACCGCTTTTTGATTACTCTACCACGTAAAATGAATTCCAAAAAGCTGCTTTTTCAAAACAAATCAAACTTGAATGTGTTTCAAAAATAATGTTTATTAGCAATCAAGTTTCAATTCGCAAAAATTCTAGAAGCTTTCATGTTTTTGCCGCAGTTGGTGTTCCATGGTTTTGCGAGAAATCGAGACCTCCGAAAAAATAATTCTTTGAAGCTAGAAACAGCAACCTAGAGGAATCTAAAAACATTACCGTATAGCCCGAGAATTGTTCTATTTGTGCCATGCTTAGTCCTTTCCAAAACTTTGGAACAAAATTTTTAAAAATTAGCCTAACTCTGAGCAGATAAAAATGACGAGTGAAGATTTGTTATCAAAATTACAATTATCAAAAAAACCATACAGGATCTTGGCTTCTAAAAGTAACCATAAGAGAGAGAAGGAAAAGCTGCATCGAATGCATTTTGAAACTCATTCAGGTCTTCATTGTGCTTGGTTTTATAGTAGTTCGAAAAAACCGACAAAACTTTCGGGACAACCTAAAATAAAAGAGCCCACTGTAAAATGAAAGGAATGGAGGTTGTAGGCGAATTTGTCCCTTAAAGCGAACTTTAGCTTTTTTGAAAACATAATCTTCAAAATGTGGATCAGCTTGTGCTTTTTGCAAAGTTCACCCATCTTCCTAGGCCAAATAACATCCCAAACACTGCTATTCTCGTGCCATCTTCGAGAAAATTCTTGGTTTGTGTATCCAATAAAGCCTGATAAACTGCAAAGCGAAGATGCAATATTGCCGCCATCATTTTCGTATTTTACAGCCTGCTAGCTGGCTTTTGAAGAGCTAGGTAAATAAACGAAGCCTTGTGCGTCTAAGTGTTTTGCTCGGTATTGAGAGGGAATTTCCAGCTTTTTCACGAAATTCGCGCACTTCGCGATGTGGAGTCATTTTTTATCGGCATCTAAGAGTTTCGCATTAATCTCATGATTCTCAGTGTAAGCAAACGCTTTGTGGAGAAAACTCAACTTTTTCATGGGAATTGGGATTGGGTAAATTTGCAAAGTTCAGTACAGTTTACTTAGGTTTCTTCTCTGCTTACTCATTCGTCTTTTTTCAGCGCGAAGCTGTCATCTTTTTCTAAGGTTTTTGCATCTCTTCTTTCTATTTTTCCAGACCCAAAAACATAATTTTGCATGTTATTGCAGTCATTTTTACAAAGTATTTTCGCAAGGGAAAGACTTTCTGAGTTGGTCAATAGCCGATAGAGTAAAATAGCGATTGTGGTTGTTTGTTCTATGCTGTCAACAAAATGGTCCCGAGAACTCAAGTATAAAATAGACGGAAGTATAAAATGAGTATAAAAGTATAGAATAAAAGGATACACTCATGCGTATATTTTTGTTCTTTATCTACCTATTTGTTTATTTGTTACGTTTCGCGTATGCTAAAAAAAACTTAAAAAGAAGAATTATGTACAACCGGGAACAAGTCGATGGAAATGCAAAACAACCATGAAAATCTTGAAATTTTGACATAGATTTTTTATAACACAAATCTACTCTTTTTCTTTTTCTTTCAGGGTTCTTTTCTTTAGCTTCAAACCAATTAGTTTCCTTGGACCTAGAGCAAGTTTAGAGGAACAAAATTAAAGTCTCACGTGCCCGTTTTTCCACCAATAATTTTTTACGCCCCGATTCCACCGTTTCTTCTCCTCGCTCTCTTCCATTCTCTTTTTGTTCAGGTGTTTATATCAAGAAACCTCCAACAGCCACTCTTTGGCAAATTTATCCCTAGGGAATTCTGTTGACCCAGCTCTTTTGGCTCGTGGGCTTAGCAAGATTAGGTGTTTTCACAATGGGCAAGTAAAAATGTTCTTTAGTCGAATGATTGAATCGAAGAATAAAAACGCTAAAAAAATCTGTTCGCAATTTTCAAAAAATCTTTTACACCGTTTGTTATTGTGGGAGCATGTTTCTACCGTATTAATAACATTTGGTCTTGTATATACAATAAATAAATACAATGTCAAAATTCTATATGTATCGAAAAAAATTTGATTGTGCAGATGTCAATTCAAGTTGTGCTGAAGCGATACAATTATCAAATAGATCATATGAATTTGGACTTGGACCATGGCTTATTTGAAGCTTTCCAAGAAATTTCCACATGAACTGCCCATGCCAGTTTTACACAAATTTCAAAAAAAGATTTTCAGAAACTGTTTGAACCCCAGCTATACAAAATTATCCTATCACTACTTCTCAGAGCTCAGTTGTAATGCTGTCACGCTGAAGTAATTAAGCGAGAACTTTCTGGAAGTTGTAGTGCTCATAATGCTAGTCACGACCTTTTTTGTAATTTTGCAAAGGACAGCTTTCAAATGCATTCATGAGTTTTCTTGCTATTTTTTTCTTGCTCCAAATGAGATCGGCGCAAACGTGCAGACGACTAAATGGGAGACGCTAGTCCTTTAAGTCTTTCGCTATCATAGTCGTTCGGAACATGGTGTTTTATGGCCGGAGCTTATAAAAGGATTTGGCTTCAAGCTTATGCACATTAGAATGTTAATTATAGTTTCAAAACGGTCAGTTCTGGGCTGATTTACCTTGACTTCAAGATGATTACGGTAGATTACTAACATAATAACAAATTTTCTGTGCTAATAAGCGTCATATTTTCTAGGATTCGGGTGAAAAAGAGGTTGGTAAAATTTTCTCTGAGGGGCATGGTCAATACTCTTTTCGTTAAAAAATTTTGGATGCTTCCTAAACTTCAGCGAGTCCATAAAAAAAGCAGAAAAATGTTTTTAAGCTTGATGAAATTTTTACAAACTAAAGAACCATTTTTGATCGTTTGCGGAACTTTGCAAATGAAGTACATACATCACTCCTGAAATCTTCGAAATCCATTCGCGAAAAGGACACCCGAAAATTCCTTTAACCCATCTCTTTACCCTTCCGCCCGTTCAACTACTTTTGTCTTAGTCTCCATGAAATTTTGTTTTATCTTTTGATTTTTATAATTCAAGAAACATCATGGAGTATGGAAGTCAAGCTTGATACAAAATGCATGCAGTTTGGAAAAGACGTTGTGTGGAAAAAAGGTATTTACACTCCTTAGCGACATCTAGAATTGTTTGATGGGAGGGACGGGAGGGGCAGGGGGGGGGGAGGAGTAAGAGCCTTTGCTTTTCTTCGTACATGCACACTTGAAAGAAAATCTCTTGTCAAAGAATGCATGGTTTTATGATGTTCAACTCTCTCACTTTTGGCCTGCTCTCACTCATTTCGAAATACTATATCAAACCAGCCAAAGATTTTCTTCGCTTTTCTTTTTTGATAAAAATTGAAAGCGACACACCTGGCTGTTTTATACTGAGCTTGGTATTATTTTTCTGCTGACACTATTTATCTTTGTTCTCATTTCCGTTGCTTCGCTCCGTCTTTTCGATAATGATATAGCGAAATGAATCTTGTGTTTTCGGTAAGGATGTTTCTGAATTGGCTGTTTCGCATCTAATTAAAGAAAAAATGTGAAAAAATGCTAAAAATGATGCTGAAAAAAATGTGCTTCCTCAACTTCAACCATATTAAAAGAATTTTCAAAGAAAATACCATGTTTATCAGTAACTTCAGGCTGACTACAGCTGTACTTAATGGAGCGGAAAAAATGCAAAAGAAGTAAAAAAAACTCTAGTATTGTGAGGCCCAGTTTTTTTGCAGTCATACGATACGTATGTTTACGTGAGAGCTCTTGCCTTGGCAATTGTGATACTCTCGCGAGCACTATAATTTGCAAAAGGGGCAACGGCGTTCAGGCTTTTTTGGTGGGGAGTCGGGGGGGGGGGGGAGGGGCAGGTAGCGGGAATATTTGTTTGCAAGTTTCTGGGATACTTTCATGCTTTTTCTAAGGATTTTTAACGGCTACAGCTTCGAGAAATTTTTTTATACAGTTTTAAAAGTGAAGAATTTGAATGATTGTGCGAATTTATTTACAGGTTGAAACAATTTATTCATTCTCTTATTTTTTATTTATAATATAAGTCTAGATTTTACTTACCTTTGCGATTCGCAATCCATTCTGGGGAAGGGGGCACTGAAATGGGGATTTTCCTTCGCAGTAGAGTATATCATCTATTCATCTTCTGAAGAAATGTACAAATCCGATTGCTTATTAGTAGTCATCTCGAGGTACTAGTGGTTTTTTCCGCATATTTGCGCTAATTAATGTGTATCCTAGCTTTCCTTGGGGAGCGGGTGCTGTCGAATGTGTGTGCTTGCCCTTTAGCCCAGTGGCTCTTCAGTGCTTTTTTTCGAATCCTCACGGGTCCCACTCCTTCATTCCACGACCCCCCTTGCTGCTGCTGCTCTCTTTCATGCCTTCATCTTCCGTTCCATCGTCCCTTCGACGAGGCATTTCCCCACTCCCCCTCCCGCCGTTGTCTATTGTGTCGGTGGGGGTTGGTCGAGCGAAACATCAATACTTCGCACGTTTTACTCCAACTTACTACTCCCATATCTGAAAGATCCCCTTGACATCCACTGACATTTAAGTCCCTCCTCCACTTACGCTCCTCCACGTGCATGCACAAATTCTCATAAAACTCATAGCGCTTAGTCTGCTGCTATGGTCATAGCCATGGTACATTTTTGGTATATTTTTCTAATTATTGTACGCTTGAGATCCTTTATAAGAGATGTCTAACAAGGAAGAGATTCTAATGACTGTAGGACATATGAAATAAACTATTTATGGTGGTATCCTGAGGTACTAGTTTCGAATCTAAGCTTCATATCTGCAGACTCATTTTTCGAAAAAAAGTCCTAAATACTCTTTGTCATACTTTGCTTGGTTCAGAATAAAATCATCTTCAGTGTCCGCGCTACCTAATCATTTTACAGAAGTTCATTTGATAAGATTTTAATTGTGTTGCACATAGACTGATTTTCTAATAGTAGTAAAGAAAAGGACAAGGCATACTCAATATATCTAATCTTTCAAAATAATATGCTTAAGAAGGTCATCTTAAATTTTTCAAGGAAATATTCCGCAACGTACAGCTTTGTAATCAACTTTTCAAGTGCATCCCACATTTCACCTTCGCCCATGAATTCCTCATTGTGTAAGCCTCATCCATTTGGTACACCTGTTTGCTAGTTTTTGCGAATGCAGTTCCTTTTGAAAAATACGGCTATTTTTAGGCACTAACATTTCAAGACATTTCTGAAGTCATTTCAGCAGATTCCAAGAATTTCTTCGTTGCCCTCAGGCTATAAGGTTCTATATGGCTGCTAATTTAACCATGATAATAATTAATAAATTCACTTTTTGTCTTATCACAGTTCGAAATAATTTTTTCCACACACGATGGCGAAGCGTGGCAGACCAGGAAATCTTTGCCATATAAGAATTGCAAATCCTTTTTTCTCTTATCTAGTTATAATTTTATTAAGAAATGGGGACTCCAAACTGAAAAAAACTTGGTCAGATCCAGTTTTTTTGAAGGAGTTTTGGTATATTATATCGTTTCTTCTAGCATATATTATTGCTATCAACTAATACATCCATCAAAGGCAGAAAATGAACCTTCATATAAATTTTATTCTATTTTTTTCGTGAAACTGAGGACAAATGTACCAAGTACTTTTGATCACACTAATTTTTGTTCATTTCTTCAAACATTAGTAATATATAACATATCAGATTACCATCCAATAAGAATGAATCATCTACAAAATGATCTGTGAAGGAATCCGATTAGAAGAGACTTCTGCCGAAGAATTATTGAAGCGAAACCATATTTTGGCCATTCCACCGCAATAACTCGAAAAATTGAACTTTCGCTTTTTTTAGAGCCACGTTTGCTTTTCAGCACTCTAGTTCACCGCTCTGCAAGCTTCTTTCGATTCCATGAACCGCTGCGTTGTGCAAGCCAGACTCAGCACATCTCAAAAGAGTTCTGATCCAATTATTGCTAACCAGCCCCGCGGGACTTGTCATTTCGATACGAGAGACTCTTCTCTATTTCAAATGCGATAGACTTCATTGAAGGATATTCAATGATTCTTTATGTTATTGCCTTTTCCTTGCATTTCGTAGCCGAGCGAGTGAGTGACGGCAGAAAAAGGGGTGGAGTGAAGGAGAATATGGAGAGTGCCTTGGTCAGCATTACTTTATTAAAACATGCTCGATAAGTTTCTGCTTTTTTAGCCTTTGATAAGCTTGAATAAAAAATCAACAAAAGTATTAGGTTGGCCCGAAAGTTCTTTCGCACCATTTTCAAAAATTCATAACTCCCGGTTCTTTTGACCGATTTACATGTTTTCATTACATCTGAAAGAGCAATTCATTCTCTTCATAGCGGTTCCTTTATCGGCTTTCTCTTGAGCATAGATTGCGTAGATAGGAGCGATAGAAGAAAACTAGTCAAAATTCGAATTTTCTGTGTAGGGTCATAAAAAATCTAAAACTTGCAGTAAAATTTGGAGCAGTCAGTATTATAGGTTCTGTTACCTGTTCTTTCTATCAGCGCAAAGTTTGCGCTGATTGAGCGTTTCTATGAAAAATTACGATTTTCCTGAAAAATGCCAAAATAAATCAAATTCGCCCTTTTGCATTGCTTGCTCGAAAATCATAACTTTTCATAGAGACGCTTAATCAGCGCAAACTTTACACAGTCAGAAAGAGCAGGTAACAGAACCTATAATACTGACTGCTACGATTTTTGTTGCAAGTTTCCGACTTTTTTATGACCGTACACGAAAAATGTGAATTTTGACCAATTTTCTTCTATCGCCCTATCTATGCAACAGATGATCATTGGTACGCATCTAAGATGTCGTTATAAAGAGCATGACTTACCCTTTAACATAAAAGTAAAAGCAATCGAATCGGTTGGAAAAATCAGAAGTTATGAATTTTTAAATTTGGTGCGAAAGAACTTTCGGGCCAACCTAATAATTTTTTGTAGTATTGCATCCTTACCAATTTTTCAGTTCAGAGTGTGTAAATCACATAAGACTTTAGAGAAAAAATTCAAATTCTAGATTTTAGAACTTCCTTTTCCTCTCATAATGTTACCTTATTTAGCGCACAAACATTTGATTCTATAAGAAGCTTCTCCTAAATTAAAACATAAGAAATGTACCGCAATATTACGTCTTCGCTCACTCTTTCAATTAAATAAGTTTGAATCATCACAAATCACAAAAATTCAATGAAATTATCAACTTTGTGTAAGAACATATAATTCATTCTTTTAGCCTACGAGTTTCAAGGAAAGTTGCACTATTCTAAATTTAGTACAAATCCTGTTGATCCTGCGAAAAAAAGATTTCTGTATAACTGAAATAAAAATTAACCCCAATATCATTTGCTGTTTTAATTTTCAAATAATTTTTGAACAATTAAAAACCACTAAAAATTGCCCAAAAGTAGACTCAATCAATTTTTAAACATTGCTGAAGCTTTCTTTTCACATTTTTCATTAATGTTGTCCTTTCATTCCGATTGCAAATTTTGTAAATTGTATAATTTTGAGCATTTTTCAAAGTAATTTTTGTTTGGATTTGTAAACAAACACAAAAAACCACTGCGGACCAACATCAGACTCATTCTCTCATTGCTGAATTGTTCTTCAATCTTCCTCATTGCGTTTTATTACGCGTAAACCAAATTTTAAACGAATCAATTATAGATTTTAAAATTTGTAGAAGCTAGATTTTCTTCTCAAAGGCCAATTCTAACAAAGTATAGCTGCCATGATACTAGTTTTTGCAGTCAAAACTCGAAGTTTGATGTGAAATTTTGAGCTTTTCTGAAAAATGAGCAGCTTATGATTTTTCGCTTTTCGTTCCTCTTCCCACCGCAAAGCAGCTTTAGCAGCATTTTGCCAAGCAAAAAAGCAGAACAAAAGTCTGAAAGGATGAGACGCTTTGGCACATTTACTTAATAGCTTTTGCAGCCTTAGTTCAGAATACTTTGGGATTTTGAATTATCAAAGTTGCTTTTCGTATTACGTAAACTTCTAGATTTTTTGCATTTTTCAACATATTGAAACAAAGCGAAAATGTACTTGCGTTGCAGTAGTTTTTTCATAACATTTGAGTGAAAGCTGTATCGAAGCAGACAATGTGAAACGACATGCTAAGGACAATTTCTCATACGAATCGCTAAATTTGAAATGTTTTTTCATTGAATGTGGTGTTTCTTCTATGGCAACAGCAGAATCTTATGTTTTCTGCGACTTGCCCAGAGGTGTTCGAGAACTCAAAAATTGCATTTAAAGGGGATTGGGACACTTTTCGCAACTGCTTTTTCCCCCTCTCTAGGTAAGAGGTCGACTGGTCAAAAATTGAGCTGACCACCTAGGAGAGAGAATTTTTTAGAAAGTTAAACCCATTCGAATAATCTATATTCATAATTACGATTTCTCACGTCCTTTGGCTTACTACATAAAATAAATAATTTTAGTATAGACAATTTGAATATATGGATCTCTTGTGTGAGGATTTAGAACTTCTTTACTATATTACTGTGGAAGCAAGTGCTTATATGAATCACCCATGGCCAAAATGTTCAACTCAGAATCCTCACCCAGTACCGTAGTCCTTGCGAACGCACTCATTAGCGAGTGCGATACTGGGTAAAGGTCCTGAGTTACATCTTTTGGCCGCAAAAGGAGTGATTTTTTATGCTGCCCAGACGTCACCTTATATGATCCACTTGTGATCAAAGAGTCCAACTCTGGGCTCCTCCCGAGTACCTTACTCTTTAGGATCAGCACGCTCTAATATGGTAAGGGCAAAAAATTTCGAGTTGATCTTCTTGCTATGAATGATCCAAGTGAGCTGTAGTTTGGGCAATGATTTATCTGAGATTTTATAAACAAATTCTGTCGGAGAAACTCAGGCACTAAAATTTTGCTTGGCACCTGCTTCTGGTTCAGTCACCCAGGACATTGAGGCTTAAGCGCTGTAGTACCCCATGTAAAGAAGCTTGTAGGCCACATTTGAGTATGAACGTAGCAAACTGCTGTCACCATTTCCCCTCTCCTCCTCCCCCCCCCCCCTCCCTTCTCGCTCCAGTTTTTGGCTTCGCACCTTGACTGCCTCAGCGGATCACTAGTGTAGGGCCGTTTGTTCTGAACGACTATAGCCATCCAGACAACGAGCGATTGTGCGCGTAAAGCGAGAGCATTGTACGTGCTCAACTGTGTGTGAAGTCGTTGTGTGCCACACATCATCGTCTGTTTTTTCCGGGCCCAATCAACAATCCATAAGCAGTTGCCCAGACGTTTTTAGCTGTTCATCGTACAACCAATGACTTCTGCCCTTTGCTGTAATGCTGCGCAATCGGAATGAGCCGGAAAAAATATGGTGAATGGAGTTCGGGTAACAAACAGCTGGGTGCCGTCTGTCTTAGCGAATAGGGTAATGAATGAAAAAAGGTGGGATTTTGAAACTGCGAAGTTGGATCCGCGGACTAAATTGGCGTTTTTCTCAATTTTTTGTCATCATCTAGAGGAATTTTCGCAGAATTAAGCTTTACGTTTCACGCGAAGTTGCGTAACGCAGAAAAACTTTCTTTTTATAGGGCTTATCAAATTGAGTGTCGTTTGCACCAACATCTCCGTCTTCGCATTGGACTCTGCGTCTTTTCCGCGGCACGTGTTCCCTAATCACTTCCAATCGCTTGAGGCTCCCCTTTCCCACGCTCGCCCTAGGAAAGTGTTTAGAGAGCACACGGCGGAAGAGACGCAGAGTCCAGCGCGAAGATGGAGATGCTGGTGCAAGTGACACTCAATTTGATAAGCCCTATACCTCGACATATCTATATTTTGACCCAAGAACTCATAATACATATATTGCAAATAATTTCGCAAGGGTTCAAAAAACTGCTGCTTGAGCTTTCTATGTAAAGATTGGAAAGTTATGACCAGGGTTGAGCGTGCAGTTAGGCGCGCCCGACCTGGGGGGTCGTATTGAGGGTAAGACTGAGGGAGGAGGTCGTAATTAAGAATCGAATTTGTTCAGTTGGGGAGACACTACGAAGGTGAAGAAGAAATGCGCTAGTTCGGTGGATCGCAATCACCTAAAGGAATGACGGTCGTTAACAGCATACTGATTGTTTCCACAATCGAAGTTAGCCAAAATTTAATCTTCGTATTTTACCTTGACAGATCATGAGGTCGACAAGGAAGCTTGCTGTGTGAAATGCTGAATCCTTTCCGTAATCAGCATGTCAAATTACCTCTATGCGCTTTACAAACCATAGCCTCTGCATTTTCTAGTATTTCTCAACGTCCAAAAAACGTGATTTTTTGGTTTCAAAAGTGAAAAATGTAATCTTTTCTATACTCGCAACAAGGTAGTGTTCACTACAAGCCTGTGCTACAAATCAGGCTTCATATCGTTTTCAAAGAGTAAAGTAAGAAGCGCTGCCAAAATTCCAAGCGGCACGTTCTTCACATTGAGTGCTTCAACTCCTCGGACTAGCACAAGGCCGAAACAAGTCGACTCAAGCTCAAACACATATGGTTGAATCTTCGAGGGTTGAGCTAGCAAATCACATAGAACTTGGGTAGAAAAGCTTCTTCGGAAATAAAGTTAATGGGGTAGGGCGCAACCCCTCAAAAGGTCAGGCCGCCTGAGCTTTTGAGGGGTTGCGCCTGACCCCATTAACTTACCTTCAATATTCAAAAATCGCCCCTTTTTTAGTAAGATTATTGGAAGCAAAGCCTCTTCTTGCTATATTGAAAATTTGGAGCCAAACACTCCATCGCTGCGAAAATTATAGCTCTGAAAAGAGGGCTATCCAGATTTAAACAAGTTGCGTGTGGTTGTGCATTCGCAGAAAGTCGGGCCTACAGTATTCAAAAAATAGAAACCTGCAGTGAAGGCTGGTCTTCTTCAAAAGGTAACACTCTGAGGACGTGGAGGTGAAGCGGAGAGGTCGTTTAGGGGCTTTCACAGGGGGGGAGGTCGTTTTTGAAGGACATGTGCCTGACCTCTTGCTCAACCCTGGTTATGACTGAATCATTGCCCAAGCCGCAACTCATATGCTTCATTCGCAACCGAACAACTCAACTTTGAGGTTCAGCCCTTACAGTACTCTTACCGTATCCGAGAACGCTGACTGGTCCACTCAAGGTTAGTGTTTGGGCCAGACCTGAAAGTCAAATATGGCTACGAATGAATCACATGAGCTGCTACTTGGGCAATGTTTTTGTCCAAGGGCTCTCATCATTAAGTTGGCTGATGAATATCTCGTATTGAAGTGCAAATAAAATTCAAGCTCAATTTGTTTTCCTTTCTTGCTTTTTATGAATTTGAAGAAATCTGGATTTTCTAATTCTTTTCACTATTCTCATCAAAAAGATCATCTCTGTCTCAAACATTGTCAACCAACTGAATCTCAATTATTCCTCCTAGGAGATTGAGCATTCATAAAAAATTTCTTTAACATGCATTTCTCTACAAACCATGAAAAAGCAAATGATATTTATCGGCTAAACAGAATTCAAAAATGTTCAGGCACCCATATTTGCCTGGGCACTTCTTTCATATGAAAATTATTTTCACTTTTTTATTTTTTTTCATCGTCTTTAGCACATGCATCAACTTTTGCCTCGCTTACAACTCATTACCAAGGTTACTCCCCAAAGAAAATTGTAGTACTATTTGTCCTTCGTAAAATGCTCGTTATAAGTGTCTGCAGCTTTCATATACTTATTGAGATCCATCAGTTTCAATGTAAAGCACTCCATTATGTAAGAGTGGTGCTTTATGAGCTCATTTCTCTCAACTTTTTGTCTATTGATGATCTTGAAACGAGTGTCAAGACACTAATTCTGCAAAAAATAACGCAAAACTACAGATTTACGATTCTCTCGACGATAGTCAACTCTTGAATTTCAATCTAATTGCTCTCGTATGACAACTATCTGTACACTAATAATACCCAAGAGTATTTATAAGAGGATCCGCTACTGTATACGCAGTCATAACAAATGTTTTTGTAGTTGTAATAGACCGAAATGGGGCATCCAAAGTTAGCAGATATCCCGTAGAGTTCAGACTGCTCCCGAATGGTTCCTCCACTATCGCATTTGCATACTAATCTCCTAGTCGAACATTACGCGCTACGTCCACTTGTTTTTCATTCCGGTCTCGGAGTGGGAAAGGCCAGAGATCGCTAAATGTCCGGAATCCCTCCATGATTCAATTCTTATAGAAGTTAATCCGTAATCCTGCTTTCTAACTACATCATACAGATTCCGTAGTCAAAAGCTGACTCATGGTAAGCTTTAGCATTTGTGGTGAATTCATAAATAATATCGTCGAGTCAGTAACTTCAATATGTGAGTTTGCACACTGTGCACGGTAAATGACGACACTCTTACTAGTAACTCCTTTGTGAAGCCTTTTAGCCCAGTGAACAGTAAAAATGAATACTAGTAGGAAGTATATATCTAATCAAACCGAAACAGACAAGAAAGCAAAGAGAATTCACTAAAATGCGCAGCTTCTAATCATAAATGTCGTCAAGTGGCGCGTATAGTGTGCAGTATGAGACTGCACACCGTCTGTGAGACCTCACGCCTACCTGCTGGTCACTATGAAAAGCAAAAGATTTGATGAAAGAAAGTAATGGAACAATAAGTTTTGCTTTTTGCAAGTATTCAAGCTGAAAAAAAACTGAAAGTCAGTCTTTGTAAGCACTAAATCGTGATATACCGCGCATACTGTGCAACATACAAATCATGTTACAAATGGCTTGACTGTATCCCTGCAATTTGCCTATCTGTTTCGCCTCGCAGCAATGTTTGTGCATAATCGAGCGCGCTTTCCGACGCTCATCCTTTGTTGTGTCCGATGTCGATGTCGAGGATCGAGGCTACATATCTCCTGCTTATTTGAACAACGTATCTCATTTGTTGAGCCCAATGAATAAGCTGGGCTCTTCATCCAGGAGAGCCGAGCGAGCCTGGCCGCCACCAACTCGGCCGCGCCTCCAGGGCTCTTTTTGCGGCTCGAGCGCCTCGTCGAGGCATTGTTCAGCAGCTTTGCTCATCTCATCACTTTCACAGACTTCCTTCCAGGGAATTCCTAGGCTCTTCACAGTGTCCATGCTCGACTAGGGCCTTTTTTGCCGCTCGCGGCCAAGTCCGCCGCGGCCAGCGGATCCACTCGTTCGCGGGCGCTTTCTGAAGTGCAAATGTCGCGAATTTCGATGTGAGCCGTTCCGACGACATGTCTCCTTTCAGCTCCTCGGAGATATGCGACATCGGCGCCGACAAAGGGGTTAAATCAATAGGAATTAGCATACATTCAAATAAGGGCCATCTTTGATGATCAATATGCGGATTTCGGCACTTTAAGGGATAACAGCGGATAGGCGCTTGCGCAAGCAAGTGCGGGTGGAGTGAGGGGGAGGGCTGTGGGAGGTTGGAGGGAAATACTAGGCCACTTCCAAAGTTCCGTTATTCTAACAAGCTATGAAGTCGATTCTAACTTCTATATTTGTAAACTAGGACATGTGGTCCTAATTCTTATTTCTTCAAAATAGCAGCTTAGTAAGACCATTCGTTTAATTGAATCAAATAAAAATAAATAATTGCATAATTTTTTTGGAATGAACTGTAGGCAATCGCGCTCTAGGGTAACTTCCACATAGTTCAGTCAATAATCTTTAGTTGTGATTTTTCGTGGAAGACATCCATTTTTGATATTCTATGGGTGAAATAACTTACACAATCTCTGGAGTCTAATTCTTGTTTCGGGTTGCGAACACTTGCAGTAGATCAAGTAAATCTTTTTTATATTTGTATTTATTGCATTTATATTGAATAAAAAGATTGTGATGGCTTGGAATATTCATGAGTAGATGCAACGTTATTTTATCAAATGTTGAAATAATCCAATAGCAATTTATTGGTAATTTATCACAGCTTATCCTTCGCAATATGGCAGTAATTAGAAAATTGGAGTGACCTCAAAAAAGCGAAAGAGGAAAATTTTTCGAAACTTTGATTCAAGGAAATCAACTTGCAAGCTGGTTGAAATAAAGCCTGGGCAAAATACTCTCTTTCATGACACTATAATAGATCTTGTAAAATGTTATTACATTTTGAGAAATGTTATTACATTTTGAGAAATGTTATTGAGACAAACACTCTACGAAGCAGGCAGGCGTAAAAATCCTACATATAGTGTAGCTGTT
This sequence comes from Cylicocyclus nassatus, assembly GCA_958299035.1. Taxonomy (NCBI): domain Eukaryota; kingdom Metazoa; phylum Nematoda; class Chromadorea; order Rhabditida; family Strongylidae; genus Cylicocyclus; species Cylicocyclus nassatus. The sequence continues at coordinate 41,508,101 of CATQJL010000316.1, read as the reverse complement.
GGATGGTAGCGATAAAATATAAATCTAACTAATTGCTCAAACGTCAAGTTTTGTTATATGATATTCTCTCCAGGGCCAGGTCTGTGCGGTGAATTTTTTTTTCTCTTTTTTGCTTTATCTTTTTTTTCTGCTGCAACCTGGCACTGGCGTATCATATAACAATTATTAACTCATTCCCGAATGCCAAGGTTTAGGGAAAAGAGGACATGGAACTTATTAACTGAAGTATGTACAGTCAAATTTTTGCCTTTTTAGCAACCGCATTTAGGCATTGTAAAAAATTCAATTTTTCTTCAAGCGATTGAGCAATACTTGTATCGAGATTGTTGACGTTATCTTATCAAATCTTATAAATAATCAATACAAATCTCTTTTTCTAAGTAACTTTTTCGTAGCAACAAGTATTGCAATTTAAATAAGAATTTTTAGACTGTACTTGATCAGAAATTCAATTCTTTTGGGTGCTTCGCACTCTGGAAATAATGTTGTAGGGGCTGTTTATTCTACCTACGTCTGAAGTACGATGACGTCAATCACAGATCAAATTTCGTGAGAAACAGTTTTGATAGATAACCCATCATTTGGAGCTAATTTATAGGTTTTCTTTTCATTTGTGGAAATGATTCTCAGAGGTTGTCACACAAGCTTTTTCATCGGCTCAGAAGCAAACATGTGTGACAAATGCTTGCAATATCATATAGTATGACTCCTTTTAGCCCTATAAAGCAATTCTTTCCGAAAAATAAGTGACTATAATACTCTCTATGTCAAGATATATTTCGAATTTATTGAAAATTGGACACCAATTACTGTGACAATTACAGTACTTGCAAAAATGCATTGTTTGGTTTACTTTTTCTGGAGAAAGTATCTAATCAAGCCTAAACATCACAGTTAAGGATTTCCTTGTGCTACTAATTGTACCTCTGTTGAATACAGCGATGTCTTTAGATACGGAGATTGTTCTCAACTTCACTTGAGTATTTAATTTTTAGACGAAAAAGTTTATCACAAAAGATTACATGTATTATGAAAATCGACATGAGATGTTTATGAAGCGTTTGCTTTGTATATAGGTTTCGTCCATTGTCGCGACTACGGAATTTCTTCCATACATTCATTTACCATCTCAGTCTCGGTCTTCCAAAAGGAATGGTTAGATAAAATTAGGGCGGATCTAAGAGAGCTCAACCTAAAAGAAGACCAAGCTTTGAATTGCAAGCTGTGGAAGAGACTCATAAGGGCAGCAGACCCCGAATAGAAGGAAAATTTTTTTCTTTTCTTATTGGGGACATGCAAAGATGATAAATAAATAAATAAATTCATTTAGATTTCTGTGCTTAACTCTGCTTTTTCAATTCAACTGAGCCGTTCCTTCGCCTTCTTCATCGTTCTACTTCTTTGAAAACAATGAAAGCCTCATCTTTTTCCAGCTCAAGTGAGAACCTACCCATAATGTCTTATAGCTTTCCAGCTTCTACAGCTATCCATAAATTTTTTTCTCAATTCAACTCTTCTTCCTATATGGCTGCTCAGATTTGGAATAATGTATATCGCATGTAGATTACTAAAGTACAAAGCATTTATCAGCCAAAAGGGAGACATCTTTGAAGGGGAGGGATGGAGGGGGTGTAGGCAAAAGTGCATGAAGAGAGACTTGATTTGTGTTGGAGCTTAGAAACGCTTTTGTCTCAGAATCAATGGAAAATGTATCCTAACTCCTGCAGTCTACGTATACATTTGCTTAATTTTTTTATATTACTTTTCTGATGACATTATCGCAATTTCAATTGCGTTAAGGGTTTCCTAGTCTACAAAGTTAGTAAAGCTATACCAACCGGAAATTATTGTTTCAGTTTCAAAAGTGCTACGAAGAAATTGCCTATCTTTTCGCAGAACCTAGCTCCTCCACTGCAAAGCTCCTTAGGAAAACCTGATTGTTCCCCTTTAACTAGAACTTTTTAAGTATCACTACAGGTACGTCGTCTTCGCTTGTGCATACCCTACTTTAACAGATTTCACTCTTTACAAGAGGCTACGATCGAGTTTTGGACTACTTGAAAACTTTGCAATGTTCTAAGTTTGGGGCAGGTCTCTCTGGGGGCACTTGATACAATCTTTTGTGGAGGCGCGGCTGCTTTGTTTACCATTTCAAGCTCACTTTAAGTAAGTGTAATACATCATGCAGTGGATTAGCGAAACAACTTTTATCTCAAGCCGAAGCGTTCTTGATTGAAGTTCCGTTCATGGGGTATTCTTGGTAACCTACAAAAATAGAGGGGGTATTCTGGAACCTTAAATAAGATGCAATAAAGATGTCCGTTCCAAACGATGAGTTGATTTCGCTTTTCTTATTGCAAAGAAGTTATAGCGCATTTTGACGATGGCGCGCCCGCGCGCGACACGCACGCCTCTTCCAGAACTCGCATTTTCTTGGTTTCCACTTCTAGTCGAATGATCTTTTGCTCACGTATGACTATTTAGACGCTGGAAGTGACTGAGCTGAACGTTGAGGTGATGCCTTCTTATACGAGCGTTTTATGCATCTGGACGCAAAGTCTGCAACAAAATCCATTGTCTCAATTTTAAATGAACTATAAGAAGCATTACACATTTTGATGCTTTTCGATATTCATGGAACAACTGCTGTAAATTTTGTATTACTAGAATGCAAAAGTCTTTCACCACTATTTTTCAAAAATTCGGAATATTTTCTTGCTCCAAAAATTTATTTGGTTTGCTCTATCGGATATACAGTCGAATCATTTCATATGATCTTGTGAGTCACTGCACATATTGTGCACCTTTGGCGTCCTCATCCTGGGTTTTAAGAACAGGCAGCCCTTCTGCTAAGTGTTTCCGATGTTTTCTTCATGCTTTTTCTCCTTTTTGGGTACCAATTTCTACAAAGTAATGTAAACGGTGACAATCGCTCGGTCTCTCGCGTTTTTGCGATTGTAATTTCATGATGAGGACGCCAAATGTGGACAGTGTGTTCAGTGACACACATGATCACATGAAATGATTCGACTGTAAACATGTTCCTTTTCAAAAAAATTATTTTTGTGAAAGTTATTAATGGTGTGCCAATTATACGAGCTGCCAAAAAAAACATCAACTTGTGAAAATTGAGCTGGGTCGAAATTCAACAAAAGGGCATGACAGAAACTTAGCTTCAGAATATTGAGCGACTAAAATTTTGCTGTTCGAATGTATCATCGAATATCATGATAAAGTTTCTTTTTCGGTTTTCTTATTTTAGGCACGTTTTTTGAGACTACGATAAAATACAGTACATATTATACGTAACAAAAATACGTTTGGCCACAAGTTGGTATTTCGAAAAGATTGAAAGTTACTTTGATATTTATTTTTAAGAACGCAGTCGTTTTGAAAAGAGCGAACAATTTATTTCTAAATCAATTGTTTCCCTGATATTAGACAAAATATGAGCAAAAAGCATTCTGTTAATATACATCACATGATTTGCTCCGGCTACCAAGAAAATTTCCCATGTAATTCTATCTATCCTCATTCTTTTCTTTTATTTAAAAAGTCAAATTTCCCATTCGTTGCTATGCGCAAGCCATATTAGTCGTAACGTCTGTTCGGACCAAAATTGCTGCATTTGGAACAAGGCAAAGGTTACATACATTTTCTAATAGGTTGGTAAAAGGTACGCAAGTCTTCATTTTTGCTTGGTAACCTTTACCGTCGCACCTTGAGTATTCTCCTTATTATTTTCATTATCTATCATTTCTTTGAGCTCATTTCTCATAAGTTATTGCTAGTCTTCCGATTTTTTACTCCTATTCAGATAATCATTTGTTTTCGTTGTATTACTTTGCAGCTATTTGATACATAAATGGTGCACTAGGTTTTCTCTGATTATCACAGAGGAAAGCCTACAACTAATAAGAAAAATGAGTGGTCCATGAACAAATTTACTGGGTTATCTTTCCACTGCAATTTTTCGTCGAATTTCTAAGAGTTTCAACAACGGTCTCATTAAGCTTTCTGATTTCTGTTTTTATCGCACTTCCTTTTTATTCCTGAGTCTTACCTTTAGTGCATGGGTAAGCTTCCCACACATGAGATTTCACATGATTTAAGACATAAAGGTAGCTGTTATGTTCGATTTGATTTTTTTGTCGAGAAAAAATTAAAATGCATGAACTTTTAGTGATATTCTTTGATTGCAGAATTTCAGCATACTTTTTGTCTCACTCAAGCTCTCAGACTTGGTTAAAAAAGTAGAGCGAAACAAAACGTTGTATTGAGTCTGGAAAACCAGGCCCAATTCTAAGTGAAAGGTCAGAATTAATGGCCATCCTAATAGCTGAGGAATTCTCAAAAAGTTCTCAAAATGGCCAGACTTCACTCATGTCCCACTTTGGTCTGCCTGTTCTTCATTAAAATTAACTCATTCTTGGAATTCATCTCTTGTTATAGAAACATGTTGATCCATCCAATTGCAGATTGCAAAATTCGTTACGTGTTTTTTCGAATGCGTCTATACTTTTGTTATCTATTCATGTCATTATTTTCCAATTGACAATGCAAATATTATTTGTTACAGAATCCAACTGATGCGAGAAGAGCCCGCAGGAGCCACACCACTAGTCAAAGTGAGTCTTTTGATTTTCTTTCGCTTTTCTTTTATCTTGTTTCCATGGATCGAAACAAGCACATGGCTGTTACTTCCTCTTCAGGGGTGGAGATTAAAATTTGCAAGTTTCCCACTTAGCGAGCGTCTTCGCTATGCCTACTTCACACTTCAATACTTCTCCTCTTCACTCTCATCTGCTTTGAAACACTCTCTGAACTCCTCCCTCACTTTCACCTGTCTGCTTTTGCAAATGCTTTTCTACTAAAAATATTGACATAGCTCTACTATAGGATTAGAATATGCTGCATACTTCCATGTTGAGTAACAAAATCAATTTACTCACCCGGGTGTTTTTTTGCCGCTATCTGCAAATTTTTGCTGCATTCAGTATGCAAGAGCATTGCACTTCTCTTTCGCATTCATTCGCAATGTCCGCCTTACTTTTGTTAAAACTTCGTTGAAGTACCCGCGGTTACTCTTACCTCTTCCACACTCGCTCAACCTATTCTTTTGTGTCGGTTTCTGAATCTTGCAACAAAATGTTCATATATTCTTCATCTCATCTCAAGAAGCCTTTGCGAAATAAAGTATTTTAAAGAGATAGCAATAATGCTTTTGCATTTGCTGATACGAAGAAATATTCAAATTGAATTTTTCAAAAATTCAATCATCAAAATCTTGAAGGGAGGTAGAGGACTACATGTCTCCGAAAGGGGTTCCCGCGGTCATTTGTAACAAATGCGCACCCTTTACATGCGTGGAGGTGCGTTTTTGCAAGAAGTCGGCGCAGGACCTATCCGCATTCGGCACGACATATAGTTTGCCATCCGTCAAAAGGCTTAGAAAAATGAGGTTTCATTCCATAAGGGTTTTATACCACTTGCTCTTCTTCTTAGAAAAAAATGAGCATCGAGTTCTACAAATAGTGCGAATTTTCGAATTTTACATTTTGGTTATATCAGATTGGCGAACAATTTCTTTTACGCTTCCTTTCACTTCCGAAAATTCCAAAAGTTTTCCGAGGATCACAAATTTTTATACTAAGAGGATGACAAGGTTCATTTACTGGCATGATCATTGCCGCAAATGCACATATCCCGAGCAAGTTTACGACAATGTTAATGCTCAAATTTTCTTTGGCACTGTCTATGCTATCGCAGTCTAGTACCATCAACATCTCAAAAACGACGAATGGAAGAAACATCGAAATTTAAATAGTTCTGAGATTTTTGACCCATTGACGACGACGTGGACCACCGATGGCCCACGCACTTTTTGCCGGCAGGGACCATGTGGACCATTTGTGGCCCACACCCCTTGCAAATATCTCTTCCAAGTTTAGTATTTTTTCCAGAGTTTAACATTTTTTACAGTTTTTTACACTCTTAGAGACTGTAGACTTCGTCGTATAATTGTAAGAAGATGGCTGTAGTTGTTTACAAAACATGCCGCAATTGTTGTGCAAAATCGCGTCGTCCCACAGCACCGCCACGCAAAATTAGGCGTCGTCAGTGGGTCAATTTAAGTACAACATGTACGGGTACCAGATACGGAGAAGTTGGAGATGACATTTTTCTTTCGTGCCAAAAAAGTTTTTTTTGTTTGGAGCACAATCAAATGTAAAAATATAACCGAAATCACCGGATGGTTTGCTATATCAAAAATGAAAAAGTTGGCAGGTGTGAAATGCTTTCTGATTAGTTTTCAAACAAATTCTTGAGAAAATCCATGTAAGACTTATGAACTGACCTTATCAGCCTCGCTGATCTCATCAGCAACTCGAAAACATTATTTATGCTTGGAAATTTTTCCACATCTGCGTTTCTGAATGCATCATAGGTCTCAGTGTTCGAAAAACCTGCAACCGCAGACGTTCATCGGATATTCGTTCGCGAACGCTCATAAATCTTCTTGTTTCAACGTTTTTCTTGTGTTTCAGTCTTATGTAATGTGCACTATTTGTTTACTTTTTTCTAGCCCACACATATTTCAGTCACATTTGAGGAGCTAGTGTCTTCCTTTGTTGATCGTCGTTGTTGGGGGAGAAGAATGAGGGATATGAGGAAAATGTTTGCCCTTTTGCTACCTTCCATCATTTCCAGATATTCGAAACATCGCATAATTTCCATTCTTCAAGAAAAAGCATTGCTTCAGAATATTTTAAAAAAACATGCTGACAATCATGCCCAAGGGAGCATCCAGTCGTTGCAAATATGCTTTTTACACATTTCGTCCATCATTACCTTAGAGACGTTGAAAAACGTCAAGGAACGGCTTCAGGCACGCAGACTTCGAGCCAAAAAAGATTGTCCTTTCAAAAGTAGCAGAAATTCTTTGCATTGCAAAACTTGGTTCCCTATTCTTTCTTCTAACATCCTTGTCCAAACCTATTCGAAGTGCCACCATTCTTAACTTCCTCAGAGTTTTTTTTTCAATGCCGAGAAGATCAAACAATTTTCATGAATTAATAATGGAGAGACGATAAGCACAAGATGAGCAATTTGCTTCTGCGCCATTCTGAGCAAAGTCAAGGTTATTCCGGAGAGACACAAATCCAGATGTTTTCTGTCATCTGAGTTGCTCGAATTCGTTCGGATTCTTTTCACTCAAAAAGGAAACTTAGTGTCTTATGTCATTTACGATAAATACCGGTGCATGCATTTCACAAAACTCCCACCTGCGTTTGCGTTTGCTTCTGCGAAACAACTGTCAATGAAAGAAGATATAGTCGCTTACAAATTAAGAGCTGTATTCCTCTATATCCCAAATTCACCTATAAACTTTGTTTTCAAATCGGCTTTCAATATCCTGCAGGATGCATTCTGGAAGAGCACATGTATTAAGGTCTGGGCTCGTTAAAATTCATTAAGTTATGTTCAGCTGGAAGCGGTTCAAAAACACTTTCAATGGTAACGATACATTTTCAGTATACGCTATACCATTTTGCTTAAGCCTACATTCAAAATTTTCCCTTCGGCGCTCAAAACTCCCATTCGTTTTCGAATAAAGCGAGCAGATTTAACATGAGCATTTACAGACGCTTTTGGCGACTTATAGTTAGCATCCAAATCTTCACGACTATAGCTGTATCCTTTTGTGCGAAATAATGTTTTGGGTTGTTTAAAAATATTGTCGCGGCAAGGTGGGCACGAAATAGAGTAAAATAGGCTCTATAGGATGCATTAGAAACATCCGCTGGAACTCTGTCCCCACGTGAACTTTGCAGCCAAAATATAAAAAATTTTCAATATCCGAGAAGTCATATCTCCATTCATAAAATTTCTAGGAATTACCAATTTGCGCAATTATGTACATTCCACATTAGAATTTACGTATATACGTATATACGTTTGCGGATTTTTTGCCTTGGCTAGGATCTGACTGAGAAACAACCATAAGAGATTTTTCAGAAATTCTGCAATAAATCTGATATTTCTCGAAAACTACCCTTGTTGGTAGCTTAATATTCATGGCTACTTCGAGGTTTATACTAACCCATTTATGAGAAGCTCAGGATTGCTTTGGCAAAAGCATACCAAGCTTCGGTTTTTCAGTTCAGTTTTTGGCCATTTTTTTGAACGGAGATACGATTTTTTTCGATTTCAGGCCCCTGAAGTTTTTGGTTGGTTTGATTGGTTGGTTTCAAACTTCACGTATATCTAACTTGTTGAGTAATTTTGAGCTTGACCTTGTATGCTTGCTCTATCGAACAAGTGCCCTTTTCAAATTTATTCGTTTCAACCCTGAAGCAATATTGCGTGACAGCCGGTGATGCGACATTATTTTCGGAACGGCCTAATAATTCTGTCGAGTAAGATTTGTAGGAGCTGGGTCACAAGTTCAAGTCATAAAATACACTGCTTTTTGAAATATAATGTCTTTTGCGGGATTGTTGACGCGGCTAAAGGTGAAAAATGATTATCAAGAACTTCACTTATCTGGAGTGCACAGACTTTGCAAGAAAACCATCTCCGATAGACAAATCGCAGTTCGCGTAGATTTTTAGCGCAAGAAGGTATATCGGTATAGATTGTTTGCCGGGACACGATCATTAATCTTTTGAACGGATTTCGGCTTCATTTACACCCGTAATCACCTCAGAGTCACTTTGTGCAATTGCACCATTTTCAAAACCTGCGAAAAAGCAACGCGATGGCAACAGCGTCACTATCCTGTTTACAGAAATGATAAAGCACAAGTATACAAAAATGATGACACGGAAATATCATTTTAACAAGGGAAGGATGATTGGTCGAAATGGCCTTGAGACGGAACATATTAGGTTGAACCGAAAGTTCTGTCGCACAATTTTCAAAAAATCATAACTTCTTTCCGTCACGACGGTTTTGCGCAGTTCGAATTTTGTCTGAAAGCGTAAAGCATGTAGTTTCTAAAAGTCCCCTGGGGACTTTACAAGCTGCTCAGTTTGCAGAGATAAAAATGAAAGAACGAGATCATCCGAAATTCAGAATTTTTAAGCAAGAATTCTAAAAATTCAGGAACTGTGCGATAGAATCCAGAACAGCCACCATGCTAATTTTTCTTATATTTGATTACTATCTGAGTCAAGTTTGTGCTGATCGAGGTCTTCTTTCAGAAGTTATGAATTTTTGAAAAAAAAATGCCAAAAAATCTTTTCTTAAGAATTCTTAGGAAATTGATTTTTCGGCATTATTTTTCAAAAAATCATAACTTTTGAAAGAAGGGCTCGATCAGCACAAACTTGACTCAGATAGTAATCAAATATAAGAAAAATTAGAATAATGGCTTTTCTGGATTTTATCGCACTGTTTCTAAATTTCTAGAATTCCTGCTTAAAATTTCCGAATTTCGGATGATCTCGTTCTTTCATTTTTATCTCTGCCTCCTGAGCATGTCGGAAACTCACCAGGGAGCTTTTGGAAACTACATGCTTTACGCTTTCAGATGAAATTTCAACTGCGCAAAATCGTCGTGACCGAAAGAAGTTATGATTTTTTGAAAATGGTGCGACAGAACTTTCGGTTCAACCTAATATATCTTCTTGAAGGGCATAAAATACTGATTCCAAATCTATCTTCCTCAACTGCGTAGCATTCATGTAGTTATGAGCAGTTTGTTCTAGTAAAAATTGAATGATTTTTTAGGAAATTCCTAGCCTTAAATGAGGCAGTTATTGCATAAAGTGTTTCCCGATACTTATAACTACTCCATTTGAAAGCTAATAAGAATGGTACGACTATTTCTGCTCTACTTACACATTACGCGCATAACTCCTCGCGCAGGAATGCTTCGCACATGAAGAAAACAATTTTGAATTAGCGGTTTATGCTTTTCAAGATGTTATAAGTATGGTTCTAAAAGACCAGTTCGAGCAACCATCCTTCCCTTATAAGTCCCTCGGCTTAAAAATGCGGATCCAAATTCGTGTAATTGCAGAAATGACTCTGAAATAGAACACTGCACTTTCTTTTCGAAAAACCCAGAAGGTCTTTGTGCTTTCCATGAGCTTAGGTCAAAAAGCAGAAGCTAGCTGACTCGGCTACACCTCGGCTAAGCGCATCTTTGTCCGTTTCTTATGGCTCTGAACTTGTAACGGCCTAATTGGATGAGCTGTTGCCTTGATGTGAAGTGACGCGAGGCGTTAAATTCGTTCGGTAGCCGAGTGGTCAGCACTGCGTGGATCGCGCCCTGGTCCGTGCAGGTGCGAACGCTCGCGGGCCCGAGCCGCGGTAAATTATTCAGACTCAGCAACAAATTGCCTCGATCTCCACCCCTTTCGTACATGGTGAAGTCACTGATTGCCTCGCTCTATATTCTGTTTTATGGATTTTAGTGCACTACTGCACACAAGAATAAGGCGCTGGTGGGCGCACGGGGAGGGTGCGGGGGTGGAGTTATAAATTGAGGACTTTTTTTGGCACTATTTACAAATGATGCCTGAATTTCCATTACGAGTAGGACTTTGGCATCCCAATACATACATTCATGTTTTGTATCAGCATGCTGAGAGTCTTCTGAAAAATATAAAAAGATTTTTCGATAATACTTCTGTTAACACCAGCTAAGATGGCATAATTATCGAAGAAAAATTGTAAAATGAGACACCTTCGCATAAAATTATTATTATTTCCTAGAAATACCAATTTTATATCTAAATGTTGTGGAAAAGAGCCAACTCATTGAAAATGTTTAATCAAAAAGTTACCAGATTTCATAGTTATCCTTTTGCAGCCCATTTTAATTATCTTCATTTTTCTCTATTTCAGCTCTTTTCGACTGTTCTCTAGTCTTTTATATTGCTCATAGCTTATCAATTTCGTAATCTGCACAGAGAGAACGATGTACGTTAGAGTACCTTGTACCTTCGCACACAAAATTTCAAATATTCATTCCTTCATTTTTCGTGTTTCCTACATTGTTTGTTTTTCATAACTCTAACACTTGTCAAGAAAAGTGTTTTCTTTCACATTTCATGAATTCTAAATTCGTATCGCATTTGGCATAAAATCGGTGTGATGGCGACTTTATAATGACATTAAATTTATGTCACGAATTCTTAATGATTGCACTAAAAAGCTATGCATTTTTTGTTGTTTTTGAATTCTTCACCCTACTTCACTTCCATTTCTTATCAATATTTCTCAACTTTAAAATTTTCTTGAGTTCTAAATGTTTCACGAGTATATGGAGGCCTTGATGGCTCATTCATCAGTACCCTTTTTTTAATGTTTAGATTGAAGTACCTATAATTGTAATCATCAAAGTCCGATGTTTCGGATCATCTATCCCCCACCCAGAGTGAAAATAATCTAATCGTTTCCTTCGCTCCCCAACATTACACTATTGCGTAAGCGCAAGAGTACATAGTCATTTGTGGAATGAACTAATAGTCGTAACCATTTCCAATGCTGCACAAATGCTCGCTGAGCTCATTGAAAATTCCTTCTTTTTCCTTGAATTCAACAACCAGACAACTTTTTATTTCTCGGTTTCTGCTTCCAGTGATCGCGTCTCAATTCTCGGCCAAGGTATGCAATTAGCTATTCGTTAAGCCGACATCGTAAATAATGTAGATTGAACTGAGAAAGCGCAAACGTTGGTACATGGGGCTTTATTGACCCTGTGTTGGGGCTGCTATTCATTTCGATACTATGCTCCACTATGTCCAAGACGGCTCAGTCTCGCATTGCCCTTCTTAATTTATCCTCGCTCGTACGCAAATGAGCTTGAGGTGCATGCTAAGCTTGTGATATGAAGGCGGGCTTGCTGGGGGAAAATGTACCCCTGAGGGTGCATAGTGCAGCCACAGCAGTAAAGTTTATCTTGGTCGAACAAATACCGGAGGGAGGGAGAGGGTGAAAGAGGACCATAAGATGCAATATGTGCAGACCATGAGCAACTTGAAGCCGCGCCCAACCCACCTAACGTCATTGTATCGTTTCGGGACCTGTTCAACATCCCCGCTCACTCTTGCAGTATATGAGTAGATCGTGTCACCTCCTCAACATGTTAACAACTCCGCCCACTTTTGCTATCATATGCTGTCGGGCCCACTTAAAGGCGGCCTCCAGCAAATCTCGCCTTCTGTATTTTGCCATATTCGGGTCTTTTCATGGCGCTGCCAAATGCAGCACTCAGAATGCGTGAATTCCTCAAAAGCCCCATTTTTGAGACAATTTTGCAGGAACCGTGGACAAGTGCTCTTAATGCCATCCTTGTCGAAAGCAAATATTAACAGGTGAACACTATGTGTTCAATTGTGTTTGCCACGTGAAGACATGTCAAGGGCTGGGGAGAGTTCGTTCAAAGAGGCGGGCCGTGCAAGGGAGTAGGCGTGGTCCTCGAGACTCTGCCTTTTCTGCTCAGATTTTCTCCTTTTGCAGGGGGTGTTCGAAAGTCGGATTTGCGCCGTTCGAGATGGAGGCTGTAGTACACGGTTAATGGCTGCCCCGGACGCTGCCTTTAACCACCCTCTCCGTCACCCACCACGACACTGTATCGTGTCAGGGCCCTTTAGCCACTCCGCCCACTCTTGTGTATACTATATTGTGCCAACCCAATTAACTCCCCCCCCCCACCGACAGTGGATCTCCAAATATTTGAAATTTACTTACGTAGCTAAAATGTAGAACTGACTTGTTTATACAACTGATAATTTTTGAGTTCCGCAAAGATTTTGATTACTCTCGTAACAAAAAGAACATTTTTCTTCCCCCTCCCCCTCTCTTCCCCCGGTTTTGCAAGGTCACTGCCGCCCATTACGTCACATCACTAAATCGCATCAGGACTGTTTATCCAACTCCGCCCACTCTTGTGGTATGCTCTCATGTCGCATCAGGACCTAAGTCAAAATCATGAATCACTTCCAAACTCCGGAACTGTGGACAAAGCACCTATTTTAGGGGGAGAATTTTTCCGCTTTCTGCACCAAACTCAGAGGTGAGTAGTGGCCAAGAGATGAGATGAGCTTGGAGCTTGTTCGCTGCTATAACGCACTCACGGCAATGCTACGGCGCTTGTTGAAATGGCGTCAGAATCGAATTCCCAAGCGCAGCTCCCGAGCTCGGAAACGATTTCATTACGTATTATGTAATAGAATTGTGAACAATCGCCGCCTATTGTTTACGCACACAGACTCCCAACCTCAATCACACAACCTCAAAATGCTTTGCATTTCACAGATTTTGCCCTTTCTTTTCGGGGCTGAATGGCCCCGAAAACATATCATACGCGTCGCGCTACCTCCAATTTCCGATCGCTACCGCTACTCGTTATGCAAACACACTGCGTGTGGGTTGAGCATTATCCATGAAGGTAGACTAATAGCCCGGAAATACGATAAATCATCACAAAATGCTTGCCCGAAAATGGTCAGAAAAGAGCACTAGAGCTCTACGCGAGGCAGCCAAAAATCACTTATCTCATGTTTATGATGATTCTAAAAGAATTTGTGAAACTGTTCGGAAAAGTGAATACATTTTGTCGACTTCTAACAGCTTAGTCCTAGAATCTATGCAAGGGGAATACTGTGTACTGTGCTTTTTTAAAGCTGATTAGTTTTTCGAAAACATATCTTGAGCTATGAAATTTGCGTCTTACTTATAATACCAATCAACATTTTTGAAATATTAGGTTGGCGGATAATTTCTGTTACACTTTTTTTGTAAAATTCTGAAAAATTTCAGAAGTTCTTTGATGCTTTCAAAGTTGCTAAATATGTTAGCCACGGTAGAACGTACACATAGCTAGCAAGTTTACGACAGCTTTATAAGCACACTCAAAATTGCCATTTTTTCTTCAATTTTTTTCTTTATGTCTGATCATGTTTTATCTCTCCCATAAATTTTTTAGAACATAATTTCGCATCCTCTTTTTTATGGCAGCGCTTTAGTACAGCTAGCACGTCAAAAACGAGGGGTGAAAAATGAACCCAGAGTACTAAAAATTCGTCGAAAATTTTTCTTTTTGCGTGCATTGCATGGAATTTGTTACGGAAAGGTTGGAAAAATTTTTGTAAATTTTTGAAGGTTGTTCTTCATGTCAAAGTGCCAATGTGCGCTGACATGGCGCAACATGTAGCTCATGTTATCGTGTGCAAACATGATTGTGCCATCCCTTATCATTCGCTACAAAAACCATGGACCATACCCTGCCCGAACACCACATTGCCCGGTCTCTTCCCGATCATCTGGAAAAATGCCAGCCCGCTGACCAAAATGTCCATAAAACGTACTCCCGCCGATAAAGTGGGTATTTTGCGCACGGACCGCGGATCTGGCAGTGCCGACGGGTAGACCTTTGCACCCCTTCAACACTCCTCAAACATAAGAACGAACGTTTCTTAGAATGAGAAACAAAATTAAAAGTGTAACAGAAATTATCCGCCAACATAATAAAATCACGCAGAATCCCATCTACAACAGTATACCTACACTAGCGCTGAGAGACTGAAAAAAAAACACTGGAGGTTATGTCTAGATCCAGCACAAAAGAAGATTCCCGAAACAGGTTTGGTCCAAGATAGTAGCCATTTTAACGAAATCGAGCCTTTACACACCTGTGTTTGAAGCAATCGTCAATGTATCAATTACAAATTTTCTGCGAATTCCCTTAAGCTCAGATTTGCTGCCTAATCTTTTTGTTTGTGTTCTTCTACAATATCGATATAAGTAAACGCTCCTATATTGATGAAATATATGTATATAATAGAGTTTACGAGTTAACCTAGTATCAATAACTGAGTATACTTTTTCCACGGTCTATGGAAGTCTGGAAATGATGAGAGAAAAAGCTTCTTCCTTATCAATGGATCGGGCGTCAGTGTAAGCACGAAGTCCTTTATGTAATCAGTACGTACCTGATCTCTTGGAAATTTCATCCTATTCATATAAAATTCATTCAGATAAGAATTCTTTGTTTGAATCTGCTTTGGTGGACCGAATAAGAGCAAAACACAAGCCACAATATGTCAGAAGTATGCTGTACTGAAAAATCCGAAAAGTTGTGCAACAGGACTGGGTTCGGGATTGACGCAAAAGAACAAATTACTATTATATTCCTGTACCAGTTCACATTCTGCTTATCTGCTGCATCAAAAAAAATTTTTTTACAAAAGCAATTCAACATTTCTTTTTAGTATATTTCAAATGCGTATTTCATAGATGCCGCTTTCAGCGATTTTTCGTACTTATGGCCAGCAGCATTTATACAGCTCTTTTAGAGTATGTCATACGCAGAAATGTCATTTGAATTCTCCAAACTTCCTCTCATAATTAGAAAATGCAGTTTTTTTCCCTGTTTTCCTCTTTCCTTCAAATGCTAAGCTACGAAAGGCTTCACATGCTGTGACAGCTTTTCTAGATCAGGACGAGAGCTTTTTTCCTTGCTCTTTTGCAGCTAAACGACCTTTTCGAAGTCTAAATAAAGTTGAAGTGCAATGTGTTGCGAGTTGATTTCGAGTTACTTGTGGATTCTTTTGAAGCACGAATGTGCATGTCGGAAAAAAATGCCACAGACAAAAGCAGATTTGTTTTTGCAGCTCATGACGAAAGGAGGAAGTCTGAGAGGGGTCTTCTATTTATCTTTATCTTTATCTTTACACTCAAGGTGTATCATTGAAACTATGAAATACTGTTAGTATGTGGCCAGTCGTGCTAGGCATTCAAAGAACAACTCAGAACGCTCGTATTTCGATGAAGTAAGCAAAAGACAAGAAAGAAAAAAAATTTTTTTCTTTTGTTCTTTACAAATTTCATATACCAGAAGCTGCTCGTATTCCTTTCTATACTATTACATATATCGTAGTAGTTTCAACAAATCTGAAAAAATAACTTTTGAAAAAATACTAATTTTATGCAGATGCTGGTCACATACAACACATCTGCAATGCCTATTATTGTATTAATAATGAAAAACCTGCTCAAAAGTGAGTTCTCGTCCAATGCTTGTGATTTCCTAGAAAAAAGCAAGATCTGCAAATTCATTATTGTTATTTGGATCCAATAAGTAAGGCTTCGATTGCTTATCACATTAGTACGAGAACGCGGTGCAGATTTTGCTCAAAACAACCTGAGATTAATTATGCCAAAGCGGTTCTTATATTTCTTGGGCACGAGTGACCATAAAGTAGATATTATATGTATCAATTCTTGGTAATTGAACATCACGTGAGCAAGCGTAAATTGCTTTGGATCTACTGCAACTTTCTGTTCTTGGAGAATGTCGCCTCTCAAGAATTATTGCAATTTTGCACAAAAAAGTAAACAGAGAAAATCAAGGCGTTCTACGAAATGATTAGCCTTAATAGCTTTTTGCTTATCTGCCCCCGAAGATAATCTATAGTATTATTTCACCTTCATTACCTAGCCGAGAAAAACTGTCTTGGTTGAGTTTTTCAGCCAAAGAATTGAATATGTATCCTAATCTTATTCATTTCTTCCACCAAACGGAAAAAAGCAGGGGACGGTTTTATCTGGAAAGCTAACGAGGAATAAACGTAAATATCATATTGAATTAACGAAAAGGAACTAACCTCGACCTTCTTCTGCTTTGGAGTGTTAGCGTCAATTCAAAAAGTCTGTGAATGTACCTTTTAAAGTTCCTGACTCAAAGCAATTGTTTGAATGGACTCAATGGAATCTTCCGTTGCGTCTTAACCGTGGGAATGTTGTATTCTTAATTAATGTTGTAACTTTTTCTATGTAGATGGAAATTAACGGGGCGAACAGTGAACTGTTGTGAGCTTAACGATTCAGAATTACCTAAGGATTCAGAAATGCTCTAGTTTATCCTGCCGCGACGTAATTATTGTGAAAAAAACGTCTGCTTCGAATTCCTTAAGTAAAATGCGTGGACTTGATTGTATAAATCTTCCTCTACAAAATGATCAACATTCTTTTTCTGTTTCCGGATTCATGAGCAGCATCAAAATGTGTTCGCATGGGCTACCTTCAACGTAGGCCGATTATCTAGCCGTGCGTGGCGAGTGTTTGTCGTCCCCCAGAGGGCAGCCCGGGATGGTCTCTTGGCACTCGTGCCGTTATGACAAATCATCCCATCCATCTCCGTTCTTGGGGCATGGCCCAGCTTCTCACTGAGGTTCTGAGGCTTAAGGCTGACTTAGGCTTACCGGCTTATCTCTGGCAATTTTTTGATGATAGAGGCCCCACAGACTACTGCCCCCTTTCACATATGCTGTTGCATGTCCTCTGAGGACCAGTAGTCCGCGGAGGCGGCGCTAACTGGCGGAAATTCCTCTACCGACTTCTTCATCCTGGGCTTATCCTCCTTTGAGAACCAGTATCCCTAGCCAGGCCCTTATTCATCAGGAATGTCCCGTCTGGATTTATGATGACCAGGTTGTAAGGTTGCCATGTATGTCACTCGCCAATTAGATAAAACTTCCTTCTCAAGCCCCCCTCTCCCCCCCTCCGTTTGCTCGGCTTCAAAGTCGCAAAGCTGTTGTGTGTCGACGCATAGTATTCACACATCTCTCTTCCCCCCCCCCCCCCCTCCCCGTCCCGTCGACAATCTTGTTTTCTCAGTTTTTACATAATCGTTTGGAAGACCTCACATCTAATCACTGCTGCCGCATTGCCTGGGATTTTTCGTAAAGCGAACTTGCGACGGATACGTCGCAAATCTTCCGTTTTCTTTGCTTGCGTGCTTGCACTACAGCTTTTTTGTAATTTATGATAATTTGAAAGCCATTAGCTTGCTGTAGTCGATAGGCCATGCTCTTTATTTTGTTCGAGCACAGCCAGCCATTTTCAAGTGCAAAAATTACAGTTTTTCCGTTGTCACGTCGTAAAACGCAATTGTCTTGGCAATGGCTTTCTGGAAAAAACAACTTTTGCTCGTAGCATGAAAACAGATCCTTTAATTTTCATTATTGTTCACTAGTTGTTGTTTAATTGCTATACAATTCCAACATCATTCATCTTGAACCTCAAATTTCAAGTTATGTTACGATGTTGCTCACTAACATTTATCCTATCAATTTATTTTTTTTGCAAAGTAACTTCCAATCATGGTAACGTCTCCTACGTCTTCAATCGCTTTTTTTCATCCAAAAGTTTCCGAAACATCTTCGATACCGATACCTCCTCGCTTCTACGATCAGCAATATATCAAAGCAGTTCGACCATTTTAGACAACACTGTAGAAACACTGTACGAAAAGTTCCAGACCTTCATGAACGTTTTTTGTGTATTTATTTATTCATTTATCTATTTATTCGTATTTATACTTATTTTTTATCTACCATTTAGACTGCTTCATAAGTTTCGCACAATATGAAATGCTCGTTCCAAAAGTGTTCAAAGAACGCTTTTCAAGCTATTTCAAAATGAACGAAGTGCTGACATAGAAGGTCACATTTTACAATAATTTTGTGCAAGACTTATAGACCAACTCAGAATTCCTCTGTTAATTGAGTTTTGAACCACATTATTCAATATTCATCATATACAATTTGTTTGATTCGATTACCTGCTTTTTTGGCTTTCGCATTTTTGTTTGTGGACCAAAAGCTCCAAAAAAAAACTCTTGAAAATTCGTTTTTTTTTCAAGAAGCGTCACTCACAGTATTTTTCATACTCTATAAAAATAGTCCATAACCGTGCATCATTCATATCCCACTAACGCAGCTGCTTTGGCGACCGACCATTTTCCTTTTTCTGAAAGAAAAAAATCAAGAGGCATATCTATGGCTATTCCTAGTGGTGCCTATAGATGCTATTCGGTATTGGATTTGCATTGAATGTGCGTTTTCTCTTTATGAGGTACATATCTATTGCCGTGCTTGTAATTTTCTTATGATCTTGCTTGGGACTAAAACACATAGGTGCATTTCTTTTTTTCCCATGTACCTTTGTTTCTGATTAGTTTATGTTATTTCGTCTGAGTTTTTGCTGCTTATATTGATATGTTCATTATTCTTTGCTGGACGAGATATATTGATCTGGCAAATATTCCTTGTTAACTTTGCACATTATCGGCATTATGATTGGATTTTCCTGAACGTTCCTCCGAAATATTTTTCAGCCCTCCGTATCTGTCTTCACACCATGCACCAAGAAAAGAAATGTCTGAAATCTATGAAATTTTTGAAATCTCTTCACCTCTTGCGTTTAAAATGCTAGAGGCTTCGGACTGCCGTCATAGGAGCAATAGTACCAAAGATTTGTGAAAGCGAGCAAGCACAAGGAGGGGAGGGGGGGGGGGAGAAAAATAAATGAAAAAAGGAAAATTTGGGCATGTTTACTGCACTTCGTAATCTTGCTGACTATGTGTGCATTTGCGGCATCGACCATGCCGGTGGATAGAGTTCGACCCTGTACCTAATATCCTCAGTATGAAACAAATATGAGAGTTTCAAAACGATAGAATTTCAAAATGAGTTCTAAAAATTACCACATATGGTTACTGAATTTTTTTCAGAATTAATTTAAGAAGTTTGCAAAATTAAGATGGGTCTCCCCTGAACATTATCTCAAATTTCGTTTTTTCGAGTATTCATTTTATTATTCTTGTGCATCTGATCGATTACTTCAGCGATTTTCATTCTTTAGCCATAATTATAACACTCTATATTTTTTGTACCTTTCTGATTTCGTAATCTGCAATCATAGACCATTTGCTTGCACTTGGCACTCCAACGCACCTTATACGCTACATTTGGCGTGGATAGTCTTTTCCCATAAAGCTTTCAACTAGCAAGAACTGATTTATATTGGGAGAATGCAAACCCTCTATTAGCTCTACCAAACCATTTATAGCACTAAACCAAGACGATTTATGCTGCGCTAGTTCACCCACTCATTTCTTTTCTTAGTTTCTGGAGAATTCGGATTGAATGGAGTTTTTGTGATCACAAGAGTTGAAGTATTGGAGAAGCAAAAAATTCAAGAGTTTTGAAGAAAAACATCGTGTCATAATCAAAAAAGTTCGATATCAAAAAACTTTTGTTTTGGAGTTTCTCATTTGTGTGGTAATAGTTGTTGAACTTTGCAGAAATAGCCATCGGATCCTATAGTAAATATTTGATTTCATTCTCGAAAAATGGCTGTAGTCTGTGATATTTAGTTAGAGCACTTGAAAATCAAATTTTGGATTTTTAACGGTTACGAGCTTATCGAGTGTCGTTATAAATTTATGAGCACGCATCTAACACATAGTGACATGATGTCATAATTCTTTTCGATTTCTGACATATAGACATTTTAGTTTTTTGATCTACTTAGCCAGTGTAATAACTATTTCCCATATACAAGTGTCTGCATAGCCATATAACACAAAATTGAGTTAGTATAAAAAAAAGTAGAATAATCTTGCAAAACTGGTAGCCACAATAACTGGATCACTTCTTTTTTATTATTTTTTGTACTACTGTTTGTTTTTCGTAGAGTTCTTCTCATACCCTTGAGCGCTATATAAATATTGAGTCTTCGTAGGAGTTTTGCCGTTGCGTTCCAAATCAAAATATTCTAAATTCCCTAAAATTTATCATTTCTTGTAACACATCCAACACAAGCCTTTTCTAAAAAAATTGCTTATGAATTTTATTTTATGACGGTTTTTAACAGTGTGGGACTACTGAAGATATGAACTAAACTTCTAATGCTTGAATTGCCTTCCTTTCTGGCTATCTATCACGAACAGAGCTCGATGCCTTTTCGAAAATGCAAAAAAAAGGAAGTCCCTCTGACTTCCACGAAATTTTGGAAGTCTCCTTTGGCCCTTATCCGAATCGACTAGAAAACCCTTAGAAACCGAAACGTAGACTGAGAGAAACCTAATCTTGCCTTTTTTTTCGACCCGCAAAAACAATGTTTCCTTTGCTTTTTGTCCCAAAAACAATATTCAGCTTATCCAGCTTGCTTGTAAGCCACCACCTGTGCCGAGCCCTGATTATACTAATCAAGTAAATTTGAAATCAAATTAATAGAGAAATGAAAATGAGATGGAATCCTTTGAAATTTGTCAGCTTGTCATCTTACAAGTTGTGAAATCCCGCTTGTGGTGTGGAGTACGCATATTGCGTAATCTCTAAACTGTAAAATCTCTTCGATACAAGAAGTGTAAGAACAATTTTGTTATTGTTTATCTTTTCTCTTTCTATCGAAATGAATAATGGAGTCATAAATCTTGAGACATGGTTCTGATTGGCACTGGTAGCTTTCAATGTGCTCTCGCATCGCCTGCGGGGCTGCGCGCCCACGGGCGTATCTGCCGCACCTGCACCTATGTGTGCGTGTGTGGATCCGAGTGTGGGGCTCTGCCTCCACCAAGAGAGCTGTTCTGCTCGACATCGTTCGTCGTAGACGTCGTCAGCGGCTTCCTGTGCCGAACGTCGCCTCTCTTAATGCAGCGTATCCGGCTAACCTCGTTTATTATTAGGCAGCTCGGCTGAGTCCGGCCGCGCACCGCCGCCGGCGTAATGGCGACAAACTTCGGCGTTGTTTCTGCTGGCAGCACGTCGGCAGCTAGTCGCCAGCTTGTCGCCTGCATCACCTAGAATAATATCTACTTTGGCATTACTACTATCACCTTCCAGCTTTGCTTTCGCCTCCTCTCTCCTCCCCCCCCCCCCCCGCTCTAATCGCGTGTGTTTTCACCTCATCCCCGAAGGTGCACAACATCACTTAACGACTCTGCATCACCTTGCTTTCGCCGGGGTTCAAGCGAATTTCCGATTTTTCTGCACTACCCGCCCGCAAAGAGCACTGCGATACACTAGTGCAAAGCAATGAGCAATGATAGTCTTTCCTAACCTCCCCCCCCCCTCCTGCTCATTAATATGCTCGTAGAGATTTGGCGGAACCCACATACGCAATAAAATTCTCAAAAAAGCTGGTGCGCTCTTTAATGCACAGCAAGAACGAATACATCAGATAACATATCCTTCGTCCAATAATACCCCCTTGCGTTTTCCCATTATTTTCTTTGTCGTCGTTGATGGGCTCGTTTTCTTGTCATTTCGTTTACCAACTATGGAGCTGCTATTTGATACATCTTCATTTTTGCACAGTCGACCCCTACGCATCCTAGCATAGTGCTACCCTTGTTAGCACCCGCCTTAGGCAAAAAAAGTCTTTCGAGGGGTTCTTTGCAGCAGGATGGGCTAAAAAATTGAATGTATTGGAAGAAATTCACATAATGCAATTTTTTAGAAAATGTATTTTTAGAGTATCTGCTTGTACATTTGTATCATGCAAACGATTTGAGAACTGCATTTTCCTTTTCATTTTCATTAAATACGCTCGCAACGTGCCATGAATAAAGAAACAGTGAAAGTTGTTAGTGTACATGAGTTACATCATTTATAACTCCTTTTTAGCATTTTAATCAATTTTTCATTTTTTCTACACTCTTCGCACCTCAAGAAGTAAGTAGTGCTTACACCGTAACCCGAGACCTTCCCAATTTTCTTGCTTCCTTTTTTCTCTATGCATTTTTTTCCTCTTTGCCATACCAATTTCGCTCGAATTCTGAGCATTTCCTATGAATTGATGTTTCTCAAAGCTCTCGAAAATAGGAATGTAGGAGTGATTTATGATTTGTACGAGAAAAACGCATTTGTTGCAACGTAACCAGGTTTTATTCCATTTCGCTTCGCTTACTCAGTTAGTTTTTTCGTTTCATTTTTGCGAGAGCTTACCTAATGCGTTCTTATTCGATGACCGGACAATCTGGCTTGTTCTCTTGTCCGTTAAGAGTTTTATCTTAAACAAGATATTTTTTCTAGATTTTGGATTAATTTTAGGGAAAATTATCTCGAAAACTTGGTCATTTGCCCATCATTCAATATTTAGCTGTTTTTTTCTAAAGAAAAGCGCAAATATTTTTCTCTCTGAAAGTGTTTCAGCTTTGTAGCATAAATCCGCTTCAAACCAGTGAATAATTTTTGCAGATCGAAGAATCAAAATTTTATGTAATTTTCTAATGCTTATAAATTAAGCGTGCCACCATTTAATGTTTGATCATTTCACTAGAAATAAATGATGAGCAATATTTTCTCGAATTGCAATCGTTATCAACAACTTGTAAATTTGTTTAATATTATGTTATAATTTATTTATTTATTTCGCTGCGCTCGAAAGCGCAGTAATCCCCTTAGTAAACAAAGCGCAAATAAAAATATGATAAGCAAAGTATCGTTGTTGCTCAATTGGAAGGATACTAAAAATTCAAAAATAAAAAGTATTCAAAGTCTACATTCAACGATCGTATCGGTATCAGGGTCTTTAATTACTTATCTTCCAATCGATTTTTTCATTCAATTATTATTGTGTTTTTGCTAATTTTTCTTCGATTTTCTTCCTGTAACCTGTACTAACTTTTGAAATAACATTTTTGAGCCCTATTGCTGGATCTGATGGTGCTATATCTGGACTAATGCAAGCGTGAATTTGACAAGAAGCGTTCACCCTGTGATGCAATTATAGATTTCTGCGGGTTCATTATTCAGCTGATTTTCCTATGGGGCAAGCCATTTATGCTGCTTCTTTGTCCTTCCATGACGCGTGTTTGGTCCGATTTCGAGCTTCATTCGACCATGATGACGAGTAGGCTCCCACCATCAATGGTGCAACATAATCATTATGCCCACGATTCTCAAAAATACATTAAGGGAGTTATTATTTGAACATTTGATTCTTGAGGCCCTCTTCTAACCTCTTCCTCCCTTTACGCTTCAAAATTTCGTCTTTTCTGTGCGTTTACTCACAGTAAGTTGCGGAAGCACTCAAATCAATTTATATTGCGCCGAAAACAAAGCAGAGTTGAATTGGTAATTTTTGAAACTTCTCTTAGTAGACACACCTGATGATACTCTAATCGCTTTCGGCTACATTAACAAAATGACAATTTTTAGGTTTACTATACAAAATATTATTTGCTACAATGCCAACTTTCTTTTTACATAGTATACTGTTGCTTTTATTGGTTCAAGCTTAATTATAATCGAACTTCAAGCTTTTTTCCATAATTACTAAACACTGCGCTTGTCGGATTTCGTAATTAGTATGTCCTGATGTTTTTTCGTATTTCCCTTTGATTCACTTGGACTGAACCAAATAACTGGGAATAAACATGCTTCCATTTCTCAGAACATTTCTCAACTTTTTAGTAGAAGTTGCTGAGATATGATAGCACTGTATTTTCAAGTTTATTTGGTATTTTCCCAAAAATAATTGAATATTCGATATTTCTGCCTTTACTATTTTGACAGACGAAAAATCTATGCTGTACCTCCTTTCGCTGCTTCTCTTTGACCATGTTTGCTTCTCTATCACTGCTTTCGATTCACCTTAGTCAGCCCAGCAGACGATGAAAAATGCAGTCAATCCATGGCGAGGGGTGATTATGACGTTAATGGACGGCGGAGGATTTACGAGGCATGTTCTAGAGATCTCTTCCCTTGAGCCTAGAACGGGAAACCTCCCAGTTTGTTGAATCCTCGGCGATTCCCAGCACGTTCTGCTGTGATATCCTATTGAACCCACATCTGCCATTTACGAATCCGTAAAATTTTGATTTACGTCTGGGATGATGTGTAACGGACGGCCTACGTCGGGTTTGTGACTTCGATGGCTTCACTCCTCAATTATAAAGGCAGCATTCATCTAGACTTCTTCCATTTTGTCATTCTGGGGTCATCCTGTGGCCCTGATTATAGTTACGAATACAAAATGTGCAAAACCCCCAAAACCCCGATCTCTAGGAACCCTATTCTGAAGGCGCAGGCGACTTTTAGCATCTATTGGGCGGAGCTTGACATGGTGGGGGTGGTTTGGTATTACTTTTGCGGGTTCCAAGTCCATGTTTCCTATTGAGAAGCTAAATTAGAGGGCCGGACCAACGCAGATAGAACCTTCTTGTAGACTGGGTACTAATCGGGAGAGCATACTTCTTGCCTGAACGCTGCCTATAACTCCTCCCTCCCCCCCGCCCTTTCCTCCCCGGAATGAGTCGTTGCTTCCGTGAATCCTCCTTCAGGCTGTACTTATGTATGTAGACCGCGCGAGACGATGTTGCAAAGAGTTAAAAATTGATTGCTAAGGGAAGGAACTTGCAGGGCTGACATAGGGTGTGTGTTCAATTTGACGCCTCAATGCTTTCTAACTTTTCTCTGTCCCCTTTCAAGGCACGGACGGACCCCTTTTGATGAAGCACTTGTGTAGTTCCTGGGAAGCAACGGAGGACATGCCTAAATCTGCTGAACCAACGAGTCGAGTGTACGAAAACTTCTTGCCACTCGATGGCGTCAATTTATCTGCGCTCGTTGCGGGGAAATTGCCTCTTTCGGGAATATGAAAATTTCCTCGTTTTCCACCCTGAATCGATTGTGCGCCGTTGAATGTCATTGTTTTAGGACTAGAAAAAATTTGCAGCAAACTTGGCGTCTAAAATTACCTAGCACTTTGTCAGTGATGCATTGTCGTATGTTTTTTTGTTCGAAATTTTTCTTCCAATTTTTTTCCTTCCAGTTCCAATCCATTCTCAGCATGTGTAGATTGACACTAGAATAAATTAAATACAAAAACTTTTCGGATTTGTGACTTAAACAACTAGTGAGCTTAAACTAATTGAATAATTCATGAAAAGTGAGAATTTCACTTTTTTGCGTATCCTCTTTTTTGTCCAAGTTTTTTTTTTGTGAACTGTTTGAATTTATGCTTCATAATACTTTCCACCTCATTAGGGCTCACCCATACTGTAGATTTCTTCACAAGTAAGTTATACATTTTTTCAAAATTTCTCTTCCAACCTTTTCTAACTAATTGCTCATCCACCGAGTGTGTAATATTTTTTCGCACTTTGCTCGACAATTTTTTAAGAATTCGTTCCGCACTATCCACCCACCCAGTATGTATACAACACTTTTTTTGCTCAAAAGATCTACCAATGGGTCTTGCCATCTCTTTTTTACCCAACTCAATTTTTCTTCAATCTCTACTTCGACTTTGTAGCCTTCCCTTCTACCCTTTTTGCGTCGTTTATCTTTGGACAATCTTTGCCATTGAAATATGTACTTGGGGCTATAGCTGGCCAGTCAAACTTTTGATGCACATTTTTAGTGTAGTTAGTTTTCAAAAACTGCTTTTAGCCAATGTTGCAAATGCAATAATTCATGTGCAGTAATTTTGATGGGGGCTAAATCGGCGCTATTTTGTAGTCATTTCTCTCTCTTCTTTTTGAAGCCTATTCTGTCTTCATAAGGCCATAACGAAGCAGGTGCCAGGTTGAAGAGTTTTCTAACATCGATTCCCCCTCCCCCCCCCCCTTCCCGAATTGGGAGTATTTGCATACCTTTATCGTGTATACTTTTTGTGGGTCTTAACTAAGTCTTTGCCCAGCAACAGCTCATAATAACTACTCGTAACTGAAAATTTCAGCTCTAAACTCTCGCCCAGACCGTACTCCCTCCCAGCGTACCAGTCAGAGCATTACTGTATGTACTCGATTCCTCACATATCTTCGAATACTGCCTTTTCTGCAGTTTAGCATGCTTTTCCTAATGTCGTGCTTCCTCCGATGCCACTTCCCTTTTTTTCCACTGCTTCTCCTAGACTCTCATACATCATGATTATGAAAGGCCTTCCTTCGCTCTTCCGGGCTACGTATCCGTGGTGTTTGCTTAATCTCGGAGCTTTTGATGATTAGAGTGCATGACGAAGCAAAATCTCCATATTTGCTTCTTTCCCCGACCTCGCCGCAACATCGCATGGCTAATAAAGTACTTGCTTTTGGAAGCAAGAGTTTGACATTTTTCAGGATTGCAGTGCAAGTTCTGCTGTGTTACAACGTGATTATACTTATATCTATTATCATTTATTCTGGAATTTTTTTGAGTGCTTTTTTAGAGAAAATGTGCGTTCGTGTCCATTTCCTTAAACTTTTTTTCTTCTGAAAATAGGCTTTAAGAATCATTTTATGGTCTTGCTATTCAGTTTCGCTATCTAATGCACTAAGAAAGACAATTGTTTTCTCCAGATTTGCTCCTCTTTCTTCGATATTTCTCACATTTTGATCATGAGGCACAGTATCCTATTGCTGTCTTTCTATGTTTTTCACATTTTAATCTTGTCGAAAATACTCATGAATCGAATATCTTATTGATTCACTATAATCAATCGTATTTTCAAATCAGCTTGTTTTTTCTCTGAGATTTGCTATGCAAGCTGAACTCCTTATCTTAGTTACGTAATCAAATTACGTAGCAGTTTTTGCCATGTTAGGAATGCCGATTCCGGAAATTTGTGGCTTTCCTTGTTTGCCTTTTCTCGTGTTTTGCAATCCTACCCGTATGAGATTAGAACGTCGATCTTTTTTCTTGTTTTGCTTTCGTTTAAGCCATAGAAATTTCTTACACCGACAAGGTCTGGACCGAAACGGAAGGTATTTCCACCCTCTCGATTCGATTTGCTATCGAATTGCATCAAAACTTTTACAATTTTCTTGGTTGCTGTTTTTTTCGATTTACTGTATCACTAAGTCGAACGGTAGAGGACAGTGTTCGTGTGTTTATATTCGCGAGACATGATTCGAGGCTGAGTGGCTTGTCTGTGACTTCTTACAATCTCCTCTACAATTTTTACTTCCTCTTCCACCTTGAATCTTTTTTCTGGAACAAACTTGCAACTCTTACTTGTGTTCGTATTCGCTGGAAGGTTATTAATTACAGTTACATAGGAAGATTTTTCTTATTTTTCTTACATTGTCAGGGTTCATCCTTGATCTCAATAAACTATATAGATTTTAGGCCTCGGACAGAGTTCACGCGATTTGATCGTCGCGATTTAATCGCCGCGATTTCCATCCACTTCAAATTCAAAAATATCGAGCTGGAATATCACAACCGAAATGCAAGCTGATCGGCATGCAATGAAATTGTAACAGTTGTCTTGTAGCGATTGAATCGCGACGATCAAATCGCGTGAACTCTGTCCGAAGCCTTATCCTCATGTATCTTTTGTATTGCTTTTGCATGGACCATCACCTCAGGGTTTCTTGATGCACAAGTGGCGAAAAACTTTGAGAACGTCAAAACCGAGTTTATACCATAATCACGCATTTACCCTTGTGCTTTCTTACCATTTCTCTTTATTTCATGCTGTATTTTTCTAGCACTGGCTTAAAAATTGGATTTAATTCAAAATTGCCGCACTTAGAATAATTATAATATAGCAAAACTATATTTGTGACACAAACTATCTTCTCTCGCTAGATTTTGATTCTATACAAAAATATTTGCTTTTTGTCAGGTTGTAACCCAACGGTTTGGTTTGTAACTGCTTTTTCTTGATTCTACAATTCGAGTACGAATTTGAAAGAGGTAAAGAAAGAATTTGCAAAAGCAGATTTTGTAATAGAAATTCATAAAACTATCATTTCGATGATGTTGACGCCTGACTTGAGATGCTCTAAAAAGCTTTTAAAGCCAAGAATACTTGAATGTAAGATGTGTTATTGAACCTTTCACATTTGATTCGGTAATTTAAACTATTCGCGTGGTGATAGGGGCTGCCAAATATCTGATTCTTACTAAAGGTAATTTGAATAGTTTTCTGATGCATTTCGTAATCCCAGCCGCAGTTGACATCGTTAATTCCACTTCTTACTTCTTCTGCACTATTGTGATTTGCTCTTGATGAATAACCAAAGAGCAATTAGTATAAGCATTAAGAGTCACCTCGCACTATGTTCGCCCTCGCTTTTCGCTTCCCTTGGATGTTTGACAACTTTAATCGATGTCACTCTTAAGTCATCGATGGACGCTGCTACTTCACACTAGACCTAGTTTGTTTGCTCTTAGCTAATTGGAAAGCTTTTATAGCTCTTAGCTGGTATGAACCATCATCTTTCCCACTTATGTGTTAGGCATATCTTGAAGTCAGATGTTATCCGTCATTTCCGGGCAAATAACTTACGGCTGTTAACGTTGATTGCCACGGAAATTCTTATTAGATTTTGTACGTAGTTCACTTTAGATGTAATCGTTTCATAGATGAGCTTTGGAATTGATTTTCATCAGATACCACTCATATATGAACGAAGTTAAGGTGCTAGGGAAATCAGGGCTCGGCACGAGTTGGCATCATGGAAATTCTACGAAGTTCCCTTTGATCCTTAACCCTAGACATGACTATGTACAACCCGTAAAAAATCTCAAAAAAAATAAATGTCGCGATTTTTGTGTCTTTTCGACCACAGAAACGATATCTCCTTTGCTTTTTGTTCCAAAAACGATATCCGGGTTCACCCAGTGCCAGCTGTGCCGAGCCCTGAGGAGAATATTCCTCGTCATCAGTTTGTTACAAACATCATCAGTTTTCGTTACAAACAAATTCATACGTGTATCTGGTATCTTTTTAAATGTTAAGATTGAGGAAACTCCCAAAACCAATTTTTTTAAACAAAAGATCATCTCTGTGATGGAAATAAATACGCACCGAATTTCTAGAAAGCTGAAAAGACAAGAGAACTTGAATTTAAGAGGTTTGACTACATTTTGCACATAGCTGGTAATCTGATTTTTGCATGGTAAAGGTGGTTTCAAACTATCTGACTTGCCCCGAAATCATTTTCATCCTAAATGTTCGCTGAGTAC
Organism: Cylicocyclus nassatus; assembly: GCA_958299035.1. Classification (NCBI taxonomy): domain Eukaryota; kingdom Metazoa; phylum Nematoda; class Chromadorea; order Rhabditida; family Strongylidae; genus Cylicocyclus; species Cylicocyclus nassatus. The sequence goes on along the minus strand of CATQJL010000316.1, from coordinate 41,478,396 downwards.
AGTCACTTGTATGTGTCCAGTTATTGAATTACTCGTCAAATCATTGGAACTGATAACAAAACCTGCAATTATTAATTTTCTTCTTGAAGTATCTAACCTTTGATTCAACAGGCTTGGCGGTTGGAAGGCGGGGCTTTGTGACCTCGCTCGCGCCCGCGACGCAGTCTGCGTCTCTCCCGCGCTCGTGCCTCTGATCATTACCTAGCCCCAATTAGGTCACGAATCACTGAAAATCTCAGCAGATTTAACTTCCTAAAGTTTCGAATACTTTTGTGATTATATATTTTTAGCTGATCTGGTAGGAACAAGGAAGCCTGGAGTAGTGCAGAACGAATGTTCTTTTAAAAACTCTTGTATGCAAATTCTCATTCATTATTTTGCTTCACCGATCATATTCTTGCATATTTGATTTATAGCTCGTTTTCATAGCTTCTTTCAAAAGCTGTTCTAGACAAATCTGGAAAGCGCACCGTACTCTTTTTAAGAGGACCAGTCAGCGGCCACGAGTACGGTAAAAAGTACGGTCTAGACGGGATTTGAGAGTATAAATTCTTTCCAATCAAGGAATCATGTAGTTTGGGCAGCTGCTTATTGCTAGTCAAGGTATTCTGATCAATATGCATGAAAAAGATGCAAGTTTCCAAATTCACCACGGAGACACTGCTTTCTAGACCCATTTAGCTCCTCCTTTTTGATCAGTATGATTTACAAGTAAGTCCTTACCCATTGATTCCTATCAGCACTAGTTATCTTGTTCAATAGTAGAGTATGTGAGTTCTCAACTAGGAGGGAAGAGCAGAAAGAGAAAAGTTTGAATTTCATTCTAGTATTTCCAGTTTGCTTGTTTTTTTACGATCATGTCTAGATGTATTTCTTTGCGGATGAGCCATTTTATCCATTGCTCCCCATCTCTCATCCTCTCAGCTTAAACTTGTTCCTTCAGCAAACCGTTCACTATGGCTATTTTCACAGGCAATAAATAAGCAATTTACGGCTCGAAATGATCAGATTAACGTCTTATTACCCGAAGCGTTCGTTGATCTCCAGCTCTGACGCGAACACAAATTTTCAGATTCATCCTATTCACCCCTGAACCCCCATATTGAGAGTACTCGATGACAAGTGCGGGGGCGAGAAAGTGACAGCCATGTTCATGAGGGCAGCTGGTGACCGAACAGACTCAACGAGTTTGATTTTAGTCGCCGAATGAGGAACAATGAAACGAAGGCGATATCAATTCGTCGTTCTTTCGCTACAGCTAGCTGTCGCCATCCGTTTTGCGCTCGCCTTAGATGGTTTGTGGTTTGTTTGATTTCTGACTTTTATGGCTTTGTTTGGCTCTCGTGGCCTGAACGGTCATAGAGTTTTTACCCCCTGAAGCACTTGCATCGTTACTCCTTACTAATCCCTATTCTTCTGCAGATTCCTACCAGAGTTATATACAAGCTCTGGCCTGTAAGTTTATTTTTGTTTATTTTTTCTTTTATATTTTTCTGTCAATGTTGATTTGGCAACTTTTTGCCGTTACAATCATTACTTTCATAACTATATAAATGGTGATCTATCAACACATTTTTTTTTATTATTGCTACAGAAAATAGACTATCCGAGTGGTCGACACGCCAACCGACTCATTAGGGACTGTCACGTTTCGCTATCATTTTGCTACTGAACGCTATTTTAATATCTAAAACAATTACCCTAATTTTATCATTTGACAAATCCCACCTTCCGAGTAAGTCAAATCTATTAACTTTTCGTTCATAGATTGATTTCACTTGGTTTATTGCTCTTATTTGTGATTGCGATCATGGCTGAAATATAGCAATTCTAGTGAAAGCTTCCAAAAACTCTAATCGCTTTCCAACACTCTTTCTGCCTCACCTTTTTTTAATTCGCTGACATAGAACTTTTCAAACGGATAGTAAATTAGGAAAAGTTTTGCTTTCATACTCAGTTAATTTCTTGAGAATTCCGCTCCCTCTAGCTGATTACATAGCTAGGTTTGGAACTTTCGATTCGATAGTTAGAACGTGATAAAGGCCTCATCAATATGGTGATTGCTTCTGATCCATATGAAGCCTTTCTCTAGACTCTTATGTCTGTAAAATCACTACCAGAAACACTTGTTTCGCAAGTGTGGACTCTTCGAAAAATAAAAATGACCCTTCCGCATTTCATCACGCAGCACATATTCCTGCTTCCTACATCCAAAGCAACAGTATTAAAATCAAATAAATCATATTAAATACACATATAAGGATTTTTGCTGATTAGACTTTTCAATCACTTCCAGTTTTCATGCTTACCGCAGATCAATCTCATTTGCAGTGCTTCTCCTTATTCAGATCCTGCCAGGCTTGTAGTTCGGCCTGACTCATCCACTGTTGCCTCTGACTCAAGGATCAGCTTCTTTTGCCGAGCTGATGGGAATCCACTGCCAAACGTTGTGTGGAAAATCAACGGAAAATCGCTATCAGATTCTAGGTTAGCACTGATTTTATAAGGATTTTTGCTTTCTATTTGTTTTGATTCTTGCAATAGTGCAAAGCTTCTTCCTTTTTCTTTTCCCGATCAACCCATCAGTTTTTGTTTCTGTTATCGGGTGGACTACAAATGAAAACATTGTTGATGAAGTGCTCCTTTGGGAACGCAAAGCAAAGTGCCATTATGAGAAACAACGATACATATCACCATGAGCGGATATTCAACTCCCATGTAAATTTGCATACGGTAGCGATATCGTTGCTCTGTGGCTCAAAAAATTTTTTTTGAGATTCCTATAGATTTTGAAGTGATCTGGACTTTATTGTTACAGCTTGGAAACATGAAACTTATCTTCTGGGACGTCAAGAAAACAGCCGAACAAATTCTACACAGCTTCTATCCAAAAAGCAATAAACTTCAATTCATTTTTTGAATAATTTCGTTGAAAGAGAGAAATGATCATTCCAACTGTCGAAATGAGCAGTCATCGATTAGAAGGGTTTGCATGCTTCTTTTCGTTGAAAACATAAACTTTATGAAAGAAATGCAATTAATCACTCACTTTCTCACTCATTTTTTCCATTCACTTTTTTCAGTATTTTCCGATCCTAATCGCATGTTTGCAAGGATTTAAGCTTACAGAACTCGGGTCAAAGTTTTATTTCTATGCAGCATTGTTCAAACGTAGTTTGTCTCTTCGTTCAAGCTCTTGATCATTTTGAAAACTGTAATCTTCACCTCTCTTTACCACCAACATTCATATCTTTATATCATATCACTTTCTAAATTGATTCACCCAATAGAAGGGTAAAAACATACTGCATACTGCTATACTGTCAAATACATACTGCCAAATTCGGCTACGACCAGATCGCGGCTCTGTTTTTCTGAAACTTCCCCAATCCTTCATAATCTAAATGATAAGGATATTTCGTACATACGTTAGAGTTTTACTTTTTATAACCATGTAAATATCCTTAGTTCCGGTGAGCTCAGAATAGCGATTGTTCACAGAAGTTTCTCATATGCTCTTTATTTTTTTTGTGATTACAAGAGCGAGACACCTCCCTACAAATAGGATTGATCTCTCGTTAGTTTCATGTTTTCCTCTGTAGAAAGGCATCCCTGTTACTCAGGTGATGTGCGGTTTTCCTATATCTCCAAAAAATTTCTTGTTCTCGGCTTTTTTATAAACTAAACTGACACAATTTTCAGCATTCAAATCCGAAGCTCACGAGTTGTCATATATTAACTTAGCGTAGAATTCTAGAAGTCAGTCATACTTACTTCCCAACATGAGATGGTTACCCGTTTATCAAACATAGCATTACATCATTACCCATTATGGATGCAGACATTGACAGAAAGAAGCGCGCGCAATGGAAGAAAAACGTTGAGCACGTCATTGTCAGTAAACTTGCGGAATTCTCTGCATATGTAATCAAATAACAAAGTCCATCAAGTGCTGCAAATGTTCTTCAGCACTCATACTAGATTGTCCCAAAAGTAAACCATATTTCTAAATGAATCAAACTGCTTTTGTTTTCCTAGCAGACTTAGGGTACCATTTTGGAGCGAAGCAAGCTCTACAAAGCGACCATCTAACATAAGATCCATCTAAAAAAAATCGGAACTCCTTCCAGAAAACCTACGGACCTTCTACTTGGTCATTACACAGTAGACACACAATAGTACCCAGAAATGTATTTGGTGGATTTTTTCCGGGGCTCAAAATTGAGGGGTAGAGGACTATATGTCGCCGAAAAAGGTGGTCCCCGCGGTCATTTGCGACAAATCCGCACCCCTGTACATGTGCGGACATGAGTTCCTTCAGGAAATCCGCGCGGGACTCTTCCACATTCGGCGACGTATAGTCTTCCACCCAAAACTGAGACACTGGGATGGCTGGAAAATGCAAAAACGTCACTTTTTAAATTTTTTGTGTTGGACTTGGTATTTCTCGATCAACAAAGCACAAACAGAAGTAAGATTCTAAGTTTATACTACTAGGACTTCTAGTATACAATGACAAATGTGGGAGGGGCGGGGGCGAAGTTTTCCATTTTTAGACTACCTCTTTTTTCTCGCTTTCTAAGAGCAGAAAAAAATCAGTAAATCATATTTGAATACTACTATGTTTTGCTGTATAATGGCGAAGTTTGAGGTTCGTAGGATTTTTACGATTTTTAGGTGATAAATTCTTTTTTTGATATTTGCTCCAAATTTTATCTGGATTACGACTTAGGCAGATCTTAAGCGGTCATTTTGTAGAGCTTGCTTCGCTATATCGAAAGGTACTTCACGCGATTCCAGTCGCTGGGCGATCTGGCACTGCAGCGACTCTTTGTAACTGGTCGTCAGCGCGCTTTGCATGGGTCAGACTCAAAGCTTTTGCTATAATTTACGGTAGCTACGCGCCTATGCACTTAGGACCCGTACACGATTGATCTATAAATATCTGGCAAACTGCCAATGTAGCGATTTGACGAAATCGCGCGAGATATGCCTTAGGCCTAAGACTGCTAGGAAAACGAAAACAGTTTGATGTGTTTATAAATATCTTTTACTGTTCGGACAACCTAATAGATTGCGGTTGAACTGGTACCAAATATGATAGACCTAATTTGTTTGCATTTACAAAAGCCAAAAGTGTCGCTAAACCCTAAAAGGCGACCACGCTAACCTATCCGAAAGTAAAATTCAAGAAACATAAATATTAAAATCTAACTGTCGATGGCAAGTTAGTCTTTGTAGTTTACGAAGAAAAAAACATTGGCCTCTAACTTAAAGTGCACTGGGTCCTTTTGAGAATATGTGCTGTATCAGAGAAGACCATGAAAAAAGTGAAGATGTGTAAAGATGTGCTGATGAATATAATCAGATCTGAAGGAAAGACAATAGTAACATTTTTTCCAAAATACAATATTAATCACATATAAAAAGAATTGGTTGGTAGAAAGGCAAATCATTTTGCGTATCATTTTATCATAATGAGTGATTACAACAAATCTTTAACTGATTTGGAAAGAATCTCTCCGGTAATGGTTATAGACTCTGTTAGAAACCGGTTGCATCACTGAACAAATGCAGAAAGTCTACCATTTTCGATTGTTGCCATCGTTTTCCTCGACGTCTCTCATGCCTCTCAGGAATATGTTGATTGTTGATGATTCACACTTATGTTCTGAGAGGATCATCGTCTTTGGCATCATCCCAAAACACCTTACTCATTTTTTTTATCATGTCATAAAAGTAGTTCGGAACGAAAAGGGAAGACTTATTAGGAGCTGGAAAACAAACATTCCCTCTTCTTTAATCCGCTCTTTTCATTCTTCTCAAAAGCTTTTACAAATTGCAAATTTACATAATTTTTAGAATGATCAAGTAGAGGTGTTAAAACTTTACATTTTGTCATGATTAGGTTTAAAAACGAAGTGGTGACATATAATCTTCCATCCGATTTGAAATTGGGTTTGAGAGCTCGCTTAATCTTTGTGGTAAAAGTTGCATACTTTGTGTTTCTGTTTACAAAGCTCGAAAGTGAGATTCTAAGCTTTGACATTTTCAGATTTGTTGTTAAGTCACTGCCTACCGGTCTTTCCACTCTTCGAATCGATCCCGTTCTTTCATCTGACAATCAGACTACTGTATCGTGCTCGGCTGACAATGGGGTGGCCAATCCTGTTGTGGCTGATGCTGTAATTACTGTTCTGAACAAAGGTAAAGCATTTTCTTTCAAATATCTCATCTTCTTTTTTGCGGAGCAAATAATGCTGTACAATTTTCACGAGGTAGAAACTTATCCGATGTTCTCCAAGATAGAGCATGCCCTTCAATATTTTGTTGAAAATGCCCACTTTATTTGCTGTTAGCAAATTTATTCATTGGTCCCTCACAATTTCCGAGTAATTTCCAGACGCGCTTCCGTCTGGATTTCCGGTCGTCGATGCTCATCCTACCCTCAAATCCGTTGAACAAGGCCGAACAGCCCATGTCACTTGTCGGGTGAGTATGAATAGAGCTGAGCTCAGCATTCATTTGATATTAACAAATAAGTAAAATGGATAAAGATGAATCATTGTGTATGACAAAAATGTATGCATTGTACTAAAGGATATGTAGTCAGACGAAGTAGCCTTCTACAAGAGAAGTAAATTGCGTAAAATGGTGATTCTAATTTTTTCGATATCTGCAAATCGCTCTTAAAGGAGTTTTTTTGGGGGGGGGGAGGGTGGAGATAGGGGCGAAAATTTGACGGGAACTAAAAAATCATTCAAAACTTTACGTTCTTGTTGATGAACTTGATCTAAAATATAACTGTTTAAAATTCGCATAATTTTGTTGTTTGGTATGCTGCTGTACGAAGGTGTATTGTTGTTTTACTGTAATCGCTATGACAGCCACTTATTTCGGAGTTACTAAGTTTTCTTCTTGATCTTTCTTGGTCATATACATAAGCGTAAGTAAATGGAGTGATGCTGGCTGTCACGGCAATCTTTGGATGCCTTCAGTTCAAGATACTCAGGCCTTTTATTGCCTCTTACAAATTCGGAGTCAGCATTTTATAACCTCTGGGCTAAAAACTTCAGACAGCGAATAAACATCTCATATGAAAAGCAACTCTGACTAACTATGTATTTGCCAGTAAAGTTTTCAGTCAAGCATTTTTGTTGATTTTGGCAGGAAATGATATTTGACCTCTACAGTGAGCATATATATGATGTATTTCAGTGTCCTTTTTTGAACCCGTAACAAAGGAATGTTTCAAAACTTCGAAAGACGAAAGTTAGCTACTCTAACTTGCAATGCCTTTTCCTACCCTCTCACTTTTGATCCATTCCATTCTTAATGTCATATCCGGCTCTTGTTGCTAGAATGCGCATATGCAACTTTGGCCTTTGCTCTTTTCTCGGTTCAGAATAAGACTAGGAAGACTTATTTTATCGAACATAGTTTAGGCGTTATTTTTATAGATAATTGAAGTTTTTAGGTGCGAGGAGATCCTCGACCGAAAGTACTGTGGCTGCGTGATCTTGTACCAATTGATATTCGAGCTGAAGGACGGTATTCAGTGTCAACAATGGGCAATCCAGGTACTGCGAAAATCCCGTCATTTGTTATCTTTATCGTAGCCTTGTCTGGGAAGTTATTTCATGGTTTTGAGGAGCTTACCTAGGGCAAATCCATCAGATCTGCATACCTTGCTATCTTATGTGGAAACTGATTGGAAGTTCTTGGGCAAGATATCATCCAAACATCTGTTTATATAAATCACTCGTTTTCGAAGAATTCTAATATGAACCACAATCCAGACCATACCATACTCCTGCAACAGACCAATCAACACTCCTGGACCGTAGAAGTACGGTTTGGATTGGAGTTTAGAGCTGATTTACTAGCACGATGATTCATATGAGCTTGAGCAGTGGCTTCCCTATGATCTTCCATTACGTTTCGACATAGGAGATTTAAACATAGAAAATTGTTTGGACACTGCCTTCAAGCTTCTATTTCCTATATCTTAATATTTTAGGAGCTCTTATGATCCAGCAAGCCCGAGAGGAAGACCAGGGCAAGTACGAATGCGTGGCAAGGAACGATCTTGGCGTGGTGCACTCGAAAGCAGCCCATCTCTACGTAAAAGGTGCAATTCATTTTCATGGCCCATTGGTGCAAATTCTCGTTCAGCGTTCATTATGAGCGAGTAGGGGCTGTTGCATAGGAAATTGGATTAAGAGATATATGCTGCGGGTCACGCCTCATCGGTCCGCCAGCCGACAATTGCTTCCAGCCAAATCCTCCCACTTCAATCTGCCCGAGCCCTTTGTTTGCGCGACATTTTTAGCACCATATCGTATATCATTTTGAATGATTTCCTCTTTTCCTTGTCACACCACATTTCTAGTCTTCACGTCTCTAAAAGGGTGGTCCATGAGGCTCAACTCAAAATTCTAAAATGCTCTTTTTTGTTTTCAATTTTTTGCGAATTTGGATCAGTACGTCTTGCTTAGAAAGAAAGTCGTGCAAATTCAGACCTGCCTGAGCAAAAATCTATATTGCATATTACGGAGATAAAGCTGAAAGAGTACATTGTATTTTATGAAATTTTGATTGCTATAATTGTTTACTTCTAATAGTTTTGAGAAATTTCTTCCCAAGTGAGACGAATTTGTTCTAACTGGCTGTATACAAGGAATGAATTATGAACTACATTTTTGTGACATTTCGATTTTGTTTTCTATAAGGCTTCTAGCATGCCCAGCATGCCCAACTGAAACATTTCAAGCCACCAAAATAAATAATACAGGAAACAACTTATTCCCAGATGTTTTGAAGCGAGTTCGAGTTCGAATAGTTTATTGATGCGCCTCATAGGCCATTTCGATAATTTTAAATCAAGCTAGAACTTCTCTTACCAGGCTATTCCGAATCTCTCTCTGTTTCGGCGGAAGTGAAAAATTCTTCAAGGCACCTACAATCAGTCATGCATCTTTACTGACCCCAGAACTTCTTTTCCTTTAGAAAAAAATGGAAGAACTCTAAGCAGAGTATGGCCACTGATAAATAATGGATCCTTTGTTCTCCACCTGTTCTCAGCTCAAAAACGTGAAAGTTTTGCAAAATCCATCGTGCAATATTTTAGCAATGCAATCCGCCAAGCTCTTCCATTCCTATATTGATGTTAAATCGTAAAATTTGATTGTCAGCTGATTTTCTACATGCTTAGATGGGATCTCTATAGTTTTCGATATAATGCGATGAACTTGCCCTTCGATTAGAGATTTTCTTCACTTACTTATCTGTTTTACATGACTCTGAAGCCCAAAACATAAACAAAAAAGATAAAGAACACTTGGTTCAATGAATCATTTTTAATCCCTATTGCATACTATATGACTAGTCAAAAGAATTCTTTGAGAAGCAGGATTATCGTGCTTCATCTTGTGGGCAACTTTTGACTATTACTGACTCTACCTACCCAGCACTTTACGCTAGTCTGCGACACTGAGGGCTAGATCTTCCCATGCCCTTAGCGATCAAATTTTCTCTACAGCTGTATATTATGTGTACTAGTCCTCAGGACACTGCTCGTCTACAAAGTCAAGTATCTCTGAAAACTTTGGACGGGCTGCACTTTTATTTGTGTAAACGCTTTGCTGCAACATCGTAACTTGCTTGTCACAATAAATGTACCTTCTGTCGCTATCATCCTTTTCTTTACTTCTTTGCCTTTCTGCTTTATAAAAAGGAAAATATACGATCTTCCGTTTCGTACCTTCCCTTAGACGGATTCTTGTTTCTAGAGCCTCTTTGGGACTCCTCAGTAAGGAAAGAGGGTCTAGATCAATTTGGATAAAAAGTTTTTGGTCTATATTTTTCTAGTCTTATGTAATATATATTTTTTTATTTTATTTATATCTAACTTCCGTAAAGAAAATTTTTCAGAAAGAGCACTACTCTTTCACAAATGCTATATTTGAGCTTCCTTTACAAAAGTGATCAAGGAATAAAAGGAAAACCTAACTATACCTAATTTCCATTTCGATCCTTTTCAATACAGTCCCAGAATGTACATACAAAATTCATTCCTTCGAATATTTTGACGAGAAAGATCATAAAAAGAATTGAAAATCTTCCTTACACTAGAATATTCTGAATTTTTCTAGATTTTTATGGATGGAGCGTCGCGAAATTGTGTACTTTTCTCAGTTTTGTTTTGGGATGTGAAAATGTAGTAAAACATCTGAAAGCCAGTATTGCGACATATGTATGCTATTTTGAAAGAATTGCACAAAGGAACTGCATTGAATAAATTTTGCAAGTTCGACGTGGCCTTCTGCATAATACATCGAAACAACATCAAAACTAGCAAGAAATGGTCTGCAAAATCGTTAAGGATAAACCCAAGCGATTTTCAAATAGAGAGCTGTTATCTTTTGATCTTTGAAATTACTTATACAAGTTACAAAAATGTGCCAGCGACTTATTTATACTTGTAAATAATTAATATAATTTTTAACTAGCCTTGTAAAAAATATTTTGGGGGATGGCTGCCGTCACGTCCCACTTTTTTGAAGTTTCGGTTTATGAACTCGCAAAAATTTCAGGAAAGCATAGGCCACGCACCTTCATTAGAAAAAAATTTTTGTTCCCCCTCCCCCCTTCCCCCCACCCCCGAACGCAGACCCTGGGTATGCCATGGCGATTACATAGAAAATCAAACTAACTGTGTCTTATGTATCAAAATAAAAGGAGCTTAACCGCTTAGTTAACTTACGCAAGTGTTGAAGATTTAATTGAGTTTGAAGTTAATTTTTTGCTTGAAATTTGTTGTTTTTTCCGTCCGGAAAATATTGATAGCCATTAATTCCTTGGTCCAACATCATAATCAGATCATATTTACTTACGAATATCGATGTTCATAGTATCTTGTTGACCAATGCATGGGAAGGGCACTTGTGCTCAAATTACATAATCTATACGAACTTGTCCATGCTACTTACGTCCCACCAGGGATTCTAGTGTGCCCTTCTCAATTATGACCTTGACCAGTCTCCAAGTCATTCTTCAAGCTTTCCGTGAAGCGCGTTTTGCTGAATGGGCGATAGCAGTTGTGGACATGGGTTTTTAGGGGGTCGTAGCCAAACGAAACACTAGCCCTGCGGTCATATACTAGGCGATTCTCAATGTGACATCTGGCCTTTACGAGTTGCAGCAGAGTCGTCGACATTGGGACACAGCAAAAAAAACCCCATCATCCGTTGCCATCCTCTCCCCCCCCCCCTCTCCCGCATCCATTACTACTTCTCAATTCTGATACATTGGCTCCGTGCCAACTTATTCCCCCTATAATGACTTTGACTTTTCGCCTCTGGTTTTTCATAAAGGGCCGTCGCCGCAATAAACAGCACCACACGTTGCCAATACTCTCATTTTCATGGATTCTTATTCCCCCCCCCCCTTCCTGCCCATTGAAGAAATGAGGACACGCAGAACGCTGCACGGAAGAGTACCTAAATAGCAGATTAACATCTTGCTACCGGGTGTGAGAATTTAATTTCATCAGGGTTTACGATAGCCATAAATCGCCGATCGGTTACAGCAACGGGATAAAAATTGGATTCGCGACCTCTTCTCCTTCTCAGTCACAGCGATTCCTGCTTGATTTGTGAGCAAAAACTAAAGTAGTTTCTCTTTTAGCTGTGCTTAGATCTTTTTTGTTCAGCTTCCTTTCGATACTGCCATATTACTGAAAATGATGAAAATAGTGCAACATATTTGCTTTCGCTGAATTTTTCATATGGCAGATTTGTCGGTAATTCATAAAATTATTGCTCATCGTAGGACTCTCATATCATACGCGATCCCACGCAAACTCGGCGAAATTAGTGAAGTGTATATCCACTTTCTATGAAGCTTGACTAATTTTCAATATTTGATGCAATATGGACAAATTCCTGAAGAAATTGAAATTCAATCACATCGTCAAACAACTGACGTATTCGGTCCGAAAAAGGGGGAAAATTGAATAAAGTAGTGATCTCAAAAATGACTCATTTGGGAAATCATCATGGTTTCCTGTGGATTCACGAAAATATGCGTTTCCCTCGCAATTTAATAGTTCTATGATAAAACTTTCGTGTGCAAACCATCAAATGCATTGATGGAGATTTGTTACAGTAATCGTTGTATTTTCACAATTGTTGAGTCACGAAATTCAAAAGTGCTGATGAGGTCTCAGGGCGTAGATTTTTTCTATTGCTTCCATACCAAGCAAATCGAAAATTCTCTTTCATCGTAACCAAGATAGCGTACAGAATAAGACAGCTGATATGTAGGGTACCGTTTTGACAATATGAAAATTTTCAATTTTGATCCCTTCGGCATCTGAAAGCCTTCTATTTAAAAGATTCAACGAACTGATCAAATGGATTGCAAACCATTTCTATGGAGAACCTTAACTTTTTTCCATAGATGTAACCTCTATGAGCGGTTCATTGTTTGACTTATCTTTGAGAAAGGAATTCTGCTCTGAAAGGTTAAGAGCAATTCTGTCAAACTTTTACAGCAATACGACCACCCATCTTTGGGATTTTTTTCTGGAAGATTAGCACTCAAGTCCCGAGTAATGACATCACGATATCTTAATTCGACGAGAGTTGCTTCAGTAGTGTTCTAATGAGGCATCGACATCTTTGAAGCAGATCTTAATTTCCACTCGACGGCAGTCGTAATCCTTCTCCCCGTTGATATCACATTATACTAGCGGTCATTTTGGGACAGATGTTGCATCTGAGCTGCGAGCCATCGTTCTATAGTTCGAAACCGGTTCTTCATTTGCTATGCCTCAATAATTTGAGAAAAATCTATATTTCGTAATATTCATCCAACTAAGTCTCGTAAACTAGTGGAACGCATGGCAGAAAGTTGATACTTTTTTCTTATTTTTCTTACCGCACTTTCCGCTTTCCGATTGCTTGACTTCCCTTATAATCGGGCTCTGTACCTATTTAATTTTTTAAGAATATTCTGTACGAAAGCAGCTGTGTTGTATTTGATTAAAACAAGTGCGTTTTTTTTTCAAATTCATGCTAATGATGTCCGAAATTCAGCTCAAATACATTCTATATATTCATCTACCTTTAGAAGTTTGGAAGTCACTAGTGTGGGAGGAACCTAGAAAAGGGGAGGAGCTTTTTTTATCCACTTTTTCTCTATTTCCAGCCGAAAAGTGCAGAAAGTGCATACATGTTTATGCTTATGTGTCTCCAACATGTAAAAGCAATCAAAAGACCCTCAAATTTCAGAAATTCTGCGCAAAATCGAATTTCATATCGTGGCAATAAATTTTCTCTCAAAAGCATCTTGCGTCTAGTCATGCATTTGAGAACCTCAGTTAAGTTTCAGAAATAACACAGAAGAAGATAATGCCATGCAGGGGCACTGAAATTTGTAAAATTTAATTTTTTCTTGGATTTTTATTACCTGTTCTGACTTTTCTATTAATCAGCTCAAGTAACGGCTTGATTCATCTTGTGACTTGCTTGGCTCAAATGTTTAACTCACCTCTTCAGTATTCCCCTGCCACGAAGAATTGCAAACTGAATTAGTTTCCAATTAATTGATGTTTTCTTTCCTCTACCGCCACCCAAAAGAATGTCGCCTTTTTTGCTCTCACACATTTCTTTCCAATTCTTCTTCGATATCACCTCTCTTCATCGACCTCGATATCGCTTTAGTACTTCAGAATGTCTTGACTAAGTGGCCATGAATACTATATTGGTGCTTTTGATGTGCGGAAAGCATGCAAGCGCCTTCTTGGGTCACACATTGCCTTTGCATCTGTTCGGCATGGAAACGGCGAACACCAGCGCCACCGATGGTTTGTGCCTAGAAATTGGAAAAATTGTCAAGCGGACCATTTGGCGTGACAAGCAGAGCATAAATATGAGGCTACAAATATTATATATTGAAATTTTAGTCCGTCGAGTTCCACCATACTTCTCTTTTAAACTCGAGAAGGTCTACAGAGTTGGCGCCGGTGGAAGCGTGAATCTCACATGTGTTGCCGTAGGATTTCCAATGCCCAGAGTATTCTGGAAAAAGAGCGATGACGGTAAGATTATGGTCATATAAATCAACATTTCATTGCGGGTAGTCAAATTTCAGTTCACTATAGTTTCGCTAAAATTCGGGTGAAAAAGTGGGAGTGAAAGAAAATGAGTTGTTATCACTCAAAACGGGATAGAATCGAGCACGAAAAAGAAATATGATAGAGAAAATGGAACTATCTGCAAGAGAAATTATGCAATCAATGTAGAGGTTATTTTCAATGGAATACTTTTCCAACTAATGGCTTTCAGATCTCCTTCACTTATCTTTTTACCATGCAACCATTCACAGTATGGTTTTTTTTGCACTTCGCGGAGCTGAAGCAGAATCCCACATCAGAGATGTTAATGAATATATTTTTTTAAACTTTGCTGCAGTTGAAGTCATAAATGCTCGGTTATGGACTTTTGTTACGAGTTTCAGGACCGAATCCGCTATACTCAGCGTAGGATTTAACTAAGAGGCACTTTGGATTAGTTGAAACACATCGATCACGCTTTTTGGGATTAGTGCTACACTTTTTCTGCAATAGTAGTATTCCTGCAATTCGTTATGGAGCACGCGACTGCATGTAATATATCGTGCATCTCCTTCTTTCATGGAGATAAAAAAAGCTCTAGGATAATAAAAGAGAGAGGTCCTATAATAAACTGAAACAAATGCTCTTTCCTCTATATCAAATATTCATAAGTTTTTGGCATAACTAATATACCAAAATTCATTAATCAAAGCAATTCAAGGTGTTTTAATATTGTTCAAAACACTGTGGGGTTGGAATTGCTCAAGGGAAATATTTCAGAAACGAAAGGGTAGAAATTTTGTTTTAACTTGACAGATTTGAAAATGTAGCTCCCTAATAGATAAACTCATTCTTTTAATAACCTTATTTAACATATTGTGAAGCGCGGGAACTGATTCTACTAACAACCCTACAAAATCAGTGTGTCCATGTAGAGAAGGAAGTATCCTAGTATCGAAAAAGAATGTTCGAAACAATCTTACATGGCTGCCATAATTGAAACAAAGCTGTAACACCCGCTGTGTAATTTCATCATCATTTTTTCTTGTATTCCTCTACATTTTTATTTTCAGTGATGTTGAATGACCCAGCTACGGCTCCAATTGGTAAAAACGTGCTCACCTTGACCAACGTTGAGCAATCTGAGAATTTCACCTGTGTGGCTGTTAGCAAATTAGGAAATATCGAAGCAACAACGCTAGTGGAAGTCAAACGTAGGTTTGCTCCATTCTTTAGTGTTCACTAGTACTGCTTATTTTTGCAGCTCTTCCACCTCCACCACGACATTTCCGGGTCTCTTCGGTTACCAGCGACACTGTAACTCTCACCTGGGAACCTCCAACCTTGGTTGAGCCCGCGGTGGAGTATGTCATCAAGTACCGACAGAAGTACGCAACTGAGAAAATTTTGATTTTGGTTTTTTTTTTCTGAATTGCATGAGAGAGAGCTCAGACAGATAACGGAGGGAATTTTATGATTACAAAGGCAAATCGAAAAATAGAGAATCTGTGAATCTTTTTTGTTTCTTGCACGATTCAGTGGAAAACCAAGAATGTGAAACAGTTTGCACTCACTAAATGCGTTTTCTCGCCGACTTCGTGTTTTTATGTTCAAGCATTTCCCGAATATCATTTTCTTTTACGGAAAGGGAATATCCATAGTTGCAGTGTAAGGCACAAATTCCTCTCATTTCACTTTTTAGTTCATTTCCGCTGTTACACTGAAATCGTAATTTCTGGCCAGATCAAGGCCTATATCTATAGGGATCAAATTCGTTTATCCTGCAGATTTCAAGCATTTGTGATAAAATGATTATTCAGTCATATATACTCACTCAGAACCTACACTGAGGCTAGTAATGTTGTAATGTAACTTCTCGGATTGTTTTTGCCGTGAGAAAGTAAACTGGTGCCTGGAAAAAATTTGGTGAGAGATCTGGCTGAGCTCGCAACTGAGTGCAGTGCTGCGAATGATTGTGCTTTTCATCTGTTTGTAACGTTTGGAGTGATTCTCATCCTCTAACATCGCCATTTGAGGTCTCACCCCCGAGCTGGAGCCTACTCCACAGGGTACGTTTGCAGTGTTGTGCTGTCCTCGAGTTTGCATGTGTTTTGTAGTCCAGTCAGTGTAAAAACCTTTTCTGGTCTCAGCTAAGAATCATACAGATATGCCGATTCCAATGCTTTGAAGAATTGGAAGGTGGACATATCAAAAAGCAGCACGACCATCCCCAAGCTTGAGCCTTTCCAGGTCTGTGAGACTTTGTTTTGGATGAGATTCGGCTCTTTAACAATGCCCGATGTTTTTATTATTGCAGTTGTACGAATTTGTGATCGCGACTGTGGGAGACTTCGGCGAAGGACCTGGCTCGATTCCAAAAGAGGCGCAGACAGCGGAAGCAGCTCCTGGAAGCCCTCCGACAAAAGTAATATTGAGATTTAACAAACTCATTTCTAAAAAACACTCATATTAATGCAAATACAAAATCATGGAGTGAAAAATCGTTTCCATTGTTTGTGGATTCGGAACGAGTTCAACAGTTTCTGTCTGCAGGTCCAAGCGAGAAGCCTCAGTCGTGATTCGGTGCTTGTGAAATGGAGTCCTAGCGAGAGACCTAATGGTATGATCACTGGATATCGTATCTTTTACACCAACAACGATCGGACGGCACCCATTGACCAGTGGGAAATGGTGAGTCCGTCCTTTGTTTTCCATTTTCAAATCCTCTCTGACAGCCGACCTGCTATCACTTAGGATCTACTTACCGCTGAAATTTGTAGTGTTCTGTTAGATAAGTTGCTCTAAAGCCTTTTTAGGCTTGAAGTGGGAGAAAGTGAGGGCCAAAATATGCGCTAGTCGCTTGTTGCGTGAACGGTCTTCCCGTATTCTGAGGGGAAGTTTTGAGGCAGGTCATAAATAAGGTCGCGTCATAAGAAAAATATCTGATAAGGGAAGGATAGTTGGTCGAAGTGGAGTCTCCATTTAAAACATGTACTATCTTACAAAGCATGGAACGCTGACTCCAAATCTGCTTTCGATGTCTGCAAGCGCTTTTGAGAGGGGAGACATGGAAATTTTTTTAAAGCAAATTTGAGCGCGCGACTACGATAAAATTATTCAGAAGTGAAGTTCGTGAGCTCAGATGGGGTCATGTTTATTGCCAAGTTTATGCAATCAAAACCTTCAGCTTAATGAACTTATCCTAGCTATTACTCTTTTTAAGCTTTGGAATGACTTCAATATCTGCTTTTACCTTAATTTTTGAATGTTTGCCTCAACAAATTCCCATGACTGATTTGGAACCGGTGTTCCATGCTCTATAAGACAGTAAAACATTTCATATAGAAACGTCGACCGTATCCTTCTTTGTAAGAGATAATTCGGTGCGTCGCTGAACAGTCAAATCTGGACCCGCATTCAAGTCATGAATAATTGAGATATGCCTCAACAAATTTCTAAACCATCCGCACAGTTTTAATGTTGGATCTTTTAGTGGGATTTCTTCGTTGTCATTATCCATTGAATGGATTTTCATAAACATTTATTTTGATCTTATCTTTGCAGCACGAGACAAAATCCGACGAGTTGATGGCAACGTTGTATGGACTGGAGACCGATAAACGATATCACGTCAAGGTTCAAGCTCGCAATGGGAAGGGAACGAGTCCGATGAGCAATGTGGTGGCTGTGCTTACAAAGCATGGAAGTAAGTTTTTCCATGTGGAATGACTTACAGTTTTTTCTACATTACACCGCTTTGGATAAAGATTTATCACCACCTATAAATCAAATCAGTTGTAGCCTTTTTTGTGCTTCAAAAAATATGCTTTTTGAGACGAAAAAGAATCTACCGTTACTTCGATAGGTCCCGCTTCTCTCCGGTTTGATTTACTGTGACACGATGATGTATAAGTAAATGAAAGGAAGAATTTCTTCGCACGCACAGGTCTTCTTCTACATATTAAGTTACCAGCTGTTCATACTGCGTTTTCTTGGAAAGTGTTGTTTGCTTTCTACTTATTATATTCTATAACTTTCCAGTTCCCGGCCAACCCGTGTCGCTCACCGCTAAACCACTCGATTCGCGAAGGATACAGTTATCTTGGGAGAAACCGTTGTTCTCGTTACCAGTCACAGGTAATCAGATGCATTTCTCCCTCTTTGAGCTTGAGTTTTGCATAAGTCAAACCAATATATCCTGGCAGAAAGTCACTGTACTCATTCAGGTTACGTCATCTGGTATAATGGGACCGGCGGTGAGAAAGAGCTGACGCTAACCTCTCCGCATGAGAAACATACCATAATGGGGCTCGTACCAGATACCACCTACACATTTCGGTAAGCGAAGTGACCCTCTTGATATTCGCGGTCTCCCAGTTCGGTTTCCCATCTACTTGTTCGTGTTCCTTTAGCCGCAAAACATCATAGGGTTTGCATAACGGATTGAGTAGTGCGAACAACGAAAGGTGTTCAAAGGAAAAAAGAACGGTAAACCAATGCGTTCGGTAGCGCAAGGAACTTCCCGCTAAGATTGTCAGGATAAAAACGAATCGAGTCAACTTGGTTACCGTAGTTGTCGTCCAAAAAGAATGCGGTACGAAGCCGCATTCGAAGCCTCAGCTTACAAAACAATGTTTAGTAATAAATGCTTACATTATTTTTTGCTTCATAGCATCGCAGAGTTTTATCCAGCTTTGCGGCACTACATATCGCTTAGCGAGTATTAGAAGTAAAGAAGCAAAGAAAATTACAATAACCAATGATTTGCTCTTAAAAAAATTTAACAGTGGGTCGGCAGAATGAGACTCGTAGCAAAACAAGGTCACAGGGTAGGAGCCCCCATAATGGAACCTATGAGCCGAAGTTCGATCATTCTCTGTCACTCCTAACCCCTGAAATTTCAAAGCGAAAGCAGCGCTCATCTCCTCTCCTCTCCGATCCCGCCCACCCTACGGACGAGTGAACGCGAAGTCCGTCATGGCGAAGACGCAGAGTCGTTGCGGGACCTCATGCTTATAGCATTGCGGCTGCGCGCTCTGACCGTGGAAGTTACTCGTCCATGGAGTGGGCGGGTTCGGAGAGGACAGGAGATGAGCGCTGCTTTCGCTTTGAAATTTCGGGGGTTAGAAGTGGCAGAGAAAGACCGAACTTTGGCCCATAGGTTCCATTATAGGGCCTACCCTGTGACCTTGTTTTGCCACGGGTCTCATTCTGCCGACCCATAAGGGCATGAAGGGATCAATTCACTTCTTTTCGGAACGGCTTTCGAAATCGGCGTCAAGAAAGGTTTTCGGAGGCGTTCTTGTTCCAGTGTAAATTCTAGAGTTGTTTCCCGCATGAAGTGTCTGTTGAAGCTTACTTAGGGGAGGTTGCATATATTATAATTTTATCCAATTTTCTGGAGTCAAACGTCTTTTCTTGTTTCGCTCTCACTTATTGCTGAAAGGTGCACCTCAGGAAAGCAGATCAGAGAAACGGCACGACTTTCAGCATCTGTGCAAAGGTACCAAGGTAAACATATAATCTACACAACTGCAGTTAACCGAAAAATTGTAGAAAAAAACATTTAGGCAGGTATTAACTGCAACTTAGGTCGACCCAAGTCAGATCAAATACAAATATTGGGTGTTGGGTTCAGCCACCCATTTCGATTACTTCTCGTTGCTCTCAAAATATTTGTCCTTATATTTTCTGTTTTCTTGATGGTCATTTTTGAGAAAATCAAAATATGGACCTGGATGATATCTCTTTCAGGATAGCAGCGACTTCAGCCCGCGGTACTGGCGAGTTCTGCGATCCAGTTGAGGCAAAAACTCTGCAGTCAAGTAGGTTATCTAATTTCTCTAAAAGTTACCAAGCTGCGCCAACAAATGTGTTTCTTTTTCTCGAACCACGGATCGACATACTCGCTCACTTAAAAAAACCGCGTTTACAAAACAGCACATTTGGCTTATTGCCAAACTTTCTCTACAGGACAAGTTAGAACTTGTATATCCTGATTACAACTTGCTGAACTTGTCATAGAACCTGTTTGATACAGGTTAGATTCCATAAACGCGTTTCGTCAATAGCAAAAAGCAAGGAACTGTTATAGTCGTATCTTTCATATTTTCGATGCGGGCGTGTTGCCCTATGTTTCGGGAAAAGGACCACTACTGTTGGGACAGCTAGATATTGTGGCTTACTGTACTGTCCTGTACTTTGTCCGCATGCTTGTCACCAAGTTCAGTTCCAACTGGCTCTCCACTGCTGCTGAACGTCACCGCAACCTCATCGTCATCTCTGCATGTGATTTGGTCGCCACCAGAATCCGCACACAAAATAGTACAGTACCGTATTCAATATCGTGTTGTGAACACGGAAAACTTCACCGCGGCTGTCAGCTCGAGCTACGAAGACGACGCTGACGACGATGCCATTACTACGAAACCTCCTGTAGTCTACAATGTGTTGGTGAATGCAAGTGATGTGACGTCGGCAAATGTGACTGCACTGAAACCGTTCACGGTCTATGAGATTACCGTAGCTGCCGTAACAGCCTTCGGTTACGGTCCAGATAGTGGTCCCTTGCGCAGAAGAACGCTTGAAGACGGTGAGATTTTGAAGCATTTGAGTAATTTTTTGATATTTCAGCAGATGATGAGGATGTTCTCCCTGGTAAGTGGTTGTCGTGTAGTGATGAAATTACAAATTTGCTCATATCATTATACTGCCGGATCTGTAAAGTAAATCTAAGCAGGGTGTCTGGGAGTTTCTGGCCTCAAGCACATAAATCTGGAGACAACCAAATGATTGGAAAATTATCTTTGGCTAGAAATCACTGCGGAATTTGTGAAGTCACCGACACTGCATAATTGCGATTTTAGGTTTATAGTTTCTTCACCACTGGAAAACACCATTTTCGTACCATTAAATGTAAAGCTGCTCTCTCTATATATAGCGAAGGTATGTGTAAGAATGTGGCCTAGAAATTCGTAAAATCACGTAAGAGCAGGGCTCGGCACAAGTCTTTTGGAAAATAAAACGAAGTCCTTCTTGACTTTCGCGAATTTTTACGAAGTCTCCGTTGACTCTGAACCCTAGTTAAAAAATCCTCAAAAAAGAAAGGTTGACTAAAAAACTTCATGATTTTTGTGCCTTTTCAGTCTCAAAAAGATACCCTCCTTTGCTTTTTGTCCCAAAAACGATATCCCGCTTGCTTACAAGCCACCTATGCCGAGCTTTGTATAAGAGAAGGAACTTTCCTGAGTCTCCCTCATCTACATATTCCTGCCGCAAGCTTTTTGGACTCAATGTAAATGAGTGTAGTTCTTAGAATGGCCTTTCCCTTCCGATGTTTTCGGACGCAATATTTCGCTCAGCTTTCAGCACCATGCAGAGCAAGTAGTGTTATGTTTAGAAGAGTTTGATTTTGGTTACCCTTTTTAAGAACGACCGTAACGCCTTAAGGGCCGGGCATACTTCAGGCGATTTCATCCGCGACGCCATTTGGCAATTCGCCAGAAGTCTTCGGATCCAACATTAGCAAACCGCACATGCTTAGGGTGTATAACTTACGTGGATTGATAAAATGCCCTATCTTCTGTACATTCAAAATGTGCTTACAGTGAGTTATGGACAGTTGGAATATTGCCAAATCGCGTCGCGACTGAAATCGCATGAAGTATGCCCGGCCCTTTAGAGGCGTTTGTGTAAAATGGAGTAGTGTTCAACGAGATAGGGTGAAAATTAGGGAAAAATAACCAACAGATTTTTGAAAGAAAATCTCGGAAGTAGGCTCCAACGTGCTTCTCCTAA
Organism: Cylicocyclus nassatus; assembly: GCA_958299035.1. Lineage (NCBI taxonomy): Eukaryota > Metazoa > Nematoda > Chromadorea > Rhabditida > Strongylidae > Cylicocyclus > Cylicocyclus nassatus. The sequence continues at coordinate 41,456,480 of CATQJL010000316.1, read as the reverse complement.
TCTGGACAACTCGGCAAATAAAGCTTCAACTTAGAGATTTTCAATGCTGTTGGTGTCGCTTTAGCTTGCAGCTCTGGTACTTTTTATAGAGAAAGTGATCTATTACAAGGTGGATCCAAAAGTGTAGTCTTTACAAATAATTTGTCACCAGTTGAGAGTTCACACGATCCCTGACGTCTCTCACCTTCAACCGGCTCCTCTAAACCGCGCAAGAAACTCTTCAAAGTTTGAAATGCGCAACCGCACGAGATTCAAAGCCTATCCTTGTGTACAAAACGAGCAAAAACGGTCCTCTTCTCGACGCGGCGGTCGCAATTTCATTTGAGCTTCCGCGAAATTGACTCGCTGCGTGTATTTGTTGATACTTCTTTCTCTGCATTTCCTGGGGCCTGAGTTAATCTAGGCAGCGGTAGTGGATCGCATTACCATTCGTTTGCGCACTCTTCTCACGTCCTGTATTTGGAAAAGGACAGCTGGAGGCTTTATTAGTGAGGCTGCAATTTTTCAGGATATATACTGAAAATGTAGCTTTCAGTAGCCTTGCCTAAGAATGGAAATAGCTTTATGGCAATTTAGAACCTGTCATGCTGCAGAAGTCGCTGGCTAACGTCAAACTCATGTTTTTTTTCGTTGGGGACGAAATTGAAGGGAGAGTAGGGGAGGAGGGGGGGGGGGGGAAGGTTTTGTGGACTTGTATAGTCACTAGGTTTGACGGTTAAAATAGTGTCTCCCCGCTGTCGGACAACATTTGCGCAAAAAAATGTCATGCCCATGAATGCAGGCAAGTCGCGCGATTTGCTTGAATTTTGCTCGTGAGTTGCTTGCAAGTTGCTTTCGACTTGCGAGTTACTTACACGCAAACGTTATCGACACCGCAGAAACACTGTATAAATTATTATATCTACCAAGCTTTAGTTTTCACCCAAAATTGACTAAATTTATCGCCTGGGGACCATTCTCGTCGTACCCGCGAATTCCCATGTGCGACAGATTCAAGCACTCGATTATCCCATGTTGCCTGCATATGGAATGTGTCGGACGGACTCCATTGCCGTCACCGCTTGTTTCACGTCCCGTCTCTTCCACGAGGCTCTCATCTCGGTGATTAGCTGTCAGCCATTTCTTCAAAGTGCATATTTGCAAGCTGCAACTCATTTGGATGCGCGCCATTTCATCTAATGAAATCTCTTCGTCCTAATTTCCATAATAGCACTTTTGCCTCACAGCGACGTCTCTTGCACTCATTTTCTTACCTAGTAGTTTCTTCTAGGGTCACTCGGCAGGATCTTATTCTTTCTTTCCCTCCCCCCTCCCCCCACCCCGTTCCCGCTCTGATCATTTGATTGCGCAGTGAGTGCTTAGGACCGAGCGCTATTGTGTCATTTCGCTGCGGCTCCCGATGAGACCGAGCACAACACTAATGATCGCTTATTGTGTGGGTGGCTACGTGGGGGGGGGGGAGCTGATGTTGCGAGGACCATCATCTCCGAGGTCCCTCTCCTAAGGAACTCCTAGTACGATAGGCTACGTTTACCGCACTCCCATCTGTGCTCACCTCTTCGCGACACGATGCTCCATTAGGGCAGCTGTGTACATTTTCATTGCACTCCATGAAAAATGATTGATGTTTACGAGGGGGTGCACATTACTGCTCATATGAAAGCTAGAGCCCCATCTGTTAAACATTGTTCTATTGGCTGTAGCGAATTCTGTTTGCAAAGTGCTTATCATATACTTCTTGATAGTGTTTGCATAGATGAGGGCCTGATAAAAAGCTTGAAAGTTCAACAGCGTCAAACATGCTAAATTCTCGTCATTACTGCTTTGGAATTTTGGGCAACAAAACCATAGTTTGCTCTTTAGAATATCATATTCGCTAATTCAAATAGTTGGAACATAGATTTGCACCAAAGTTTTTGGAACTGCATAATCTCCATGTTTTATCGTTTGATAAAAAACAAATCACGCGCTATCCGGAAATGCTTGAAAAGAAATTATTGTTATCATATTAGGGCAATAAAATCAGGTTAACAGAAATTCTCAAACTTTTTGAATTTCGGTCATCTAACACGCCAATGGATCTATTACTTTTGATTTTATTTTTAGTCTGGGTTTTGTGACCTACTCTTCTTATCCCAGATGATTTCGTATCGTTTGGATATCTCTATAAAAGCTTGAGAATTTCCAATTTTATAATAAAATACTACGTAACCTATATGTATAAAATGCCATGCAGTTGAAAACGGCTGCTCAAGCATTTAATAAGTTTTTTTTGAATATTTTATGCGAGGCATATTCTAACCTGATGATTAAGTTTTATATGAGAGCTAACCTCTTCATATCATAGCATTGAGCATACTTTACTCAAATGATCTAAAGTTCGGCCGCTAATGGTTCGCTGTCGCTAGCTTTATATTTTTTCACATCCAATTATGATATGCATAACAAGAAGGAGGACCAGATTGGAATAAATCAATGTTTCAGTATTCGTATTGCTAGGACTACAAAAAAAGTAGCTTACTACGGAACTCATTTTTGCAGGAGTACAAATGCTTCCAACATGGGTTATAACGCCTATCAAAGTTCATGATTTTACCGCTTTCAATTACCGTATCCTCCCTCTACCTAGGCGCAAATGTCCACTCTGACTCATTCCTCATCGTTTTACAATTATAATCCCCTACAGGCGGACCCCTCAATCCGTTTTCGAAATGAAATTCTTATCTGATTTAGCCATGTCACTCGTAGCAGTCGTATGCTGTTTCGTAACAGATGCTGCGTTTTCCATAGGATATTATGTTTCTGATTTGCATTTGCTCTCTCCGCTCCTTTGAGGGCCCTTAATGAAGGGCAGGGGGCGCAGAGCGCATATACACGTGGCGTGTGTGACCCTTGTCGGGGTGGAGAGGACGCATGCTTGTCCTCATGACCTAGACCTATTCATAAAGCTGTTTTTTGTAGGGGGGGGGATGTGACCCTCGAGGTTTAATGCGTTCCGCATCGTAAGGTCGTTCACTTTCCCAATTGATAGTGATATCGAGCAAATTTTTGGTTTTCCCCCGAAGAAAAATAGGTTTGAGCAAGCTAGATTGTTCTCGCGTTCAAACATCTTCTAGCAGCCAAGGTCTTACGATGTCTAGTTTGAATATAAAATATCACTGTCATTTCCCAGACCCAGTTTCCCTTCCAACCTCTACATTTCGCTGCTCTTCGGTCTCCAGTAGTAACCATTCATTGGTTGTCAATTCATTTGATGGATTCGATCATTGCTAGTTTCCATTTCGGCAACCCTCTATTAAAGCGACGAGCTCTACTTCCCGCACAGCACAACTGGCCATTCTGCTTGCGTCATTGCGAAAAGCCTTTCGGAACTTTCGAACCCTTCCAAGCCTTCTGCTTCCTCCAGGATATTTCTTACTTGTTGTGTTCGCGAAAAACGAATAAGCATCGTCAATAAATGTGGTATGGTGTTCAATCTGGATACGTTGTTTGCGTTTTCGACATCGTTTTAGCTACCGTCGCACCCACACGCACACAACAATATTGGGGCCTAAATCCCTCGTTTCTGACACTAATCGACATCCGAATTGTAGTCCCTCTCTCTTTCGCTTCGGCGTCGTTCGTTCACCCAGCTGGTTGTTCCACTCTTTCATCCGCAAACATCGAGCGTTATCAGTTCGAATTCAAGGTGCTTAATCTTCACCCCCCGAGCTGCTCTTGGTCTCGTTCCAAAATTGACGCATCTATTACGGAGTGTGCTCACCTCGTCCCGTCCCTCTCATTAACTCTAATGTACACATCTGTCACCTATTCCTAGTCGCGCATAAGTGCAAATGGCTTTTGCGACGTCTTCATATCTTACGTGGTGCCGGAAAGGACAATTAGCTCCGTGATTAATGTGACACATGCAGTGATCAAAATAAATCGTGTCCTGTATCGAAAAAAGAGATATATTCGATTTACTGCTGACAGAAAAAGGGCGCAATTGCGGGCATGTTCGGCCTTTCTTAAATCAAGGCGCGACTTTTGTTACTCTAACCGTCTGCTGTCTCTCCCAAACATGTACTATCTCGTTTAGGCAATTGCGTCCAGTCTGCAATTGCGAAGTGGCTATACATATCATGCCCCCTAGGGCATCGTCTTGCAATCTTCTTTTATTATTTTTTCTGCCTCGTACTGGAGCATCTTAATTAATCAAAGGAAGCTAGGAAGGAAGTATACTAGTGCTTTTTAGCAACACGTAACGCCACCCCACTTGACTATTCTCCTTTTTAGCCGTTGCCCAGTTAGGGGACCTGTGAAAAACATGCCCAGTTCGGCTTTTCAAATTCCAGAAATGCATCCGTGTGTTTAGCTGAGCCATCTCCGGCTTCCTCTCTCATGTGCGCTTGCTCTCATCTCTCTACGCTAGCTGCTCCTCTGAATGATTCATATACGCGCAGTCGTGTCCACTGACACTACAACCAGCATATGCCTTCCACCCATGGCATGGCTGTCAGGACTTATACGTTGTTTTCTGGTCATCGTTTCTGTGGGAGTTCAGGAAATTTCATTTTTGTCTGGATTTGTGCCAATAAATCTGAAAAAAGTTACAAAATTGCTCCAGTCGTATTTCGCAAATAATATGTTTCTGCAAAATCTTTTGACTCTAATCAAATTAACCCTAAAAAAACGAAAATTGTCAAAAAAAATCGCCACGTTGTTTTTTTCTATTCACTGAAACAAGTATTCAAAAAATCGCTCAATGTCCTGCGATAAAATCACCGTAACAAAGTTCCATCACGATTTTTTTCTCGAAGTTTGCGTGTCTGCCAACTTTTAGCATCATAGCCTTATACTGCAGATTCTATTTATCAGAACAAAAATTGAACAACAGTTAACAACATTTCTCACGATCTTTGCTAAACTTGAAATATCGATTTGAGCATTCCTAGAGCTTCCCATGCTCAACAAAAACTTCAAGAAAAAATAGTCAAAAAAACGATGAAATCGAGCAAACAACAGTTTTCAAGGACGCATTCTTTCAACATGTTGTCTTTTAGCCTTCAAACGAGACAAGACAAATGTCTTTGAAAGACTTTTGAAATCTGTAACGGCGATTTTATCGCAGGACATTGAACGACTTTTTGATTGCTTGTTTCAGTAGATAGCGAAATGTACTTGGCTGGGTTTTCGACATTTTCTATCCTTTCTTGGATAGTAGTACGATAAGTTTTGATAAGATTTTTGCAAAAACATACTTGTTGCATGTCTGAACAGCAAAGTTCCATATCTTGTATGGTTTAAGCTAGTTTTCTTTCTATTAGGTTGATGCACAATTCTTGCACCAAAAAAACTGAAGAAATTCATTTCAAAATCGTGAACAAGCTATTCAATTTGCGGAGTATGCTCTTTGTTATGTATATCAAAGGTAGTATTTTATAGCAGGTCTTAGAAAATCAATTTGGAACAAAATCAAAACGCGACTTCAAAAAATCCAAATTCATAACTAATTGTAGAGACATCCGGTCACTGTCATCCATTTTCAGACCAAAAGACTAGGTTACAAAACCGAGAGCAAAAATTCAATGCAAGCTCGAAAAATCACTTTTTGGGTACCTTTTTTGATTTGCATGTGTCATCGCCATATGAAAATTGAAACTTTCAAGCATAAGCGCAAAGAGCAATACCCTTGTTCTCTAAAGAGCAATACCCTTGTTCTCTGTTATATATAAAAGTTTTGTAAAAGATCAGAAGATTTTGGAAAAAGCAGCTGAATTTCGAAAATTTTGGTGCAAGATTTATGCATCATAATCCATCTGTATCTCTCCGCTCAGCTTTCGTTCTATGCAAACTTTTCATAGCGAACTTTTAAAATAATGTTTGCACATCTTTTCGGCCCATTTACTTCTTCTCATTAAGGCGATGTGCGCGTCTATGACGGCTATGAAATGCCAATAAACTATCATTTTACTCTTTCGAAGATGCAAAAACTTTACGCTATTAAACGTGGTACACTGCATTATCGAGCATTACTGCTACAGATGGTCAGCTTAGTAAATAGCCGAGAAAATGAAAGAATTTTGTATTAGGTTGGTTAACAAATACGTTCCGTTTGACTCGCAGCTTCTAAGCTCTATAACAGTTCCCGTAACAGTAATTTAGTTAGTTTGTGTAGCTGCAAACCTTTGCTTTCATATAAGAAGTTTTCGAAAATCTTATTCTTCAAAACGACAATCATGCCTTATAAGGGATAGTTTTGGCTTATTTTTTAGTCAGTTTTTAGTTTTCTATATGGATTGTCATGTTTGAGTGGTTTATCGAGCAGTCAGTGTAGACATACTGCGTTCTGTTCTAAGCACTTGATCCATTTGAACAAGTAAGCTCATTTCGGATGTCTCTGCTTATTCATGGGCCTCACAATCGCATCCTAATGTGCTCTTAAGCTCTAGCAGCTGGTCTACTTCCAAATGTGCCGCCAAACAATTCTTCTTCGATCGTCCTTCGCGCCTGAGCTCATAATCCACTCATCCAATTACTCGATCTTCAACATTCAAAGATTTCAATCTCTCCCGCACTGCACAGCTGGACCCGTTTCACTTTCCCAGGAAGCAGGAGTTGTTTATCAATTTCCACCTCTTCACTGGAGTGAGTAGTGGGTGTGTTTTTCTGCGCTCTGGCAACGCGTCAACAATCTGCCTTCTCGGGCAGATTTCTCGCCAAATTAGCATAAGTGTGCAGCATAAATTCTAACTGGTGTCGTTGAGCAGACACGACTTGATGGATTCCCTGGCCGAAGTGGGCTTATGAATCTTTTCGGTGATCCAATAGTCTAGCCATTTGTCAAGATTCTTTGATAACTTGGGTTGTGACTAAATGGAGAGTGCATTTTCGTCAAAGCTGAAGGTCTTCATCACACCAGCTAGGGGTTCGGCCGCGTTATCTGTGTTTCCTATGATTCCTTCAATCCTCATGATTCTTGTGATTCCTGAAAAAATTTTTCTCATTTTTCGAAACATAGGTGTGCCGCAGATCTCCCTCATACTATGGATAGCATCGGGCCTATGCTGTGATTCCGCGGTTTTTGTGATTCGTGTGATTTTCGTTACTCTTTAACTGCCGTTATCCATGGAGCGCGAAAACTCACGTTCCAAATTGAACGATGACTTCGTTGCGCATTAAAGTTGACACTTTGCGTATTTTCTTCCCAGTCACAGTCAACAAAGCGTCGATGAAACAGAAGAGAGTGGTGGTGTTCACTACTACTTCGTTCATAGACTGCTTTGTACGGGTAGAAGTTTATGCGCTCCATGGACAAAGAGGTATCGCACGAACCGCGGGAATCATGAGAATCGCGGGATCACAGAAGTAGTAGTTTCTTCTTACTCCATCCGTAGTAATAACTGCATCCAAAAGCTGCTTTTTCGTCCAACGCGCTCCAAGCAGAATTCCACGCATTTTCAGCTTCCAGTCCTCCCATACTCACAAAACTCGCTAGGAATGGGCAATTTATAGAACCTCCATCATTACGACGCCGTTCATTACCTTTGCAAGTGCGAACCTGCCCCTTCTCTCACTGTTTCGGCGTTCTTTGTCCGTGTGTGTCACCTTGACTGCGCAACGTTTTTGCCGTCACATCCTCGCCGCCCCCCCCCCCCCTCACCCGTCTTCGGGAGGGCCGCGTGCCCCATGTCGCTTTTCGACAGTCTCCCATTCTACTCTTGATTGAGGTTTAATATAAGAGGGAAAAAGTAACGAGTTACTTCCTCTAGGGAGTTCTTTGCTGTTTTTCGAAGAAAGGGAGATGCTAGAAGTGGGCATACTTTCATTCGGCTTCGCTTTGAAGTTTTCTACCATCATTGCTAAACACATCAAAAAAAGCAACCACAAACGATTCTTTTTCGGTACCATTTACTCTTCGGTTTTGTGAAAAATCTCAAATGTCTGATGTTCCTCAAAAACCTTCATGAGCTCCCTTCTTTCTATAATTGAGTTGACTCCGTGCTGTGCAAATGCAGATTTTCTAAAATGGGTTCGCCTGAGGCCAACATATTTTAATGTTCTTTCTTGTTATTTCGGTACAGCTATGTTTGAAGAAGCTTTTTTGAAAATTTCTGGCTTTCCTTGCTTAGGCACACAGATTCTTTAGCATGCTCTTCTTATTCTGAAAGTCATGCACTTTCTAACTCAAAGACATGCATCTTCTCGCAATTCCTGGGGATTGTGCAATTGCACACATTATCGATGACACCTACTCGACTGCAACTGTGTGCGCTGTGCCCTTTTTTTTCCGAATTAATTGCTCTTAGGATCGAATTTTTTTCAGTTTTTCCTCTGTTAGAAGGCACTAGATTCGTGTAGTCAAGCAATTAGAATGTATTATTCTTCCTACTTACCTTCACTGAGCCACGACTGTTTCGTTTCATTCAACTACATCGTTTTCCTCTAATTTGACAGTAGCCTCCCTTTTATGCGCGATAGGGTTTTTCTAGCGAGTCCTCCATTTGTTCTCTCTTTGCAAAAAGGGAATTCAATTTATCGTCGAAAAGGTCGTTGCAGCAATGAACACTTTGTATTGAATGTTCATTTGATTAGCTACGGATATAACGCTAATGTTCATCTCTTATTTCATCTATTGAGAGGAGACTGATACTATCGTTGTATGGAATGGAATATGGCGTTACTACGATCTTGAAATGGGTTTTTCGTAGCTTAATCCATTTTGAGGAAATCATTTCAAGATATAGATAGTCAATACGTCTGCCTACATAATCTATCAAACTTTCTCGCCGAAGTTTGAAGTGAGAATATTTCCTCGAAGGCTCAAGAGCGTCATTTCCTACAGCTAATCTCAAGGTCATCTCCGTCTCCCACTCCAAGTTCAACACTTTTTGCATCTGAACTTGCTTTTCAACGCTTTTTGTTCTTTGCTACCGCGCTCGACAAAAATCTTCGTCTTCACTCTAGTAGATAGTGGAGTACAACCTTTACTTCCTCTTGACAACTTTAGTTTTGCACTGTTTTCTTTGATTGGATGAAGGACCGAACGTAGAAGATATAGCATATGTATTAAATCTGAGGGCTAGTATATTGTTCTTACATTGCCAGCAACATTTGCGCGCAAACAATGGCAATATGCTCTCCACAACCATTTCTGACGCGCAACTCGCAAGCAAGTTGCCGGCATTCACAAGTTTGGCATTTGTTTACGCGCTAATGTTGCCAGCACCGCAGGCGCACTTTATGCTAAAAATCAGATCCTAGAATATCTATCCTCGTAATGCTGAACTTCCAGAGTTCCATGAGAACTGTCACTTTTTCAATATTATAAGAAGAGTAGGCGTCTCTAATGGAATTCAGCGCAATGGTTACGCACTTCCGCCACCTCCGACGTTCTTTGGGTAGCCGTCCCTGACCGCACTTTGAGTCGTTCGGGTCCATTATGCGTGCGTATGCTGAATGTTCAACACTTGGCGAACGTTTGGCATTTACTCGTAGGATCTCTATTGAAACATGTGCAACTCTAGAAGAGCGCAAACAAACGGCTATTGACGCATTACCAGCGACGACGAGTACATCGAGTGGAGATGGGAGAAGGGGGGGAGCAGTGCTGCCGGTTTGACGACGGTGGGGTGGTTTCATTTCGCTCCGCGAATATCAGCTAGCGAGGGCTGCTTCGCTCTATTCCTCGCTATGTCATACTGTCATATCGATGCCGACACCCCCCGTTGAGTCGTGCAGTGGATCATTCCTGTTTGAAGAGATGATCGGCGGGGGGGGGGGGGGCGGCGGCTGGCAGCCCCGTCTCCCCTGTCTCCGGGGCCCCGTGCCGAGGTAATCCATGGTCAGCGATGACCTCTACGCGCTCGTCCCACCTCCTCCGACCGACCGTACGCCACCCCCAATCCTATCGATTTTCTAATCACAGCCTGTACTAGGCGTCGGCTCCTTCTTCACCTCAGTATTTTTTCCAATCGGCTTTTTTAGGGATTTTTTCAAATTTTTTCTCTCTCCTTTCCGTTGCTGATTACTGCACTTCTTCTAGTATCTGCCTGCTCGTTACACCTCTCATTGCGCCACCTTCATATGAAAAAAATGGTATTCATCCTGTTGATATGAAAATATTAGCCAATTACTTCTTGTCGTAACATTATCATCTTGCCTTTTTAAGAAGTAAGTTCGCTAAACATCTTCTAAGTAGTTTCATCTCTACTTCAAAAACTCTGAGCAATATTCGGAACTTGTCAGTTGATTTCGTTTTAAAATTAGAGTGTAGAAAAGGGATAAGACGGACAGTGACGAACATTGTTGAGGAAAATTAATTCATTTATCCTTCTTAATAGATTGGGTTCTTCTTTTACATGTGACGCATATCCATAAAACTCCGTCTATGTTGAAGGGATTGAATTTAGAGCCTTTGAATGTCGAAACACTCCTCTTCACTTCATTACCGCTTCTAGTATATTTTTTGACTAGATTACGGGTGAAGACTATGTTATCTCTTTCGATTTGGAACCGATGAGATGATTGCTTTAGATGCACTAACGATGATTCCTCTATTTTTTCACTTCAACATTTAAATTTGGGAGATTGCTTTGATGTTGTTACTAAACAGGCGCTAACTTATAGTCTTCCAATGTAGTACAACCAGAATCACATTCTTGCTATAGTTCTTACTACTAGGGATATGCTTCTCCGCCGTAATTCTTCACACATGATTCACTGACTGCTGTGTTAGAGGAGAGTGCGATTATCTCTCCGAACCAGCTGCTTTCCTTTCAAGCTTGATTTCACTTTCATTGCTTCGCTATCTATGCCGCTCTCGGAATCTGCATCAGCATATGCCTATCGCGAAACTTATGTTGTTCAGGGTTCTATTCTTCTTCCGCTATCTCTCCCAAATTTTCAGTTTGAAGGGCGGTCTCGAAATGTTGCTTTGATTTTTTTCTTTCTACATCATTGAAGTGAGAAATGAATTGTGAGTGGATATCATATATCATAGGCTTATTTTGTTTTTGACTGAGGCTAATTTTAAAGGAAAATCTATTCACTTCTCGACATCCCTAGCTAATGGATAGTCCATTTATCAGCGCCTTTTCGACTGACCTTTGAACGAACCTGGCTTCTTCGATTTTCTCAATCTCGCCAGCTCTCCATCTCCTCTGGAGAAACTCATTTATCCGTCCACGGCGTTCCATTCTCAAGCTCTTCTCGCGATGAAGTCCACCTAATTTGCGTGTGCTGTGTGTGCTGGTCACTCGCTCGATATTCCGTAAATTAATTACGCATAGCTAGAGCTGTAATTGCGCGAGTGAAAGTATTGAGGTCCATAGAGGACTGCTGCTGGCAATTCCGCCACCATTTCGAGAATTTCTCCCACTGCACTCGAGGCAATCATTAGCTTTTGCGTATCTCATGCACTCACCAGTAGTATTTCTCTCGCTCACACCTACTCTTTCCGAAATCCTCTCTCATGAAAAGTACAAAACACTTCCGGCTGAGTTTTTCTGTGCATCCAAGCCTTCATAGAGTAGGTGCTTTGTCGGCCGAGAGGTTTGCCTTTGTAAGTAATCCCGTGAGAATTTCCCTCCAATCAACAAATGGTACCTCTCTTCCTAGATATCCCCAAACACTTACATGCATCCGCTCCACATTCAATCTGTCTTACCTTCTTGGATTACCACTGGTTTCCGCTTTCTCGTCTCAAATCATCAAAAAGAAACAACCATAACAAATTCATCTCGAAATCAGTAGAGAAAAACTCAACTATGAGAACCGGCTTCAAATCGGATTAGTTCGATACTTTGAGAAGTTATAGAGCTGCTACATTACGAATCATACGAGAATTCTAATGTGGGAATGTTTCTAGTCATCTTGCTATATTAACGTTAGCACCTGCTTCAAAACTGCAATCAACTCATTCAAGCTAGCTCATCGTGTGCTTTCTTTGTGCTATAAATAGCATTTATAGCGTCTAAATGACTGAAAAGAAAACATCGTCTGTTTTTCACAATTAATCGCCTTGAAAGATCCTATTTTTAGAGCGTTTCCTCTCCCGTTTACACCAGAAACTTCGCGAAAGTTCGCATCATTATTGTAAAGCACTCATTGCTCCCTTTTGGCATTGCTACGATTTCTCATAATTATTCTGTAGCGCAATGTGAACAAAACGTAAATGGTTGCAAGTTCACAAAGTCGTCCTATACATTTGAAATCCGCGCATAAGGTGCATAGATGTTTGGCGAAAAGCCAAATGCGTTGCAACCGCGATTTCGCGGAATCGCGCGAGGTATGATCGATGTTTGAGGCTATTCACCTGCTGCCAGTTTCAAACGAACGCAACTTTGGCTTTGTGAGTGCTATATTTTTGCCAAAAATTACAGAATTCCTCCAATTTCAGGTAATCCATACTGCCCTCTTCTTGATATCTGTTTTCTGAAAAAGTCTGAGCTAAGCAATAAATGTTTAGATTTTATTTGATGCGAATTGAATTTTATTTGCTTTTAAAAACACTACTGAACTATTAAACTCTGTTGTTTGAATGCAAATATTTTTAGAGAACAGGCACTGATTACTTTTCTTATTTTTTGCACGATGAAATCCACAAATGGAAAATAGGAAGAATTACCTGCAGTTGACCGCAATTTCTCAGCCACGCACTGACACTATTTGTGCGGTGTATTCAGGCTAACAAAAAATCAATAATTATCTAGCTCGCGCTTATCTCTTAACAAGCAATCGATACATAAAGGGCATCTTCACTATCGACCTTATGTGCTATCCTTCTTAGGAAAACATTCTCAAGATTTCCAGCATCATTATTTAAGAACGCGCTATGGTTTTGCAAGTCGGAAGAAAAATTCATTTACAAATAAGCGTGTTCGTGCATGAGTGATGTTAAGTGGTTCTAGATTTGACAGACGTGGTGTGATTGCACTAAAATTTGATTTATGGGTACTTGCTTAGAAATGTGCAAAAAGAAGCCTGTAAAAGTCTACCAATTCAAATTTGTAGCATCGAATTCTATTGGCACGGTTTGTAGTGCAAATGCACCACATTCATTTTATGGCATACATTCTCACCTTTTATGTGTAAGTTTAGTGAATAGCTAATATCTCTTAATGCTTACGTTCTTACCATTGTGCTTTATAACTGAGCTTTTTTCATCTCCAGTCTCTCTTTGATAGTCATTTTAGATCTACTCTTGATGTATTCGGCATCCTGCCAAACTCCTCAAGGGCAGTGTAGATTAATTGCAACGGTAGATCATCCAAAATCGATCACGCTGGCACACAAGCGCGCCTATTTCGCTCCGAGCGTCAACTAAAATCCTTCTTTGATCATGACCATTTTCCTATTTTTTAACCTGTTTTTTTTCTGTCAGCTACGCCCATTTTAGATATGTGGTTCAATTCTTCTGATAACCACTTCCTCTGACGTGTTCAGGAGAGGAAATTAGTACTTTTACATTTACTGCGTCATTATTTGAATAATGTCTTTGTTCATTAATCGGCTTTCGTTTTATGCACTATCGCGCTTACAGTACGCTTCACTTCTGTTACTAGTGCAGTTTTTGCTTAGTGTCGCGGGTTTCCTTTGTCTATTTGTTTATAATCTTGGTTTTGGTAGACCGCCCATTTTTCATGTCAGCTGCATGCTTCATAAGTTGTTGCTACAACTAGTCTGATAATGCACATATTAATCACATTTTGTTAGTCATCAAGGGTTTTTTGCATGCGGACGATTTGGCGACTTGCCAGATGTTTTGTCGACTACAAATTTGCAAAAGCGTATTGCGCTGAGATTTTATGTTGATATAAACGCATTGTGTTTTACTTAATCAAATGGTATTCTACTCAAAATTGTTGTTATCTAAACTTCTTAATAGGTGTTCTTGCTCATTTGTTCTTTACAAAATTTTCTTCATGTGATTTTGTCGAAAGTTTGAGCTTTGGTTTTGCTCCGCGTCTCCCCACTTCGGAAGCAATTATTTCCCTAGGTGCTGAAAAAATTGTGCGATTTGTGAGAAGTGTATCAGTGCTCATCAGTTGTTATTCTTCCCTTATAAGACATATAAGACCCAATAGTAGCTGTGATTGTGTTCCACGAGTGCATTAGTACTCTTCTCTCGTATTCCGTCGAGCAGAATAACGTTTCGTTCAATTTCCTGGAATATCCTCATCTATTGTAAGGTCATCACTTCATCTGAGAGCTGTCGTCGCATCAGGGCCGATCCCCATCAGCCGGTGATGGATTGCGATTATGTAAATCGTGTGTATTGCGGGCTGCAGCCTGAATGGACCCATGCATCAGCGGGTTCCCCGAGCATCGTCACTTTTTTCCACCCATGCGTTGAATTCGCCGGCTCTCCGCTCTCCTCTGAGAGTAGCCCCCGTAATTGCTGCCATTTTCAGCATCGATTTTGGTTAATCTCAGAATTTTTTCTTTGCTGATCGACTCTGGTCTTCAGCAACGTTCTTATTTCGTCGCTGTCACAACTTGTTATAGCCAGCTACATGCCGCCCGATTTTCAGCGATGATCCGTATTCTGCCCTTTTTTCTCTTTCTTTTTCTGCGTAGCTTAGTCCCAGCTACTCGCGGTTCAGGAATGTTCCTGCTTTGGTTGACCTCCTCCTTTATTGGGATGTCTTTGACCTTTTGGTGCGTTTCTTTTAGAGCGGAAGTATGCTAGACATATTGCCTTTCTTTCAATTCCTTTCTCGCAATGTTAATCAGTCTTACTTTCATGCTTCCTCTTATTTATTGTGGAGAGGTGTCTCCATCTTTCTCAATCCATGCTACCCGTTCGCTTTACATATTCTCTGAAGTTTTCGTAAGATGCCTTCATTATCAAACCGTACATTTTGTTAGGCTCTAAACCTATGAAAATCAACCGTCTTTTTTCTATTTTATACTGAAAGAAAGACAAATACCAGAAATCGCTTTCACTTTTCGAAATGTTCCTATTCTATGGTCCTCGAGCCTTCAATATTCAACTGAACTGGTGTAACGCATCAAAGTCTTCTTCATAGTCTCTCAGGCTTGATAGCGTAAATGAACAAGATGATTCGCGTTGTTATCTTATGTATGTATATATACTGAAAGGACTTACGGTTTGAACGAAGAGAAGCTAACTAGATTATTTTTGTGCATTGAGATCTTAGTTGTTAACATTTCGCTCTTGTTAATGTTTTTCCATAGATTAGGAAACAATCTACAGACTACTTTCCTGAATGGGCGTCTAATTAGGGAGCACAACAACAGGCAGAAGCCTGCTTTTTCTGCCTTATGTCTTGTTTCGTTTTATCTTTCTCTTCTGGGTCCTATTCATCGCAGTCTTTACAGCAAAACACTTTTCGTCTTAAAAAAGTCGGAAATGAGTTTGTGGAGGTCTCGTTTCTCAGAGGCTGTTTTTTCTGCCAGAGAAGCGCTAAGAATATCCGATTTTTTCGGTGATAAGTGCATCGTAAGTTGATTTGTGCTGGTGGCCGATGTGTGATGAGCCTGGCCGACCAACGCGGGATCTGTTTAGCCTGCACATCATTTGTTGACTCGCCATCCCTCGAGACCGTTTTCCTTGCTCACTCGCCCCCGTCTTAACTCATTCCCCTCTACCGTGCACTTAATTTCGTTCTGTTACTTTTTGCCAGGCCGCCGCCCATTTCTTTTTTCTATGAGTTTTTTCGTATCAGAGCATGTGCAATCCTTGACTCGAGTGCTTGCACGACATGGGTTTAATACCCTTATTACTATCGCTACTATTGCTTTTTGAGCGAAATGATGCGGCGTCGCAAAATCAGAAAGGTTTGTGCATTTTTTCGTACTCCACTCGGTATTCCTCGTTATCGAGGTGAACTGACGGTGATAGCATAAGTGGGTGCTCGCGGATGTATTGAGTTTACGCACGCGCATATAGAGCTGGACGAGAGCCGAAAATTTGTTTGATGTCAGGCATGTCCATTCGGGGCTTCGCATCGATTGCGAGTTCTTGCCAGGAAACGGCTGTGAAAGGTAGTGCTAGTACGCACTACTTGTTCAATTAACAAAGGAACGAGTCGATTTAGCGCACGTAGGAGCAGTTAGAGCAGTTATGAACAGAGGCAATCAGCTTTTTTGAGTGTTTAGAGTCAATGTTTTTAGGACCTGAAATGATTACGACTGACGAAAGGCAGCCCAAGAACAACTGCGTTACCTTTTTCATTTATTCTCAAAACTATACATTTACACCGACGACTTTTAATTCCCTTACTGACGATGGAAATGTAATCGATCGAAGTGGCCTTTCCAAAACACTAACTTGGATAGTATCAAGCGGTAGTCCCACATCCAGCTATAAACTTTTTTGGTAAAAATTGAACGCGGGTTCAGGAAAATTGTCCAGATCCGAATGGCCTATGTTAAAAGCCAGTAAGCTAATAAGCCTCATACCAGATTGATCTATTTTAGCGCTGAGAAGAAAAATTTGAAAAAAATCAAAATTTGATCTTACGCTTTCATTTTTTGTTCAAATCGCTGAAGCACTTGGTCGAAAATTAAAATAGATTTAAAAGCGCCTTCAATGCTCTTCATTTTGATGGACTCAATTTGAAAGACCCCTTCGACTGAAACACGCTTTCTTTGTAGATTTAAGATCGAATGTAGTTCTGCGGAAAATCCGTTCGTAAATCTTGAGTGGTTGTATCATGTAATGCAACATTCCTTTTTCATAATTTGGGTTCACTCCTATTTCCCACAAAGGATTTGAGTGTATTTTTGTAAGAAAGCACGACCACGCGTAATTTTTGATGAAGTAAAATGCAATGCGAATGAGAACATCATTGGCGTATTTTTGCCTGCGCTTTTACCAAGGCAAAAATTCTGCTGAAGCATAACGAAAAACCATGCAATAATTGGCCTGACGGTTCTACTGTGTTCTGAAGATCCGAAGTCCGATTATGCAGATGTAAAAATTCGTGTGCCCCGCTTTACTCTAGAAAAAATCCCTCTCAGATTGAGCAAATTCGGAATCCAATGCACGGAAACTTTTATTGTTTAATTCGGCTTACTATGGCAGTTCCACGGAAATTCCAGTCAGTTCTGTCCTACTCAGTTTGTCATAGTTTATTCAAAAGGTGGTCGTAACAGAAAACCAAACAAGATTTGACATTTGTTTCAGAAAAAAAAGCATTAGAAATTTGTCGGTTTTGCTAAAGTCAATTGAAGTTTCTGGCTTGAGCTCCACAAAAAAGACTTTTGATACAAGAACTCACTGCCTTACTAGGTGCTGGAAAGAAAATTGCTTCTGAACTAGTTTATAGAGAATTAAAACGACTTCTGGGGTACTGATCTTTCATCGCGGGGTTCATGCAAAACACCTTCGCTTGTTTTTACAATGCTTCAGGTTTTTATCGTAAGGAAAAGCGCCTTCACACAGATTTACTCAAAATTGTAATTCCAAACTAGTTTTCTGTACTTTTTAAATGTTTTTGGCTAATTCCGTGCCACGGTAGATTCGAGATTCGTTAGTTAGCTAGTGCGTGGAATAGAGAATTGAGTTGAATTAGTTGAAAGTATTTTAAACTCATTTCTATCCTGCCTATTCTGTGTAGAAAAGAACATCTGAACCTTTTTCACCCTCGAAACTGCATCGAATACTTGAGTATATAAGCCAAAACGAAATGAAAGGGCCCTATAAAACAGAACCGGCCTAGTTCACCATTGCAAGAGTGTGAGCAAAAGAAAAATATGCGACTTGCAATGAAAAATCGTTGAAAAGCATGCTACATGAGATTTTTTGCTAGTATTTAGGAGAAAGCGCTCTAATTTGTTTTCTTGGATGAAAAACCATGATTTTAGTCTCTATACATCGTGGGAGGTATTGCGCTGCTTGTAAGCATACAGAATTTCACATAAATGATGTAATCACTTTGGAAGAAAGTTTGCTATTTGAACGCACAGATGCTGAGATTTTTTCTACAAAAAACTGGTGTTTAAAATTATTATAAAGCCTGTATCCTTAGTGTCCATTTTTGCGCAGAACTCAACCCCATACATGGATTGTTATAGGCCTCAGATCTGCTTATATGACTTCTTGTGCACAACGTGGCTGGGCTGTGCTTTGCTCAGATTAAGCTACCTAGTCATGAAAATTGAGAGGTTTCTCACGGAAGCAAGAAAGTAATCTATGCGTGAGAACTTTTGTTTCCAAGCGTGCAAGTGTTGCAGCGGGGTTTTTCATATAAAAAATGCCTGCATATCATATGATTCTTCTCCTCGAAGAATAATGACGAGGCTTACGAACTAGAAGTTCCGTGGAACTGCCATAGTAAGCCGAATTAATTAATAAAAATTTCCATGCACTGCATAATTACGACTTTCCACACCCACCCTTTATGATGTGTAAGTGCATATGAATTTGTAAACAGCAAAAGTTCCCCCAAATGTGAGCTGGTCGAGCTGTGTACTTTTGTAAAGATTTCCCAACGGACCATTTTCGTTTTACACTACAGCGCTTCCATTATTCTTAGTAACAAAAGGTATAAATCAGATCCGGTAGTGAATGGGCTGTAGAGATTTCTTTAGTGATAAGAACCAAAAAAACCATTTTTTTTTCGTGATCGTCTATTTTTTCAGTCCCATCCGCGCCATTGAATTTTGACGTCGTTCTCACTGCTCCAAATCAGGTATGCATAATGTTCTATTTAACCTCAGCATTTTATTTAAATTCTATCCTAGGTGAAATTGACATGGGACCGCCCCTTGCATGTCAATGGTCACAGCAATTTTGGTGGCTACTATGTGTATGTAGAGAAATTGTTGAATGGAGAACCTGTAAATCGACGTCGCTCCAAATATGACGTTATAAACGATCTTTCGGTCCGTTTGAGATGTTTTGATTTCCAGAATACGTTACTTATTGCAACCTTTGCAGAAACGGTATTGGGAGATCGATAAATTGGAACCGAATACGGAATATGCGTTTCGAATGAATGCTTTCAATCGTAATGGAGATGGAGAATATACGGAAACGAAGCGGATAGTCACTGGAGGAATTCGTACGTTTTTCGGTGACTTCTAATGCGCTCTAAAATTTGGTTGACAGTTTTTGGATGGCTTTGACGGAAGGTGTCATTTTATGATTGAAATGCGCAAGAGTATTTAAGTGCGAATAATATCAGTCTCATAGGCTTCCACCCTAATCAACAGAAATAATTCTACCTTTGTGCAAAACGTACCATTACATTATGCTTGGTCGTATTCCAACTGAACGATGCGAGACACCCCTTGCGCGGTTTGCTTGCTACGGAAAATTATTCGTTTTCTATGGAGGCTTGAAAATGTTTAAAGGGGTTAAGACTGATACCCTTATAGTAGCCATCTTGCTCTTGCAGTCAAAAATCGCATTTACTCACGGATGTATTTCAGCTCCACGCCAGCCGGAAATTCAATCAGTAGAACTACGTGGTGACGAAGCACCCTTGAGGGCTCACGTCGAGTGGAAAAGACCTCAACTCGCTCCTCTGGAAAGTCCCGTGGATAGGTGTGTGATTTAGAGATGAAAAAGCCAAGTAGATACAGTTCCATTACTCAAAGAAAATTATGCCCAGTAAACGTTCATGTTTCCTTTTGTAGCTTTAACGACACTTTGAGAAAATGCTTAGGCTTTCAAACAAGCTCAAAGTACTTCCTTTCACCAGACTTTTGTTTGTGCTCACTTCTGTTTAGCAATATAGCCGCTTATAAAAACCAAAAATGGTTTCAAGGTGAATTTTGACCTTCTGAGCCATTTCTTTCCTTTTCAGGTACAATCTTTGGTACAAGGCGGAGGGAAGTACGGAGTATTTCAAAAAGGTCGTAAATGGAACGGCTACTAGTGCTGAATTGAGCGGACTATGTAGGTTTCACACTTTTTCTCCATGATGTTTTCATTTTGACCTCGATTTATTTTCAGTAATGGGCCGGGTATACGAAATTCTGTTGGGTGCGGAGAATGTTGAAGGACAAAGTTCTAATGCCACAGAACAATTGGTAACACCTGTCGGGAATCCGGAAGGAGAGCCGCTTAACGTTCAGTACGAAATCGTCAACGGAAAGGTTGGTTGTGCTGTGTGTAATGGATGTGTAGGCAATAGAAAGCTTTTTTTTTGTGCCGAACGACACGTCCTGCAAAGAATCGTTCACTCTTGCTCTCGGTTTTTGCTACCTGAGGCAGCAAAATTTGCCAGATTCTTCTGCTACCTGCAAATGTCCTCCTTTTGTGTTGCAGTCAAAAAAATTTCTTTTCCTATATTCTCCTGCAACAATAATTAGCAGCACGTGATGGAGAATGGTGGAGTGATGTGTGTTGTTATGGACGAGAATTTTTTGGCATGTGTTATAAGTGAATGGAATGAGCATTTTTTTCGCTTCAAAAATGCTCGGCCAAAATGCTCAACATTTGTGGCAGGCACGTCTTTTTTTTGTTCCAAGAAATCCCCGTAACATTCAAGAAAAAGTGATGAAGAGTTATTGCGGGAGACAGCAGCTTCCAGCTGCTGTCTCCTGCAATAATTCTTATCTCCGATGAGTAAAAATGTCAAGCGGCTTCCATTAATCTGAACGTAGCTTCAACCATTATTAGCTCAGAGACGTGGTCAGTTATGGGACGTCGCAGTGAAATAGCATCTCAAGCAACTGCGAAAAAGTAGTGTTTTTTTTATGTTGACCGAAAGCATGGAGCTTTTTAAATAATTTGTTATACAACGTAGTAGGCGGGTTGAAGTTAATGTTTCGTACCCTTCATTCTATTAGTGGGCTGGCTTTGTTTAAAATTGTCCGAGCATAAGTGTATAGAGATTCCCCATGTGAGAACTGATTGGAGGTATCAATATGCCAGTGCCAAGCTGGGGCACATGTGGTTCGCTGGAGAAATTTTTGGCTGTCGCCCAGACCGTAGTCTCCGAGTGGACCACATCCTCGGTTACGGTACTGGAAAATTCATAGCTGTATTTCTCGATTACGAATGCATCCTATGACCTGCCCTTTAGGCATTGGTTTAGTTAGGGCTCTTCATGCAGTGAAAATAAGTGGCTCTACACATCAGCAAACTAATTTTAATCTTGAGGGTAAAATGTATATTGAGAGCGCACCGATTCACAAAGCACAAGGTACGCTTAAACTTAATGATGAACTGAAACCTTATAGTAAAATGTACTTGTGTGCTCTTAAGGTAATTTTGGTCTGTAGGTTTTGATGAATATGGCTCAGGGAGTCTAGGTCTAAATTCGCCTGAACACCGCCCTTCAACTACTTTAGATTTTTCCTATTCTCACCGTCCCCGGCCAATTTAGTGCGTAGATTGCATGCGTAAACGTACGGAAACGTGGGCCGTTCTGGCAGAGTTTTTCGAATGGTCGGCGCTGTGCAGTGTTTACGGCGGTAAAGATATGCGCCAGATGTGAGTGCGGTAGCTTCTCGGGCTGTAGTACATGCTCAAGTAACTGCGTGTATGTGCTCTCGACTCACTTCTCTTCGATTTCGAATTGCTGTAGAGTAGTCTTGTTCAAGTACTACGCTTCGCCATGCCGTCAAGTGGTTTCCAAATCGGCAAGGTAGTGCAGAAAGAACACTTGTTACTCCAGTTGTATAAAGCAATGTGCGGAAGTACTTCCAATAAGCTCGATGTTTCAGATGCGAATATCATGGGAGCCGCCAGCAGAAGATAGACGAAATGGTAATATTACATCATACAAAGCGATTTTGACTCCAATGGAGTCTGTAGGCGAACGAATTGAGAAGCAGGTATGTTGGGTAGAAAATAGAGAGAAGGCTCATTGGGCTTTCATTCGGGTTACCCTTGTAACTAGGAACTCATTAATCTCATGCTGAATTAATTGGCGGAGATTTAGAAGTAGAGCGTGATAAAATTTCTGGTAATTTTTGCATTTGTATGACATTGTTTCGATTCCAACAGTTACGCTTTTCTAGTTGACTATACTTCTAGGCGGTCTTTCCTTCCGAGATAAAGTGAGGTCTTCTTAGGTAAAAATAAGAGTTCAAAATTGAAAGTTTTTTTGCAGTAAAAATTCATCCAAGTTGTGACTGGACGAATTTTTACTACAAACAACTAATTTTTTCACACGACATTATCGGGTTGTATTAAAAGTTCTTCTCCTCTTTTGTACCTCTTTTTCAACTGCTAATTTTCAAGGAAACGACTAATTATCATGAAAACTGTTTACACAGTTTGGAAGTTGTTTCCTCTAGCTTTCTGTGCATATAATTTGTGGGTCCGTACCTTGAAAGGACAGCGGAGCGAATGTGGAATATTTCTCTTTTGCCCTACTGCCGTGAAATCAAAGGGGGTTTCTCAAAGTAGAGGCTCCTAAAGTTCCGCGATTTCCCTTAGAAGATCCTTGTCGTTGTTTGTGCACTAATTTTTTGCATAGGATTCCAACTTGATTGTAGGTTGTAACATAACTTACTACACTCAAAATGATCTTTTTCGAAAAGAGTTAAGGTGAAAAGGTGAGTCGATGTTGAACTTCGAAAACAGCTAGAAGTTTTAAAACAATCTAGTATGTTCGAATAATTAGTCGTGAATGATTTTTCTTGCTTGTAACTAGCAAGGAAAACTACGAAATAAAGTCTTGTACGAAATGATTCAAAAGCGTTTGCTGTTGACTTTTATAGCTTTTCCACCTAGCTACGCGATTAGGAATGGAATACATCAGCTAACACTGTGATTACACGGCCTAAACACATTGTATCCGTAATACAAACATTGCGGTGTAACGATTGAGCTATAAATTTTTCAACGAGATTTCCTTTGTTGCACTTGGTTAATTGGCTTCGTTTTCTTTTCGGCTGCTTGGCTAGCGTCTGTCCGTCTCTTTCGTGCTTTCTCAGTAGAAGGCTGAACATTGATGTTTCAAAGACGAGCCAACTCTCCCTCACTTGCATTCGTCCGATTCCTAGAATTGTCGTGTGCGTTCTGAAATGTACCCCCTGAGGCGGTTTCCTGGGTGATAAATGTGTATGTGATTCAGTGTTGCTTCCAACAACGATACCTACAATGCTATGCTTTTATTAGTGTAAGTAATAGCCTGACAAGCCGCTTTTTTGTACTACTTGGTGGTGTTTTATGGGGTTTCAATTACAAATGTTACATCTAGGTGATTTCTTGGTTAAGATCGAAACCACTCAGAACTTCCCCCATTATAGCTGTTATCATGAAGAGATATTCTATTTTTTGCTTTAAATGGTCAGAACTTAACCCAGCCATTCCTAACAAGCTGTGTATCATCGGGCTTGTCTTAATACGCTGATTTCAAATATGTGTTTGTTATCTGCTAAACGACGATCTGGAAGGAGTTATGAGCATTCAAATATGGGAAATTTATTTATTTATTTATTTATTTCTTGGAAATTCTTGGATTTCCGACGACTATATTCCCTTGAAAGGCCCTGATGGCGCGGATTTACAGTGACTATGGTTATTACAATTACAAGGAAGAAGCACATTTACTCAAAACCTAAATAAGAGTCTTTGAAACCAATTCGGTGAACATGCGCCACAACATTTGACAAATCGCGCATTTAAACACTCACAACTCCTTCCAGATAGCCGGTTGGCAGATAATATGATAAACGTATATTTGTGTTCAGCATTTCAAGACGAATTCAATGATATACAGCATGTTTGGCATGGCTGGGTTGAGTTCTGACCATTTCCTGCTTAGTTTCCTCTCAAGCTGCATTTTGGCAACCTCATAGTCCAAAGATTTCTGAACTTGCGAAGCCCTCTAGTGCTTTCCAGCAAAGTGTTTGAGCCCTTGAAAGTGCCGGCCAGAGAGTAAAGCGAATTATCATGTGGTTTCGTGCATCCTGGCCGCCACCATGGTCGTCTTCCTGACAGCGAAAAATTCCAATCTATACCACTTACTTTTTCTCCCAAAAAACTTCATCAATTGTTTGCTTGCTAGTCATCGAATTACCAATGGATTTTGGCTGTTTGCTCACTCCGAACCACTAGGTTACAGAAAATTCGTGCCAGTGTTACTTTTTGAACGAAATCGCGTTTTGTTCCTGCAAAATTTTGTAGCTTATGCAACGCATCCCAAAATTATTGTTTCATAAATAATCGCTTTTTCGTCTACTTGAATAGCACCAGGAATGAGTCTCGAGATTTTCGAAAATTACTTGAAAGGGTTATGATGTAAGCTCACTTGTTTTTGCTTGTAAATAACTGAATTCAAATTCTTGTAAGAAAATCTCGCGGAGACATAACTGCTGCCTTTTTCTGAGGTTTGGTGTTATGGGCTCGCAGAAATTTTGGCATCGCCACCTAAATTCAAAGAATTCCCTTTCTCCAAAAAAACTTTTAAGTACGCGATTAACTAATTTTTACTGGTAAGTGATTAGACTTCAAAAGTTCATAGTTTATCTTTGTGGGAATTTTTTTTTCGAGCGCGTGATGATGATCCCTCCTAAGAAAACTTTTTGCAAGAGAATTTTTTGCCCTTGTTACAGTGTCGGATCGGGGTAAGGAGTCCAACTTAGAACCTGCTTGGAAACTTTCCAACAAGATTGGATCTCGCATTGTAATCTTTTTCTGTACTCAACATAAACGTCTTGTTCACGCAAATTTTAAGAAGAAATAGAAGAGAAGCGAGAAGATGTTGCTTGGAAGCGGCTTCTTACTCAATCCATTTTGCTTCAAAGCTTTGCAGTCTAAATTGCGTGGAATTACTTGATTAACTGGGTACTGATTCTGCTCAAAGCTTCAATTATCAGTTGTGTGACAGCTTTCGCCGTTAGTTACTTTTTCCAACGTTTTCTCAATAAAATGACCAGCGCCGACTACCATGGTCAGATCAATTCCATTTCTCTGCCAGAGCTTCTCGAGGCGTTCTCGGGTGGAGACGGCCAACGACGTCCGTCCTCTCATCGTCTTGCACTGGTATTTGTGCCGATTTGTGCTCGAGCAATCGACTGCACTTCACGCTAAAATTGGGCAATCTGTCATTCGATTATCCCCATTTCTTTTCCACGTATACCGAAAAAACGTCGGTCTTAGCCTCTCCACACATATCAGTTTCGAAGGAATCAATTTCTTCCCATGTGAAATCTCTTATGCTTCATTTGCATTGTTTTTCGTGCTCTAAAGAAGGAGAGAGAGAGCAGAGAATTTTGGTGTCGGCCCTCACATCCCTCACTGCTCCCCTTCTGCATTCCCACGAGAGAAGACGGGACCGCATGGCGGTGGCAGTATGCCAAACGAGTCGTTCTTGCTGACGCTTGTATCTTCTATCGAGGTTTCCCTTTTCTCCACTTACCGATTTCTGCACATTCTCCAGCGTTTGGCAATTTGTACCGAGACTTATTGCTGTTGTGGGATTTGTCCTGCAACTTTATTGCTAGCATGTTGCTTAGATGTAGCAAAAAAGGAATAGGACGTGATCCGATTCCTTTTGATCTCTACCCGAAAATTCTCGAGTCAGTCTTTATGAATTCTTTTAGGTGTTGAAGAACTTTTATATGTAGCATTCTGCATCTTAAGCACACTTTTTGAGGAAGGATTGGTCAAATTTTAACCTAGCAGTTCCTAAGAAGTTGTGTAACATTGTACTCACCTGAAACGCTGACTCCGATTTAAGTTTATTGTCTGCTAAGCGAATATGTGGAAGGAGTTATGACCGTTCAAAAGTATGGATTTGTCAAGATCCTGTAATATTAGATATTAGATGGAAAACGTGTGAAAAACACTTATTTAGGTTTTGAACGGCTGTATCTTCCCTGCAAAGTGATTTTCCATAATCGCTGTAATTACGCATCCTATTCTTTCAGAAACTTTATTTTTGGGATGAATAAGTTTTCTTCAAACGCTCACCACTCCTTCTAGGTAGTCGCTTCGCATGTATTGAACATATTCTGTAGTAAGCTTTTCCATACGAGTGCGACAATTTACTACTCGTTTGGAATAACAGGGTTAAGTTATGATCATTCCGCGTAGATGTAGATACCACACGCTCAAAAAGTTGCACTTGGGCTCTTTTCAGCTCGCGCCAATTTACTAGTTGAAAACTTTCAATAGAATGTGTGACCGGATACACAAGATCCCGTCGTGACATATTCTGAAAAGAATTTTTCCGAATGAAACGCTAATAGACTGTTTTGCCCATGTCCTGGAGTCAGGAGAAATTACTCCATTTTTTATTGGATTTTTTTGGGTATACAGTTGTTTTTTTGAATTGTAAAGTGAGCGTTTATTAATTCAACGATTCACTAAAGCCATTAGCCAATTTTGTGTAGGCATTTATTCGCTTTGCTGTGCAGGCTAGTCAATACAGCCATAAGCGAGCATTAACAGCTTATTTCGATGGTTATGGGCTACACACTCACTGAAAGTCATAGAGGATGTCATTGATCCATTTTGTGCCCCCAGTGGGCATCACCACTTCCAACGACGAAAAAACACTCTATATGGATGATAGCTGTGTGCTCGTCAACTGCGCTGATGTCGAAGAAGAATCATCATCGAGCTTCTGTAACCTTTTAAGGGCTACTTCTAGAAAGATTCTGCGATTTTTCATGTCTGTAAGTACAGCACCAGACATCTTTTAGTCAGCAGTCTTCAGACGTCTACATTTTCAATTGAGTCTGTCATATGACGATGACTTTTCAGCCCACTTTTCCACTTTCCTTAATGGCCCAATTGGTCCCATTTTGCTGCTGTCACATGTGATAAGTGAATGGTGTGGAGAGTGCTCATCCTTGCAAATTCCGTCGCTTGGCCTTTTGAACGTCATCTGTGCAGCTATGCGTCGTCCATAGCATGTCCAAAATAATTCAATGCTTTTGTTGCATCTGCTAATACTGGCAGGTGCTCAAGCAATAGTTATCTACACTGATGAGGCTCTTTCTGGAACATCTTCGGCCATGTAATCATTGTTTCGTCCAAATTAGGAACGATGTGGTGCTCGGCCTTGCGACTTACAGCCTCCTTGCTCCAGCTCTTCCAAAATTCGTGCATATTTTTGATTCGACTTGCATGTGGCTTAACTGGGCGGGATGTCTTAGTTTTCGCTTCTGTTTTTCAAGAATGGGATTCTGGCTGGGATATTATTTTTCATGATAGCTTAAATTCTATCCGATGCTTTTACCGCGAAATGGAAATCTATATTCTTTATGCATCTTCATGAAAGGTTGCTGCCCATTGTAATAGCTTTTCATGCCATAGCTGCCTTTCTCTGCATAAATTCACATAGCTTTCACAAGTTATTCATACTCAGGCTCCCATGTTTGTTCCCATGTTGTTGCTAGACCGGGATTGTTTTGGAATAATCATAGCAATACTGGAGTCCGTCACTTGTGAACATGTCTTGAAGCAGCTCATCTTTCTTTGTTCAATGCCGACTGTTTTTTGAATGTAAAATTTTGATATTTGAGTTTAATCTAAATTTAAAGTCTCAGAAATAAATTGGGTCAGTTGAAACAAGTAAATCTCAGTATGACGCAGATGTATAGGGGTCTCAATACAAATCTCTCGATTGGGCGTTGTTTCACCATTATAAGGCAGCTCCATCACCCGATCGGGCGCTCATTTATGACGATGAAACAGCGATCGACAAAAGCGCTGAATTGGTAATCTTGCCTCAGGAAAAAATCTTAATTCGTACAGGGCGTGATTCAGTCGGAAACAGTACGATTTCAAAATTTCCGCCGTCGTCTTTCTTCTGACTAAAGAGATACAGATGTATTTGATATAATGATTTGTTTTAGGTGACAGACGGTTCGAATTCGGCGACATTTGCCGTCGACGTTCGTAAAGCGTACACCTTCAAAGTGGCTGCGGCAACGATGAAAGGATTGGGACCCTACTCGCCAGTACTCACCATCAATCCGGACCCGACTGGTTTGATTTTACTATCATTTTCAGGTTTCTACTTTGCTGTCATAGCAGTTGAGCTAGATCCTGGCAGTGTCAGAAAAAATGCGTGGAAAGTCGCATGTTAATCGAATTAGCTTTGCTCGACTTTTCACCTGCTTTGCTACCGGGGGCGTCGCTTGAATATCGAAGCAGTTTCGCCTGCTAAGAGTTAGAAGCGAAATAGGATTTAAGCCTTCTCTCACGCTTTTTCTGTCGTTTTAATTTGACATTGGCGACTTTTATCAATTGCCTTTGCGAGCATCGCTCGAAGGTTCGTTATTAGCCTAAGCAAACTCTTTGCTCTATTCAACGTGCAACAATTTTACAAGCGCACCTAAGTTTACGGGAGGATAATAACTCTACGATGTTTTCACTAAACATAGTTTAGCACTACTTGGAAGAAGTTCGAATAAAAGCCTATCTCGCAAGCCGGTCATGCTTTGCGAATGTTGTACACGAGTTATTTGTGGTGTTGCTTTTTGAAATAACATGCCCGCAATTATTTCCGCTATTTTGGCTTTATTTGCTCCACCTCTAACTCCGCAATCTCCACATTTTGCTATGGCGAAGAAAAAATCCAGCTAAAGTCGTTATTGAGCCCCTTATACTTGAAGTTTTCTAATCAGTAGTAGGTGCTCCTTTTTGAGACAGCGAACTCAAAGGAAAGTCGTACTTGCTTTGACAGCTGCTATCCAGAGCATAGGTTGATGAATTCTCCGACTACTTGAGCCCAAAACTGTCTAATCGTGCATGCAGTCATTTGTTTTCGCTGTACTTACATCAGTCTGAGAGCACTTAGCGCTTCCGACCTATCATCAATTCAAGGAACCTGTAATTTGTCATTTGACAATACTAGAGCATGTCTCAGTGTGCACTTCTCAGTCAGTGTTGTGCTTGGGTATGTGTGTTCTTAGTGTTCTTGATAGTATTATAATGGCTTGTAGGTAATGTCCAACGAATCTGGTTACCTGGGTTTTCTGTGCAGGAACTGATCGGGGGGCTCCAACCAAGCTATTCCCAATTAGCAGCTCAAATGATTCAATCAAAGGCAAGAAATGCATTTTCAAAGCCCAGCCCAAACCGTACTCGTGGGAGGATTGGTGCAGACAAGAGTACGGCTTGGGGTGGAATCAACAGTCTGATTTCTCAACCATAAATGAATCATGTAGGCTGCCGCTTGGGCAATAGCTTAGCTAGGGACTCCCAATCGCTACCATATAAGAAGTTCTCTAGGTACCCAAAATTGCTTGGGGCACTGGCCTTCAAGCAGTGGATGTTGACTTGCATTGTTTCGCGGGCTGCACACTTATGCTGTTTCATATCCTGTCACCGCGCCAGCAAACTTGCTCGACAGCCTTGTGTGCGCTGAAGTTTTCTGATTAGTTGCTTGTTTTTATGGTGCCTTAGCCTAGCACATTCGAGAGCTCATTTCTTCGAGTGAAAAGTGAAAGTTCGCAATTGTGGACGTCGACATATGAATATTATATGCTTGAGAGCACAGGAAGTATGCATGCACGCTTTTAATCAGCTCGATACATTGTGTTGCTCACGCCATACAGCAGTTCCATCGCTGCGCAAGTACGTGTAGCTTTCTCAACACCGCCACCCACGTCTTTTCCAACTTTTCTAAAAATGATTTTTCGCCGGTGGTGGTGGTGTCTGACTGTTCACTCTCCATTATGGCATTCAATTCCGAGTGCGTCGAGTGCAAACGGGCCGCCTATATTTTATTGCCCTTCGTTGCTTTGCTATTACTAGATCTCCGTGCAGCCACTTGTCTCATGTTTCTATGCTTGCATGACTTTGACAAAGCAAATTGAGCACTTTTTTCATGTACGTACTTTTTTGTTAAAAGCAAATAATCCTACGCTTGGATTTTTAGAGCATGTTATTTTTATCGGGCACTGAAACAAATCAACTTTTTCTCCTTGTGAAATTTAGGACTACTCTATTGTGAAGGTATTCTGCCCATTTTTTTGGTCAGCATTGACGATGAAGTTCATTTTGAGGCAAAGTGATTCGAGCGTAAATTTTAGCGAGCATTTTCTGTTTTGAGAAAATGAAGGAGTACTTCTGAAGGATACAAAATGATTTCAAGAAGCTGTATCTATCCATACCTCATTGTACTCGTACGTAATATACCGCGAAATTAAGTTACCAGTTGTCGTGCTTGAGAAAGAGCATAATCAACTTTTCTTCATAAATCGTTATACGTTGTGAGCCATGGCAGCACATTTTTCACTAAACGTCATGGAAATCCATCCCCAAACTTTACATCGAGGGAGTATATCACAAGTGTGCAAAATCGCTTCCAGACACGAGCAGCGTTGCACTCACCTCTGCACTTACCTCATTCGTAAGAGCGTAGTTTTTATGAAAATAACTGACTTCCTCGTATTCTTCAAGAAACTTGAACATTGATTGACATGCGCGTCAGAGCAACGCCTTCAGTGGTATTAGCCTATGCTTTCGGTTCGACTAGGCACTTAAATCTACTAATGTGCATCTGCGGATGCGTCAACCGAAGCTCGGCGCGGCCTTTTCCCAGTGGTAGAGGGCAATGATGCTTAATGCTAATCAGCGCTCCGTCACATCATCAGCGAGAGATGCTCGCAGTGTTTGTTTATGTGTCGTTTAATATGCATTAGATTATGTAGTCCTGCTCAGTGAGGGCGCTTTTGCCCGGCTCTAGTTCATCCTCAGCAATTTATTCTGCTTTTGCAGCTTAACGATTGTAAGCTGCGGTTTATTTGGCTTCTGAAGCCACGCGTCGTAGACGAAGCGAAACACATTAGTTGATTAAACAGCGCAGTGACAGCAGGGCACATCGCCAATGTTTTCTTGATGGCACTTAACTTCACTCGAAAATGTTTTTCGAATTTCCTCCTCTTCTTAGCGTGGCGACTTCAGTGACAGAATCGCTACTTCTGTGTCGGCTTTAGTGTCTCCCTAGAGCTGCGCAATTCATCAGAGCCGAAGCAGTTAATTCTTCAAGAGTGGGATTGATTTGTGTTATTAATATGACGCTTCACCTGCCTCTCATGCGGCTTCCTCTCGCTTGAGATAACACGGAGGCTTAAGCTTATCACATTCTACCGTGTCCCTATTCATCCCTTGACTGCTATCGCTATCGCGCTACATCTGCTTCGCCAATTTTTGCATTTTCTAGTCATGTGTAATGTTTCACCTTTGATAATTGACTGTGGTATCAGGATACCTTATAGAAGATGCACTTATAGTCCAATCGGCCCTATGAGGTGAAATCTATACGGAACAGATGCGGCATAATAGCTTATTACAAGTCTATCCTTTATATCTGCGGAAGAGATTTTGAGTAATGAGCCCAAGCGAATCGAACCTACGGTTAGCATAAAAGTGACTATTACACCCTTTTTTGGCTCACAGTGTGTATGGCTTTGTTCGACGATGGAAATTTTTGCGTATCAAGCTATAGCATACATTCTTTTAGAGGGAACCCGTAGTAATCGATTTTACTTCAGAGGTGCGTTTAAAATATTGGTCCCAGATCAAAGAAATCATCACTTCTTTAGAAAAGCATTTCGCATACAGGAGGCAAATTAATTTCATAACTTAACTTTTAATAACTTAACGTGATTTCGTTCATGCTTCATTTTTCCTATTCTCCCAAATGGCCGCTTTGACTAAAAGTGCTTTACTAACAAAGAAGAAATACCAAGTTGCAGTGGTAAATCAAAAGGCTTTATAACGCCAGGAGCGTTTTGAGCGTTCAAAGGTGATTCCGAATCTGCTTTCCTTTTCTACCAAATGACAATCTCAAAGAACTTATGAGCGCTTAAAAGTTAAATCTGTCAATCCTTAAGCTGCACAAAATCAGCGAAATTCTGCATAAAAACGTCTGAAAATCAGTGTATTGATTATATCGACTGAAAGGAAAGCTAATGGAAGTCCGCATAGGTGTTTTTGTACAATTTTTCGCTGGCTCATGCCACTTGAGGTTTGAAATTTGGACATTAGAGAGCTTATAACTTTTTCAAAAAGTTATTCTGCAAAAAAGAGAATTTAGAATCAGACTTCGAAGGCGCGTTCGGTGACATACAACATTTCACGATTTGCCAATGCAACTTGCTACTTCCCCCTTACTTCCGACTTCCTCATTTCCAAAGATGAGCCAAATTCTTCGTTGCAACGGTCATATACCCCAGTGTAGGTGCGCATCACAAATTGAAAGGAGATCTCAAATTGGAAACCTGATCCAGCCTTATGTTTGCTATTTGCTGGTTTTGACTACGAGTGATGAAGAGCATCGATTCCGATGTTGCCCGAAGTCAATTCCAGCAGAAGATATTGCTTGTTCATGTGCTTGACTACAATTTGGTAGATTTTCGTTGCAGTTTTTGTCGTAAAGGTTCACCTACTCATGTTTCGAAATTTAGTCCATTATATGTGTTTAGAATGCCGACAAATGTGCGCTATTTGTTACCTTGTTTGCGAAATACTTGAGCGAGAGTACGAGGAAGTGCAACTAATACACGCGTAACAATTTTATGAAAGCTTAGAGAAATAAGTCTCAGCCCCATGATCAAGCCATGTTTTACGGCAAATGACATTGGCCGATAACTACCATTAACTCTAACAGCGAGTTATCGATTGGACCGCAAAGTAATGTGCTAAGTGCGCTATGATGAGGTTTTTCAGCTCTTCCAACATTGCTTTTTGTTCGAGTTCAGGCCAGGCTCTCTCGGAATCTTGCTTAATTAATTCCCATAACTACTTTGGCCATCACTAATGCCCCTAGAATCATTTATGACAGATATTTCCTCAAACTGCACTTCCCTATCGCGTGAGCTAAGTCAGTAAGGTAATTTGTCAAATAAAATTGAGTTCAAGACAGCTTCGAGTGCGGCTACGTCGCCACACATTTTTTCACTTGTCACTTTTGGGCTTTTAATGAATATTCCTTTTTTGCACTGAATTCTTCCAAAAGATTTGTATCATTACCTACCCAGAAAGAAGCATTACGAAATTTCTTTTTGCCCATGAGTTTGCCATTCATAGTGCTAAACAATGTTCTTTTCATAAAGTCAAAAAGATATTCTGTTACATAGTTGCCTTGTCCGCAATCGACTCTTAAGAGGTGTTGATATGCTTTGATAGTTTGTTGGTATGGCGACTAGGTGCTGGCGGAATTTGCTGCGATTAGCTAGATTCCATCATTATACCATGAATAGGCTATTCTTATATGAATACACGTCGTCGCACCATTAACTCCTCATTCCTCTTTCGTTCAGTCAGTGCTGTTGACGTTTGAAAAATTATTGGCATAGCTCGTTTCTGTCATTTTTTTCTCTAGATATCTCTGTGTCACAAAGAACGAGAGAGCTGTAACGATGTGGCTAAATACTGCTATATATTATCTATGACATAATGGATCCAATCTCCGGCGAAGTCATTATGGATGACGCTGAGGAGAAAGCAGCGCTCAGCACCACCACTAAAGACCCTCTAGATGGACACATTTCACCATTGATCTGTAAAGACGGCATTATTAACAATCTCGAAGGATTGCTAAATTACATAGCATCGGGATGGAAATATCATGTATCGAATACGGATGGTGTGAAACAAGCATGGTCGAGATTCGACAATGTCACCAATAAAATATGCAGTTTTATGACAGGTGAGAACTTTTTAGAAAAGCAGCCAAGTGAATAGTGGAAACAAATGTAAGGTTAAGTCTGAGATTGCACGCGACGCGCGGCACCTCACGACTATTGGCTGGTAAATAGCCATCAAAAAGTCATCCCGTTGAGCAGCTTTTTATGAAACGATTTTACAGCTGTTCTCAATATTTTGAAAAAGTAGAATAAACAAAAGAAATAATGACATTGTTTTTGTCATTCCACTGCAAGACAATAGGGCATATAGAAAGAGAAATTTCTGGAAACCGCGAATTTCGAGGGCACATGTCGCGATATACCATGCGAGTTCTGCTACGCACATATCAAGTTACAAAATGTTCGGCATTAAATCCTTTTAATTATTGAACGACATGGAATTAGTGGTCCATTTGAAGTTAAATTTCATCACTGTGTCTTTCCCCTTTTCTTCTTTTCTTCCCATTATATTCTCGGATGTAGAATTTTTGAAAGGGTTTTGTGTTGAGCAAAGAAGAGGGAGAAGTGAACAATTTTTTGTTCACTTCTCCTTACTTCTTCAGTCTAGCAACAATCCATTTGCTTCGCAGATTTCTTCTTGAAATGAGGGGAGAGCGGTAGCCACAAAAATTATTATGTATCTTTTCTCCCCCTCTCCTCACGAATTGCCCAATAACATTGCCAGCGCCACCATATCTTGAATGTGAGAATCCAGGAGCATGTGTTCTATGAAGTCGTAAAAAGAGTGGTAAAAAGTCGAAATGCTTTGACTCCAAGGAGCATGCGCTAGAATCATAGGACCTGGTATAACACCGCTGCCTATATCGGAATTGCTCAAAGCAAGTTTCTTATTGTTTTTATACGTCGGTGCGGTACTCGAAACTTTCCACAACTGCTTGGCGGCGCTGTGAAGCGAGGAAACGGCTTTTTTTTCGAGAGTATTAGAAAGAAGAAAACTCCACAAGTGCGACAAATGCGGCGCATGTGCAAAGTGCAGATGTCTATTCTACTTATCATCGTAGAGGAGATTTACACTGGTATAATTCTCCTTGAACCGAGTTGGTTAGTGAGAAAAAAAACACAAGAAGCAAGATCTATCGTAGCGGCTTTACCACACCCAGGAATTCCATGGCAGTGTCTACAGAGCTCAAACTTGCTTCCCCTCCGGTAAAGCAAGTTATCTGTGCTGTCCAAGGCCCATATAGAGAATTAGTTTTACTTGATGTAAGGGTTTTTCCTTACCGGAAAGGCTCGACATCTTCTCTCCGTGCAGCCGTCCACATGTTTTTGTGTTGACTGCTGGCGCGCTGGTGTGTCCGTCGCCCGAAAGCGAGGAATGATCACTGCTCGTCGGGCAGTGTTTCGGCGGTGCTACTGGCGGTGTCGGCGTGAGAGTGTGTCCTCGTGGTACATTAGTGAATTGAATTAATTTTGAGAGTCCATTGCTTGAGATTGCAGGCTTCCCATCTAATTCGTCGCCACTGCCGCCTTCTTGTGTTTTTAATGCACACTCTCGCTCAATGAAACGAATCCCTTAGTCTTTGTGTCCGCGCTGTGTCACTGCTATCTGCCACCGTCGTCGTCAGCCCCAGCCCAAGCGGCCTGTGTGGGCTTATTCCGGATATTCATGATGAGCGAGATTATTGCAATTCCGCAAATCACTAGCCGAGCTCGACGTCAAACCAGAGCACGTCCACATGCAATTGCCAAGCAGAAGCAGCAGCAAAAACAGCGCATCCACAAGCTGAGAAGCAACCGCTTGGAGGCAGCGGAAATCGCAATGCCAGGCACGTTCATTGGCTCCTACGCACTAGACCACTCACCAGCCGGCTATCGGCCTGCGTGTGTGTGTTTATCCCATCTCATTAGTCGCTCGTAAATTCCAATTTAGATAAGTCTTTCGCTTCAGCGGACTCCACTAGCAGCCACCAAGAAGCCGGTGTTGTTTCGGACGACATCGTACTCAACATGCCCACTTCCGAGCACGACATCTCTAGTGCAGATGTGTTTGATGCGATTATGAACCATGCTCCTGGCCCTCTAGACATCCCTATTATGAGGGGCATATCCTTACATAGCAATATACACAACATGCTTCCATCGACTTCCACTACTCATCGGCCAATGATTATTGACGTCACCTTACCCTTCTCTTCTACTGCTTGGTTTCTATCGAAAATTTCAAGTATGTTACGTAAGTATCACACTTGCACTATGCGTTTCTGCATCTTTTCACATGCAAAACTTGATTTTCCGCTTTGGGGCTTCTCGACAGTTTCAGTAACTATTTATCCTTTGTCAAGTTGAGAATTCAAGGAAAAAGGATTGCCACTTGGATGTTACTGCGCATTTTGTATAGTTGAAGCAGCTGGGAAAGAACCTTTTTGATCTTTTCAGTATAGACTTTTGAAGGTTTTCTAAAATGCTAAAATCATACTTCAACCCCATAAGTAACGCTAAACCCTCTTCTCTAGCCTCTGAGGCAAACAGCAATCTTGCTAGGATGGTAAGACGAACATTCGTTGCAGGTATGCGGGTTTGTGAGCGCGTACCTTTACGCGATTTCCGTTCTCGAGCTATTATCCATGCTATTGAGACACACGCTTTGCTTCGTTTATTGGTATACGTCCCCCCAGTGCTGCATCGAAAATTTATGTGTCTGATCTCCTAATGCTGCGATGAGCATCACTGGCTCGAGCATGTCCTCAGCCTGGTTCTTCACGCAGCTGCTGCTAAGTCTCATAGAACTATCACTTGCAAATGATGCTGGACTACTTCTACTGCCAATTAATCTTTACTCAATTATGAGACATGCGACTCAACAGAAGCGAGTTCGCTCGCGGCATCAGCTGCCATTTTCTCGCTCTGATTTTATGCGGAATAATGTGGTCATTGACGAAGAGAACGATCGAAGCATGTTGGCAGAAAGTACTGAGAATGCCCTTATGCTTGGCACGGAAAACACCTCAGCGGCTAGTCTCATTAAGAAAAAGAAGAGTAGTGGAGCTTATTTGTACACTAATCGGCACGAAGCAGCAATATCCCAGCAAAGCGGGATTCTTTCGGCCGTCATCAATTCCCTACTGACACCAGGCAATAGCTTTTGACTACTCATGACAGCAAAACATGCAGAGAAGTTGGTCTTGCGCAGTTTATGTTTTTTGTTTCAGCTCTAGTCGGGCCTCCAACGAACATCCGCGTCGAAGCCACATCCAACAGTTCGGCCGTTGTGCAATGGGACTTCGAAAATGGACAGGTGGGTCACGCAATTTTAATGCTTGGCATATGCATTTGGTATCAAATTACGATAAAAGAGGCAAAGCTACGTGCAGAATGTTCAAATAGGGAGTCATGGAATACTTCCAGGTCGATGGATTTGTTGTGAAGTATATGCACGAACCTGGAGGACGCTCCGATACGGAGCGATGGACCGCTCGTACGGTGATGAGCCCGAATTCTCGTCATCTTGAAGTACCACATCTGACAGCGCACAAACCATATGCTTTCTGCGTATTGGCCATAAAAAATAACGTAAGCTTGACTTTGAACTTACTTTATGGCAACTTCACACTATGAAGACGTTGTTTCTCTGACTGAAATCGAGAGTTTTCCATCTTCAAAGGAAAAGTTTTTCTCAAAACTCAAATGTGAAGCGCATAGTGTTGATTACTGACACCTTTCTTCTTTCTTAACTGTGAACTACAGCAACTGAATGAGCAGATTTTCATAGTTTACGTTATGACACTGAAGTAAACAAAAACGTGTCGTTCAAGTCACTCTTACACATTACAAAAAGTGCAAGAGTTGCGTAAATTGTAGCAGCGAAAAAAACACTAGTTGTTTTATCTCTCTTCATTTCATGACTTCGATCATGTGTTTGTCATCATCTGTTTATTATAAATTTCTTGAAGAAACAGACTTTTGAAGCAAAGACCTTTCATATGAATGAGGAATGCTTTCTGATCAGAAAGCTGGCGAAAAGATGCGCATAATGGATATTACATTTCAAAATATTCAAGGTGACGTGTATTGCAAGTTTGCGAATAAGCATATATGCAGATAAAATTCTCTTCCTGTGAATTCAAGAATTCAGCTGAGTTCAGCATCAAACGAGATGAAAGCTACTTTCGTTCTAATTAACAATAAGCATCTATGATATCCTATGTTTACTTCTACAGAAAATGTTGTTCTAGCTCCATAACCCACGTCGCCAAATTTACCTGACACGCAATCTATTTTAGAGGCAAGGTGCGTGCTCAGACCCGCCGACATTGCTTGAACGATTAACTCCTACGTATATGGTGCAAAATCTCGTGGTTGAATGGAAAACCAGCAACTCTGTCAAGTTGAAGTAAGTTGTTGGAAAATTCGTTTTTGTTTAGAATAGAAAATTTTTTCTAAGATGGGATTACAATGGTCCTACACATGTTGGCTTCTATCTGAACCACACTGGCAAGAAAGAGTATTTCGACCACACTTTGGCTATGAAAAGTATGACTACACCAGGATTCAAACATGAACTGGATGAGGGCAGCCGGGAGTATCTGTAAGGAGGATATTGATGCGTCAAAATAGTTTTCTTGAGCAAATTATTTGCAGATGGACTAACCTTCGACCGTACATGCAATACACCTTCCACGTCGGAGTACGATCACTGCCCCCGGGAGCACGACAATATTGGCCAAAAGAGGTGTGTTCGTGAAATGCAATTAGTCTGAGTTGTTTATGTTAATTGTAGTTATCTTCGTGTCTCATACAAAAACTTCAGGTCGTGATTGTAACGGATCCAACTGGACCTCCTTTTGTCTTTCCACCTGAACTGGATGAAGTGATTGGCAGTGGTCTGGCTAGACCCGGTCAAATCATGGTTCGGTTGCGACCAGCCTCTGAAGAATACGGACCCATATCTCATTACTGGTTAATTGTCGTGCCTGGCAATTATTCGAAAGTATGTTTGTTTTCTGAGAAACTTCCCTTTTTTGTTACCAGTAACGGTCTTAGATTTTTTTTGAGTGAAGACGGAATTTTTCTCGGTCAAAGTTGTCGCGTTAGCATGCTTTCGAAGAGATCTTTGGCGACAAGATTTTTGCTATCTCATGACCTCATGAAAGTCCTTCTAAAGTTATTTTCAGTTTTATGACATCTAAAAATTTTCTATCATTTATGAATAAAAGGAAGTCATTCGTAGAATATCCTCCCCTCCCCAGCTCTGTCTGCTAATAGTTGGTAGTAATCTTGCCATTGCAAATGATTGTTAATATTTAGGACGATGTCGTTAATCTGGGTACTGCCGAGTTGGAAGCGATGACAATAGCGAGAAGAAGAGCATTGGGAAAACATTTGACCGTTTCGCCGACCAAGAAGGTATCAGCCCTTTTTTCAGATTTCCGACGATTTCTACGAAATCCACGATGACATCACATTTTTAGGTGAAAAAGTCGCTCAGTATGCAAGAGGATAGGCCATTCTATACTCAACAAACCCCTCATCATCATATTAGAATGCGTCGTAGCACCGACTTGGGCTCTTCGGCCTACATAGCCGCTCGGATTGAGGCCGATGAAATGAGGAAAATGTACTCGGCTG
This sequence comes from Cylicocyclus nassatus, assembly GCA_958299035.1. NCBI lineage: Eukaryota > Metazoa > Nematoda > Chromadorea > Rhabditida > Strongylidae > Cylicocyclus > Cylicocyclus nassatus. The sequence continues at coordinate 41,417,390 of CATQJL010000316.1, read as the reverse complement.
ACCGACCGTTTGCTGTTGGTGATGACAAGGTTTGTGAGGCTATGTAAACATTGAGTCGCATGCCTGTTCCGTTTTTTCTACCTTCCCTTCCCCATAATTTATGGTTGAAACTCTTGTATGTCTTATGGTAGGGGTTGTTGCTTCAAGCAATAATTACATCCTATTTTCCATGACTCTAGAAAAAGAGAAAACAGAAGTTCCAGTTGTTATGTAACAAGAATGCAAAAGCTGCACTTTGCAGTGTTTTCTTTGTCATCATACAAAAAATGAGTTTTTCCTCGTCTTTTGATTGATCATCCATCCACAGCATTTAAAAAAATTCCTTTCAAGAAGGCAGATGATTGATTACGCTTGTTTTTTATCAATGAAAATTCGAAACAAGTGGGCAGAAATGTGTCGCTTGAGGGCAACAAACCCATAAGTTTGCTCGAAATCGGACGCTGCAATCTGCCCCAAAATCGTGTGAATAAGTCTAATTCTTTGAACTAGATTTCTAAATTCAGAAAGAATGCAGTCTCCGAAGAATGAACATGGGGCAGCTTGTACATCACAGAAGCCCGAACTGGCTCATAAAATTTTTAAATCCCCATTTTTGTACGATTTGATATCGAATCTCTGTCGCACTTTACAGCGTCTTGAGAAATTCTGTCCACTAAAGTTGTGCATCGTGTAGTAATTAGAGATTATTTGCGAGAGCTTTTTGATTCTGTCAAATGCTATAGCATGCCCTGTTCTCTTAGTTTTATGGAAGGCATATTGTTTCGAGTTGAAAATCCAAGTTGGGGAACTATCTTTAGGCAGATGCAGGACTCATCTGCGTGAGGTACTTCATCAGATCCAGATATAACGCAGTCTTTTAGAATATTCAAATTGTTCCACAAAATTAAAAAATCTTTCAAAAGACTATCTGTCCTGCATAATTTTGTTCACAAGTCATTCAAGCTCAAAAAAATTGTTGAGAAGTTGAGCATACGCAAACTGTCCAAGTGAGCCGAAATACAAACATGTCACCTGCTAATACCTCTAAATCAACTTTTGTTCTGAGGCGTTCGCGGCGAGTGACCTTGCTTTTGAACTCTTATTGTACTCAGCTCAATAAATCTGGGTAGAAGTATTCGTCTTGAGTTTGTTTCAAATCTATAATGCAAGTGGCCGCTCTTTTCTCGGTTGTTTTACCCAAAATTCTCATTTTATGACTCTCCCATTTAACCAGCGCTAGTTTCTTTTTTGAAATTCTTCTTTTGCTTTGTTTTAGCAAAAGAACCCATAACTTTGTCAGAAACATTCTCTTTTCTGACTAGCGCCTTATTGCGATCATTCGCATCCGCGCGACAACATCGTCGAGCCATATCAGATTTGTTTTTCCTAAATCCTTTGCCTCCGACTAATTGCTTCGACCCGACTGCGAAGCGTTGAGGATATTGCCTTCGTAGCTGTTTCCCGCATTCATCGTAGACCCTCTATGCTTTCTTTCTACATAACTTAGGCAATACGCAACTTAGAAGTTGATTTCAGATCTATAATGGTTTCAACAACTTCCCGCTAGAACCGAATACGAAATATCGTCTCATGATGCGCTCGTTTGCTAAGGCTGATGGAAGACGGAAGGATGAGGTAAGCAGTTTTTTCTTATGCGCCTCTTGGGGTCGTGTGGAAGTTTGAAATATGAGACGTTTAGTTCGATAAGCGAGCTCCGATGGGTGAGAAGCTCACTCGGTTATACTCCGACTCGGCTCTGACAGAACCGTTCACCACTCGGGCTGCCCTCAGAGCTGGTGCTAAGCCGGGCGGTTTCTGGTTGATTGGCCCGCTTATTGCATTGCTTATCATTGCAATTCTCATCGGAATGTTGGTGTGCTGGTACGTTTCGGTCCACTTCGAGTTTGGGGATCCTGCCGTTAATTTACACATATAGGTGGTTACGATGCAATAAAAAGTCTGCTGGTAGAGGACATCGCCATGGATCCATCACAAAAGTTGCTCTTACTGGAAATATCATGAATGGCATTCCCGGCGAGACAAGCAAATTGCTTTCAACTGATACCTATGGTCGAAGTGTGATGAATCCTTATGAGCAGGTAAACTTTACCTACTTCAATCTTACCCCCTATTTAACCGTAATGTAACTCTCTTCAAGATGAATGGACATGGTAATGGACACATGGAATCATCAGTAGATCTTTACCCGTTGCCACGAAGTCAGTCTCGTGCTGGTACTACAAATTATGCTCCGGTGCCAGTTGCCATGCCATGTCTTCCGTCAGGTGGAACCATGCTCGGTAAGAATTTTGCTTACAACAATTGATAGAAATGGAATGTGACAAGTTGCTAAGAGTTGGGTCGCACTGCTGAAGAATATGGTTTTTCTGACGAGGGAGTGTATTTAACGAGATTTTCTTCCCATTTGAGTTAACATCCTGAAGAGCATTGATGCTGCCCCTATTAGCCAACTCCTTTGAGTTATGATTGCTTTTGGAGCGAAAAATGAAGCAGATTTTCAAAATTATTTGTTATGGTTTTTCTAGCTCTTAAATAACAGAGTGAGTATGAGTGTTCATGTGGAAAGGCCACTTCGACTCAAAACATTTTCTTTGTAAGTGCGAAAAAATTGGAATATTGCAAGTCTAGCAATTCTATTCTTTTATGATCTTGCAATTTTTGGATGAGTTTTGAAGGATTATCAGGGTTTTCTATTATATCAAGTCAGGTCATGGACATAGTTTTCCAAACAGACGTACATGGGCTTATTTGCACTTCGTACAAAAAAGCTTTCTGGCATCCTTTCTAATTGCAAGATTGTCAAATTTTTCTACTATTAGCGGAGGGCAATGCCCCAATTTAGCCAAATTTCCACAGCTCAGCTCTTTGATTTTCTAAGCTTCGTTTTCATGCTGTGTTGGATGTAGATATGAGTGATTTGATATTTGAGTACACCCAACTTTTGCAGTAAAATTGCGATCTGCCGTTTGAAATTTTGTGATTGAAAAAAATTTTCATACATTCGTGCACAAGAGAGAATTGGAGTCACTTCTTTTCGACTGTTCAAAGAAAATTTTATTTGATGAGTATTTCATTTTTATTAACATGCGCTTTTTATAGATACTAAACGCATCTAAGAGCCGCAAAAGCGACCGAAATTTCTGATTCTAATCTTACAGGAACTCATCTCGTCACGCATCCTGCGGTACCCATCTCTGAGCTTGCGCAACACATCGAAAGATTACGCATGAACAACAACGCAGGATTCCAACAGGTAAAGTCTACCCTTGTGGATTAATTCATCGAATAAACTTGATTTCCAGGAATTTGAATCCATCGAGACCGGCCAACAGTTCACGTGGGAGAATAGCAGTGCTGAAATGAATAAGCATAAAAATCGCTACGCTAATGTGGTTGCGTATGACCACTCGCGTGTGGTACTCTCCTCATTAGATGGCATACCCGGGACTGACTACATAAACGCAAATTACATCGATGGATATGATAAAGTAAGCAAAAGAATGTGGTCCCTGACATTAGAGCTAAGAAGGCATGCTTTTCAGCCTAAGGCCTATATCGCGACGCAAGGTCCGTTGCCAGAAACGTTCGGTGACTTCTGGCGAATGGTTTGGGAAGAAGGATCCTCCACAATAGTTATGCTGACTAACCTGGAAGAGCGGTCTCGGGTGAAGTGTGATCAGTACTGGCCATCGAGAGGAAGCTCCACTTATGGAGAGATTGAGGTCAGTCTCTCACCCAATCATTCAATTCTAAAAATGGCAAGACAAATCTGAGTATCTGGACTTTTTGATGGATACGGATTAATGGGAGAATTTAGCTAAGCCGTTGCTTCACCCGGCAGTTCATAAAATTCATTTGTGGCTGAGAGATTCAACTTTGAACAAACTCCATCCCGGACCGTACTCTTGAAACGGACCAATCACAGTCCTCGAGTACTGTAGGATAAGGAATACTGTTTGAGCTGGGATTCAGAGTTGAAGTTCTCGACCACTAACGAATCATATGAGGTGCCGCTTGAGCGATGGCTTTGTTTGAAAACTCCCTAACACTTTCGCATAGGACAGATAAAAGAATGTAAATCATGCATTTTCTGTGCAGGTAACGCTGATGGACACAACCGTTCTTGCTCACTATACCATGAGAGCGTTCCGCATTCAAGTAGTTGGAGAAATGGAGATGCGAGAGATCCGACATTTGCAGGTAAGCTTTTTCAGTGATTTTTTCCTCCCCAAGTTGATTCGAATGCGAGCTTCACGAGAGTCTTGAGTGATTTTTTGTGGACGTTGCATTAAGCTGAGCAGAGTTGTCAGCCATGTGACGATAAGATTTGTTCTTTTTTATGTTGTTCCTGACATATTCGGTAAAGATGTCAGGAAATGACGAGGACAATAACATTGATAGGAAATAGGAAGACAAGATTATTGGTTAAAGCACCTTTCTTGAAACTTATACTTTGCCTAACAACATCAACAAACTTTCGGTGGACAATGCAAGTGCTCATAAAAAATATGCATTAATTTTTTTCTATTTCCACATTTTTAATTGAAAATTTGGGTGTGATTTCCACAATAAATATCGAGAATGAAAGTGATAGACGCTGTTCTTTCTGATAACAAAAATGGGTAAGAAGAGAGCCGCCATAGCGACTATATGGTTGATCTAATGATCTTTGTACTTTCGAATGGAGAGCGTTATACCTTGTCATATGAAGAGGAAAAGTATGTCATCATCCCCTTGTCTGGATTTCTAAGCAAAAAATGCTATATAAGCAGAAATGCAAAAATCTAAAAATCCGTTATCGCCATTTCGTTTCGTCAATTCGGTGTGGTGCAGACTACTATTTTTAGTATACGGCCTGGCCAGATCATGGTGTACCCGATCATCCCACTCCTTTCCTGATCTTCTTGAAGAGGGTGAAGACTTTGAATCCTCCCGATGCCGGTCCGATCATCTCACATTGCAGGTGGGTTTTCATACTTTTTAGTTTTTGGTTCATCAGCATTAAGTACTTTTTTCAGTGCGGGTATTGGCAGAACGGGTGCATTCATAGTGGTGGATTGCATGCTTGAAAGGCTCCGCTACGAGAACACGGTCGACATTTTTGGTTGCGTGACATCGCTCCGAAGTCAGCGCTCCTATATGGTTCAGGTATCGCATAGCTGATAGGGGACATGAGAACTCACACGCAAGATGTTTTTGCTTTTAGACTGAGGATCAATATATATTCATTCACGACGCCGTGCTCGACGCTGTCAACAGCGGCTCGACCGAGGTGCCTGCCGTAAAATTAAGGCAACACGTAATGGCACTGCAACAAATGGCACCGATGGAGGGAGCGGCCGGAATGGAGTTGGAATTTAGGGTAAGGAAATCGCAATTCAAAGGGTTTTTGTGAGATCTTGCGCGGATAAGAGGCTAAGGATTTGACAGCTGATATAGAGTGTCCTTGCGGTGCCGACAACATTTCGGCGTGAGCAAATTACCCTGTTGATGCCTACAGTTTGCGCGTATGAGGTGACCGCAGTGCGCACTTTTGCAAGTATCACAGCCAGAGGCGGTTATTTACAGGCTAATGTTATCAGGAAAGTAGAATTATAAGATTTTTGTCAAATTCCTCATGAGAGGCTAAGAGGTTTGACAGCTCGTAATAGTGTCGCTGCGGTGCCAACAACATTTCCGCGCACTAAAAATGGCTGTTCATTTGAAGTCGATAGTTTGCCGCATGTTAAATCGTCATGGTGCGCATATTTTCGTGTATTACAGCTATGGCCCATTGTTCACACGCAAATGTTGTCAGCACTTGAGGGCACCAATAATCAGCTTCGCTCCTCACACAGTTACTGAGCCAACAATCTCAGACCAGTAACATGTTTTAGCATTTGTCTACACTGAAATGGGCAAACTCGCGTTGTTCCATCGCCAGCCTCTCTTCTAATCGGCACAAAAACCGACCGTCGGCCGTAGTTCCTTATGATAGCAATAGAGTCATCATGCAGGCCATTCCTGGTGTCGAAGGAAGTGACTACATAAATGCTAGCTGGGTAGATGGATACCGGTCAGTTCTTGCAAATCCGCTAACCAGTCCGCATCATGCTATACACCGTTTTTGCAGAGAAAGATGCGCTTATATCGCCACACAAGCCCCAACAGATCAAACTGTGGCAGATTTTTGGCGGATGGTTTGGGAACACGATTGCGCCATTATTGTCATGTTGACAAAAACTTGGGAGATGGGAAGGGTAAGTGCGAGCTTGTAGATGTGCAAGGAGTGATCATAATGTTTGTAGGAAAAATGCTGTGAATATTGGCCACAAGAGACGGGAGCCCAAGTCGGACAATTAGTCGTTGAACCGATTGCCGAATATAATATGCGGGAGTATATTCTTCGTGAATTCCGGCTCAATGATGTGCAGGTGGGTGTTGTACAGACGTAGTTATAGTGGTGTCTTATCATTCCCGACTAATGGTTCTTAACCTCAAATATTGTAGACTGGAATGTCTCGGACGGTTCGGCATTTCCAGTTTACAGATTGGCCAGAACAAGGTGCGCCCAAAACGGCAGAGACATTCTTAGATTTGATACAGCAGGTGAGGAGCGCACTTGAGAGGAGTTTTTTCCAAGTGTTTCTAATTTTTTGATATTTAGGTGCATCGAACGAAGACGCAATTTGGCGTCGATGGCCCCATCGTAGTGCATTGCTCCTCAGGTGCTGGTCGTACGGGTGTATTTGTTGCTTTAGCAATCATCATCGATAGGATGCGATTGGAGCACGTCGTCGATGTTTTCACTACGGTATGTTCAAATCTCGATAGTTATTGCTCAGTTTTATTTAACCAAACGCAACAAGACAAACTCTTAGAATGTGTTGGGGTTAGTTATCCTTCGATAGAGCAAAGCATTCTTTACAAAATGGATTCCAAGCTTTTTGCATGAAGTACGTTCCGTTGAAGTTTGAGGCCAAAATATAACACGTTCGAAAGCTTGAAAAATTAAAAATTTTTGTTTGAGAAAAATCACAACGGACTTCGTACTTGCTCTTTCCATATTTTTCAATCAAACCTTCATATAAACGTTTGGTGTATTTTTTCTTTGACTAGAAAGAGAGAACGAAAGTTTTCTTTTTTTTCACTTGAATGGGAATAATACAGCAACTTCTTTACTACGTGTATGTTTTTACGGAGTTACACGTGAGTGAGTGGGGGATCCATAGGGTTTTTTTTTTGGATGAAGGTCCCAATCCTCCAATATTTTTAGGCACTCAAGATATTTCAAATTTTGGCTTCAACTCATGCGAATCAAACTTTTCCCAGTTTAAATGCCATTTTGTAGAACTTGCACCATGGGACGCTGGCTTTAATACATCTTAAAGTTGTCTTGCTGCGTTGCCATAAAAAGCAAATAAAGCTACAATTTTTTTCAACTCAGTTCTTTACAGGTGAAATTGCTGCGAACTGAGCGGCAAAACATGGTCGAAGACAAAGAGCAATATCACTTTTTGTACCTGGCTGCAATCGAGTTCCTCGCCTCGTTTGAGCAATACCCAACTGCCTAGATCTATAACTAATCCCTCGCACCTCCTTTTATCGAAGATGTTTTACGTCCCAGTGGCTTTCTCAGCGTCTTACCAATTGGTGCACCTCTAGTGCAATTTTTGCGGGTCGTCTGTTGTATCATTTTTGTCTCGTCACTAGTTTTGACGACTTTCCACTGTCTCTTCTTTCATTACGGGTACTTTTGCACCATTTCTGATTCTGTGTCTTTGGCTTGTACTATCAGATACTCTCTTGATTGTTTTGCTTATGTGTATGTATATTCGTAATGATTTGTTGCTGAAAAGTCCCAGATGATGCAGAATGGAGTTTGCGATCTAATCGTACTTCGTTCTACTTCCTCTGACTTTGATTCCTTTTATCATTGATATTTTGCATTGCTCACCTTGCACTTTCTCATACGTAGAAGCCTCAATGTCTATTCAACTCCAACAAGAGTTGAGCCCATAACTTTATTCTGTTATGGATATTTGCGGATTAATTGGCCATCTGATGTTTTGTTGTGTTGCTTAAAAGTCTGACCCTATTCTCAATAAATTTATAGATATATTTTGCTATCTGAACAACTTTATTTCTCAAAAAATTACTGGGAGTTATGCAGTTATGCTTAGAGGCTTGTATCTTGCTTTTTCTCCAATTACCTGTAGTCTCCAGTTCGACCAAAACATATAAAGTAAAGGTTGTAGGTAACCTTTGATTTAACTGGCTTGGCGGCTGGAAGGCGGAGCTTTGTGGTCTAACGGGCCGCTCGCGCCTGCGACGCAGTCTGCGTCTCTCTCTCACGCGGGTGCTTGCTGATCATTACTTAGCCTTAATTAGGTCACGAAGCCTCGCCTTCCAGCCGCCAAGCCAGTTGAATCAAAGGATACGTCGTAATACTCGAAAGCGAAGCGACGTTACGCATGTACACGCCTTCCTAACTGAGCTGTTATTCAATCAGTTCGTCTAATTGTGAGGGTAAATTGAGCCCTTGTTAACGTGGTACATCATTTTGGTCCATCATTGTTGACGCATACATAGTGTATAGCAGCGAATAGCAGAGTCTCCTCCGGTTGGAAAGGAATTGCAAGATTTTTGAAGTTTATAGATGACTGGGATTTATAAATTACTCTTATTAGCTAAACAGTTTAACTTTCATCTTCGAAATTGAGTTAGCTTCTCGAAATTTTCACAAAGAGCTGCCTAATCAAAGAAATGATAGTTTCATGCCTAGAAAAAATAATTCTTATGTCATTTTTGTAGAGCTTGACTCACTTTGGAAGGATACATTTTTCGCTATGGCTAAATTTGGCTTTGATTCAAGCCGGTATAGTCACTTTAGATGGGGAGACTCGCCGTATACTCAATGCAGCTCTCATGGATTGCGAGCTCAAGCAATAGCGACCAGCCAGCAAAACCATTTCCCAAGTTAACTTTGAGAAGCAAAGAGACGTTCGAACACCTTCCGAAAAATTGTCGCATGCTTTCCAAAATACTGACGCGACGTGAAAAAATGTCCAAAAAGCCAAATCAATTTTTTGAAATTTTCTAACAATTTTAATCAATCACAAGCGAGAACAAGTCACTTTTGGAGAGTCTTATAACTCATCGGCTGACATACTGTCTTCGCCTAACCCTTACATTACATTGCTCACTTATCAGCTTAAGGGCAGTGGCTCGGAAAAATCGAACATCTCAAAATTTTTCATGGAAGGTGCACCCTAAACATGAAAACGGAGCAGGTACGAGTCACCGCATACTGCCCCTGTCTAGAAAATTTGCCCTGAGCCAGTGCGCGCAAGCCATTCTTACACGCGCTCGGACGGTCTTGCGATATCCCTCACACTGTCAGAGACGGCATGTCGCAATGCTATAGACATGAGGGTCCCACAACGACTCTACGTCTCTAACCATGGCGGAACCGTTCCCTCGTCCAAAAAATGAGGGGCTTTGGGAAAAGCTGGTTTTCGCCTTTCTCGCGCTCTCAGAAGTGGAGGAGTCGGCGCTTCGAACTACCACAGATGAACGAAAAAACCTCAGTTGAAATTTGCCCGGACACTGCCTTTAAAGGCAAAAACTCGGTTTTGAGATTTGGCGCTTATACAGGCCTATTCACCATGCTGAATCCGAAAATCCATACTGGAGAGCGCGAAAACGGCACAAAAGGGCTGCGCAGGAGGGAAACAGAAACAGCGAGTGGGCGGGGTCCTCCCCACTGTGAATTCACGCTCCCAGCTCCGGAGTGGTCTTCTCGATTCCGCTAGCCAGTTTAACATCGCCAGCGGCCATTTGCGAATAACTGACTTGAAACCGGAAGCGAGAAGGTCGCTCCGGAAGCTGGGAGCGTGAATTCACAGTGGGAAGGACCCCGCCCACCCTGCTGATCTCCCTAATGTGTTAGAGCCGTTTTTCGCCGTTTGCACGCTCTCCAATGTGCATTTTCGGATTTAGCGTAGCGAATAGGCCCGGGTAAGCACAAAATCTCAAGATCAGTTTTTGCCCGGACACTGCCTCCAAGAATTATATACCAACCTAATAATTACATTGACGACCGAAGCCTTTCTCGGACCATCCAACATTTTTCAAATAAAATCACGCACAATTCCATCTACAGTACACCTACAGTAGCGCTGGAATGCTGGCAAAAACAGTAGAGGTTGTATCTAAATCCAGCATGAAAGAAAACTTCCGGAGTTGATTTGACTCATTTTGGTAGCCATTTCAATGAGAGCCATGGTGTGTCAAGCCTTGACACACCATGTGTGTCAAGCGGTCGTCAATGTGTTAAGCAACTTTCAAAATTTCGCAGCCCATGGATAGAGGGGAGGGAGAGGGAGGAGAACGCAGATCTGCTCTCGGTCTGTTTGGTAGACATATGTCAGAATGCCCTTCAAGCGTGCGGCATCGCGGCGTGTGGCCGTCCTGTGCTTGAGCGGACGGTCATACAGGCAACTCTAGATGGAGCCAAGAAGCATTCTGAATCTCACTTGTTGTCTAGCGTTTGGATGAGTTGATGTATGGTTGTTGACAAATGATTAGTAAGCAGCACACAGTCAAATAAGCAGGCAAGTTTGTATTTTACTTTTCATGTCTCGATGATGAATGGCGGCAATGGAAGTGGTTCCAAGGAGAAAGAAGATATAGAACATGTGCAAACAGCGATCCAGCGAAGTTTGCGAGCTATGGAAGAAGCTAAAGTGACACATCTTCCCACTCCTTCCTTCCTGAGTTTTGCCTATCCTCAGAATACACAGAGACAGCGGAAGACGGATGGTGAAAAAGAGAGGAGAGAATCTAAAGAAGGTGATATGAATGTTAATGGAAATAAACTCGTAAGTTTTTCTAATGTAATCTGGACTATGCATCTTGTTCATCATATTGCTATGCACGCTTCAGAGGTGTCTCAAGCAACATTTAGCAGAAGTTACTGAATCTCTTTTTCTTCAAAGCAGCGTCCGGGCAAATCTGGAAATATAGAGAAATCATGCGAAAAAGATTTTGGGAGCTTAAGGCTAAGCTTCGGCCATTCATTACCAGTGCTACAGGTTACTTGTGTTACCAGCGTTACCCCCAAGTGTTGATCCTTAAATCTTTTCGATCTTCTCAGTTATCAAACTGTTTTGCTATAAATAAAGACTTTGCAGCCCTTATCTGTTCGCGATCCCGTGCTGAAAGCTGAGTCTGCGTTATGTTCAGGGTCAAGCGTGGGATGTGGCACGCCACACCTGGGGGGTCGTATTGAGGAGTCAAAAGGGGAGGGGGTCGTAGTTTGGTAATCTGATAATAGTGATAACATGATATTCGTATCATATCCATAATTAGCATGTCAATTAACCCCTGTAGACAAAGTTCGAGCGAAAATTCTGAAGATTCAAGATACTAGGCTACTTAAGTGAAATGGTCATATTCCAACATGGGTTAACTCTGTTTCAAAGGTGAGTTAGCTATCCGTTTCTGCACTCAAGGCAAAGCACTACTCCTCCTTTGTCCATCCCAGAAATTCCGTTTCAAAAGAACTCCAAGCTGTGGAATTAGAAGCCAACCAAAATCTCATTTTCCCCATTTTTCGCTTTTAATTGCTGTGCTTTCACCAAATATTACTCAAAGCTAAGAAGATGAAGCAGGCTTAAAACATTCCTATGGAATTTACGAGGTTTAGGCTATCGATTCATATAAATACTGTTCGCTAAAAATGTTTTTTTTTATATAGTCCATGGGGGTGTGGCACACCCCATTAACTATGTCATAAAAAGATTTTTAGCGAACCATATTCATATGGATCGATAGCCTAGATTTCCTAGTTTTCATAGAAGTGATTTGAGCCTGATTCGTTTTCGTTGCGCTAAGTAATAGTTGGTGAAAGCACAGCCATCAAAAGAGGAAAGTGGGAAAACGTGCTTTTGGATGACCTCTAATTTCACAATTTGGAGGTCTTTTAAAACGGGATGAGATGGACAAAAAAGGAGTAGTGCTTTGTCTTGAGTACAAAAACGGATAGCTAATTCACTTTTGAAACAAAGTTAATCATGTTGGAAAATGACCATTTCGCTTAGGTAGCCTAGTATCTTGAATCTTCAGAATTCGCTCAAATTTTGTCTACAGGGTTAACTGACATGCTCATTATGGATATGTTGCCCATTATGTTTGACAGGGCCTTCAGGTAATGCTATCTTAAGTATATAATTCAGATGGGTCTTATTGAGCCAGCAATTAGGGGGGAGGTCGTAACCAGCGATCGTGTGTCACACCCCCTGCTTGACCCTGGTTATGCTACTGTTTTGATGTATCTTAAGAAGAGACGTAAGCGGCAAACGTTGAGGGGCTCGTTAGCGTGGAACGCGGCAGTGCAACCCTCAATCATAACTTTCAATCAACTCAGTTGAACCGATTTTTTGCCTGTTTTCTTTTTCTGCTTTGTGGTTTGATACGGTATTATAGAATTACCAGTGCGTCACCTCTGCTTCGCAGAGGCTCGCACTGGTAATTGGCACTGGCCCTACTTTCTGTATCCTAACTCACTCTCGCATAATAATGACGTTGAAACTCACCGAGCCATGCAGGCTGTCACAAATGATTTGTAAACAACACATTCCCAGAGCTTTTTTGTGTAAGATCGGTATTTTCGCGTGGATGAAACTTCTCCGAGAAGAATTAATGCGAATTTGAATCGGTTTTTAATCTTTTTATGGCCTGATAATCGCGATAACGACGATAATCACCGTGGGCTACATCCCTGTGCAAAAATCTTCTCAAAGGATCAGGTAAAATCTTGGCAAAGTGAACATTAATGTAACTTATTATTTTTGGCGCCGTTTTCGTAAACTAATCAACTTTAGTTCAATTGTTTGGGTTAGTGTCCATGGCTTGCACATTAGCTTGTCAAATATATCCATGACTTCGCAAAAAGTGTTAATACCGGCCGGCCCAATTTTGCTGGTCAGGAGCCAAGTGGATCCGTTTGACGCGCAGTTTTCAACGGATCCACTCGACGGATCCGCTCATGCTTTTGCATGATGGGCTTTCATGCAGATAGCGTGCGCTCTGCAAAATTTGGGCTTACGACGTTGGCTGGAACACGCTCTACGAATTTCGTAACGGACAAACAGACTCACACACAAAAAAACGTAAACACCCTTGGCTCGTTATTACAAGTTACCAGTGCGTCACCTCTGCTTCGCAGAGGCTCGCACTGGTCTTTCTTTATATGCTTTACTTGTTCTCGCTTAATGATGTCTTTGAAACTCACCGTGCAATGACGACTACCACGAAGGAAATGTAAACAACTACTCATTTCAAAGGGTTTTTCATGTGAGATCGGTAATTTCGCGTGGATGGAACTTTTCGCAGAAGAACAAATGCAAATTCGATTAGGTTTTTAAACTTCTTTTGGCTTGGTAGTCGCCATAAGGACAACATTTACCGTGAGCTACATTTCTATGCAAAAATCCTCTCAAATGGTCAGGTAAAGCAACGGCGGATTGACCATTTGCCCAACCATTTCTTTTTGGCGTCGTTCTAGTATAGTAGTAGACCTTTGGTCACTTTTTCGCCTAAAGTCCATGTCTTGCACATCAACATGCCAAGCTCATCCACGACTTTGCAAAAAGCGCTGATACAGACCCAATTTTGCGGGCCAGAGGCCAAGTGGATCCGTCTGACTCGCAAATTCTAATGGATCCACCCAACGAATTTGCTCGTGATTTTGTACGGTGGAGTTCTACGCTGGTAGCATGCGCTGTGCAAAATTTGGGCTCAGGACATTGGCTGGAACTCGCTCTATGAATTTCGTTACAGACAGACGGACACACACACACACACACACACACACACACACACACACACACACACACACACACACACACACACACACACACACACACACACACACACACACACACACACACACACACACACACACACACACACACACACACACACACACACACACACACACACACACACACACACACACACACACACACACACACACACACACACACACACACACACACACACACACACACACACACACACACACACACACACACACACACACACACACACACACACACACACACACACACACACACACACACACACACACACACACACACACACACACACACACACACACACAAACACACACACACAAACACACACACACACACACACACACACAAAGTCACGTAAACACCCTTAGCCCGTTATTATAAGTTATGATGATCTTGGCCATGAATCCAAGTAATTGATCTGGTTCTTCCAACCATTTTGTGGTTACGGGACTCAATGGGTAGCCTTATACTGAGTTATGAAACCGGAACGGCTTCTTGTTTAAAGGTCTTGTCGATTCACTATGATAAAAAGGTTGGGCCGTAAAAGAGTAAATGCAGAGCAAGCAAAGAAAGAAGAGGCAGAACATCGCTTTAGATTTGCAAAAAGCTCTATCCATCTAGAAGCACAGAAAACTCAATCGCTTGTTTTCGTTTTCTTTTTCGATCTCCAGCACTAACGTTCAGAAATTCTTTCCGGTTGTGCTGAAGAGCGTTTCTAACTAGCGTGCTTACTCGGCTCCGCTCGGCCCTGTCAAAACACTGTAATAAAGGTCTCCCTATCCCTGTACAGCCTTTCCCTGTACCCACTTCTATACTTCGTTTCCCGTTCCCTGTGTTTTTCGAAACCAGCATGCTCGATTACCCTCCCCCCTGTGTTTCTGAATTCTGAAAGTAATTCTGAAAACTAACATTGTATTCGGAATCGCCATGCCCACTTACACCCCCCTGTGCCAAATCCCAGCCTTGTAGCTCAAACTTTGCAAAAAATCGATAAAATCGACAAAAGTAATCGATAATTCTGAAAACTAACATTGTATTCGGAATCGCCATGCCCACTTACACCCCCCTGTGCCAAATCCCAGCCTTGTAGCTCAAACTTTGCAAAAAATCGATAAAATCGACAAAAGTAATCGATAATTCTGAAAACTAACATTGTATTCGGAATCGCCATGCCCACTTACACCCCCCTGTGCCAAATCCCAGCCTTGTAGCTCAAACTTTGCAAAAAATCGATAAAATCGACAAAAGTAATCGATAATTCTGAAAACTAACATTGTATTCGGAATCGCCATGCCCACTTACACCCCCCTGTGCCAAATCCCAGCCTTGTAGCTCAAACTTTGCAAAAAATCAATAAAATCGATAAAAGTAATCGATAATTATGAAAAGTAATTTTGTATTCGGAATCGCCAGGCCCACTTACCCCACTGTGCCAACTCCCAGCCCTATAGCTCAAACTTTGCAAAAAAACGATAAAATTGATAAAAGTAATCGATAATTTTGGAAACTAATATTGCATTCGTAATCAGCATACTCAATTACCCCCTGTGCCAGCTCCTAGCCCCTTAGGTGAACTCAGCAAAAAACCGATAAAAATCGATAAAATCGATATCGATCGACGACGAGAAGTATCCTATGACACGCTCCCTGCCCCGAAGTGTATGTGTGCCAAGTTTGGTCCAAATCGGTTCAGAAATAAAAATTTCCATTCCGCACATACGTACAGACATACATACAGACAAACACACATTCAGCTTTATATATAAGAAGATAAGAAAGGCTTAATTATTATTAATCTTAGCGTCTTAGTCAGAATGGTATCAGCGCAAAATTTAGCTATTCTGCGGTATTGAGAGAAAATGTAATTATAAAGAGACCTATAAGAACAAAAAAGAAAGTCGTGCCTTCTGGAAAAAGACTCGTGACAAAGCAAGAGCACTTATACGTTTACATCATCTCTATCATGCCCACTGATGAAGATCAGCCAGAATGCAAGCGCAGCCGCAAGCAGATGATACTTTGCAGCTATCCCAGCTTAGTGACATGAAGTGAAATGCATCGGTTAAGAAACACCAACAACGATGATTGACAAGTTGACAGTGTCATCAATGGCTGAGGGTTGCGCTGACGCGCTCCACGGCTAACAAGCTCTTCGACCTTTGCCGTTTACCGGATTTCGTCATGAGAACTCATTCTCCACTCCCGAGATCGCGAAAGGGAGTATGAGACCGCATTTATGTGGCGCGGGAGACCGCTCGTGCGAAATGAACGTCTCTCACGTTATCACTGTATTGTTGTTTATTCCATGCGCTCTCACCGGTGAGAGAGCATGAAATGAACAACAATATATAGTGATAACGTGAGACACGCTCGTTTCACACGGGCGGCCTTCCGTGCCACATTTGTCTTAACGTCACACAGGTGGCAATATCTTCAATTCTTCTGTGTTTCGCCTATGCGAAAGCCGCAGCAAGGTGTGTTTCGCGCGCGGTGTTGGTCCTGGGCGGAAGGCACTGCGGTTGCGCGAGTCGCCTCAGGGGCCGGGCATACTTCACGCGAATTCAGTCGCGACGCGATTTGGCAATATTCCAACCGTCCATAACTTACTGTAAGCACATTTCAAATGTACGGAAGATAGCGCATTTCGTCAATTCACGTAAGTTATACGCTACGCATGTGCAGTTTGTTAGTGTCGGATCTGAAGACTTCTGGCGAATTGCCAAATCGCGTCGCGACTGAAATCGCGTGTAGTATGCCCGGCCCTTTACACCCGTGCTAATGTTAGTAGCACTAATAACACGATAATAGCAGGGGTAACAACTGGTAACGCTAGTAACACTGAACACTGATGAAACTCTGTAACAGTGGTAATGTGGTAATGCATAGCCGAAGCCTAAGACATTGCCTGAGAGGCAGCGCAAATGGTGTGCTCGCGGCTGAGATAATTATTCCAGCCGCGAGAGCACCATTTGCAAACCAGACCTCTTTAGCTGATTCCGCGGGAACCCACCACTGATGGGCTCCCGCGCAAGGTCTGCAATCCGATGCAAGTCATCCGCCGAATATGAATGACAGCTGCCCGAGCACCGCTTATGAAATTTGAAATGTCAATTTGAAAGATTGTTGT
Organism: Cylicocyclus nassatus; assembly: GCA_958299035.1. Classification (NCBI taxonomy): domain Eukaryota; kingdom Metazoa; phylum Nematoda; class Chromadorea; order Rhabditida; family Strongylidae; genus Cylicocyclus; species Cylicocyclus nassatus. The sequence continues at coordinate 41,400,401 of CATQJL010000316.1, read as the reverse complement.
TACAGAACGAACAAAATCATCCTGACATATCTGAGAAAAGGTCTGTAATATACTTGGGTCCGAATCGAATAGAAATTCGATCATTCGAATAAAGCATTCGAATATATTCGTATTCGAAATTCGATATTCGGAGTTCTTCCATTTTCGAATAATATTCGAAACTCGAATAATTGAGAAAACGGGGTTTCGAATAAAATTCGAAACTCGAATAATCCAAAAACAGGGTTTCGAATATTATTCGAAAACTCGAATAATCAAAAAACGAGGTTTCGAATATTATTCGAAAACTCGAATAATCAAAAAACGGGGTTTCGAGTAGATTTTATTCGAATGTTTTATTCGAATGTTTGTTCGAATTCGTATTCGAATGTACTCCGTATTCAGATTATTCGACTTTGTTGCAGAGACAAATGCTGAGTATCAAGCTCACTTCATCCGCGTTTTTTTTTCGCAAAACTTGGTAATGCATCTTTTGTAACCGGTATACCTTTGAACTGTATGGAGAGTCGCATCCTTCCAACTGCTTGCGACAGTAAAAAAAATCATAAGTTTAATTGATGTTTTTTCGATCAGTGAGATTGTTCGCACTGCTATTGGCACCAAATCAGCAAAGAAGATATCAAATTCAAGCTCATGTTCTGAGTTCATACTGAATTGAAATGGCTGTTCTTCTTTTTTTGCATTTCTCATGCTTGCGGTAAGCAAAGCCCACACTAGTGAGCACTCTTGCTCGCATAAATCATTTCAAAACTGCCTATTCGTTACCTTGGAGTTTTTTGCGAATTGGTGTATATTGAGTAAAGGACATCGCAGTTGTAGTGCAGGATTAGACGGTTTAGATCGCCGTACGCGATTTGCCAGTTACGAGATATCTTCAGATGTAATGGCAATTTACCACAAATGTTTAGCGTGTACAACATACTAAAATGATAGATGCCCTGCATTCTGTACTTTCAGAATAGGTTTTGGACAATTTGAGTATTGCCATACCACGTCGCCACTGAAATGCTTGCAGTATGCCCGGGGTTATAGGGACATTCGTGCTCGCTTCGCGGAGGAAACCACATGCCTTCGTCTACGACTAGCGTATAACATACAAGACGAAAGTCTCCGATGAACAGGCAATGTATCGTAGCATTTGTGGAATTTAAGTGCATATGTGGCCACCTTATTGCTTCAAAAGATCGCACACCTAGCGCTATGAATCCGAACAGCTCGTTAGGTGCTTACACCAAGTTGCAATGTTTCTCATTTTTAGATTTTAGCTCCAGCCAATTTTATCTTTACTCTGCTAAACGTCTTTGAAATCCAGTGGAAGCCTGACAAATAAGGTCTGCTGTCGAACAAAGCCGCAGGATCAAGGTGTATAAATGCGGTTCTTACACGTGCGGTGCATAACGCGCAAGGATCACGAAGTGCAGCCGCTTACACGACGCGCGTGCCTTACTCATTCTCTTAAAATCGTGGCACTGGAACTCACCGCGCTATGCCGACTACCACGAATAAAATGTAAACAACCACTCATTTAGAAAGTCTTTTCACGTGAGATCGGTGATTTCGAGTGGATGAAACTTTTCGCAGGAAGACAAACGCAAATTTGAATAGGTTTTTGGATTTGTCATGGCTTGGTAGTCGCCATAAAGGTAATGATAACCGTGAGCTACATCTCTGTGCGAAAATCTTCTCAAACGCTTGGCTAGAACCTTGGCAAGTTGACCATTTACACAACCAATTCATTTTGGCGCCGTTTTCGTTATGTAGTAAACTTTCGACCACTTTTCTGGCTAAACTCCATCGCTTGCACATTTGCTTACCAAACTCATCCACGACTCTGCAAAAAGTGGTGATACGGACCGAATTTTGCGGTACAGAAGCTAGGTGGACCCGTTTGGCGCGCAATTTTTAACGGATCCACTCGACGGATTTGCTCGCGCTTTTGCATATTGGACTTTCATGCTGCTAGCATGCGCCATGCAAAATTTGGGCTCAGGAGGTTGGCTGGAACATGTTCTACGAATTTCGTAACGGACAGACACACAGACACACAAAAAGACGTAAACAACCCTTAGCCCGTTATTATAAGTCATGAAACTTACTTTATCGATTTTATCAATTTTTGGAGAAGTTTGAGCTGCGGGGCTGGAAGTTGGTAGAGGGGTAAATGAGGGCGCTGATTAAAAATAAAATTTACCATCGATTTCACCAATTTTTGAAAAATCTTGAGTTAGGAGTTGGTATAGGGGATACTAGGGGGCTGATTATAATTGGATCGGCTTTAGCCAGATATGTCGGCAAGTTTGAGATGTGATTGCTTTAGTTATTCGATAAATCATTCGAATATTTATTCGAAATTCGACTTCCAATGTTCGAATATATTCGATATTCATTCATTCGATATTTTTGATTTTCCGAATTTATTCAAAATTCATTCATTCGATATTTTTGATTTTCCGAATTTATTCGAAATTCATTCATTCGATATTTTTGTTCCGAATTTATTTGATATTCGTTTATTCGAGATTTTTTATTTTCGAATTTATTCGATATTCATTCATTCGATGAAAAATTATCGAATTACCCAAGTATAGTCTGTAATACTCCTCTTCCATTGATGGATTACAAAAGCACATTCGCACGATACGTGTAACTCAAAATAGTGAAAATCACATACAAATAGTGAAAATCTCATCTTGTATGACAGTACCCTGGCAATCATTATGCGCAGGTATCAGGATATGAGAACCTTCATAACCCAGACAGAGAAGGAAGAGGAGAGATATCTAGAGTAGCGAGGCATGTCGCATTCCCTCTCAGATCCCCCCCCCCCTCTAAGGGTATCTACGCGTATACGAGCCTAAGGGCCGCATGCACTAACATGGCCGCGGGGAGGGGATCGCAGCTTGAAAGAAAGCTTCATATTTCGAAACCCTAGATACCTGGATTTCACGTTGTGTACCTATCCGTAAGTAGTCCTACTATCCTTCACTATGAACATGTTGAACAGGAGCGAGAAGCTGTACAAACCGCATTTTCCAGCTTTTGTATGATCCCTGATGATCCCCGGCGCTTTTCTTTAAAGGCATTTTTCTTTCTCCGAAATTAACGAAAAACTTTCAAAGTTGTGCAGATTATCTACCCCAACAGTGCTAAGCATGTTACTGATGAGAACAAATGATGTTTTGGAGTCATGAAATTTTCGATGATCCACAGGTCGAAATTTGGGGTTTACCGAAAAATTCGATTTTTCAAAAATTCATTTGTTCTCATCAGCAACATGCTTGGCACTGTTGTGTTAAATGGTTAGTACAACTTTGGAAGGTTTTCGTTAACTTCGGAGAAAGAAAAATGACTTTGAAGAATAGATGTTCGTCCCCCAGGGATCATCAGGGGATCCTACAAAAAGCTGGGAAATGCGGCTTGTACAGCTTCTAACTTCTACTCAATATGTTCATAGTGAAGGATGGTGGGAGTACTTACGGATAGGTAGACAGCGTGAAATCCAGATATCTGGAGCTTCAGGATATGAAGCTTTCTTCTGATGCTGCGGTCCCCTCCCCAGCGGAAATGTTAGTGCATGCGGCCCTAAGACGCGTCTAGCTGAGACCGCGATTTGCTGCCTTGTAGACTGCTGTAGAACCAGTTAAGTGAGGAACTAAGTAACTTTCATAAAATTCACGGACGATGGTTACTAAACCATGAACACATTATCAATGCTTGCTTCAGGGCTTGTTTCAAACGGTAGGCCTTCTGAGAAGTCTCACAACATCGACTTTAGGTTATATCTTTCAAAAGCTTTCACGAATCTCCAAGTGTCTAAAGCGTTCTATCAGTGAGCGCATGCTTGATTTGTGTTTAAGAACAATTCTTTTGCCCGAACTCTTGCCCGAACAATCTGACCTATGGTCATACTCGGCATGAAACAAGTGATGTTCCTTGATTTTATTCAGGCATTCCACATAGGGCTAAGGTTCTCGCTTACTAGTTTTGGTTGACATTGAGCTACTTTTCAGAGTCAGCGATTATACACTTCAAAGTCGATTCCACAATTTGTTGAAAACTCGTAATGAATTACATGGCATTTATGCAGATCACCAGTGCTTCACCTCTGTTTGGCAGAGGTTGGCACTGGTCATTATGAAAGGTATTAGGTAAACTTACTTGAATGGCTTTCCTATCATTTTCCAATTGAGAGACGGCTAAGTGTTAACAAAGTGAAGCTCGCTTATGTAGCTTTCACATGCTTTGAAGCAATATAAATCATTTCACTGCAATTTCGTAACAGACCAAATTACAGACCGACAAATTAGCTTCTTATTATAAGTCATGTGGTTACAGCCAACACACCAACCGAGCAAAATCGCAGCCGTGTCTACACACACCGCCCATCAGAATGCCGAAAGAACAGATTTGAATCTTTCTGAAGTTAAAGGGCGTGCAAAGGGTAAGTTTGCAAAAATTGATGCCGCGGATGAGTATACAACTAAGCTTTTACAGAAATGGAGCAAGATTCGGTAGGTGATTCTTCTCTCTATATATTATTGTCTAGAACGTCTTCAGGATAGCAAAGGAAGTTCCGAAAAAGAGAGCGCAGAAGTGGTGGAAGGTAAAACATCTTTAAATTCAACCAACTTATTATTTGTTGTCTTCTCAGAGTTCCTTGAATGTCCCCCTGAAATATTCAATTACTGTGAAAATTATCTAGCTCGTACTTTACGAACTTTCAACCTTTCTTGCCACATTAAGATTACAATTCTTAGACTTTTCTCCATATTTTTTGCATGCATCATATAATCAATTGCGAGCAAGTTGAGTTATTGCATCGAGAACAATTGAAGATAATGCTCAAACTTTGCTTATTTTTTACGGATAGAAACAAAAAAGACTCTTATTCCACATTTCGAGTTCATGAGCAAACATTAACCATTACTATCCGCAATACATATAGGTGGTCGTGATCCTAATCCATCTTTCCACCAAGTTTTCAAATCCTGCCGTTGCCAGTTGTGGTTTCAAAGTAAGAAATTCTTCAATGCCAATTTGATTTCAATATGATTTGCGGAGTTGCTTTCTTTAGAGAATAACAGTCGAAAGGCACTGAGCAAAATTAATACTAATAATTATGAAAAAGCGTTTTCGATAAGCTTTCTAATGAAAGCAGTTATATAAAATACTAGCTGGCTTACCCGGCTCCATCCGGCCTTGTCAAAATGATAAAGGTTCCCTTCCTAGCCCTGTACAACCCTTCCCTGTGCCCACTTCTACATGCAATCCCTATTACCGCCGTGATAGTAATCAGCAAGCCCACCTACTCCCCTCAACAACCCCCAGCCCCGTAGCTCATAGTTTGCAAAAAAATCATTAAAACCTATAAAAGTAAGGACAATTCTAAAAACAGGTGGCGTTATTCGACTATCCGGGCTGTAAAATGTTTTTGTGGTGGGTCTTGCTCAAGCTCGGTATAGGGGGTTATTCAAGCCGCTGATGACGAATATCGTAGTCATTTCGCGTGCCAGCGGGTAAAAATCATGAACCTGCCTGAAACCTTGGCAGGGAATTGCCTAAAGTGCTGTTTCAAGAATATCGTGCTCAATCCCCATGATAATGGGAATTCGCGTGGTATATAACTTTCCTACGTCCGTAATGCTTTTCTTATAGGACCACCGCCGCGCGCGAAACACCCTTCGGCGGCTTTTGCCTAAGCAAAAACGAGGGGAGGGAGATTTGCCGCGTGCGTTACACGTTGGGACAGGTTATCAGGATAGCGCTGGAGCAGGGCCCGGCACGAGGTGGGCAAATGACAAGCTGGAAATCGTTTTTGGTGGAAAAAGCAAGGCTAAAATCGTTTTTGCGGGGTCCGGGGCGGAACCCCGAAAGAAGATTCCAAGTGCTATTACCTCATACAACCTTCATTGGGAAGTAGTTTTCATAAGCCTCAACGCACAGCAGAGTTCGCGCGCGCTACGCCCGCTAATTGCCGCGTGCGCGACATCGCATAAGCGCCGTTGAGCAGCATGATTACAGTCTGCTCCAATCGGGATCAGGCCGAACCGTCGGCGTAAATTTGCGCGCTCGCAGCGCTAGCGGTCTGTGCTGCATGTGCACGCTGTCGGAGAGAGCAAAAAGATTGAAGAGAGGGCAGAGAAGCAGGCCATGGGCGTGACCGCGAGACCCTAGCGACGCGGTCTCCCGCCATGCCAATTTTGGCCTGGTTGGGATTGGGGCATTGGGCAGACTGTACATGATCAATTCTCAATGCAGGCGCAACGATATAGCACAAAATTACATAAGCGTAAGCGCACGAAGAGAGACTAGTAGAAACAGAGTATGAAATATTATGAAAAACTTATGTGAATGGTAGGTGAAAAAAAAAGCATTTTTTCCAAAAATTTTGCAAAACTGGTAAATGAAGATGTGAATTTAAATGGCTAGTTTGCAGCGCACAGATGACCATACGGTATGAAACTTGGTAGATACATGAACATGCTGCGGGACCTTAGAAGTTTCATTGAAAAATCATGTGACTGAAGGTTGTGGCAAGCTTTTTTCTAAAAATTTCCTACTATCAAGAATATAGAAAAATGGCTCGTTTGCAGCGCAGAGAAAACAAAATCACGCGAGACTGGTGTGTATACGCGCAGTAGGACTAAGGAACAAAATATGAAAATTTATGAAAAACTTATGTGAATGAAGAGCGTGCCCAACTTTTTTCCAAATTAGGTGAGCAATTGCCCACCTAATGCCCACCTGAGGTAGGCAAAACCTTCAGTTCACATAAGTTTTTCAAAATTTTTACATAAATCTGTGTACACCTATAGTTTACTACATGGAGATTTTGGTTCCGAAACTCCTCCTCTTGTCTTTGTTAGAGCCCAAAATCGCATCAGCAGCCTGGCTTTCTAAGATGGAAAACGCACCCCAGTCAATCGATACGCGCGGGGACGACGTCTCTCAGTCCTATGGCTGCGTTACTTTGATATTTCTTCATTCCTTCATTATTTTTCTTGCTTATTCTTCTTCTTGTTTTCTATCTTGATACAAGTGAGGAGTAATTAGAGGAATTTGAGCATTTTGAGCGCTTTTGAGCGTTTTTAGTCGAAGTGTGGCCGGTGCTCTCGTTGCACAAGCACAAAGCATCGTTTTTGGGCTCAAGAAGACATTCGTAAAAAAAATTGGGATCAAAGAGGAATTCGTTTTGGAAAACCCCGTTTGCCCACCTCGTGCCGGGCCCTGCGCTGGAGACCGCCACAGGTGCGATAAGGTGAGAATGACCCCTCCAGGGTGAAGGGGGTCACAGCGGTCGCAGCCCTCCGGGTGAAGGGTGTTTCAGTTGATCAAGAAATCATAAAATGTCGACGGGGGGGGGGGAGGAGGGAGCCATTGTGTTCTCTCATCATTTTTCCTAGTCAAAGTTTATAATTTTCAATTCCTTGCCATCACTGATTGTCTTTTTCTGAAATGTGAGCCGATGTGCTGCTGGATTTTGCACACAAATATGGTTCTGATCAGCATTTTTTTACATTTTTCTTTTTTCCTTTTTTTACATCACCCTGCCTGTTTTTGAAATTACCATAGAGAATGCGACAAGATATGTTTCGGATAAATGTTAGACAATGAAGCATTTACGAATTTCTCATAAGAAGAAATTCGTAATTTCTGTAGATTAACAGCAACGTCAGCAAGGAAAATGTTTGAACCACTCTGTCGCGCTTTTAGAGCATATATATTTTGCTTGGAGTATGTTTAAAAAGTGCGAAGAGTGAAGAGTGGTGAAGAGTGTGGGTAGTGATTTCTAGATATTTACGAGTTTTTAAGATAGAAAATTCCGTAACTTTTGTAGGTAAACATTCTGTACGCCGGGACGGTTACCGTTGGAACCGTCTCGTCCTCCGCTCTCAGAAAGTATATACTTTGCCTAGGGTTCTTCAAAAAAAGTGCCTGGATGAAGGGTGTCCCAGTGATTTCTGGAGATTTTCTAGTTTTTAACATAAAAAATTCATAACTTCTGTAGATGAACATCTTATACGCCGGGATGGTCACCGTTAGAACCGCCCTGTCCTCCGCTTCCAAAAAATATGTAGCATGTCTGAGATCCGTTCAAAAAAGTGCCTGGGTGAAGGGTGTCCTAATGATATCTGGAGATTTTCTAGTTTTTAACATAAAAAAATTCATAACTTCTGTAGATGAACATCTTGTACGCCGAGATGGTCAACATTGGAACCGCCTCATCCTCCGCTTTCAGATGATATATACGTTGCTTGGGGTCCTTTAGAAAAAGTGCCGGGTGAAGGGTGGGTGAGACTTTTATAATGGAAGTGCTCAAGTAGACCTCTTTTCACAATGGTAAAAAAGCCTCTACGAGCACGCCCATTATGAAAGTCTCACCCACCCTTCACCCGGCACTTTTTCTAATGGACCCCAGACAAAGTATACATTTTCTGAAAGCGGAGGACAAGATGGTTCCAATGGTGACTATCTCGGCGTACAAGATGTTCATCTAAAAAAGTTATGAATTTTTTTATGATAAAAAATCGAGTATCTTCAAAAATCACTAAGCACACCCTTCACCCAGGCACTTTTTTGAATGGATCTCAGACATGCTATATATTTTTTGAAAGCGGAGGACGAGGCGGTTCCGACGGTTACTATTTCCTTGCACCAGCTGTTCATCTGCAATAGTCACGGATTTTTTTATCCTGAAAGCTCAAAAATTCCCAGAAATCACTAGGCACATCTTTCACCAGGCACTTTTTTAAGCAGATCTCAGACATGTTGTATATTTCTGAGAGCGGAGAACGAGGCGGTTCTAACGGTGACCATCTCGCCGTGAAAGATGTTCATCTAAAAAAGTTATAAATTTTTTAATGTCAAAACTCGAAAATCTCCAGAAATCACTACTCACACCCGTCACCAAGCACTTTTTTCAACAGACTCCTCCTTCCTATACGTTGACAATTCACGTACAAATATCTCCTTTGCTAAACCTTACCTCACTGTTGATTTTTTTCTTTTGGTGAAGGGGGTCACCTTGGTCCCGGCTCAGGGGTGAAGAGGGGGTGAGAAAAGTCTCACACTATCGCACTTGTGGAGACCGCCATGCAAAACAACCGTTTCCCCATTTCGTGAATATCTGGGATCTAAATTGGTCCGAAAGCGAAAAAATGTCCATTCAAATCCTGCAACTCACCATAACTTCACCAATGCGTTATGAAGCGAGCAACCATCATATTCATCTTATATATAAAGCTGAATATCTGTTTGTATGTCTGTATGTCTGTCTGTCTGTATGTCTGTGTGTACGTATGTTCCGAATAGAAAATTCCATTTCTGAACCGATCCGGACCAAACTTGGCACACATACACTTCGGGCCCGGTGGGTGTCATAGGCTACTTTTCGTTATCGATCGATTTTATCGGTTTTTATCGATTTTTTTTGCAGAGTTCACCTACGGGGCTGGGAGTTGGCACAGGGGGGGGGGGGTAATCGAGCATGCTGATTACGAATACAATATTAGTTTTAAGAACTATCCATTACTTTTATCGATGTTATCGATTTTTTGTAAGGTTTGAGCTACGGGACTGGGAGTTGGCACAGGGGGTAATCGAGCATGCTGGTTACGACTACATTATTAGTTTGGCGCTATTCGGCTATCCAGGCCCAAAAATTTTTTTGCCGTAGAGCTTGCTCAGACTTCGTGTATAAGGGTTATCTTACATGCTGATTGCAGATATCACACTTTCTCCGCAGAACGTCTCCCCGTGTGGTTACGGTAGGTGTACGGTAGGAAGTATAAATCATGAATTCGGCTGGAGTTCGGTCTAGAGAACTTATTCGACATGCTGATTACGAATTTCATACTCTCTCTGCATATTGGGACCTCTTCATAGAGTTATGGTGGTTATACGGTATGGGGTCGAAAACATAGATTTGCTTTAAACTTCGTATAGGGTGGTTTAGCATGCTGAACATGAATATCACGCTGATTTCGCGATAGTGCATTTTCTTGGGTTAGGGTGGGTGTAGATGGGTCGAAGTTCCAGATTTGCTCGAAATCTTACTTGTAATGGTTCAGAAGTATATCGCTTACTAGCTGGCTTACCCGGCTCCGCCCGGCCCTGTCAAAAACGATAAAGGTTTCATTTCTATCCCTGCACACCTTTACCTGTGCCCACTTCTCCATGCAATTTCCCTGTGTTAGTAATTAGCATGCTCATCTACCTTCCTCACCAACTATAGTTAGCATTGAATATTCGTGTTCGAATAATTTATTCGAAATATTCGACTATTCGAATATTCGAATAGTCTTATATTTGAGAAAGTCCATTTATTCGATTGTTCGAATAGTCGAATAAATGAGAAAGGCCCATATTTGAAAATAATTCGTTCATTCGACGATTTCGAAAAATGACTTATTCGAATATTCGTTCATCCGAGGAGTTTTAAAAAAAGGTTATTCGAATATTCGTTCATTCGAGAAATCTTGAAAACTGTTGTTCGAATATTCGAATATTCGACTAGTGCGTTTGAATATTCGAATATTGCACGCGAATATTCAAAAATTGCATTCGAATATTCGATGATATCCAATTATTTTATTGTTCGAATATTCGAATATCCGATCAAGTTCAGTTATTCGAATATTCGTTCATTCAAATTTTGGAATGTGGCCATATTCGAATATTCGAATTCGAACATTATGAACATCGGAAATGGAATGTTATTCGTTCATTCGAAAAATTTTCGAAAATCAATTATTCGATATTCATTCGTTAAAATTTTTTTTCAAAATTCAGTTATTCGATATTCTTTCATTCGATGAAAATTTCCGTTCGTTACAACTATATCACCAACCTCCCATCCCCGTAGCTCAAACTTTGCAAAAAAATCGATAAAATAGGTAAAAGTAATAGATAGTTCTAAAAAGTTATATTGTATTCCTAATCAGCATGCTCCATTACCCCCCCCCCCCCCCCGTGTAAACTCCCAGCCCCGTAGCTCAAACTTTGCAAAAAATCGATAAAATCGATAAAAGTAATGGATAGTTTTTAAAACTAATATTGCATTCGTAATCAGCATGCTCGATTACCCCCCTGTGCCCCGAAGTGTACGTGTGCCAAGTTTGGTCCGGATCGGTTCAGAAATGGAATTTTCTATTCGGAACATACGTACACACATACAGACAGACATACAAACAGACATTCAGCTTTATATATAAGATAACTCTCTTAAGATAGCGAAACTCTGGATGGCCGTGAACATCGCTTATGGAAGCTTTGCAATTGCTTTTACTGAACTATCATTTTGCATTCCAGGTCTTACAGCTTACTTACAGATATGCAGCTAAGTTATGCAAGCTTGTGAATTTGTCTGCACTTTTCGCCTTTCTGGTGGAAGTATTAACGCGTTCTTCTGTACATAATAGTCTGTAGAATGCGTCGATCCATGGTCAATTGAGGCCTTTTCGTAATGTTTGCTGAATAAGCAAACTTACGAGAACACGTCATGAGTCTGTTTCAAGATCATGAGCGAATGTGTAACGTACTAAGGACAAATGTAAGGAAAGGCTCACTGTAAGGTCATAGCAAGTGAGTTTGGGGTCTCGATGCATACGTGCGTGGCAGTGGCGGACTGAGGCGGAGGGGGGATATTCGCGATAACGTTATAGTATGTCTTTTGTCTTCCCGCCCCCCACCCCCTCCCGAGAATAGGTCGCAATTTTTGAAATTCACTTACATGGGTCGAAAAAATGTGCAAGCGACTTGTTCATTCTTGCAAACATTAGATGGGTCCAAAAGCTCGTGCCGTATTTTAGACCTATGCACCAGTGGCGTACCGAGGGGGGGGGGGCGCGCCCCCCCCCCCGAGAATGGGTCGCGAAATTTTTGAAAGTAACTTATATGGGTTATAAAAATGTGCAAACGACTTGCTTATTTTTGTAAATAATTAAAATAATTTTTAAAAATTTTTAAAAATTCAAATTAGTCTTGTAAAAAAATTTTTTGGGGGCGTGGCTGGCGCCGCGCGCCCTTTTTTCAAATTTTAGGGGTTGGGGGACCCGCAAAAATTTTGAGAAGCACCCCTAAAATTTTTTCGGAGTGCGTGGCTAGCGCCACGCACCTTCAGTCAAAAAAAATTTTGTCCCCCCCCCCCCCGAGCGGAAATCCTGGGTACGCCACTGCTATGCACAAGTCATTCAGAATAACGATAGACGAATAATCTGAGCGTCGTTTCATGCAGAACTTTCTCTTTTCAGCAGTGATGCCTTGTTCGGATGTCTCGAATGCTCTTTAAAAATCGCCACAAACTTTGATCTATGCATTTTACGTACCTCAACTTTAGCTATTTTTTGAAGTTTTCGTTTTGGACTTCTGAAAGAGCTTTGATAACAGTTGGATAGTCCAAACAAAGGCTACCTACAAACCCATTTTTTATATCGATAGCTGGTTTTTCAGTAGTTTTAAAACCATTTTTCCAAAGGTCTTCACATGTGCGAAGTCGTAGGATATACGCCTCAAACACTGATCTTCGCAAATTGAAACTTTCAAAAATCTATTATGATTAAACACTTATCTGAACAAACGAGTTTCTAAAGGCTGGAAATGTTGATTTTTGAAATTTTGGGTGCAGCCTGGGACATTAGAAAAAAAACTAGAAGTAAGGCATTTTTCCTTGGGGCCTCTTCGTATTAATCAGAAAAACTGCGTCAAAAAAAGGAGTAAAAGCTGCATGACACCCTAGCTGTTTGCCGTTTGATGTTCTACGAGGTCTGAGATTAGCAGATATCAAATTTGGTAGCATGAAACGATAATTATAGAAAACTAAAAGCCAACTATCGATATAATTGTATTGCTTTGCACTGTTACTCTATCAAGCTGTTGTTGAAGCATTTCCAGAAGTCCAAAGCGAAAATTTGAAAAACTAGCAGAAGTTAAAGTATGAAAAATCATGTTTTGAAGCTGAAGATTTTTTCAAGCAAACATTGAAGGAATATGAACAGAGACATCATTGCTGGAAAGAGGAAGAAATTCTGCATAGAACACTTCTTAGAATGTTTGTCTATCTTTATTCTGAATGATTTGAGGAAGGTCTAAAAAACGGCACGAATTTTCGGACCCACCTAACAATCAAAGTAATTTTTAAAATTTTTTAAAAATTTGAATTAGCCTTGCAAAAAAAATTTCGGGGGCGTGGCGCCAGCCCTTTTTCTAGAATCTAGGGTGTCGTGGGCCCTAACAATTTTTGGGAATCACCTCAAAAAATTTTCCGGCATGCGTGGCCAAAGCTTTGCATCTTCACATCTTCATTTGAAAAAAAATTTGCCGCGTCTCCGCCCCTCGAACGGGAATCCTGCGACCGCCACTGGCGCGTGGCTGCTTATACCGGGTGTCCCAAAAAAATGTGAACACTCTTTGATCGTTAATAACTCCGTTGCTTTCATGTCTTTCGCCGAGCTTGAAGCACCATACTGTAGAGCGAGGTTCAACTCAGATTTGCAGTATGAAGCGAATCACCGATCGCTCTTGGTTACTGTAGGATTACTGTATGAGCTTCTAGCATGTGGATATATTATGAAATATGCCATTGGACAAATTTTTTTCAACAAATCTAAAAAATCGTCTACTATGGTTTTCGCGCACGCTGATTCCATTACACAACTTTCTACGAGTGTTTTTAGCCTTTTTGACGGTGTAGTCACATTTTTGACAAATGCTGGAAATTCATTATTACGGTTTTGCTGGGATAACCTTGGAAAGAAGCATCACAGTAATGTGGAAAGTTCATATTCGAAATCAGCGGCTTCCATTACCATAGTATAAAAGTTTTTGGCTTGTTTGGTTTTGTTCCAAGGACAATAAGGCCTCCAATGGTCTAAAATCCTTGTTGAAATTCCTACCGTAATCCTACAGTAACGAAGAGCGATCGACGATTCGGTCCGTGCTGTAAATCTAAGTTAAACATCGCTCTCTAGAATGGTGCCTCAAGCTTGGCGAAAGACTTGAAAGCAGGAAAGTTATTAACAATCAAACAGTGTTCACATTTTTTGGGACACTCTGTATATATTATCACAAACGCATCAAGCCTTGTTCGATCAAGGCCCTTTTGTGCTTAGCGATGAACAGTCCTTGCATGAACAATTGTCAGCGAGTGAAATTGCGTAAGGTATACACTGGACTTAACGCCACCAATCCTCTCATTTTGCTACTTCGACACTTAAGGCCGCTTTGAGGAGCACCTAGCAAATCTGATTGCACAATGATCTTGAGTTATATTAGAGTTGTAATATCGATAAGTCACGTTAAGCCCATTGCTCCGTAACAAACCAGCCTAAATAAAAACCTTCTAAACGCTATCCACATGCTCTTCTTCCTCGTTCCCCTGGCACAATGGCGGAGCCTGCTTGATTTCACCTGCTACCTTTGAATATTGCGAAAATGGTCGAAAACTGCGGACGAAAACACCATGAGCAAAAAACAATTCAAAACTATTGCTGATTTATAAGTTGATGGCTTCCAAAAAAGTGTCCTTGGTAAAAAAAGAATATTAGCGAGCTAAGTAAAATTTGCTTCATACTTTATGCGCATTTCTTTTTCAGGCATAATCCTTTTGAGTTGAGGTTACGCAAACTTGACTAAATGATTTGCACGTTGCTTATCTTAACTTTGCTCGCGGCGATATAAAATGTTTGTACTAAAAGCCATATGCATACAAAACTCACAAAAACGCCAATGGTTAGCATATTTGAGAAAGACTGTGTTCTCGAAGATTTTCGGATATGCACTACTCGAATCATTTTTAGCCCCTCCCCCTTCTCCCTCCTCAACCCTCGTACGCTGAGCTGTATGGTCATCCTTGCCACGCTTTTACTTCATTACTTGCTGTACCGCACATGTTTTTGTTTTCAATATAAGAAATATGACTTGAGCTTTTCTTTCTCAGATAATCACCTTTACTCAGACAATTGTATCGGGAAGTTCGCGGGTGCTTGTTCGACCACCAATCATCCATGCCGCGAGCTGCCCGGTAAACCCATATATTAGACCCGATAAGTGACCGCGACGCATCCTGTAAGAGCCCGCTGGGCGCCTATAGTTGACCCGATTAGCATGCTTGTAGGACCTAGGAAGAGTGAAGAACTATTTAGTCTGTCCTTCACGATGACGGACTTGCAAACTAAGCAACTTGTTAGCTCATTTGTCGACATCATCTAGTGTCGTCGATAACACTCAACCACCTGCTGGAGTTTACTTCACGATCATGAGAACTCGATTCTGTCAGACAAGACCAAATCCGAGCAGTGATATCCAACTTCTTGAACACTTAGGGTAGCCCTATTGCTGCGGCGTACCTCACGCGGGTTGCGCCTTACCCTACAGTGTGTGTAAGAAGTGCGGCCTTTGATAAGGCCCGCGGCCCGCCGAGTGAGGTGGCTGAGCCGCGACCCTCCCGATAATTATTTCCCAGTTTCAACTTTGGCCGCGGCGTGCGGAGCTCAAACTTCAGGGGCCGCGGCGCTCCATGTAACCCGCTTTAAGGCCGCGAACTTTCCGATGCAATTGTCCGAGTATGTACTCCACGAAATTTGCGAAATTGATGAGTACAAAATCCCCTTGTAGCCGGGTGGGTTAGTAGTATGTCCCGGATAATCTCGATGAAGAACACAGTTTTGAGTATAAAGTTCATTACAATGGTACAAAGCTAAAAGTAACAATAGCTTGTAACATTTCGACAGCGATTGTCACAAACAAATTTTAACCGATCTGCTCTTCTCAGCAGGGTTTTCTATCTAAAGCTCTGCCACAGGGTGAACAAGAAAATAAGGTCGACACTTGTGTACTAGCTGAGTTTGTGTCTTACTTATGGCAGGAGTTTGTGTAAGATTTCGTCTGCATAGACCCGCACATTTCATGGAGTTTGATACGATGTTTGCCTCAAACTTGATATTTGAAGGATATTTTTCTACAGTAAAAACATGCAGCAATAGCGACGGAGCAAGTGACGAGGTGAAGCTTAGCAAAGACCTCACATTTGTCGAACATAATTACATAAGCGGCATACGTGGCGTATGCGACGTCCCGCGTGGGCTGCGATTCCAACGCGGCGAAGTCTGGTCTAACCTTTAGTCCTTACAGGAGATAGCAAGAAAGAATACAGCTTTGAAAATGAGTGTTTCATTTTTACAGATACAGCCGCTATATTCGAAGCTCTAGAAAAACCGGAAATGCTTAATTTAAGAGAGGAAACAGCATCGGTGAGTGATTACCAGACGTCATTGCCTATCGCCTACATAACATAGAGAACATAGAAACGAAACAACGTCTTTATGATCTCATGCAGTAAACTTGTCATAGTCTATTAATATCCCGAAAACGAGGGAATGTAGTAGCAAAGTGAAAATTGTTAAGCAAGAATTGATTTGCCATTATTTTAAAACTTCCAGAACTATAGCGACTTTTTATTAACAGACTTTTCTATTTCACTGCTTCAGCCATTAGTAGTTCTGTGAAGTTATGTCGTTAACCCACTCTCACTGTCAGATAATCTCCGGTAGCAGGCGGCCATGCGATTTATGGGCGGGCGGGCACCGAAAAAATAGTTCGCTGATTTCTTGCGGTCCCTTACAGATATTCGGAAGAATTTTGGGGAAATTTTAGACGAATGCTCGAGGAGCAATTGCGGCTTTTTCATAGATTAGTTGCGGCACAGCGGCCGCAGTTCTCGCGGACTTTCCGCGAGTATTGCAAGATTATTGAGGGCCGCACAGCCCGTAGGTACCTCCCGCAAGAGAAAGTACCCCAAATTCGGGTAAATGAACCATCGATGACACCGTTGTTACGTAGAGCGTTACATTCGTTTGGCGCACGCCCGAAACAAGTCCGCCTGCTGAAAGTTTTCCTAGCGCTCGTTGAATGAAACTGTTTGACGAGCGCTGACTGTTTGATGAAAATTCTGTATTGCTGCCCGCTGGCAGAAGAAAGTACCGCTCGCTGAAGGTTTGGCCACGCCTCAAAGTTTTGCTGGTCGCTTGCAGAAAAGCGCAAGTTTGCGGACCGCCTGCACCCAGCAATTCTGAGCTGTGCTTCATTTGACTTTATATCTAGGCAAAAAGGAAGGCTACACAAATGAAGAAGAGCAACAAAATGAGACAAAAATCAGAGAAAATTATGTCTGAGGGTGAAGTTCTTATTGATAGGATTGATTTTGACAAGGTAGAAAAGCCTGAAGAAATTTCAAAAAATGAGCAAATGGTAAGCAGTCAAACATCATGAATGACCACATACAAATTCAAATTAATAATTGAAACACTGTATCAGGAGCTAGAAAAGAAAGGGATAAAAATCAAAGAAAGAGCAAAGGTGAATGTATCAAAAGAATCTCAAAAACCAAATGGCAAGAAGGAGTCGCTGCTGCAATCCGCAACAAGGAGCAGAAAAGGCGACAAGAGCGACAAGTCCATCAAACAAGCTAAGCTGACAGATGTGGTTTCACAATTAGCTAAATCGTTACGGAGTTCTAAAGGAGCAGAAAAACATATTGGCAGCTCGAGAAGGGCCACCGCGGTCACGCATAGTTTGCGTGGGAAAAGTTTAGCGAAGGCAGAAGTTCATAAGTTGGATGTTTCGCAAACTCAGCGGTCTATGAAAAGCACTCGTTCGCAAAAAAAAGAGAAATCTCTTAAAGTTGATGTTTCACAGAAATCTGAAAGGCGCTCTAGCGCGGAGATCTCACAGAAATCCTCGAGATCTATGAGGGAGCGGATTGAAAAAGCTTTGCAGAAGACACAAGAGTCATTGAGGCCTAAATCCAGAAAGCGCGCAGTTGATGTCATGCGAACACAAGACGAGACGGAAGAAGAGAAAAAGCCGCAATTTCCAAGCCATTTATCCGTGTTAAGAGCAATGCAATCCATCAAAGACACAGTCATGGATTTTTCTGCACATCCAGAACCCGGTTGGTTACATTGTACTCTTATTTCTTCACCTGGACTTTTGATCAAAGTGGCGTTTGAAAATTGGCTTGCAGAACACTCTCATAAGCATGTCCACCAGTGGCGGTCCGAAGGGAGGGGACGTCTCCCCCCCCCCAGAGTATTGGTTGTAAAATTTTTGAAATTTACTTACATGGGTTATGAAAATGTGCAATTGGCTTGTTTATTCCTGCAATTATTTTCAGAATCAATTTTAAAATACTTCAAAGATTTGAATTAGTCTTCAAAGAAATTTTTTGTGGGCGTAGCTGTCGTTACGCCCCCTTTTTCTAGATTTCAGGGGTTATGGGTCCGCAAAAAACTTCAGAAGCGCCCCAAAAATTTTTTCAGAGTGCGTGACTAACGCCACGCACCTTCATTTGATTTTTTTCGCGCCCTCCCCGGTCGAAAATCCTGGGAAAGAAGCGGTAAGATCTTGATGCTTCACAGAGCGGAGCTGGCTAAGTAATCCGCACAAGTCCTGCTGCAAATTTGGCTTTGAAAGCGAGAAGTTTGCCTCAGAAGGTACGAGCGGTTAATTGCCTCCACTCATCAAGTGGATGTTCCAAAGCTACCGAGGTCCAAACTTAGCCCTAAATGTGCCTAGGATTGTCGTGTCCGCCCTTATTTTGATTATTAAATTTTCGACATTTTTATCTACAACGAAGCTAATCGAACCTATTCTTCATTCACTTGCTCAGATAAACGCCGGGGGCAGGCGGGCATACGATTTATGGGCAAGCGGACACCGGAAAAATAGTCCGCTGATTTCTTCTGGTCCCTTTGCAGATTTTTTGAAGAATTTTGATTAAATTTTAGAAGAATGCTCGGAGAACAATCGCGGTTTTCCTATAGATTAATTTCGACACAGTGGCCCCATTCTGGCGGACTTTCCGCGAGAATTTGCAAATTTATAGAGGGCCGCATAGTCCTTTGTGAAGGACCGCGCAGCCCGTAGTTACCTTCCCTGAGAGAAAGTACCCCAACTCGGGTAATTGACCCATCGATGGCACCTCTGTTGTGTAAAGTGTTACTTTTGCACGACGTACGCCCGAAACTGTGTAAAAGGTGTCCGAGCGCCTGCTGAAAGTTCGACCCGCGCTTGTTGAAAGAGATTATTTGACGCGCGCTTGCAGAAAATTTTGTTTTGCTGCCCGCTAGCAGAACACGCTCAGACAATCGCAGGGGGCAGGCGGTCCGCAAACTCGCGTTTTTCTGCAGGCGCTCAGCAGAATTTTGGGGCGTGGCCAAACCTTCAGCGGGCGACACTTCCTTTACTGTCTAATGTTCTGCCAGCGGGCAGGAACACAGAATTTTCTGCAGGCGCTCGGCAAATAATTTCTTTCAGCGGGCGCTGGTCAAATTTTCAGCTGGCGCTCGGACGGTTTTTAAGCGGCTTCGGGTGTACGCCGAGCAAAGGTGAGGCTCTACATGGCAGAGGAGTCATCGATGGTTTAATTACTCAAGTTTGAGGTACTTTCTCTCAGCAGAAAGTACCTGGGGGCTGCGCGGTCCTCCACAAAGGACCGTGCGGCCCCCGAAAATTTTGCATATTCTCGCGGAAAGTCCGTGAGAATGCGGCCACTGCGCCGCAACTAATCTGTAAGGAAACCGCAATTGTTCTTCAAGCACTCGTCCAAAATTCCGCTAAAATTCTTCCAAATATCTGCAAGCGGACCGCAAGAAATCAGCGAACTATTTTTCCGGTGCCCGCTTGCCCAAAAATGGCATGGCCGCCTGCCCCCGCGATTATCTGAGCGGAAGTACCTCTCGCTGAAGGCTTGGCCACGCCCCAAGATTTTGCTAAACGCTTGCAAAAAAGCTCGAGTTTACGGACCGCCTGCCCTGGCGATTAATGGGCGGAGCACCTTAACCGCTTCTGTCTGCTGAAGTAACTTTCTCGCTTTGAATTCAATTTTTGCAGCGACATTCGGGCTTCACTCAGTGTAGGGCCCTCTACTGTACAGCCTTCTACTTTTATTGCTTTGATAACACACAGACTGCGTCCGCGGCGAGCGTCCTTGATTGCGTCGCATGAGTTGATGTGATACATCTTATATATAAAGCTGAATGTCTGTTTGTCTGTATGTATGTCTGTATGTATGTCTGTCTGTACGTATGTTCCGAATAGAAAATTCCATTTCTGAACCGATCGGGACCGAACTCGGCACACATACACTTCGGGCCCCGGCGGGTGTCATAGGCTACTTTTCGTCATCGATCGATATCGATTTTATCGATTTTTTGCAAAATTTGAACTACGGGGTTGGGAGTTGGCACAGGGGAGTAATCGAGCATGCTGGTCACCCCCGTGGGTGCATGCTATGTATGTGTATTATGTGTGCCAAGTTTGGTCCGGATCGGTTAAGAAATGGAATTTTCTATTCGGAACATACGGCGGAGCCGGGTAAGCCAGCTAGTTATGATATATATTATATTAGGTTGGTCCGAAAGTTCTGTCCCACCATTTTTAAAAAATCATAACTTCTTCCTAACAAAATGTTTTTGCATGAATAAAAACCTTTTGGAAAAAGTAATTTATGCACTTTCTAAAACTGCCTTGGCTGATATCTACTAAGCTCACTACGCAGAGATAAAATTGGGAAAAGGAAATCACTTCGAATTCGGAATTTTTAAGCAAGCCCACTAAAAAATCCAAAATCGTGCCATAAAATCCAAAACAACCAGTATCCTAGGTTTTCTGATCCCCTCTTTTTATGTAAGCAAAATTCGCGCTAATTGAGCTTTTCTTAGAAAAGTTATGATTTTCGATAAAAAATGCCAAAAAATCGGTTCCTTAAAAAAATTGATTTTTTGACATTTTTTTCAAAAAATCGTATCTTCCAAAGAAACAGCTCGATCAGCGCGAATTTCGCTCATATAGAAAGAGCGGATCAGAAAACCTATGTGCTACTGGCTGTTTTGGATTTTATGGCACATTTTTGCATTTTTTAACGGGCTCGCTCAAAAATTCCGAACTTAAAGTGATTTCTTTTTCCCAATTTTATCTCTGCATTTAGAGCTTAGTAGATAACAGACAAGATAAAATTAGAAAACGCATGAATTGCCTTCTATGAGCTATGACCTCTACAGCGTCTAATTATTTAGGTGCACGAAAAAGCACCTCTGTGCCTGCAATCAGTTCTTATCGTCGTTCCTCTGATCCACCTGTCTGCCATTACAAATTCGTCACTGTTCGAGTGCAAACCATCGTAAGATTCCAAATTTTATGTTTTTATACTTCTCTATCCATGTCATCTCACCAACTCCAACAATGACAGCGCCTTTCTTCTATGTTTCTTGTTTAGACATATCCCCTTGTAGCATCGTTTTTTTAGGATGATCTGGAACTAACCATTACAGAAAATCTCGTAGTGCTTTTTATCCCTTTCTCGTCACCAGCATTTTATGATCTGGTTATTGGTGATCAGGTATGTTATGAAAAATAGCTATATGAGGGAGGGGAGGGACGCAGGAGTTCCTAGCACCTCCAATCGCACCAACATTCACACTCCAGAAGACTTTTCGCACCTTCAGTAAAGATCTCAAGCCCCGCCCATCGCTTCACTCCTTTACTGGTCTCATTCGGAGCCTGAGTGCTGCGAGAATAGTATAGGCATGAATGTGAAAATCCATAGAAAATGTCCTTGCAATGCAAATCCTCGCTATTGCATTTTATAAGCAAAGATACTTTGACAGCCCCGAAAAGCCTTACAGATCTCAAAGTAAGCACTAAGTGATATTTTTGATATAAAGGAGGTATTTAGCAGAGATATTTCACAGTTCTTGTCTTTACATTACCATAGATATACAGTCTGCCCCAATCGGGATCAGGCCAAAGCGTCGGCGTGAATTTGCGCGCTCGCAGCGCTAGCGGTCTGCGCTGCATATGCGCGCTGTTGGAGAGAGCCAAGGGACTGAAGAGAGGGCAGAGAAGCAGGCCATGCGCGTGACCGCGAAACCCTAGAGACGCGGACTCCCGCCATGCCAATTTTGGCCTGGTTAGGATTGGGACAGACTGTAGAAACGATCTAATAAGTATAGTAGGCTGGGCAGAATCGTTTTGGTACACAAAATTTCAGCGGATATTTGGCTCAAATTGTTTTTGCAAAAGTAGTACCAAACCTCTCCAACCTTCTCCTCTCCATACACTTACAATCAAGATGTACATACACTTATCTCGGCTGGAAATAGGAAAACGGAAGTTTCCTTACTTCCGACAGAGCGGTGCCTATAACCTCATGGTTAAAAGACGCTCAGAATAAATTTCTCCTCCTATGTTGCAAAGACAACATGTTTCAAATGTTGAAACTCATAATTTCTAGTTTGTCGCTTTCCATACTCCATTATTTATCCAGAACATTTGAGGACTATTTTTCAAATTTGCAAACTCGCAATTAGACTAGCCAGAGGGCGGCAAATGGGCGGAGCCATAAAAATGCGATGACACCTTGGAGGTGCTAAGTACTCCTGCAAGGAAAGGCGGCAAGGCTTTGAGAACTCCGGCCGCCGCCCTATATGAGCACCCATTTGCTTTCAGATTGTTGAATGTGACGGAGTGGTCCCAAAAAGTTTACAAGAGTTCAACGATTACGTAACTATAGCTGAGAAGGTAAATTGGGAGAGTATGAAGACTTCATGGATGTATTTCAGCCAAAAGCTTCTGAAAAAAATCGCGTTATTTGATTTTGTGTCAGAGAGGTTTTTTATGGTGGATTTGTTGCTTGACGTCTGACAAGTATCGTTTCCTTCGGAGGCCTGAAAGAACTGCAAAGGCAATAAAGGTCCACCATAAAAAGAATCTGGTACAAATCAAATCGCAAAGTAACTGAATGCCGAAGTTTGAAGAAGAAAGCACATGAAAAATTCGCTTTTATTTTCCAATTAACTATTTCCCGTTCAAGACAATATATCCCATTTCATGCCGCAGTCACCTAGTCAATGTGACATGAGAATTTGTGCACTGATGTCCTAAATCCTTCCTATCCTATTGCTGTGAGTTTTTTAATCTAGGTGGTCTTGGGCATTGTTCGAGCTTGGAATGTTCATCCTCCTTCGCCAAAGCGAATGAACAACGTATTGCCTCACAAGAAATATTGTTATTTGATTGTTGGTAGGCTGGAGCTTTTTCTTTTGGAAACTGAAATGTTTTGCTTAGCTCTTCTAGACCTGCCGTTACTGACAGGTATGCGACTTGGATACGAATTTCGCTGCAGTAATGGTCGTCTATATCTTACAAAGGTAGCATTTATTTGGTTTTGGAGTAGCTTTTTACTGAGCTTGATACGTATTATACTCCAACAAAAATAATGAGCAACTACAGAATTAACAACCAAGTAATCTGGAATAAATCAATAAAGCATGCATGAGTTTGCAAAATTTAGCTTTCACGAAACTTATCAAATTCTTTTCATTGTTTTCAAATGTATGTATCCCTGAGAAACCGGCTCCGCAGCTTTGCTTTTGAAATAATTCGATGCCTGCATAATGTCTGCTCTGTTACATTGCAAGTTCTAAATTCGGTAAAACAGTAGAAGAAGTGAGCCCCCGGGGAATCGAGCGGGGAAATCACTTTGCTTCCGATTCTCTAAAGTAATTATTTCTCTACCAGTGCTTCACCTCTGCTTCGGAGAGGATCGCACTTGCTCTATTGCCTAGGCCCTACTCATTTTCGCATAATGGTGACATTGAAATTCACCAAGCAATGCCGAGTATCACGAATAAAATGTAAACAACTACTCATTCCGAAAGTTTTTTCATGTGTAATCGGTCATTTCGGCGGATGAAACTTTTTGCAGGAGAACAAACGCAAATTTTTATGGGCTTTTAGTTTTCCCATGGTTCTGACAGTTGCCATAAGAACATAAACGCCGTGAGCTACATTTTTGTGCAAAAATCTCGTCAAATGCTCTAGTAAAACCTTGACAAATTGACCATTTAAGAACCAATACTGTTTGGCGCCGTTTTTGTAAAGTAATGAACTTTTGATCACTTTTTTAGGTCTATGTTCATGGCTTGCACATTTACTTGCCATAAACATCCACCATTCTGCAAAAGATAGAATTACGGACCTAATTTTGTGGGCCAAATGCAAAGTGGATCCGGAATGATATCCACGAAAGTCCCCGCGAAATGGGCTTTTCGTGCGAATAAAATGGACCTAGTCCATGCGGTGCGATAAGATATCGCATTCGGGAATCCATTCATTCCATACAAAATTCTTCAGCAAACCTTTCTCCACCTTGCCTCAACCTGTTTACTCACTCTTGCAAACTCATTTCTATCAAGTAGTCGGTATCTAACTAGGGCTGACCTAACATTACGATGACAGAGACATGAATATTCTATGCTTTCACACTTCATTATACATCAAAAAATGCCATTTGTTATCGATAACCTTGCATCGAAAACATCTTCAAGAATAGAATTCACATAATATCCGGGCCTTCGCTTCTCAAGACTTCTATGATCTGCTTCAAGTCAAATTCGTATGTAGAGCTTTCTGGGGAAAGCAAACTTTGGCTAGACTTGCACTGCAATTGTGAAGCAAAATGCTTATCTCGTAGGAAACCTTGCCCTACAACCCAAAGGGTTCTTTAAAAACTACGAGTCACAAAGGATGACTTCGCAAATGTTCTACTTTAGCTCTTCCTTGTAAAAAGCATTAATGTTAATATCTCTAAATAGTCGAATGTATGGACCATTGCTAGTAGAAAATTTTTCACAAAATTTTTCTTGCTAGCTAGCGGCATTTCAGTAATTCTTGCGACCAATCTCAAAATCGCGTTTATGCCGTCTTTGAGCTTTGGTTCTACGATAACAGTCAAAAGATAGCTTCTGAGTAATTGCATTAAAACGCAAATCTTTCTTATTCTCAAATACAAATCATGAATTTAGTTTTGGTTGATAATTTGAAGAGTTAACAAACTTTATTCGATTTACATAGGAATATTCGCATCGACCTGATATTTGGAAGCGTTTGAGTTTGCTAGCGAATATTTTGGTGAATTTAACTTTCTTCCATGATTTTTATGGCGTTTGTATGAGTTTAGAAAGAAAACACTTATTTCAGACTTCATAAAAGACAGGAAACTTTTTCCACTCATTTGTTACCTTAGAATGAGCTGAGGAACACATTCTCAAAAAATCGCCATCAAAAATGTGCAAAAAGGTCAAAAATGGGCCTTTTTGCCCATTTTACTCCCAGCTTACCTTGCTGCTGGGAGTAAAATGGGCTTCCAAATCCATTTAAAATGGAGCTAAATCCCATTTTGTCCCATTCTAAATGGACTTTTCGCATGATTCTTTCGCAAGCGAGAGCTCAAGTAGGGTTGAATCATTTTCATCACACCGCTGTGCCTCGTGGTTGCGATGAAGTAAAAATTTTTGGATAACGCTAGCGAATGTAGATTCCGACCAGTTTCTACCGCGAGCGAATAAAATGGGGTTTGGAAGTCCATTTTCCTCCATTATGGACTTTCGTGGATATCATTTCCGTTTGACACGCAATTTCTAAGAGGCCCACTCAGCAAGTCTGCTTGTGCTTTTGCATGTTGGACTTTCATGCCAGTAGCAAGTGCTATGCAAAATTTGAGCTCAGGGAGCACGCTCTACGAATTTCGTAACAGATAGACATTCAGACAGACAGACACACAAAAACACGTAAACACACTTAGTTCGTTATTATAATAGGATTTTCATCTTTTGGTATAGAAGAATAGAAGAATAGAAGAACAGTAGAAGACGGGTAGAAGCTGGTATGCTACCGAAAAATGGAGTGGACGTACACACTCAAACCGGCATTTTTACAGATAACAGAAGCTTGCATATCTTGCCAGCTCCCCTTAAAAGCTTTAGTATAAGCGACATATCAGCCATTACCCAAGGGAATGATCCCAGCGGCTATCCATGCTATGCACGGGGGGGGGGAGAAGTTGGGGAGGGGTCACCCTCGCAAACCTCCATACAAAAATAGAAAAATCTGTTAATTTTAAGTTTTTTTTTTCAAACAGGTTATATTTAGATAACAAGACAAAGACAACATATCATACTAGCTGGCATACCCGGCTCCGCCGTATGTTCCGAATAGAAAATTCCATTTCTCAACCGATCCGAACCAAACTTGGCACACATACACTTCGGGCCCCGGCGGGTGTCACAGTCCACTTTTCGTTATTTATTGATGCCGATTTTATCGATTTTTTGCAAAATTTGAGCTAGGGGGCTGGGATTTGGCACAGGGGGGTAATCGAGCATGCTGATCACCCCCACGGGGGTGAAGCATGCTCGATTACCCCCATGTGCCAAATCCCAGCCCCGTAGCTCAAATTTTGCAAAAAAATCGATAAAATCGATATCTATCGATACGAAAAGTAGCCTATGACACCCGCCGGGGCCCGAAGTGTATGTGTGCCAAGTTTGGTCCGGATCGGTTCAGAAATGGAATTTTCTATTCCGAACATACGTACACACAGACATACAGACAGACAGACAGACAGACATACATACATACAAACAGACATTCAGCTTTATATATAAAATAATATGATGGTTACAATATGTTTAATCAGTCTATATGGATAAAACTATCATGTCATATGAAAAAAGGCACAAATCTTATGAATGATCAGAAACTCCTATAAATTTTGAAATTGGCAGATATATGCTCGAGTTTCTTCGCAAGAGACGAAAATAGAAGAGTGACGCAAATTCGCAAACTACGGATCGCTGAGAATGGAATCCGGCTTCCAAAAAAACTTTCACCAGATTGAACGAATTGCTTATCAAAAATCGATTGAAACCAGAATATTCGCTTCTCTGGCATGACCTACAACATCGAACCTCTACTCTGTAAAAAATGTCGATCCCTTCTCCCACGTTGTTGAATTACAGTCGAATCATTTCATATGATCATGTGTGCACTGCACACACCGTCCACCTTTGGCCTCGGACAGAGTTGTTTTAAGAATCCAGGATGCGCCAAAGGTCAACAATGTGTGCAAAGACACACATAATCAGATGAAATGATTCGACTTTCGTGCATACGAGGAGAAGGGACGAGATCCACTGGGTTTCGTACAACACCAAGACTCCTTCGAAACCAAATACTGCATTTGAGGCAGCGAAAGAGCGCCGCAAAGGAATGACTGGTACACCTTGAAAAAAAAAACCAGGAAAACTATAGAATGCTGCGCATCCTCGAATTTCTCTTGGAAAAAGCATCGCCATAACAAAATTGCGAGGAAAGCATAACATGAACTGCTAACAATAAGTGGACGCAAAATCATCATTCTTGTACATTTTGTTCCGAAAGCCATTCCGGTACACGGGAATTGACCGAAAATAACTTTCTGGCGAGATTTTGTAGTAGCCGTGAGGTAGAAGCAAATACCGCAATCACACCATCCCCTCCATAAGTGCAGGGGAGAGGGGATCGCTCCTCTCCCCTTCATAGCGGTTCAGTGAAGGGAATCGTTCCCCTGGGGATCCAGCTCTCCTCCCCTCCCCAGAGGGATCTGAAAAGCGCGTCAGATGTCGCTATTCGCTCCTCTCCCCTTCATAGCGGTTCAGTGAAGGGAATCGTTCCCCTGGGGATCCAGCTCTCCTCCCCTCCCCAGAGGGATCTGAGAAGCGCGTCAGATGTGCTATTCTAAATATCTTTCTTCCTTCTCTATATTGCTTATGAACGTTCTCATACCCTAATAACTGCGCATAATTGATACCAGATTACTGGCATAAGTGATTAGATTTTCACTGCCTTGTGTGATCCCCTGAGGATCCCCTGGGCACCTCCAGGGATCACCTCTCATTTTCAAAGTGAGTTATCTTCCTGAGATCTCAGTGGAACCTGTGAAATCTCACGTTGAAATACTACAGCACTGATAAAGATGTTTATAATAGAAATAAGTGAAATATCAGGATATCGAAATCTTCGGTAATCCTAGCTCGCGAGCTAGGGATCATCGAAAAATTCACAGTTCTCAAACTCTATTTCTTGTAAAAAACATGCTTAGCACCGCCGTAGGAAATCCTCAGTATAATTTTGCAGCGTTTTAATTGACTTCTCAGGAAGATAAATCACTTTGAAAATGAGAGGTGATCCCCTGGGATCCCCTAGAGATCACACAAAATGGCAAAAAACCAAACTTGTATGGGAGTAATTTGGCATCCATTATGCGCAGTTATAAGGGTATGAAACTTTATAAGCAAGTTAGAGAAAGAAGAATTAAGACATATAGAGTAGCGAGATATGACGTAACCCCCTCTCAGATCCCCTCTCCTCCCCAGCGGGGATGTACGTGCATACGGGCCTAAGACTGCTAGAGAATATATTCTACAGAGCGACGTCGCGGCGGTTCCGCTTTATTCAAGTTTGGAAAGACAAAACGCAAGAGCATTATCCAAAACTTTGATCACAAAGAAAGCAGTCTTTTAGAATGTTATCTTTGTCTAGACGACATCCATCACAAGTATCTTTAGAAGTCAGTATTTCCTACAGTGCATCTGCATTTCCATTGATATTGCGCTGGATCCAGTGCGTAAAAAGATGAGAACATTTTAAACGAAAATATAATCCATTGAAATTACTACTGCGAATGTTTGGATTTGGAGTAGACATTGTATGAAAGCATCAACATCGAAATGTCTACGTCAAGAAGGGAAGGACATGAATTACCTAAAAATTCTTTTCCTGGCCATCTCCTATACAGGGTGTCCCAAAAAATGTGAACACTGTTTGATCGTTAATAACTCCCTTGCTTTCGTGTTTTTCGCCGAGCTTGAGGCACCATTCTGTAGAGCGAGGTTCAGCTTAGATACTCTGTATGGAGCGAATCATCGATCGCTCCTCATTACTGTAGAATTACGGCAGCAATTTTGACAAGGATTTTAGGCCGCTAGAGGCCATATTCTGCTTCGAAACAAAACCAAACAGGCCAAAAAATCTTATACTATGGTAATGGAAGCCGCTGGGCGAATACGAAATTTCCACGTTACTGTGATGCTTTTTTCCAAGGTTATCCCAGTTAAATCGTAATAACTGAATTCCTTGCATTTGTCAGGAATGTGATTACACCGTCAAAAGAGCTAAGAACACTCGTAATAAGTTGTGCAGTGGAATCAGCGTGCTCAAAAACCCTAGTACACGATTTTTTAGATTTTTTGGAAAAAATTCCATTAAATGGCATATTTCGCTAGGGATTCACATACTAGAGTTCTTACCGTAATCCTACAGTAACGAGGAGCGATCGGTGATCCGCTCCATACTATAAATCGAAGTTGAACCTCGCTCTACAAAATGGTGCCTCAAGCTCGGCGATAGACATGAAAGCAAGGGAGTTATTAACGATCAAACAGTATTCACATTGTTTTGGGACACCCTGTATATAAACTGGAAACATTCGGCGAGACAACGAAAACTACACATCGTTCACCCACCCCGACGCCCCCCTTCAACGTTGCGGAAGGCGAGTTGTTGACAGTGTGAGCGCGCAAGACATCACACTCTCTCGCAGAGTTTACAGAATTTTAATGAGAATTTTAGAGAAGCGGTTTACTCCTATCTGCAGACTGGCTCGAGAGGAGAGGGTTGTCTCGACATTTGACTATTGATCGCGCTCTACACCGCATGCGATGACGGCACGTGTTTTGACTTTGCCTGCGATGACGAATTGTGATGAAATACCGTATGTTCGGTTTGATCACGGCTTTCACAGCTGGAACAATCTCTACTGCTTAATACACGTTTCCTCTTCTTTTCATGTCCTTAGCTACGTTCCAGCATCATTCCAAAAATTCCCTCCCCCGCCCCTTGACCATATTGCATAATAGTATGATATGAAATCTGAGCATTGCAACTCTTCTTAAAATAGTCGTCAGAACTCAACATTTTGTGAAAAGTTGACGAAACTCCCAATCCAAAGAGCAACTGAACAGTAAAAAATTGCATTGTTCGCAGGGTTTCTCTGTGGCTGATCAGTTTTTGGAGTGAGAAATATTGTTTTCCCCTCCCTTCCCCCCCCCCCCGCAATCTCCGTGAAAAACGATGAAAACCTCAATTTCGACAGAATTTTCGCCACTCGCTGGTTGAGCTCCGGCAGGCTTTCTTTGTAGCTGAGCAGTTTTTGGAGTGAAATATTGTCTTCTCTCACAATTTCCATGAAAAACGGTGAAAGCCTCAATTTCGACAGAATTTTCGCCACAGAAGATGCCTTTGCTTCCGGAGTGAAGACCCAGTATGGAAGCTGTGGTCTCGCTGGTAGAGCTCTGGCAGGTTCTCTTGTTAAGCAAGTTTGGAAAATAACATCTTCGAATATCCCAGCAAAGCCAAAAAATTGCATTCTAATAGCCATTTTTGTGTTAAAAAGAAGCTTTTGAAAAAATTTTCCAAGAATTCAAGATAATATCCAGGAAAATCCTTTTGAACTAAGGTTGAGATTCAGAGTTTCACGAAAGAACTTAAAGTTAATAAAAAGAGAGACTGCGTCTAAATCTTGCGCAGAGAGACGCGCACGAAATGCTGGTTTATCTTGTTACTGAGTGATTTTCAACACTTGCGACGTTGTCTGGGTTCCTAGCGGTGTTATGACGATCAGAATGATATATAATGTTGCAGGTTTTCGTTACGATCCCGCGAAGTCGAAGTTCTAAGATTAAAGCCAAATGCACCGTCGGCTCTGGTCTTTCTCCTCTGCTCGTCTGCGTCTCCGCGTGTTGTGCGCTACTTCGCTACCCCAAACGCGAGACACAGGGCATTCAACCCTGGTGCCCTTTTCTTCGTTGTTCTGGAACTCGTTTCAGTAATTGTATATCATATTAGAGCTCTTGATCTCTACTTTCAAGCCGACAACGTTGCAATATTCAATTTTTTAATTTGAGCGAAAAATCTGGCAAAAACCGCATTTTCGGAAATCTCTTGCCTTTTCTCCAGTCTAGTCCTTTTGATGTGATTTTTTCGGCATTCGATAAATCTTGCTTCTGTCTATGATGTAGACAACGTCACAGAGTTTATTTCTTCCATTTTGGTGAAATATTTGACACAAACTTTAGAAAGTGCATTTTTGTTCATCTCTTTAAAGAATTTTTTAAGGAACCGTTTTTTTTTCATGCTAAGGGGCATCTTGCTCAGTATCATGAGCAGAACAAAGCTGATAGCGTCGCAGAAAGCAGAAACTACGAAAAGGGGGTAGAATCTCAAAGAATGCATCAAAAACTAGATTGATTTTGACATGCATTTCGGATTGATAAAAACAAAATTTTGCCTTTCTATAATCTGTTCTCTTCTTTTATATCTCCTTACAGTAATCACCTTCCAAAACATGGTTGTTTTTGCAACAATCACCAAGAAGGAATCAGCTTTTTTTCGTCTTCTCCCCGTGCTGTGGATTGGCTGTCCTGGAGCGAAAACTTGCAATTTGTAAAGCCGCCAAATGAAAGATTTCGAACTCATCCAGCGTTTTCATGGAATTTTTGAAGGTTTTTTCTGCTTGTTGATTGTTTGCATCATACCTTCGATAGTCTAGAGACAGGGCGTCAAAAGTGAAGGTTGTTTGAACATCTGACGTCATAAATAGTGAAGGTTGTTTAAAGATGATTAGAGAAGAGGAAATGACATAAAACAGATACAAAAAGCAAAAGAAACTGTTGAAAATAGGATAAAAACGCTGCAATGAGGCTTGAAATCTTTCGTTTGGCGGCTTTTCAAAGTGCAAGTTTTCGCTTCAGGACCAGCAATTCGCAACACGGGGTTAGATTTTTGATGCGTCCTTTGAATTTTTACCCCCGCATTGACGTTCCTGTTTGCTGAGACGTTGTCTGGATTGCTGCGCTTATTGTTCTGAGCAATAGTCGCCCAAGCTGGAAAAAAATCAATGCGAAAGCACTGAAACAGAACAAGGTAAAGAAAAACGCCCTTTTTACGATTTTTTGCAATAAAATCCACGATAATCGAAAAGATAAAGGCTGGGTGGTTGTCTGCATTATGAACAGAAGCAAGATCTATAGAATGCACGGAAAAACCGATTAAAAAGAGGTAAACTAGAAGAAAAACAAGAGATTTTCGAAAACAAGGTTCTTGCCGGATTTCTCGTTCAAATCAAGAAATGTGATTTTGGGACGTTGTCAGCGTGAAAATATAGATCAAGAGCTTCAGAATGATATATAGCTTGCTAAAATTGGGTTCGAAACAGCGAAGAAAAGGGTACCAGAGCCAAATGCCCCGCGCCCCGCGTTTGAGGTAGCGAGGTAGCGCGCAGCGCGCGGAGACGCAGATGAGCAGCGGAGACAGACCAGAGCCGACGGGGCATTTGGCTCTGGTCGTAGATCTCGTCGGAGTCTCAACGAAACCCTGTAACATTATATATCATTCTGACCGTCATGACACGACGAGGAGAGCTGACAACGTCCCAAGCTTTAAAAGTACTTACTAACCAGATAGACCAGCATTTTTGTGCGCGACTCTCTGCGCACAATTAAGCGCAGTTTCTCATTTTAATTCAACTCCAACAGCTTTCCAAACTTTTGAAACTCATTTTTGGTCAAGTAGGAGGCTAACTGAGGAACCTTGTCCTGAATTCTGAGGAAATTTTCACAGAAATTCTCTTTTCAGCGTAAAAAAGGCTTCAAATAAGCAATTTTTCGGTTTCGCTGAGACATTCTTTAGTATTCTTTCCTATATTTGGTTCATTCACATTCTTCCGATATAGTCAGGATAATAACATCCGGGGCGAAGCCCCGGATGACTTCTGTTTTTTTCCCAGGTGAAGGTTGTGTCCCCTCATAGCCCTCAAAGTGAAGATTACCAGAGTATGTGGCTCTATGTATCGAGGGTATGGTTTGCATCTTTTTTCTCTTCTCTGCCTTTTTATAAACAACCTTCACTATTTTGACTGGCAGGTATATACAACCTTCATTGAGGCCCTATCTCTAGACTATCGAAGGTATGACCTAGAAAGCTGATCTGCAAGTATGAGTAGCTGTAGGAGTCTCAAAGTGTTGGCATCAAAATTTTGCACTTTCCAAAATATTGTGCTTGCAGCTTGAACCACAAACTATGGGTGCTTTCGCTTTTCTCGCAGTTGACAGAATAATCGATGTGGATTCCGATAAGGTATTACTCTTGTGCTTTATACCTCTATTACCAAACTTACGAGTTGCTAACAAGCGGGTAAATCAAGTACATCTGTTATGCCTAGGTTAGAAAATAAATATTCTTACAGCTCAGTTGGTTTGAAAGATTTTTGCACACTCCACTTGCAGATAGTTTTGCTACATCAGGTACACCTTGCTTGATAGAGTTTGTATAAAGGCTTAGGGTCTTAAATAATGTAGCACGAAATTAGCAAGTATACCTGGAAACCGCTCATTTCCCCTTCAGTCCTTCGCAAGATTTTAGATTTTCAAACTTCCAGACATACTCCAAACTTGATTTTTCACCATTATGAATTTTGTTCCTTGGCGGATTTCAGACAAAGCGAATGAAACAAGGTTTTCTAGAATTCAGAATCTCTTATAGAAAAGCGGATGCAAGCCGAAATTGCTTTGGCGAGATAGCAAAATCTGAGATACTGCTATGCTAGCCTCTAAAACGACGTTTCAGATAACTTTATCTCGTTTGTCTCACTTCTTTCCAGGGTTTATTGATACTCCCTTTTGACAATGAATATCGGGAGAAACTCTTACTTTGGAAAGTTATTTTTTGAATCCCATTTCCTAAGTAACATTCCAGATTCCTCCGCGAGTCAATATGGTTGCCCTCAGGAACAGGATTCGTGCAGTTCAAGAAAGAGATGGCTTCTGTACATTTCTTGTTGAAAGGCCGTCATCGCTGCATCACGTCACCAACCCCAGTTGTGCTGCAATGAAGCCAGCGGGAACTCCAGCCGATGGCATCATTATGGGCGACGACGCCATCGAAATTGGGGCCCGCGAGGCGTTTAAATATGCTCGCGTAAAGAACAAACTGGTGAGTTCGCCCTTAGCACTCTCTTGAAGAAAGTTCTCGACTCATGCGGTGAAAGCAATCTTGGGCCGTTAATTCAGCGATTTGAACCCGTCTACACCATGAAGTCCCCATTGCAGTCAGCGGTAGAGCTGGATCTAATTACTGCTGTTGAGGACTCTGAAGGTAAGGCAAATAGTTTCAAGATACTAATTGTTTAGCCATTGATAACTCACTATGTAACTCTGCACACAACGCGCGACTACCGATGGCACCCTTATTAGTAGCTTCTTGGTGGAAACTTTCAGCGTAACAAACTGTACTATTGACTAACACATGTCCAATCAAAACGAAAGAGGCAAGGAACAAGGAATCGCTGACAATGAGCAAATCCTAACTGAAAGCTCGTCAATGCGCACTTGTTGTGCAATACGCATATTGATTTACAAATGCTTTCAAGGTCTTGACATTAGTCTATGTAGATTTTTAAGGTTGACTAAAGATGGAGGGCGGTTGTTGTCTGGTGGCGGATACATAACCTTCATGTTAATGGGGAAAACGAATACTTGCTAGAGGATCTTCACCACTATAAAGAGTGGCAGAAAATTATGTGCAAACTATTTGGTCGTCAATAGCACTCTTGCTTTGATGTCTTTCGCCGATCTATAGGTTACATTCTGTAATGCTGGCTTTAAGTTGAATTTAGTATGGAGCGCATCACCGATCGCTTACTGCAGGACTATGCTAAGAACATCCAGCATATAGAAGCATTGTAAACTGAGCCGTCGAATATTTTTTTCAAAAACCGAAAAACTGTGAAGTAGGGTTTTCACGCATGCTGATTTCATTATACAACTTTTTACAAATGTTTAGAGCTGTGTTGACGATGTAATCACATTTCTAACAAATGTTGGAAAAACACTTATCACGGTTTACCGGGGATAACTGAAGAAGCATCACTGTAAACTAGAAATTTTATTTTCAAAATCAACGACTTCGGTTAGCTTAGTACATAAGTTTTTAATTTGCTTAGTCTTCTTTCTGTGGCAGCATATGGCTCTCAATGCCTAAAATCTTTGTCGAATTTCTTAGCGTAATCCTACAGTGCTGGAAAGAGTTGACGACTTGTTCCATACTGTAAATCTAAGTCGAAGCCAGCTCTACAGAGTGGACTTAGAGGTTGACGAAAGATATCAAAGCATGACAGTAACTAAGGGATCGGTCAGAGTTTGTCAGTGTTGCAGGTGTTGAAGTGTTGCCGGTGGAGAAGGTGTCGAATGTGGATATCATTAGTCTCGCGGTCTCATTCTTCCACAACCCATTCTGCAGATGCGGATCGGTTGAGGAAGAAATAAATGAGACTACTTGGAGAGCAAGAGGATGGATATTTTCGCATGCAGTAGATCCTCACATAAACTTTATCGAAAGTGAATTTGTTTGACGTAGGCAATCGCAAAAGCGTCTCTCCTCTTGTTTTTTTTGAGCCCATTCTTTTCTTTCTAAACCGATCTCACCAACCTGCAGAAGTATTGACTAACAATGAGACAGCAAGATAATTAATCCCACTTATACACTTTAAACACTGACAACACTTAACACATTCAATACCGGCAACACTGGCAAACTCTGACCGAATCTAACGACCAGACAATGTGTTTGGGACACTTTGTATCATAATTAACAAACTTATGATAATCTATCATGACTTATAATAAGCGGCTTAATCTGAAGTTGTGTGGAGTTTGTCCGTTACGAAATTACAGTGAGGAATGATTTACGATACTAAACATTATGTGAGGTTAAGATAGCGAGTATGGTTCATTTTTGACTACGGCTCACTTTGCAATAAACCGAACAATGATTTGAGAGACAAGCTCTCAGAAAGTGAGTTAACCACGGTTCACGATGCCAGTGCGAACCTCTGCGAAGCAGAGGTGAAGCACTGGTACACATATAAAGCTGACAAGGGAAGCGTATTTAGTTAGGTGACCTTTTCACATGTCACCTATAGCAATTTGTAGAGCATTGAACGTGACTCTAAATCCGTTTTTCTTATCTGCCGGGCGCCTTTGAAGGCCGAGTTATGAGCTTTTTGTATCAAAAAATTGAATGCGCAATCGACACATCTTCCAGAATTGCTCAATTGGTCAGGTGATAATAATCAAAGCACTTCAATGAATAACTTCCATTTAATACCCTTACACTCAGCACTGCTCTAGTTGTGAGCATAAAAAATTGTAAAAATTGTTTTTACATAGATTTTGCGTTCATTTTTTGCTCCAAAAAACACTCATAACTCAGCGTCGATGCTTGGCAGATAATAGAAGCACATGTGGAATTAGCGTGCAATGCTCTTTAAACTGGTATAGGACTCAACTGGAAATTCTACTTCCACTAAACACGTTTCTCTTGTGAGTGATGGTAAATTGTTACTTTCGTGTGTGAACCGATCAGCGCCAAACTTTGCACACATATGTTTTCGACACCAGCCCTTCTCGTAGGCTACTTCTCGCGAAGAAATTCCCATCCCTTCTATTGACTTATCGATTTTGAATAAAAATGAAGACTTATCGGCTACTATCAAACCACCATTAACTTTTGCGTAAACAATAGCGATTACTTATTTTCATCTCACCATACCCGGGATGCGGTAATTCAAAGCGATGGGGTCAAGGGGTGTCCTCCTATGTTAATCATGAGTAATAAAAAAAGCCAAATCGCAGGTAATTTGAGCCTCTGAAGTCACGCACCAGTTTTACTTTTTGTTGAGCCAGTTAGACCCACGATGCGGGCGAAACCGGACAGGCCAGCTAGTACATTATATGAATTAGGAGAACTACCTGGATTGTACCTGGCACTACCTTCCATATGTCATTTTGTCATTTTGGTTGGATTCTGCGTATTTTGTCAATTTCTAAATTTCCGGTAGCAATTTAGTCAATCTTCCCTGCGCTTATAGAAACAGAAAAGAAGTTCTATCTTGCATTTATATAGGTTTTTCTTTGTGGTGGGAATTGCAATTGCTTTGTAACCTTAAGAATCTGAGTTGGAAGCGTTTGTTGTTGTGGGAGCACGACTGTATGTGGCAGGTTGTGCGGAAATTTGCGAAAATTGTACCAGAGTTTCCCTCCTTTCTTCATCGAACTCACAAGTTCATTGCCAAAGTACGATGTCAAATTATACATTCGCAACTACCAAGCCAAATACCCTCAAACAGCGTGAACGACCTAAATTATTCCTACCTGGTAAAATCGTGTTATTATAGTTATTACAGCTGCCAGCCGACGACGAAGGAAAAGGAGAAGAAGATTGAGAATAGGGGTAAGGTAACCACCAATTTATTCCGAAAACGAAATAATTTACTGAAGCACTTACATCACTTTAACATTTGTTCGGCTTTAACATGTAGATTTTTCCTTGGTCAAGACAAGAGTAAAATGCTGTTCGAGTGAAATCAAGAATAAAATTCTCTTCTTTGATTGGAACTAGTGTATAGCTCTCTAATGCTTTTTTTCAAGCTTGTAAACTCATTTGGCTTTACTTTCTACAATTCCCTTTACTTTTGACTATTACAGAAAAACCCAAGAGAGAAAGCAATACCCAGTGACGTCAAGAGAGGAACAGCACTATCTAAGGTAAGTGACTCCATGGGGAACTGCATGCTATTATCGCCTTGAATTCAAGTGAATGGCAGTCACTATTTATTAGATTGTTCCATTTTTAGGCGAGTGATAATACAATAAGGAAGCTTGTTACAAAATTCATATCAAAGACATTTAGTCACTGAAGTCATTACCTATCATGCTTATGTCAGACTGTAAACATAATTAAATTTAGATAATAAACATGCTTTATTATCCGTAGTCATTTGAGCATAAATCTGCCTTAATCTCCTCAAATATCTTTTGACATAATTTCCCAACAGATTTGCCCACAGCGTCAACCGATGTAGGCTGATAACCAAGATAATAGAAGATTTTATGTGCAGCTTAATGGTTAACAAATGGCAGCCACTCTTACAAACTCCTGTATCGGTCCATCACCCCGTACGGAAGTTATTCACAAGCAAGCTTGACTACATCTCTACGCAATATGACTAGAAAAGGCATTTGCTTCGAAGGGGTAGAGGACTACCCTTCGAAGCACATGCCATTGATTGATTAAACTGGTTTGGCAGGACGAGGCTTCTTGACCTAATTAAGCCTAAGTGATGATAGAAAGCACGCGCGCGGGAGAGACGCAGGCTTGCATCAATTCTTTATGGCTGTCGTTTTGGCGTTTCGCCTTCGTTTGAGCCTGTATAGTCGAAAACATAATTTTTCTTTTCGGACCTCAATAAAGGATACAGCTCAACATTCGACTGAAATGGAGTAACTCTGAGAATTACGCTAGTTGACACTAACCTCTAATGAGAGCTCGAGTATCGCTGCTTTACGTGTGCTGACTCCGTATCAAATCCGCATAAAAACTGTAGCACGATAGCTTTCGCGTGACGGGAATGCATTCCGTATATCACGCTTCTGAAGTCCTGCGTGCTAGAGTGTCAGATCGAACGATAAGATCTTGACTCCAATTTGAAATGCTACATTGCCGTGCCCCATGCGGATTCAGAGGCGTTTTTGACTTAGATCAAATAAATTGGTCGACTGATAAACTCACACAAAAGTTTAGAGGTGATTTGGATATACGCGAGAAATCCGAAGTGTACGCTAAGAGAGTGCACTGCCAACACGCAAGAGCCATCGCGCTATCGGATTTCACTCCTAGCGCATTATATTAGGTTGGTCCGAAAGTTCGGTCCCTCCGTTTTCAAAAAATTATAACTTCTCTCTAACACGATGTTTTTGCATGGCTAAAACCATATTGAAAAGAGTAATTCATGCACTTTCTAAAACTACCTTGGCTGCTATCTACTAAGCTCTGATTGCAGAGATAAAATTGGGAGAAGGAAATCACTTCAAGTTCGGAATTTTTGAGCAAGCCTGTTAAAAATCCAAAACTGTGCCTTAAAAACTAAAATAGCCACTCTCCTAGACTTTTTGATTCCCTCTTTCCAAATCTTTCAAAGTTCCTGCTGATCGAGCTATTACTTAAAAAGTTATGATTTTTTTAAATAAATGTCTAAAATCAATTTTCTTAAGAGACTGATTTTTTGGCATTTTTCTTAAAAATAATAACTTTTCCAGGAAAAGCCCCATCAGCGCGAATTCTGCTTGTATAGAAAGAGGGGATCAGAAAACCTAGGTCACTGGCTGTTTTGGATTTTATGGCACAGTTTTGCATTTTTTAACAGGCTTGCTCAAAAATTCCGAACTTGAAGTGATTTCATCCCAATTTTATCTCTGCAATCAGAGCTTGCTAGATAGCAGCTAAGGTAGTTTTAGATAGTGCATGAATTGCTCTTTATAATATGGTTTTAGCCATGCAAAAACATGTGTTAGGAAGAAGTTATGATTTTTTGAAAATAGAGGGACAGAACTTTCGGACCAACCTAATATTATAGTGATATGCTGAACAGATAAATAATACAGTGTCCCAAAAAGATGTGCACACTGTTGATCGTTGATAACTCTCTTGCTTCCACGTCCTTTGCCGAGCTTGAGGTACCACTCTGTAGAGCGAGGTTCAACTTAGATTTATACTAACAAATTACGAATCACCTTTCATTACTGTAGGATTACGGTCCGAACTTTTAGCATACAGCGTCATTGTGGAATAGGCCTCTTGATGAAATTATTTTGAAGAAATCTAAAAGTCTGTGTAGCAAGGTTTTTAAGCGTGTTGACTTCACTAAATAACTTTTTACCAGTTTTTCAAGCTTTCTTGATGACGTAATCACATTTCTGGTGAACATTGGAAGAACAGTTGCTACCTTAAAGCTGAAATAACTTATGAAAGAATCACGATACTGAAGTTCAACTTTCAAGATATATCAGTATCAGCGACTTCATGTAGCCCAATTCAAGAGTTTATGGCTTGCTAGGTGTTCTCTCTGAGATAACATACCTCTTTTAATGGCTCAAAAGCTTCCTCGAAGTTCCTACCGTAATCCTACAATAATGAAGAGAAACTGATAATTCGCTTCATACTGTAAAAATTTATGTTGAACCTCGCTCCACAGAACGGTACCTCAAGCTCGGCAAAAGACATGAAAGCAAGGGAGTTATTAACGATCGAATAGTGTGCACTTTTTTTGGGACACCCTGTATAAATAGTTAAATAAATCCTTATACGCATTTGATACGAGATCAGCACATATGAAAAGAGCGAAGGAATGATCGTGTTAGGATGTGTTCCATGCGGCTCTCGAGTGTCATCCAAGGTTGGTATCAACTAACGTAGTCTATTCTATCTCGTTCAAAAACTGAGCTGTATTTTATTGACATCAGAGAGTAAAAACTACTCGAACCTCGACTTTACAGGCTCTAAGGCGAAATTCCTAGAACCTCAGCTATTAAATTGATACGGATCTTGGTCTTCTCTGAAGCAGTATTACACATAAACATTTGCCATGTCAAGAAGTACCAGCCGGAGTTGGAATGCTTTGTATGATGTACTAGCGAGATAAAGTTTTCTATCCTGCACAAAGTAGTCTTTTTTGGTAAGATGCACATCACTTGAGAGGTTCTGTAACGCCGATAAACAACTTTATCTCTAAACAGTTTAATGGACTAAGTGAGAGACGTTATTCTGCTCCCACTGCACAATCAAACACTGTTCTTCAAATAATGCGTATCTGCTAATAATTTCAAATCTGCCAGAATTACTTCCTTAAATGTCTGAAATGTACTTCTTAAATATGTAAAAGTCAGAAGGGAGGGTTCAGAAACTACACTGTCGCCTCGGTCGTGAAGCAGACTCAGTACAACTGCTGCTGGAGTCTGAATAAATGCCTGTACTTTACATGGTGGACGCATCGTACTTCCAATTCCTCATCAGCTGTTTGTTCATCAGAGTATTAGTGGACTCCGAGCTACAAGTTATTTGACTATAGCCCTTTCATCTGATGCCTGAGGAAAGCTTTTATGCCGCAGCCTTAAACTGATAATGAAATTTGATCAAAAAATTTGAAACGCTCTCTGCTTGCAACAGTTGACGGTTCTTCGAGCTTTGAGCTAGGAAATCGGAGTTGGTGTACAAAATAAGTGAATGCTTGATTGCAAAGGATAAACGATACCAGAGGCCGTATTCATCATTGAACTTAAGGTAAAGTTTACCTTGAGGTAAATTCCTCAAGGTAGATTGTACCTTGAGCGATTCATATTCAACAATGTATTTTGAGGTAAATTCTACCTTTGCTAGTCTGCTATTCAGTGACGTTTATTCCGACCACGCTGTGAGTCTAAGGCCCGTATGCACGTACATCCCCGCGGGGAGGGGATGTGCGCTTAACCATCGAAATGATCCCCGCTGGGGATCCCCTCCCCTCCCCGCGCGAACCCCCGTATGCACAAAGACAATATCGGACAAGGGATCCCCTGTGGGGAGTGGAAGTGAACCCTCTTATGCACAAGAGGGGATCAAGCGGGGAAATCACCTTGCTTTCAAATTTTCCATGAAAAACACTTTCTTATTTCATATTTTGACTGCAACTCATCTTCATCTCCTCACTTTCATTAATTTAGGGTTGCGGAATGCGCGTATGCAGTGACTGGGCTCGGGGCACTAAAAATGATTTTTTGTACTCCCATTATGTTCCTGCTTTCTTGGATGCTGCCCACTTTCGCTCATGCTGCTCCATTTCAGCGTAAAAATGTTGAACTATAGAAGTTGATGTGTCTCTGCAAGGGAATGGGTAGAAGACGTTATGCCGCCGAAAAGGGGGGGGGGGGGTGCCGCGCGGACGCTCAAAGCAGTATTCTAACACATAACAGAAGCTGCAAATTGTGTCAGCTCTCCATAAACGCTGTAACTATCAGCTGCATATCGTCCTTTGTCCCAGGGGAATGATCCCCAGCAGCGATCCCTGCTATGCACAAGGGGAACGCTGGGGAGGGGATCACTCCCCAGGGGATTTCTACTCAGAAATAGGCAAATATGCTACTTTCTAGATTTTTTCGAGGCAGCTTATGTTAAAATAACAAGATAATGGCAACATGTCATGAAATATGAAAGTTACAATGTGTTTACTCAGCCTATATAGTTAAAACTATTATGTTATATGAAAAATGCGCAAATTTCCTGAATGATCAAGAACTCCTACAAATAATCGAAAATGGCAGCTATTGTTGCTCGGATTTCTTCTTAAGAGGCGAATATAGAAAAGAAAGACAAATTGCAAGCCACAGGTCGCTGAGAGAAGAACCCGGCTTTCAAAAAAAATCCTCCATCGAAATGAACGAAATGCTTGGTAATGACTGAGCAGAACCAGAATATCCGCGTCTCTGGCATGATCTACACCATCGAACCCCTACTTCGTTGCAGGGGATGCCGATCCCCTCCCCCGCGTTATTGAGTTGAATTCGCGCATACGGGGTTCGAGTGGGGGAAGGGAAGGGATCCCCTCCCCCATTCGAACCCCGTATGCACTGGGGTTCGCTCGATCAATACCTCAGAAACCATTCACACCATCCCCGCTTAGGTGCAGGGGAGGGGATCGCTCCCCTCCCCTCTGTCATGGCGGGGTTCGGCGGAGGGGATCGTTCCCCTGGGGATCCAGCTCCCCTCCCCTCCCCAGCGGGGACGTACGTGCATACGGGCCTAAGCGGTGCATAAAGTTTTTTTTATTGCCAACGGAATTTTTGCTAGAACAAAATTTATTGCTAATTGTGTCCTTCTGGCCTGAGATGACATGTTTTCACAGGGAGACGGTTCGAAGTACCCTTACATGTTTGAACACGATAAAATGTGAATGTCTCAGGTCTTGAAGGCAGCGTCCAGGCATGATCCATCCACCCAGATTAGCACATATGTAAAGAGGGGCCCATGAGTATCCAATCTGCGTTGGTCCAATCCTTTGACGTTCCCTCTAAGAGGA
Source organism: Cylicocyclus nassatus (assembly GCA_958299035.1). Taxonomy (NCBI): domain Eukaryota; kingdom Metazoa; phylum Nematoda; class Chromadorea; order Rhabditida; family Strongylidae; genus Cylicocyclus; species Cylicocyclus nassatus. The sequence goes on along the minus strand of CATQJL010000316.1, from coordinate 41,357,524 downwards.
GATACGGGCCTGTGATACGTACCACAAGTCGCCCCTTCGTATCACAAACCACCCCTGAGGACGAGTGCTTACGCAGGTGTGCGGTTGCATTGCAGTTGCATTGCAGTTGCATTGCAGTTGCACTGCATAACGCAATGCGACTACATCCGTGCAGTTGCAGCTCCTACTGCTGGCATGACGATGGGGACGAGCAATTCGAAACTCGTCCGCTCCTTGAAGAGAGGGTCCCCAAGAACCGGGTTTTTTGGGAGTTTTGAACAATTTGGACTTTACAACTGTTTCCGCCATTCTGGGGCCCTGTCCGTAATCAGGGCCACGGACAGGGCCCCAGAATGGCGGAAACATGAGCGACGAAATTTTGCACGGACGCTGCCTTTAAAAGATCAAAGGGAATTTGTGGCCATTTTCTTTGTTCAAACTACATAACCTCGAGTCATTTGTAACTTAATATGTGAGATTGCACATTAAACCCTATTAGCGACGGCCCTATACTGGTAACTTCCCACTAAAACATTTTTCAGCCTAGCAAAATGTAGAAACATGTACACTGTACTGTACATCTAACAACAAGAAGTTGATTGCTTTCTAGTTAAGTCGGATTTCAATCTCGTGATATTGTTTCTACAACAATGGAACCTACCTTTCTAGAAAAAGTTCTTCTTGCACAGTTATCAAGAGAGTAGTCTTAACGAAAGCTTCCAAGTTGTCAAAGTAATTTTTTTCATAATCCCTTTAGGTTTGAATTAAAACCTGCCCTATTTGATGAGGTTTTTACCGATAATGTTTTTTCAAGTACTTTGCGAATTTTTATGGTGCACAAAATTCCGCCAAATGTTTTTTGCCTCGTTCTGAGTTCTTTCTTCACACAGGCCCGATTACTCCAAAAGTGGTAAAGTTTTGACTTCCAAAGCTTCAAAATCATAATCATTGAAAGTATGTACAGACGGTTCCCTAATGGGTCACTTTCGGGGTTTAGGGAATATTTTTTGTTCAAAGCTATAAATGTTCAAACCCACATGTGTGCGTTGTGAGTAAATGAACAGTTGAGATAAAATTTTCCTGCTCAACCAGAAACATTTGTCTATTTTTTGCATTCAACAGCTAGCTCTTACTTTCTGCTCAAGTGTGGAACAGTGTGTATTAGAAATACAAACATTTTGGTGAAATCATCCTTTGAAATCCGATATGACCAGTCAGGAAATGGGATCGAGGGTTACGTTGCAGTACACGTCACCATTTGGTAATGTCTACAAGATGTTTTCAAAGTAGTTTCATCAAGCAACTTCGACTTTATGATTAAACATGTGCTCAAGATGCTGTGAAAGAGAATAACCCTGCGTACGACTACATCCATCCACGCGTTTGTTAAAAAGTATGAAGTTTCTAAGAATATAGACTGAAATTTTGTCTTAACTTCGCTCAACCCCCATAACTCTCAATAATCTTAGCAAAATTTCGCAAAACTGCCACAGTGACCTAATTTACGTTACGGCATTACTCACGCAAAAAACAGCTTCCGAAAGTCTATAGATCTCTAAACGTATCCTTCTAACCTTGCTTCCAGCTAGGGTTAGAAGTTGCATTGAGAATTTACCTCAAGGTAAATGCAGTCCGTTTGATGAATACGGGTTTTGAGTGATAACAGTGCCTTGAGGTAAAATTTACTTTCCGTTCAATACTAAACACCTTGAGGTACCTCAAGGTACTTTTGTGAATACGGGTATTGCTGATAATGAGTGATAAAACTACCTTGAGGTAGAATTTACCTCAAGGTATCAATGATGAATACGGCCACAGGTATCAATTGCCTCAATTTCCTAATTTTTTGCACTTCTACTCAAAGCGTAAGGGCACACAGAGTAGACTGATTAGGAGAATGCAGATATGTCTGATATCAACTACTTCCATTAATTTACAGCTACACGAAGAATAGGCTATCGCGGACAACTAATTATTAGGTTGTTGCAAAAATAATGTCCGTTTTGCAAATTTTCACTTTGGAGGGCTATAGCTTCGTTCAGTCTTCATATTTTGGAATGCAGTCAAGACCATCAGAAACAGCAAACCTTTCTTAATTTAGCGCGCGCCTGCTCATACTGATATCGCAGTTGGGAAGAAAACCACGCGTCAAAAAGTTAAAAGGTTTTCTCTCAAAAACCTCTTCTTTGAGAGCTTACAACCCCCTTCAAGTATTGTTCGTATGGCTGGCAATCAGCTTATTTTGTAGCAGCAGATCAAGAGTTTATGAGGGTATAGAGAAGACTCCGACGATAGAGTTCTGCGAAAACAAAAGACAAAAATTCAAAAAAGTTCACTTTTCTAAGCCTACTTGTTGTAGGCTTATAAGTGTCAAATTGGAAAAATTTGAAATTCTTCGCGCAGTGAATAGCTGAGTTTCTCTTCAAATATTGTAGTTGAGGTATGCTAATCTCAAGTTTACAGAAATGAGCGAAGCTTTGGCGATTGCCTTAGTTATGAGAAATTTCTGATCCATAGAATGCCAGCAGTAAGTATCTCTTTCGAGACGTCCATTTCTCAGTCCAGATATCTCCAAAAATCTATATAAGCACGCTGTAGGTGAACAATCTTCATCCAATAGAAATGCTATGTTTTCAGAAGAATTCGTTCATTTGCGCCCGAATTGTGGCCACGGAAACTCAAGCATCGAAATTTTAATTTTGAGTGCACTTATGCGAGATGCTGATGAAATTCTCACAGATGAGGATAGCAGCCTATTTCCACCATCGTTAGAAAATACATGGAGAGGGCTTATCAATGATATGCAAATTCTATATCGAAAAAGGAAGTTTGATGGAAAAAAAGTTGTTTGAAATATACGCCTAGAAAAACGGACATTATTTTTGCAACAACCTAACAGTTTTCTCTTAGGAAGTAGAAGTCAAAATCAAGGTTGAAGAGTGATCAGAAAGTTGGAAATCTCAACAATAGAAAGAGACTATGTGCAATGGAATGAACAGCACAATGCTACCGAGCTTACGTTGGTCATCAGATTGCTAGCAATTTTCGTATAATATGTGTCACACTAGTATGTTTGAACATCTTTGCCAACGCGGTGACGTAGCACACTGTCACTCCAAAACTCTTTTGGCGTTCTTCACACAAAGTAGAAAAATAAAACTTCTTATGAGCATTTCGATGTTTTCGTTGTTTACTGTCCAAACGTTTCAATGTGGAGAACGAAAGATCGGCCTTACCTATCTCGATAGGTCTTAGGGAAGTTCGAAGTAAACAGGTGAATTATACTTATCGGTGAACAAGTAAGCCGAATTTTTTAGTGGGTTCAAATTGACTCCTTAATCTATCAAAGCCTGTCGCAGTTGGCACTGCGAAAGGGGCAGAATCTCTTCGCAAAAGTAGGTTCGGATAGCAGAAAGCTACCCGTTCTCAGTGCACAAACGCAAATCATTGAATTAATGTAGCCAAAGTTAAGACAGTGTACAATCCATAGGCGAATCCTATTGGGCTGTTTCCTATATTCGTTGCATAGATTCCTTCAAGCTCGTCTAGAGATCCAGCGTTGCAGTAGTCCGCATAGCAACAGCAGAAGGAAAACTGAAAATTAAAAGTGCGATTGAAAAGGCAAGAAACACTACCAAAGGTTTGCTTGTGCACAGCTTCAGAACAGCTGCAATACAGCAAAGCTGATTTCGCATTCTGTCAAGTTTTCCGTAGCAGTGATAAGTAAACCAAATATTATTCGGCTGCTCACCCCTTAAAATTCAACGTTCTTGTGGACACCCATTGTCAGCGCATAACAACGAAATGGCAACATTTTGCAACTGCCCGCTGAACGATTATGTACCAAATAGACTGAATGATGCATTGTTTGCAGTGTCAAACTAAAAAATTTTCAGCCTTAACAGCGTTTGTTCCACACAACCTTTTTCTTCAAACTATCCCACCCACTTTCTATGCTATTTCAATGGAGCACGAAGAAATGATCAAAGTTTGATAAGCGATCCGGTTGTGAATGTATACAAGGCATCTCAAAAAGTATCGAACGTTTATTGCTAATAACTTTCTTGTCTGAACAGCTTCGAATCTTAAGGTAGCTTATAGTAAGGCTAGCCTAATTTAGCTGGCACAAATTGATCACCCATCGCTCTTCATTCCCCACAAGTGCGTTAAAAACTTCGCGTCAAATTGTCATTGCACATCAGCTGCCTAACAAATTTCCAAGATTCTGAATCGTTGTGGTGGGATTTCGGGACACGGTGATTTTAGTCAGTAACGTTGTATGTGTTTTTATAAAGGTAGAGATATGATTAGATGTTTGTTGATCTTTTGCGAAACTGCTGTCACGATATATTGTTGTATTCTTGAACACAAGATTTGAAGTAAAATGCTTGCTCATATATGAACTACGCAACTCTAGGTTCCCTAGTATCAAGATTTCTAGCTTTTTGCAGGATGTCTGGGACAATTGCTTTCATTAGCGCAAAATTCTCACAACAATTCTCATTGTTAGCCAGATGTACGTACATCTCATTGGAAAGGGGAGGGGGTCTGGGAGGGGACACGTCATATCTTGCTACGTCTGTCTTGTTTTCAAAATCTTCTTTTTTCCAGGAGTAGATGAGAACCTCGTAGAGTTATAGTGAGGATCTACTGTGGCACTGCTAAGGATGTTTTCGAAAAACGAATAGATTATGCAGGTTGCGAGTTTCGATGAACCTCACTTCGCGAACAGCGCATGAAGTTTCATATCTTGAGCATTAATTTCTACTATAAACATATTTAGCAGCGTTAGTACCCGGTACACTTTTACAGCATTTCGTCGAGTTTATAGGAAAATAAATGACTTTGAAAATGTGAGGTGATCCCCTGGGACCTCTAAAGGATCACACGAAACAGTGAAAAGCTCAATTTGTGTGGTAATGTTCTGTCATCCATAATATTCAAGTGTTAAGATATGTGAACCTTCATTAATTAGATAGAAAAAGAAGAATGCAGGTACCGGAACTAGCGAGATATGACGCGTTCCCTCATCCCCTACCCTGTCCTGCGAGGACGTACTGCATACGGGCCTTATCCTATAGCAGCGGAAAGATTTCTGTAATCCATCGCAAATTCAAGCTGAATCCAGCCCTACGATATGGGACCCAAAGGACATCTAAAGCTGTTTAAAAAGAATCATAAGCATTATCATTGATCATTATCAATTCATTAATTAATAGATTCATTGAAAATCATTAGGTTTGATAAATTATTGAGACACTCCGTATTGCAGATGTGCGAAGAGCCTAATATGATTTTGTTTTGCATGTAGCCCAACAATTTTCATTGAAGCCGTGGGATCAAACGACCGCAGATACTTCAGTTAAAGTCCTTGTGCCAGCTGAGAACTAACAATAAGTAGTAGGATGGATCGATGTAATTCATCGACTATGTACTAACGGACAGAGTAGCTTCTTCGAAAGAAAGTTGAATTTATCCAACAATAAGTTGGGGAGAAGGTACACTTGTGTTACTACTGGAGGTCAAACTCCTAAGGCTGTTTCTCGGAAATTGCAGACTAAAGCAGCAATGACAAATGAACGACTTACATTCCCTGTCATGCCATCGTAGAATGGTATACTTGAACAGCCTTCAATACGTGAACACGTTGAACGATCTCCTCCAGTGTAGCCACAACGAGAGGAGATCCCTTGTCGCAGGACACCCTCTAAAAAATGAGTCAAATGCCAATCTGCAAGTTATAGTCATACAATATCTTTCATCGTACTCCTTTTGATCACAAATGCATGCTGAACTTTTGACGGAACGCCGATAGTTTTGCAGACTCTATTACGTCGTTTCAAAATCGAAGCTATTTTGTCGTCGTTCTTAGGAAGCGTGGTTCTACGGCAAAGACCCGCACCATTCGAAAAAGAAATCTTGCTTTACAAATCTTGTTCTTCATTTTCGGAGCAAACTTGATGCCTTTTGTTTTATGACTTCTCGAACCAACGTTTTTTTGAAAGCCTGCTATCAAGTTTTAACTATTGAACGTCTTCATACGAATAGTGCAAATATTTGCATACAAGGTGTGACCACAGCTTCGGATGAAATTTCACTAATGATTTTCGCATATGGACGTAGATGCAGGAGCTGAGCCGCTTTTTAAAAAAAACTTTGCTTTGAAAAGTTTTAAAGCGACAAAGGAGGGTATGAAGGAGACTTCGAAAATAAGTAGGTCTTAAAGAGCTAGTTAACTCTAAATGGTACAGGTGACTTGGTCGTGAGCCTGAGAAAAAGGTACGACAAAAGTGGGACCTTATAAACTTGTGAAACGGCCTATTAATTTTAGGCTGATTTGGGGAAACAATTTAGCTTGTATCAGTGGTGCTCCAATAAACTTTACTCCTTCAAAAATCTCTATAGATGGAGCTTTGACAATCTACGGCATCAAAAGTTCTTTGAAATAGTTTTTCTTCGTTAAAACCGAGGGGATAACAGAGAAAATCACTGCTATTATCATTCAGACAATATTAAGTATTAGGGACCCACCATACTTCGCCGAAAAAAAACCCAAAAAAGCTAGAAAAGCCTAAAAAACTCCCCAAAGAGCTTGAAAGCGCCAGAAAAAGCCGGAACGCCCCCTTCCGGTTTGGCGCTAAGGCACGTGTGTTGATTTCGCAACCAAGTCTTTTTATTTCATTTTCTGTCGTCTGCACATCAAAATAATGTCAGAATTCTACCAAAAGTTCGTTTCTGCGTTTCGGCTCTTTCTGGCTTTTTCGGGCCTTTTTGAGCTTTCTTTGGCTTTTTTGTGCGCTTTTGGGCTTATCTCGGCGAAATTTGACGGGTTCCTATCGTAGAGTGCCTCTGTACTGCGCCGGAGCCGTCGCTAGCCGTCTGTAGCCGTCGCCGGCCGCCGATAGCCGCTTTTGTTAGTTAACATGAGAGCAATGAAGCAATGAGCATTAGGAACGGTAGTAATCTGGATGAAATTTACAATTATAACCCTGAGTTATCTCTGAGCTAACGTGCACCATTCGGACCTCCTTTACAAATGCTTGAACAGACCAAATTTGGAAGCGATGTTATGGCAGGATACTCCTAACCGGTAGTTGCTTCGGTACTTTTCCGTTATCCGGACCCAATTCTTCAAAACGCTCTAATAAAATATTTTCTTCAGTCTCAGAACAATTTTTTATGGATTTCACGAAGGCTGCCTTCCTGCCACGTGTCAGAAAAATATTGACACGTTTTAGTCCATTTTGACATGTTTTTTCGAAACCACTTTCGGTGAAGTAAAAGAGCATTTGTGAACACCTAAAAGCTGTTCGATTCGTTTGTCTGAGAGCAAAACAATCTGAAATTTGTATCAGAACATCTTGATCGCTTTCAGCAACGATTCAGCATTATCTTTCTCTACAAACTTTTCGTCTTGCGAATTTAGCCAGATGACACTATAAATGATGGCTTGAGACATGGCTAAGATGAGATCCTAGCCCAATTCTCTACTCTTGGCACGTCTAATCTGTTTAATAAGTCACGGAATGGCGTTATTATGATAACAATGCTCATTTTTGATACTCAATCGGAAATGGGGCCGCTATTGACTAATAAAGAGATTGAACTTACGTCGCTAGGTAGGGACTCAAACTCTTGGTTGAATATGTTAAACATGTAAATGACATGTCAAATTTTTTTGACACGTGGCAGAAGATTGGCACTCCTTCCTGTGAAGTCGGGACCAGGGTCAAGCCTGCTGATGCGATCCGGGACCCTCATTTACGACCCCCCCCCCTTGAAGGTACCCATCCGTACGACCCCCTCTCCCCCTTCCCCCTCCTCCCCCCCCTCCCTCCCCACCCTCACTCATTTATCCCCTTACCTCCCCTGCCCACATTCCTCGCGGTAACCTGCATAAACGAATGTCAATCTCAAAAAACACCTGCATGAGAACTTCAGTGAGGTTTCGGAAGCAAAATTTCTGGGCCAATGGGTGCGTCCATCATCTGTAGCACACATACACACCTTTAATAATGTTTGAGATTCTGCAAGTTTTTTTGAATTTTCAGGCATACTTCAGGCAAGCAAATTCGATTCCCTTAGGCGACACAAATTTTTGCATGGAGAAAAAATGACATTCTTGAACTACAAAAGATGTTTTCGACTAAGAAGCTTACTTCCTACCTCTTCCACAGTTTTTCCCGCGAAAAAAACCGCTTGAGCGTCGTCCAACGACGTCAAAAACGTGCATGAGCACGGTAATTTGAAAATTCGTAACTAAGGTCAGGAAAAGACTGAGAGGCTGCAAAGCACAGGTTCTGTACTACAGTGCCCAGACTATCCAAAGAAAAAGTTTCAGCTCTTGAGGAGCAGTAAGCTCGAAAAAATCTAGATGCGACTCTCGCAAATTTAGATGCGATCCTAGAAAGGAAAAAGTGGGATTTTTGAGCTTGAAATTTTGTAACTTACCAGAGAAGTTATAAAACAGCCTGCAGTTTTTACGAGGGAAAGTAGGACTATGGCCTTATATTACAGCAGAATTGCAGCCAACAAGCTTCAATAGCTCCGAAGAAATTTAGATGCGACCCAGATACGACCCCCCTCTCCTGACTTTTTGCTACCATAAAATCACAAGAAAATCCACAGCTGACAAAATAACACCAAATTTTGCATTGATATAGCGGAGCATCTCAAAAGCACAGATAAATTATATGCGCCCGTAAAAAACATTACAAAAAGATTTAGAATTTTATGATGGTCACAGCTGGTAAAGACATTCGCTTTTGTCGAGTGTGTGAGACTTCAGGAAGGCTTCAGAAGCAAGATTTTTAAGGCAATCGGTACATTTAGCATTTTTATCAAATAATACATCCTTCAAAAGTGTTTTGAGCCTTGTAAATGTTTTTTTTTTGAGTATTTCTACAGATTTTTTATCTTTTTTATTCTGATTTCCACTTTTTTATAGATTTATTGCAAAGAACATAACTAATTGCTTGCTTTTTGATTCCCTTTGAAGCCTAGGGCATTTTAGTCTAACTATCTCCTCTTACGACCCCCCCCCCCCACCTTAGATACCTCTTACGACCCCCCGTTGCGACAGTCGCATCACAAGCTTGACCCTGGCCGGGACCAAATATGGTACGAGAGAAGAAGCAATTTGCTTCTTTGAAAAAATGGGTCCGGATAACGGAAAAGTACCGTTACTTCTAATAAGGCAACATTGCCCAAATCGTTTTGCACAAGAAATAGCGCCACCAAATGTTCAACTCAGCTCTACGAAACTCTGAGTTTGCTGCGCGTTCCAGTCTATCGTAGACCTCAGAGGTAACCCTGAGTTTGGTCAGAGAAGGAGAAATAGTGTGCGAATGAGGAGGGGCAGCTAAAAGTCCTCCTATGTACATTTTGCTCATATTTTCAGCAAGCATGATGAGAGGATCGGGTGCGCTGTTATTCGTGAGATTTTAGACTCTCGTAAACTTGGCTCAAGAAGCTACTCGATGATTACGAATATGGAAATCTTTCTTCACGCTAGGGTCATATAGCCAATTTACGGTAGTCGAGAGAAACTCATAAAAATGAAAAACTTGGACCAGTGAAGTCATTCGACGTGCTAATCGCGCATATGGTATTCATTTTATACGGTGGATATCTGAAGAGGTTACGGTAGGTTTACAGTAGGTGAGCGAAGTGGCAGAATTAGCTCAAACTTGGTACACTGGGGTTATTCGCGGCGCAGATCACAAAGAGTCTATTTGCTACGTACAGTAATGTCATTAAAGTAATTATGGTAGGTAAACGGCAACTGGCAAAATCGCAAAAATGGCTAAGATTTGGTCCGGTGGGATTTTAGAGGCGCTTTGACCACAATTTTATGAAAACTCATGCGATAGTGTCATCTAGTAAGGTTAAGATGAGCATACCGTGATTGGGCCAAAACCACAAAATAAGAGCAAACTTTGCATTGAAGCCTTCGTCTGCGCAAAAGACCAATTTAAAGAATCATTACTCGATGAAAATGAAAATCAGTGAGGCTTTGATATTACATGTTTTGGCATGCTTTGTGTTAGTGCAGTGAATACATTAAAGCAAAGCAATTCTGCACCCAAGGTTGCGTCATAAACTAGTGGTTTAGTGATAGAATCACCGCGTTAAACCAAACAGTTTCGAATCGCACTTGAGCGTTGCTTTTGCAGTAACGGGCATAACAACTCCTCAAACAGCAAATCGAAACTCTGATCTTGAGAGTTAATGCTCGTAACTTTGAACGGGTATCTCAGAGTTTCGATAAGCAAAATTCTGGAGTGGTAGTAAATTAGTCGAAACCATCATGTTAACTGAGTTTTCATGACACCAGCTAACCAGCAGCTTCACACCATTTTCCCAACGAAACCACGAATTAATCAATAGGAAACCTTGAAATAAACTATCTTGCAAAGCAAAGTCATTGAAGGAGATCGAAATTCCAACCATTCTCATGCTTGTCCGCAATCATTGCACTTTACCAGACGTGATACTCAGTGTGCAGCTTTTCATTCTTTCATTATGGTTACTCTTTATCGAGCAGCTATACACTAACTTTCCAACAATAGATTATCGAATGAACTTGTTGCCGGTAGCTTAGAGCTTCTCATTCGAAGGCCTACCTTAGCAGTATGTCGTCAGGAAATAGTGGTGCATTATCAAATTTAGAGTGTGTTGTTAGGAAGTATCTCTGGAAACAGATGTCAGCGCAGATGCTACGCCTCGTAGGCGCCCAGAAATATTGATTATGTTCGCAGTGATCAGTGCTAGGTCTTTTCAAGTAACAGCGTTCATACGCTTTAGATTTCGCTTCACTGAAAGGGAGCCAATATGGCTCACGATGTTTTTATCATCGAAACTAGCGTATGAAAGTAGCAGATCTTGGGCTATCTCAAAAAACAGCAGGTAAGGTCTGCTACTGCCTCCATGCGACAAACTTGCACCAAATTGTCCTTGGTGACACTCTAATTCTGCCAAAAAACGATTTTGAATGTGATGCACAGGGTGGTTACGGCGTTAAATCATCCAGAAATAGTGTAGCTCTGTGCGCTCTCGCCTGTACAGGCACTGTTAATAATGGCCCGAAGAGCGGATCGGAGATTGATAAATACCGCCCCCTGAATTCATCGTAACTCAAAAACACATAACCCCCTATGTGTTACGTTCATCGGCTCAGTAGCACGATAACCTTAGTTTAACGCTTTACGCGATAACACGATGTGAAACCAACACATCATTGTTTCAAACGAAAAAGTGGTCGGTGGGGGGGGGGGGTCCTTTTTCATTTTAAACTATGATATGGTGATTTCAAGCCTGCGTCTCATGAAATGAAATGCTATTTTCATTACTCTACCTGATGCAAACTATGATGTTGAACTGCTGATTACTTCATGGCTCAGCTTGAAATGAAACAAGCATGAAACAAGTATGGTTTTCCAATAGTTATCTGCTTGTTTCATGAAATTGTGTGACCGATTGAACTGAATGGCCGTGAGAAGATGATCATGCTTACCACAATGCAATGATGATTGAACCATCACATCATTCGTTGGTTTCGACTACCACTCCTGAGTTTCAAAAACGGAACTCAGAGTTATGTCTTAGTTTACGAGAAGTTTCAAATTCTGAATTTCTGTCAGATTATTACCAAACCACATTTTCACTGCTCCAATGCATTTGTCCGCGCCTCTAATCTTCCACGTTTTTTTGGCTGATACGCGATTTGACCCTCATACATTTGACCCTCAATACACTTTGACGCTCTCTGTAATCATCGTCGCTTATCCTGTTGCCGTGGAAGCTTAGATTTGTTACCGATGGCGAATTTCTTTGGAGCATCCTATTTTGCATAAAACATCTGGAGTGTTTAATCACTCCTCAAAATTTTGCTGCGCTTGGACATAAGTTATTGCAGTGCGCCTTTTCTCGTGTATATCCTTTATCCGGACTATCATTTTACTCTTTATGCGTCAACTTATTTCTTATAGTTTATAACAAGCCCTTAGCCTATCCAAACCCATGGCAACGAGATAGTGATGACAATGGATAAACGATGCTGTAAGACAGTCATTCTGCGCATGAGTGAGTATAAGAGGAGCATGGAGGATGAGCAGTGTGGACTGATGCAATGGAGCATAGTGAAAATGCGGAAACTTCGGTTTGCGTGCGAACAGAAGCGGCTAGCGGCTAATAGTGGCTGGCGATTGCTGGTGGCAACTAAAGGCAGTTGGAGGCGGCTACAGCGGCCGTATTCATCAACGAAACCCGTGGGTTCCGGAACCCACTGGCTTAGTGCTTTTGATGACTATCGATTCCACTCCAGGGAAGAATCGATATTCATCAAAAGCACTAACCCAGTGGGTTCCGGAACCCACGGGTTTCGTTGATGAATACGGCCACAGGAGGCTAGTGGCGGTTGTCGGTGCTGTATAAAGGCACATATAACCCCTTAGCTTCATCTGTCGTTTATGTAGGCCCTAAAACCACGGCCAATGTCCCTGAGTAACAATCGAAACCACCACACAGGCTAACTACTCAGTGTTTTCTTTGCCTATAAATATAAAATATGATAGGGCAAACTTTTGGCTTCAATATGTCACAAAGCAGTTGCAAAATCAAAAGAGTGATATAAAAGACCGCAGACTGGATATGCCGTACGTGAGAAATTTGGATATAACTGTGCGAAGGAAAAACGGAAAGTTAACACCATTTTTTGCAGTTCACCAGCCATATACAACTAAATTCTTATCAAGATTACTAACAGAAGAAAATAATTTTTAATGGCTGTTGTGCTTTCACGGCTTAAGCTTCCTTCAGTAATAAATGGTCAGTGTCACAGATAAATCCTTCATATTTCTCCAGCCGTTTAAAAAGCGTTTCACAATTTTTGACGCTGAGAAGTTAGCGCTGAGCTAATAAAAGACAGATTTGCAATCTCCTCATTGCTTTAATCTGTTGTCATGAGCTAACGTCCCCTTATAAGAATTACAAGAACCAGGTAAAGGTATACATTAAGGCTTATTATTTTCGTAATCAACATGTTCGCCGCATACACTACTCTGATACCTAGTTAGTCCCTCAATAGATAAGATTTGACAGCTTCAAACTATCAGGCACAAACTCACTTGCATCTGTACCAGCGTGGACGATCACTTTGATGCAGAGATGTGCAGCACAAATACGCGTATCGTTCACCGACACAAATTCCACGTCTGGTCCGTCCTAGAATACGTCTCGCATATTTTTCTTACCTAGAAATTAAACGATGTTTAAGATGCGCTTAACATACTGCCGGCGTATCTCCGCCCCTTCCCCTCCCAGCATTTGCTGGTCACATGATACGAAATAACACGTGAGAACGATCAGCACTCTGCAGAGGAGGCATACATATCTTTAGCGCAATGACACCGATTCACAAATGTCATAGTAGTACCATTTGTGCTTGCTCCTTCGCTATAAAAAAAAGGAAAACAAATTCCTCCACCAGGTTCAACCGCAAGAAAAACCCAGTCGGTATGGTGCAACGACAGCGTCACTCTTGCAGTGTAATCATCTGTTCGGGAACCATCTCGGTGTGTTCACCTCATGAAACACAATGCACAATCGCTCAACACGGACTCTCTATGGTCTCGCACAGAGTTCACGCGATTTTCGTCGCGATTGATCGCGACAAGCCAACTGTAACAATATCATTGCATGCCGATCTTCTTGCATTTCGGTTGTGATAGTTTTCCAACACGACTAATCGTGACTAACTATCACAAACGAAATACGAGAAGATCGCCATGCGATGAACTCGTAACACTTGGCTTATGGCGATTGAATCACTATCAAATCTCTTATAAGGCCTCGGGCATACCTCACGCGATTTCAGTCGCCACGCGATTGGCTCCATGTCAGGAGTCACGCCGCGCGCGGCGCCGCTTCGCCGCGAACGTCGCGTCTAGATTTTGTACCCCGCAAAACTGCCCGGTGCCAAAGTGGCATGGCGCCAGTCTAGGGGGGTGGGGGGTGGGGGCAGATACATTACTCGTGTCATAAGTAAGACTGCGCCAGGAGTGCTGGCTTCTGTTTTGCTGACAACGCTTGCGGCATCGCTTCGCGAAAAATTCGCGCCGACCGTGACTCCTGACCGTTCCCCCACGCGATTTGGCAATACTTCGAATGTTCATAACTCATCGTACGGGGTTTCTGATTGTACGGAAGGTGGGGCATTTTATCAACCTACGAAAGCTATACATGCTGTGCATTTGGGGTCTACCAGTATTGAGTTTGAAGACATCTGGCAAATTGCCAGATTGCGTGGCGACTGAAATTGCGTGAGGTATGTCCCTTGCCTAAAGGGATTATGAGGATTTTCGCGTCAATGGTCGCACACGAAAAATACTGTCGAGGATTCTTAACTTTCGAAAAAAAAACTTGATTGAGGCAATGCAAAACTGAGAAACGCAGAGGGCTCGAACCTAAACCTGCATCTTATGAAGCTATCCCACTAGCCGCTACACCACATCGTTGTGGCAGTTTTGGCATTCCGACCACATTTCCCTTAACGCCAAATTCCTTCATAACTTGTAAAGAAAGGATTAGCAAAAACGGAAGTCAGATTCGGAATCAGCGCTCCAAGACGAGCGTAATGGGATACATCTTACTTCAAAAGACCACAAAACCAAGTATCGTTCCCTTATAAGAATGAGGGATTGCATGACAGTGTAATAAGAACTGATGAAGAAGAGGAACAAGGCAAGCTGCTATAGCGCGGTCTCGTAAACCTCCTTGGACGCAATTCCAGGCGGAGTGGCCCGGCGACGGAAACAGTAGTCGCTACCAATAACGCGTCCTACAGTGCTCTTGAACAAATTGTTACAATGAGCTGCTCGCATCGCGGAGCCGACAAAGAACAACGCCATTTTTTCAAATAACATAATTAGCGAGTTCCGGAAATCGGAGACTCATAGCTACAACTCATTCAATCAAATCGTAGCAGCCAAGAGTTTGCCTTGCACCAACTTTGTACCAGACAGTTTCAGTTCGGAAACAGAGGAGGCATCGCATTTGTACTGTGGCGATCACTTCGACATGCACATTGCGAACGTATTCGAACGGTTGGTTGAACTGCTTGTTGAAGCACTGCAGAGCTGTCACCACAGTTTCATGAAACTCCGCTCGGATCATGATGGAGAAACTTAACGAAGGCAAAAACTAAAAGCGGCATTCTTGGACCAAGGAATTTACAACAAACTTTAGATGTCACATCTATAAACCACTTCTGCAATGACTGTTTACGTATAGATAAACCCAGCTACATCTATTTGGAATTAATGAAAAGAGACTACGCTGGTACGACTATCGAAAAGAATGGAAAACAATTCACAAGGTTATTCTAGTGTAAGCATGCAAGGAGTAGTCGGTCGCACGTACAAATAATTTTCAAACGGGAGCACCATCTTTTTAGTACTCCTAATTATTGTGGTGGAAATTTATTCATAATACAATTTGCTTCTCCAACCGCGCTAGAACTGCGCTAGAACTTCTAAGAACCGTTCTAGCCTTCCTCAATTCCAGGATTTTATGACGACAACAGCATAAAAATTACCGCATATGGGCGAAAAACCAACCTGTTTTCTTCCAACAAAACCATGTGTACAGTCGAGCAGGTTGGACAATGCTGGAGAAAGTAAAGTGATATAGACAGCATGAAGCATCGCTTGAGAGGAAAGCACTCTCGATTGGAGCATGGCCTATAAAAGCTATAAGATGATTGAGATTGATGGTCTTCAGAGAATTATGGATAAGGACTTTGCCAAAAGCTTCTGACTTCAGCGAAATTTATAGGAAGAGATATACGCATAATAAATATAAGGTCCACGATTTTCCCATTGAACATGAAAAATGCCAAATGCAGCTATACACTCGCCGTACAAACATCACACTGCAGGAGATGCATCAATTTCTTTGTCAAAAAAAGAACAGAGGAGCGATTCAAAACCAAATGGTGTAATATTGCCTACTCAAATTCTCGCACAAGTTTGTAAAGAAGTGCACTTCAAAGACGGTGGAACGGAAAGATGGAAGAAGAAAAGCTCAGAAAACTTCAGGAAATGTCTTTGCGCGATCCTCTTGGAATTTCAAATCAGTATTGCCAGCTATTAGCGGCACGTTTTGCTTCTGATATGTGTAGTAGTAGCCGGAACGCTTGTTCGAGCTATCAGAAATGTGGCAAAAAGTGATGATATAATCGACAATTAGTCAGACTCGTATGCTTGTGATTTTATAGAAAAGGTCATATTTACAATTTCCAATTGGTTTCTTCCGTCGCGCCACATGCTTCTACACTGTTGAATGAGAAATGGATTAATATCACATTTATTATTGACAAGTTTGCAACTTCTTTCAAAATTTCTGTCTTGATAGAGCACACAAAATTTTGCGATCATGTGGACTGAAGCGAGCTGCAAATGTGTACACACTGGTTGTTTCTAACAAGATGGTGATATTTGAGATTTTCCAGAAAAACAAAAGGAAAGCCGTGCACAAAATAAATCAAGCACGCGAAATTTCAGCCAAAGAGTTGCCAAAGACTGATTCCTTCAGCCTAGTAAAAAAGATTTAAGTTGATAAACTGAGATTTGGCGCGTTTAAATGTGGTTGAGTAGCAGTGGCGGTCCAAGGATTTTCGTCCGGGAGGGGGGGGGGGTAGGAAAGCCATGCACTTCTAAAAAATTTTTGGGGTGATTCTCGAAATTTTTGCGGGCCCATAACTTCTAAAATCTTGAAAAAGAGAAGTGACGGAAGCCACGCTCCCGAAAAAAAATGTTTTACAGGACTAATATGATTTTTTAAAAACCCTAAAAATTATTCCAATTACTTGTAAAGACAAACAAGTCAACTGCACATTTTTATAGCCCATGTAAGTGAATCCAAAAATTTCGCGATCTATTCCGCCACTGTTAAGTATAATAGCTATCTTCCGTTGCGGACATCCGTCAACGACTACGGACGAAATCCCAGAAATTGCAGAGCCACGGTAAGATTTGGCTTGCAAGTACTTTCATATTCTTCTGATGTTAGATTGAGAATCCTTGTAGCGTTTCAAAACGGACCAGAATGCCTGAGGTTTTTGCGCTCACTCGGTTAATCCCTCTAGATCATGTCTCAGCCAAATTTGTAGCCTCTACTCGGCCCCTTTACAAAATAATGTCACCCTACTACACTGGCTACATTTGTAACTCACATTATTTTAAAAATTCCAAAGTTTGGGCCACCTAAACCAAAGGAAAAGTTGCAAAGCTTAATTGCAACCAAATTCGTTTGATCTCTTTTCAAGAAAATTTCATGCTAGATCAAGGGAGGTCTTTGAAACTTTTTCAGAGGAAGAGATGGGGTCAAGTCGGAAAAACTTCTGGGATGCAGCTTATAGCGATGAATCCTCTCGTCGTGAAATAAATGGATACCAGCAAAAAATTATCCTTCGATGAAGTATGTGTGCTATCTTTATATCTCAAGTAACTGAATTACGAGCCAGAAACCCGTCAACTCAGGAACACTTTTTGGCTCTTCGTTAATGATAAGCTTGCTTGATAATGACGGAGTACGCGCTCGTCATAAGTAATGCGGAGTGGTAGATAATTCGTAGACCATAATGGGTGGGCTTTCTAAGCCTATTTCATCAAAAACCCTATGTCACTCAATTCTACCCATTGATGCTTTACGGTGGAGTTAACTAGCGGATCGCAAATCATGGTCGGCCAGTTGATCTGCGCTTGGTTCTGCGCCGAAATGTTTATTGCAAAATTTGTGCTAGATTTGAACAAGTGGTTGGGTTGCAGTGAGGATTGTAGTCGGGAAAAGGCAGATTTTCAAAGCTAGGACTTATATGCACTCTATGATTTCTAAGGCGGAAACTGTAAAAATTCTAAATCACGTGAAAAACAATTTCTGTGTCGTGAAAATTCCCAAATGTTGACATTAAACAAAAATATGGCCTCGAAAGCGGCACGAGGTATAATGTGCCGTAATTGCTAGAAGAGTTGTCACATCGGACAAGAGAATGAGGATTAGGAACTCACAAAACCGAAAATTTTCCCCTGGTTATTTGAAATACCCTTTTTTCCTGTAGAGGAGCCGCACCTCAAGCCGCACCCACATCACCGAATAATGGTGCGAAACCGCCTTCTAAAAAAGATGCAAAATTTAGAAAAGCAAGCTGAAGATTTATGGTTTTTCGTGTTGTTTTCTCTCGATTTCAATGCTACTGGTGATTCAGGCTGCTTTTACCTTCTGGAGATTCGTGAGAACTAAATGGAAAGATGGAGATTTTTATTTGAAAAACATAGTCAAGAAGAAAACAACAGGAACCGAAAGCGGAAGGTTACTATTAGGCTATTAGGTGAAATAGATATTTAGGTTCTGATTAGTTTCTTTAGCAGCGTCCAAGATTGGTACAGATATTTATTCCACAGTATACAGACTGACGTGCCAAGATTTATGGATAGTCGAACATGGATTCTGATATTTAGGTTGTCCCAAAAGTAAACTTTTAAATAATCCAAGCTGTTTTTTTCTGGTAGACTTAGGGTATCATAGAGCAGAGATAGAGCAGATCAAGCTGTACAAAATGACCTCCAAGGATCCGCTTAAGTCGCATTTTATGTGCAGTTTGAAACTAAAATCAAAAAAAAAATTTGTCCCCCTGAAAATTGGATTTTTGCAAGAAAAGATCCCTCGGAGCTCAAACTTGGTCATTATAAGCAAACACATAGTGGTAATTAAATAACATAGTGGTACTCAAATATGCCTTCACCGGAGAAGAACGTGGTCCAATGGCAAACTCCGCCCCTAGCCATATCACATCACGTCTTTCTGTACTACAAGCCTTACTAAGTATAATCTAAAAACTTTACCCCTGCAAGTGCTTTTATAATCGAGAAACGAGAAGTTTTACATGAAAAATCCAAAAAAAAGTAGCATTTTGGCATTTTCGACCATCTTTGTTTCTCAAACTTGAGCCTCGAAAAAATCCATCAATTTTTATTACTACTACTACTTTGGCACTACTATATGTCTACTTGAATACCAGGTTCGGAGTCCGTAAAAATCTTCTGGAAGGATGTCCGATTTTTAGGGTTGTTGAGAATTTTTGATTTTTGGCTCCAAGTTTTACCTAGGTCACTTAGGTGGATCTTTGGTGGTCGTTTTGTAGAGCTTGCTGCGGTCTATCAAATGGTACCCTTAGCTGTTAGGAAAGCAAAAAGAGCTCAGATTATTTGAAAATAAAGTTTACTTTTGGGACAACTTATTAGTTGAGTGAATCCTAGAATTTCTCACAAGCGCGGAAACGTCGTAGGATGTGAGCCATTTACCAAAATTGTGACTTATCAAAACATATTCAAATAATTACAAAAAAAGCAATGATAAATATTCTCACAATAGTAAAAAGATCGATGAAAAGTAAATATAAGCGATTTGTAAACAAAGCTTCTATTTTGTAAAATAAAACAGCAAATGTGCTACATATTCTGTCCTATATTAGCAAACTGAGAAATTGTCTGCAAAGACTAAATCACATTGATTTCCAAGACAATTTCTGTTGTCAGTGAAACTGATGAGAAATACTCGGTGAAGAAAAAAACGTTTTTATTGAAAAGAACAACGGTATGCGCAGAAATAGGATTGTGACCTCGGATTGACCTTAGCTACCGGCTTATCTCTCGCTGTCAATCCAGGACACATCATTCACACTCACAGCAGTTTGTCAGAATTTGAAATTACCATCAAATTACACTGAGAGAAGAGAATAAAACATTTTCCTTCATTCTATGCTGTTAGAAAAAACCTCTAGAACCTTTGCTAGGTCTCTAATGTATCGAGCGTTTCCTAAACGATGCAGTAGATGTATAATCGCCGCGAGCAATCCAGAAATGATTTGTTGTAAGGAATTGTGCTCTGAGTCAATAAATGTGGTGACTTATGGTAATACCAGTTTTTTCAATGTCCCAATGCCAAAAGCGTCGGTAGCATGAGGGACATAGTAAATAGTTTATATTGGAGTGATACTCAACCGATAGACAAACAGTCAGAAGCAAAACAATACAAAAAAACTCTGCCTCAAAGTCTGTAAATGTCTATTATGTCTATTATGTCTATTATGTCTGTCTGTCCTATTTGAGAATGTAACGAGTTGGGGGAAAGTTGATCGCCCTTAAATTTTTTTCTTTGAGTAAGATTTCTGCAAGTCTAAAGGGTGGCTATTTTATTGCTTTTGTTTATAATTTTTTTCTGCGCTATCTTTAAGGTTTCTATCAAAAATACCGTTAGACATTGGAAACCTAGAGTAGCTCCTTTTTACAGCCTTTGATGAAAGACCAGGCTTGCCGGACTAGCAGAATAATATAAATTTCACACCAACAAAGAAAGATGTCATCCTATACGCAGTATCGGAAAGTTTTGTTTGTTCAAAGAATTGACTACATTTTTATTCCCAGAATTCATAAAAGAAAGGATAATTCGTCTTTCTTACTTCGTGTTGTGAAAAATTTTGAAGCATTCTGGATTACTGATGTTTTATAATCATTTCTTAATGGCCTTGAACTGCAAAACTGATCGAACTTCATTTGTGGAATTTTCTTCATGTTTCAATCAGTGACAAGATCTGAACAACTTTGCTTGTAGTCAAATCCTTCTCTCGCGATATCATCAAGAATCGAGTCTACGCTATTGAGAAGAATAAACGAACAGAAGCAAGTCTTCTACTGGTTTGAGATTTAAAGGAGTAAAGCGATTTTCTTCTGATCGAAGACTTGTGCAGAAATGGTGCGCGAGACTTTGCCCTTGAATGAGGCAGAAAAATAAATGAGCAGGCTTAGAGCACTTTCTGAATGGCAGCACACCAAGAACAGCAGTGAGGCGCCATTCATCTTTTTTCATCACGACAAAAAGAGAAATTCCTCGCTAACCAGGCCAAAAGAAGCTAAAAAATTGGCAGTTTGATTGTCTATTCTCATGACAGCCTCAGCAAACTTTGCAGCAGTTTATGTTGGACAGTTAGGTGAAATTATCACGTTGAGTGAAACGAGCTGTGGCTGTCTATGAATGTCTAGTAGGGGCTTCGTTTCACCAAATGTCCTTTTGAGCAATGACATGGCTTGACTTGCAATCATCATGAGAGTAAGTTTGAAGTTTTGAAAGTTTTGAAGAAGCAACATTAAAAAGGACAGCATAAGCTTTACTGCCTTGATGAATGAGTATTTACTAAACTAAACCTCAATCATCACTCCCATTTGACCACCGACAAGAAATATCACGCTCTCAAAAAATAAATGATGCAGTAGTTCTTGTAGTTACTCTATGTAACTGCATTAATTTGCAGTCTACAGTGAGGGGCCTATTTTGATAGGGTCACTATCATGAATGAGAACAATTTAGAACGAAGAATAAGTAGCGTAAATCTGATTGAAAGGAAAACAAAATGGCGTAACCTCATATCACCAAAAGTGGAAATGGTGCAATCACACAATGTGACTGCAAAAGCGAATAGGCTTTAGCATACTCCAAGTTGAACTTGACTAAGACAAGCTCACGGTTGAGTCTCAAATTACATTGAATATAATCGAGAATCAGCTCATTAGTGGAAGTACTCGAATGACTAACAATGGAATTTTTTTCAACATTTGTTTCCTGGTGTAACCACGTCTGAGCGTGCGAAAAAGAGGCCATATCCAATATATACTTTTTAATGGTTTGCAAGACAAGGTTGTAAAAAAAGGGAATAGCAAGTGATCCACTAGAAAAAAAGGGGAGCAACTTCTATTGAGCTCGCTTCTATGTGACTCTGCTGATTTTACATCAAATTTCTGATTAAATTTTTTTTACCGCGTACACAATCTATATCTCGAGATTAGCTAACTTTTTGTCCAATTCCTTATCACTGTTTTGGGTTATGACAATCTTTTATTGTCTTTGAGGTACTCCCTGAGCGTAGTGAGTGCATGAATGAATAAAATTGGACGAACCCTTTTGCAAAAGTGCACAAAAGCTCAATGCATATCTTTGCAGACCTTGAAAGAGCTGAGACAATGGACTAATTCAACACGGAAGAGTTCTCTATTAAACCTAGACACAACATTTACTGGAGATGAGGCGAGAGAAGGCTCATGAAAATTTACACCAATGATTGAAGAGGCAAGCAAGCCTAGAAAAAACACCTTACAGATTGAAGATCACGAAGGATGTGATCGCTGGGCCAGCCGTGAGGACAGAGTTACTTGCTACTTGATCGCTCTTTCCTGTGTTTACCCGCTGTACGAGAATTGTATGGACAGAGGGAAGCGCAACGTACCGACAAAAGCTAGGATAGTACCAGCGACGGTCTCAGAAATTTTTTTAGAGAGGGTACAGGGGAGAGGAGTGATTCGCTTCAATTAGCTCGCAATTGAAAGCGTGGTTTTTCCCAAGCAACCTAAAAGAGTTTTGGGGGGCGAATCGACGTTTTTAAAGCTTGAAACCCTGCAATTCTGAAACATGATTCGAAATTTTATGGAGTGTATAGTTCTTGGTATTTGCATTTAGAATTATTTAGACCATTTTCAAAAACTAGGTTTCGTCGTGTTTGAGAGCTACCAATGTTGCATGTACGGATCGGACGGCTTTTGACTTATCCCTACTCGGGTTGTGAGATTCTGTCTTCAACTTTTCTAAAAAAAAGAAGAAAGAAAAACTCAAATGTTGTCTTATGAAACCTTTTTTTTAAACGAAATCCATTTTGCACCACTAGTCTATTGAAATGATTTACTGGAACGGCAAAGTGATGTGAACCTTTCATCCGGCTTCGGGAGGAAAAGCAAAAAGGAATCATTGATACATGCAAAGTCGGAATTTCAAGATGTCCCTGATCAGATCGCAAGAGCGCGAAACAAAAATTATTATTATTTGCACTGTGTTAAGCAAATGATAGATTATAAGAGGCAAGCAAATAGGCAAGTTGTACGCAGAAACAAATTTTGCAAGGCTGTGAAAAATTTACGAGGAAAAGGGCAGAGTATTCGTGTGAAAAGTCTCTCCCACTGATTGATGAACAAATGACTCGTTGTAAATCATTTGTTCGCACACCTACTGACCATCTAGATGGGCAGGTATTGCACTACGATTGCAATTTTTGCACAAGAATTACTCTGAAAAAGTTTGTTTTGAAAAGTTGTTCTAAAACTTTTGCCAGGCCCTTCAATAGCTAGAACATAGTTGCTCAACCCAACCGAACAACACAGTTCGTTGGCGTCTTAACAGAAAAAATCTTTTCTTAAGCAGAGTGTTCATGAAGAAAAATGATTATGATGGTATATGCAGATTACTATGTTAGTCTCGTCATCGTTCAGGCTCAGTAAAGTAGCTTTGAAATTACTGTATCGAACTAACCGTGAGATGACCAAAATTCAAACATCCTTCCAAAAAAATTCGATTATTTCATCTTGTTATCATAAGTTCATCTATTAAGCTGTCTCATAATATTTTTACCGTTTTTACTTTAAGATTAGCATTTCTCGAGAACTGAGGCACCTATAAAGTGCACAAATACATGATTGTACTTCTGTATGTATGGGCAATATGATCACATGCGTGAGAGGAGCTCAGGACGTCTAGCGGCGGAGTTTGCCATTTTACCTCACTCATTTTTTTCTTTATTTCTAGCCATGGAAAAAATTCGGAAAGTGTACAACTGAATACGCGATGTATCAAGCATATGCTAGGATAAATGGGGAATTTTTTAGATGATTTCGGTCGCAGACACGATTTTTGACGGAAAAGTTCGTTTTCGACTACTATCAGGTTTCAGCTGAAAACTTTACGTGGAATACGAGGGCAGACTCTTGATAGCCATCTTGTAGAGCTTGCTTTGCCCTGTCGAATGGTTACTCAAGCCACATTAGATGAAGGAAGGATGCAAAATACGGCGGGTGTAGTTAAAACGGTAGAAAATTATGAGAACCCTAATAGATATCGTTCCATTGCACCTACATACCTATAAATGTTCCATCACAAAAATATGACAAAATTGCGAAGAACCTACATAAACCAGCGTATCCAGTGATTAGTAAATTCGTTGCATCAGTCCTCCACATGAAGGTGAGAAAATCTCTTCCGAAAATTCTTCCAATTTTGAAACATTAATTTAACATTAAGACTAATGCGAAGAAGTCACAGATTAACAAGTTCCTACAAAACAAGATTTTATGAATCCTTAGCGAGAGAGATTTGCTAGGGTTTATATAACTGAGCAGAAAGATATAAATTTAGAATTCATACATGTTATGGAAAATCTGCTGTGAATTGTGTACATTTTCAAACCAAACCAAACATATGGTGTCCAGTTTTGGCATGCTTTTTCAATCACCCAAACAGATTCAAAGATATTGAGTCAAAAACGAAGGTCAGACATTGAGTATAACTTGATTGCCTTCTTTCTTTAACTTGATTGCACTTCTTTCACCCTTGTAACACTGACAAAGTCAGAAAATGCATATAAATGTCGAACATCTTAATCAAATGTGTATTTCCAAAAATTCAGGATAGCAAATGCAGATAAAAGGTCACACTAAATTATGAACATTACAAATATACAGGTTTTTTGTAAGAGAAAAGACTACCGGCGACCAGTTCAAAAGGCTAGGATATGAGAGAGACATTCGAGAAAAGTAGATTCTGTGATCATTATGCGAGTATCAAATCGAAAGCATAAGCGAGGCAGTGCGGAATGGAATGTGATATATTTGATACATCAAGCTCAGAATTCTAAGTTGAGTCCTTTTTCTTCAAAGAATTTCTCCACCAATGATTTCTCCAGCGTTCCAACTAACTGCTCATTTCCATCTTCTTTTCGTTTCCATCTATAATGTGCATAACTGTGATGGTAACAACAATAAACACGCACATTACTACTCCATTACCACTTTTAAGTACCCTGATTTCACGAGTAAAGACTTTTTCATTTTTTCAAGCAAGCAGCTCGCAATGTACCGCGCGAAAAGGTCCCTCTCCCACAGAATCTTTTAGGTAAGGATCAGCTATGATTCTTTGCTCGCGGGATTTTTTGGTGTCGTCTAGTTGAGTATAGAAAAAACAGGTGCGTCTTTTACTCGTGAAATTAGGGTAGTAATGATTTTGAAAAGCTACAAATTCTTGAGGGCATACAAGTGCTGAAAAGAAATCCACATTAATAAAAAAAAACCCCATTTCCTTGCGATTTTTCCGGTACCAAGCACAGCCCTAGTTAGCAGTGGCAAGTTGGAGCACCAGATATTGCATACAATTTTGCTATATGGTGGGATTGATCAAATTTACGTCATACACCCTTTCACACTCTCTTTGAAGAAAATTCTTAATAAGTAAAGCGTGAGAGATAAACCCTCAGAATTATGTTAAGGAGCTGCAAAAGCACGGTTGACTCTAGACTATCTGAACGAAACTTATTTTCTTCACTACTGAACCAGCAACTTAAAGGTGCTATTTGGAAGAGCGTTCGCTTCGGGAGCCGTCGCGGTTTCCCGCTATTGGAAGACTTTCGAATTGAGCTAACCATTTTTCATATATTAGATTCATTGAGGTACTGCAATGTAGTTTGTAATTTAATCAATTTATACACATAGAATAGTTGCAAGTAGTTATAGGCTGCTGCATGACGAAGGCCCAATATCTTTGGGCGCGAACGTGGTTTTATTAGCCGCAGAGCGCATGAGGTGCAGGATTTACAACGGTGAATATACGCGCGCGCAGCGTTCGCGCCCGCCTAATTAATACTGCTTGTGCGCCTTCGTCATGCAGCAGCCTTTAAGTCTATTCCTGTCTACTTGCCGGCGTTGTACTGGCACGTTCCAGCGCCGTGCCGGACAACGTCAGCGCGCACCGTCACCGCTCGATGTGTCGGAACGGCGCTAAGCTACTCTGTACGTAACCTGAGATACTATTGGAAATATTGACCTTCGGCTGCTGTTGTCGGTATCCTTTTCAGTGATGACTGCGTACGGAGCACTAAACCACCCTCCAAAATAATGCTCAGCTTCCTCCTTTCCCCTTCCCTTCTTTTACAAACTCCCAGTCTTCCAAAAAAAAACTCCACGAATACTTGCGTTTAAACTCAAATGTACCTCAGTATTCGATGATCATTGAACTCAACCAACTGTTGCCGTAATGCGGTGTCCGAAGAGACAAGAAAATCATCCCTGAAAATATACAGATCCAGCTTTCGACGTGATTAGTTCAGAGCAACAAACTTGGCTGCACCGAAGAGGTCCCAAAATGGTACAGGCTCATTTGCCGTGAAGTACATGGCGTAGAAGAGCCGAAATATGGAACGAGAGTTCGCTGCTAAGGATTGCCATAATACGTCGAGAGAGGAGAGCGAATGTGCCTAAAATTAGATTGAGCAATCCTATGTTATTTTTGCCCTCGCGGTGATGGCAACATCTGCACGCAAAAATGGCCAATAGTGTACATTTCAAACAGTGCGTCTAGCAGGCATTTTCTACGCGCAAATCTGCAGGCGATACAAGAACACTTCGACACTATATCAAGCAAGCTATAACAGCACTAACCGAATGACTACTTTTGGCACTGAGTCCTAACAGCGACGATTGTCCTGCAAGCAACTCTTCTGCAGGATAAGCAAAGGTGTCCGCGCGGCAGTACACCCACTTGAATGATTCTAGTAAAACCTGAAAAAGAAGTACGTTAGAGGTTGCCCTATTTCAGCCTTTATAAAATCGCTACGAAGGTATGGAATTCTTCTCATATCTTGCAGGAAAGAACCAGGCAATATCTGTGTTCTAAAAGATAACGCAATAAAACAACTTACGCTTGTCCACAAAAGGGTTGCATTGATGTGATCGATGGTGGCAACCAATAAAACCGCAGGATTTTCTGCTAACATCGCCAACACAGTCTGATCCAGAGGATCTCTGCAAAGGAAAATGTGACTAGTAACCGTCAGTCTCAAGTCATTCAATAAGCTGCATGAGATTTACATCTCGGAAATGGGGTATGGGTCCCTCGAAATTACTGATACTCTTTCGGTATTTATCATTGCTGATGTAAACCCTCGATAAATAGACACTACTTAATGATAAAACTAGCGTTCACTCCACGCTGCGCCTCTTTGCGATCACTATGACACAATGACATACAATAAATACTCTCAGGTAGCAAATAACTGTAATATCTATAAAAATTAAAAAACTTGAAAAAGCAGTTTCTGAATTAGATACGAAAACTATGCGTGCTTTTCGTACAACCATTGTCCCGCAAAGCAAATTCATGCATACCTCAAATTGGGGCTATCGATGTTGTTCAGCAAGATGATAAGCTGCTGCTTCTTTTGTTCGATGGTGGAAGCAATATGTTTTGCCCAATCAACTAGTGGTCGTCGCTTTTGCTGGAAATCAGATGCACTTTTACTTGCATTCAAAGCATTACACCCTTCCAGAATACATTACGGGCAAGATCTGAACGTTTTACTAATGAAGTGAATTAGACATTCTCTCTCAAAATGTTGATAAACACAGCGCAACATTTGATAATATAAGAGTGTACATAAAATCCCAACATGAAATTAACCTTATCTTAGTGCAGCACCCCATGTATGGTAACACAGGTGCATGTAATGCATAGTTGCTGGCTCATAATCATAAAAAAGGTAACGTGACTAACACTCATGTTCCACTACTTACCTCGCAGTTTTTGAGTTGCATACACTCGACGACATTAACAAGGATGGATTTGGAGGTAACATCTTCACGAAAGCCATCGATCGTTAAGGTTCGATACCTACTCAGCTGCTCTTCACGGAACGCATTCACTAAGGCCCTTTTTGACCCAACACCGTAAAGCTAAAGCAATCATAGGAAACACAATCCTACATTACCTCCTTGGCGATAAAAACGTACTAGTAAGTTGAATCCACCCGCCAAGCAGTAAGTCCACCAGGAAAACTCCTGTCTTAAAATTTCTATACGCTTAGCATCCTTCTGCTTGACTTCATCGCTCTACAAATGGCTTCAATAATTCTTGTTGTGAAACATTCTTCAAAGAAACCTACATTGAGATAGTCTCTAAGCTTTCCAAGATCGCAGTGTGCAAACTGCTCCTCTGAAACCTCTTTTTCTTCAGACTCATCTTCATCCTCTTCTTCGCAAAGACTGCAAAACTCTCATCAAAAGACTGCTAAGAAGTACTCAAAAAATGCAATTACACTAAAGAATGCAACCAACTTGGGATCCGCTTGATGAGGTAGATTCCTGCCTTTACGTCGTCCACCGTGGGCTTGATTTATCTGTGGAACTTTTCCTTGCAAGAAAAAATTCTCAATGCCAGAAAGAGTGATAACGTGCGACTCATCTCTGAAAACAGATTTTCCGCGCAATGCAATCAGTCACGACTCATTTTTCTAAATTTCTACGAAAAACAGCAAATCTAGCACCACACTTCCTTCGCGTGACTTGACAAAAAAAATACACGAGCAGTATATAGAGGCAATTTACCCATGATAGACCAAAACTTACCGAAAAAGGGTGCTCTCCATGTTCATGTTGTTTTCCTTGGTTTCTTCCACGGCTTTTGACAAAGCATCCCTGCAGATTGGCTATTTCGTGAATAACAGACGCCAATATTAATTCAATGAGACTTCCAACTTGAGCATTTTGTGAGATTTAACAAATAATAGCGACACTTCTTTGTCATTATTGTGCTTTGAAGCTATAAATTGTTGCGAGCTCACTTCATGTCATCCAATTTGAAAGTCCCTCGTCTAGATTCAGCATGAGTTCCATGCTTCTCTTTCTTGAAAAGATTAGCCTCTGCTCCCTTCTATAAGAACAAACATTGCATAGGAATTAGGCAACTAATGACGACAGGATACTCAACTTTTTCCGTAATTTGCTAGGCGACGATTCAGAAACTGACGTACTACCGCGACGTTTTGGAGGAGTGCGAGGCATCTAGCTGAGCCTATCAAAGAAACCCTCTAAAAATCCCTAGGCACTGCGTAAAGATACCTTCGACCAGGTTGAATTTGTGGCTTCTTAATATGGAAAATATGACATGTACTTGGGGCACCACCTTGACTTGATATCATTACTCGATAGCGACAAGAAAATCAGATCATAAATTTATTCCCAACAATGATTACAGAAAGCATAAAAACACATTCTCCCATGACAATACACTCGAATAATTAATAGTTCCAATAAAATTCAGCAAACGCTCAGTTTCCAACAGCAATATATCACAGATCATGCCAGATTCAACCAAAAAACGTCTAAAAAAGTGCTGGGAAACAAAGCGTTCGCAAAGATCCTACTTCAACAATGACCACTTAAACTGCTCCTTTGCTGAACTCATAAGTGAGATGCCAACTTGTGAGAATGTCTGGTCTGAGAAAGAGATCTCGTCAGCCTTCAACGCACAGCGAGAGACAACTGCTTGAGGGTCCGTTTCGAGAATAATTCTGGAAAATGAAGATATAACATCCTCATAGATAGAGCAACGAGAAAATCAGAATAACACTAGAAGAGAACGATTTGACCATCCACAGCTTTGCGGTAGTTTTATGTGACACACTATAATTTATTCGTTTCATCGCTAAGTACTACCAAAACACCAAGCTATGAATCTGGTTGCACTATACTGATGTTGAGACTTTGTCTTATAGAAGCGATGGTTAGCATTGGCCTTTTGTGATGGTATATGCAAACTATCTGCAAACCAGTGCATAAAACACTGATTCCTGATCTGTCCTCGTTATCTGCCCAGCGTTTACGGGCGAGAAATCATAGCGTTTACTTGAGCAAAAACTGGTGGTCTGTAATAGAATTGAAATTTCCCTAGCGCTTAAATGAGGCAGCGGAATATTCCATCGCTATAATAATCACCGCTTCGTTTGAGAGCTAGAAAGAATGTGATGACTATATTCATCCTACTTGCATAGGTTTTCTTTCTCCGATAAACGCGCTTGAATCCTCGTCCACAAATGCTCCGCAGATAAGGAAGGCAGATTTGGAATCAGCTATATGTTTTCCAAGCAACTTCGACTAGCCAGTTTTTTGTGTAAAAACAGCTCAAAGACACATCAGATCAAAGTAAGAAAGCAAAAGCCAAACTTGGACTGAAGCGCGAATGATATTAAACTCGGAAAGAATCTTAAGCATGATATCTAAGGAAACGAAGATTACGGAGCGACAGAGATCATCGGGCAATACATTAGGCTACAACCCAATACGTTAAGTTTTCAACTAGAAAATATTGGCTTGTAATGCAAAGAAAAATCCTGGATGAAGATGTACCAACATAGAAGAACAGAAGTTCAAAAAGAAGAAAGAACGGTGATTAGTCGAAAAGCAAACAGTTGCAAGCAACACCAAAAAGTAAACAGTTGCAGCCAATGAGTTGAATTGAAGTCTTCTACTTATTCAGAGAAGACCATATTTAGAAAACTTACCCTTCATCACATATTTCGTCGATAATCAATATGCATGTATCCATTGCATCGATCAGGGCTTTCTTCTCAACATTTTTCCGAAGGACTGTAGAGATAGCATCGAAAAGGCAGTTCAGCAGAGATTCCAAAACCAATTCATTTTCGCGACTACTGCCGAGAACGTACATGTACAGATCAACGTTTGATCGGTAGATACAAGTCACACCATCAAGAAGGATGATTTCAGCTAAAGAGTGAGAAAATGAAAAAGCGAAAATAAAGCAAGGTAGGTGCTAGACTTATCCGGTTCAATCATCCGCTGTGGGTCAATTCAAAGATTTGACCTATAGTGAATGAGTGAATGGACAAACCGGTTGAACCGAATAAGTCTGGACCTATCTAAGAGTTATAGAATAGATGGTAACCTACATGATGAATTTCTCGACGTTTTCTGGAACAAACTTTTTTCGAAAGCTTTCTGTTCCTTCGTAGTTCCAAAAGTGGATTTGTCGAAGTACTGCAATAGAAAATAGCTATGCTTCAATGAATTATGTTTACTTCTAGATACATTCTGAAGACACAAAAACACCATATAACAACAAGCATTACCATCCTAGCAGTCCCAAGAAATGAACATCAGCAACATCAGCACTTCAAAAAAGTAACACTGTAAACAGAAAATTCTTACCTTTGCAATTACTCTATTTCCATCTTGATCAAGGATAACAATTCCTTTCACGCTATACATGGAAGTAGGATCCTGAAAAAATACGAAGTGGTGTGAAGTAAGACCGGTTTCTTATGAAAACACTGTCTTTTAGGTATGGGTCAGATTAAGGATGAATAAGTGTGGAAAAAGAGTGACACAAGCTAAAGAGTTTTATTGCCTGCATACCGCAGATGATTAGCTTTGCAATGCACAGTCGAACAGATTTATCAATGAAGCACACAAGTTGCAAGCGACAAAAAAATGCTAACAGCCTTCAGGCAAGTTTTAGACCACAAAATCGGATTCGCTACATAGAAGAACCCTTTAAATTGAAACTCAAAAAGTATAACCAAAGCTCACCGTATCGAAGTCGGTCATTCTTGAGAGGTTAGCCGAAGAGAATTACCTGCAACATCATAACTTATAATAACGGGCTAAGGGTGTGTGTGTGTGTGTGTGTGTGTGTGTGTGTGTGTGTGTGTGTGTGTGTGTGTGTGTGTGTGTGTGTGTGTGTGTGTGTGTGTGTGTGTGTGTGTGTGTGTGTGTGTGTGTGTGTGTGTGTGTGTGTGTGTGTGTGTGTGTGTGTGTGTGTGTGTGTGTGTGTGTGTGTGTGTGTGTGTGTGTGTGTGTGTGTGTGTGTGTGTGTGTGTGTGTGTGTGTGTGTGTGTGTGTGTGTGTGTGTGTGTGTGTGTGTGTGTGTGTGTGTGTGTGTGTGTGTGTGTGTGTGTGTGTGTGTGTGTGTGTGTGTGTGTGTGTGTGTGTGTGTGTGTGTGTGTGTGTGTGTGTGTGTGTGTGTGTGTGTGTGTGTGTGTGTGTGTGTGTGTGTGTGTGTGTGTGTGTGTGTGTGTGTGTGTGTGTGTGTGTGTGTGTGTGTGTGTGTGTGTGTGTGTGTGTGTGTGTGTGTGTGTGTGTGTGTGTGTGTGTGTGTGTGTGTGTGTGTGTGTGTGTGTGTGTGTGTGTGTGTGTGTGTGTGTGTGTGTGTGTGTGTGTGTGTGTGTGTGTGTGTGTGTGTGTGTGTGTGTGTGTGTGTGTGTGTGTGTGTGTGTGTGTGTGTGTGTGTGTGTGTGTGTGTGTGTGTGTGTGTGTGTGTGTGTGTGTGTGTGTGTGTGTGTGTGTGTGTGTAACGAAATTCATACAGCGGGTTCCAGCCACCATCCCGAGCCCAAACTTTACATAGCGCATGCTACCAAGGTAGAACTCCAGCATGCAAAAACACGAACGGATTCGTTGAGTGGGTCCCCCAGAATTTGCGCGTCAAACGGATCCACTTGGCTTCTGGCCAGCAAAATTGGGTCCCCTATCAACGCTTTTTGCAAAGCAGACGCGTTTAGCAGGTTGATGTGTAAGCCATGGACCTTAGACCAAAAAGTGACCAAAGGTTTGCTACTTTACGAAAACGACGCCAAAAAGAAATGGTCGCATAAATGGTCAGTCCGCCGTGGTTTTACCTGAGCATTTTAGAAGATTTTTGCATCGAGATGTAGCTCACGGTAACTATTGCCCTTATGGCGACTACCAAGCCAAAAAAAGTTCCAAAACCTGTTCAAATTTGCATTTGTTCTTCATTTTCCAAAATTTCATTCACGCAAAATACCGATCTCACGCGAAAAAGCTTAGGAAATGAGTAGTTGTTTACGAATCATTCGTGAAGACGGGCATTGCGCGGTAGGTTTCAATGCCATGTTATGCAGAAATGAGTGTGGCATAAGATACAAGAGCCAGTGCGAGCCTCTGCGAAGCAGAGGTGACGCACTGGTAAAAGAATAAAATCTAATCCTTAATCGCTAATCGGCACGACTACTTCCGATGAAGGCGCTGAAGACACTGCTATGGTACAAAGTAACTTTCAATAGGGATTTGTAGACAGCCTCACTAGTTGAAAAGAAAGTGTTCCAATGCAAATGCTAGAGTTTTGGAACTCGAATTAAAGGATTGATTCTGACGTGTTTCCGCCGTTGGAGCGCGAATGTTTGTTGGCGCGCGACAGCGCAGCGTCGATGGCTGCAAACGTCAACGTTTGCAGCTATCGACGTTAACTTCGCGAAAGCAATTGCTTTCGCTTCCAAAATGTCCCACGGAAAATAAGGATTACGCCTTCCCGATTAGGAGCTCCTCTACGCTGAAGTCAAAGCAAGACAGATTCTGTATTTGACGAGTTTGATTTTATATACATGCTATTGGGACACACACCAACATCCAGTGAAATTTACCGTATTACCGTATTCGATGAGAAATCCCATGCTGCGAGCAGCACCACTGTTTGTAATACAAGATGTACTACTTATTTCTATAGTAAGGCACGCGACCGTATATGACCATAAGCGCAGAAAAGCAACCTTCCTCCTTCTTCCTAGTCTTCTGCCGAGTACTTGACGTACACTACTACCCCGCCTAGTTCTTTCTTCTGAAATTTCTTAGAATTCGAATTAATTTTGTGAAAATTTCTTCTCGAGAGTAAAGCTCCATACGCCTCTTTCTGAAGGCATCCCAGTTCCTGAAGGCATCCCAGAGGAGTGGCTAATGCAAGCTCGAAAAAAACCTTCTGCTGCCTCCCTCCCCCCTTCCACTCGGAAGAATGTCTTCAAAGCAGCATGATGAAACGAGACCAAGGAATACATATATTTTTTCTTAACTCTTCCATTTTGCGTGCCAGCCATCGAGTGATCAAGTCTCAAGCGGGCTTGTCATGTACTTGTATTTGCTCCCGCTTGCCATGAGTTCGGTTGGGAAATCTGAACTTTCCTCAGTTAGCATACAATAATTCGAAATATAATAAAAAGGTGTAGCAACAGAGTTCCTCCTATCTTAGGTCAGCAAAAAATTGGGAGAGCAACCCCGAGAAAAGCTGGTTTTTGAAGATTTGCTTGGCTGTAATCACGTGCTTGGTTTTAACCTTGGTAGAGTACTTTGTGTATTTCATAAACGGTTTTGGCATTTGTGAATGTACTGTACTCAATCGTAAGTTCAGTGTCATTTTTTCGAGCTGTGTTTGCTGGGTGTGTGAAAGCGTTCTTGGAAAAAATTAATGTATAATTCCTGGGATCTTGACTTTCACTACTCACTAGAGAAAATAAGAAGTTACTGAAAGTGGGTATCTAATTATTGCATCTCAAACTGAACAGCAAATGAATATTCAGAGTGGGAGTTGCGCAGCGATGCAAAAAAAAAACTTAAAACTCTTTGATAAACAACGTAGCATTCACAACGACATCTTCCCGTCTTGAAAAAAAATTACCTATCGTCCAGCTTATTTATATCAAAAGTTGTCTACTCCAATTTCACAAGTACAAGATGCACCTGTTTTTTTTTCTAAAATCGCCCGCCTCATACACCGAAAATTTTCGAGACCAAAGGACCCTCTCCGCACTGCTCCTTGCTTCTTGAAAAAATCAAAACGGTGCATTTTGCACTCGTGAAGTTAGGGTATTTTACCGTGACAGACCGAGGAAGGCTTTTAAAATTGCGTAGTTGACTTATTTATCTTGTAAATAATTCAAAGAGCTTCTAAAGTCTTTCTCTTAAAATTCCGGAATTATGGGCCCGCAAAAAATTTAGGAAGCATCGGAATGCGTGCTCAGGCCATATACCTTCATTCGAAAAAAAGATTCATGTCCCCCCCCCCCCCCCGAACGGGAATCTTGGGAACCACTGCTTTATAGTAGATAGTGAAAATTTAGATTTGCCTTCGCAAGATCTCTTGACACTCTTACCAAACGAGCAAGCTCCCGATTTTGAAAGATTTATTCCACAGTGAATATTCTCGCTAGATTGCGGCTATAAGCTCATTTCATTAATGGAAAAGCTGTGACAACACAGAAGGGAAAAATTTTCGCGCTACAGTGAAAAATGAGCGAAGTGTAATGTCCACAACAAAAGTGCAAGCGATGAATCGAAAGTGCATATTGAAGAGCAGCTAGGCTTTAGCACAAATGAGGCTCACTTTTCACTCCAATTTGGTTCATTGTACAATAGTTAGACCTCCTTTATTTGATAGTAAAATGTTTTGTTTCTGAGCATGCTTTGTACGCAAGTATTCCAATTTTGTTAGCTTACAGTCTATGTGGCAGTGTGATCATAGCTTGATTTTTTGACGCTCAACATGTTGTTCTGTTCTTGCATTGCCAACATCATTTGTGCGTATGAGATGAGCCCTGTGCCTATTTTCTAAACGCAATTCGCAAGCAAGTTGTCGACATCCACGAAGACATGTGTTTCCTCGCAAATGTTCTGGTTACTGCACCGCTACGGTGGGCCAGGATTTTCGTTCGGAGGGGTGGGGGGGGGGGAGGTTGACAAAACATTTCTTGAATCAAGGTCCGTGGTGTTAGCCAAGGAGGTTTTTGGGACGCTTTCCAGAACTTCTGCGGGCTTAGAGCTCCAAAATTTGAGAAAAAAGAGGCGTGGCGCAAGCCACGTTCCTAAAAGATTTTTTACGGTAACCTAGGATTTTGAAGGAATTAAAAAATTACTCTTATTATTTGCAAGTTTAAACAAGTTATTACACAGTGAAACTCATGTAATTTACTTCCAAAAATCTTGCGACCCATTGCTCCCCCTCCCTCCCCCCCCCCCCCCCCTCCTTGGTCCTCCACTGCCTACGGATAACATTTGGTCGTTTCACAAGTTCGTAGAGTTTTCATAAATTAACGAAATGACAGAATTTTGTTAAAACTCGACCAATGATGTATGTTCCGTTGTTGCGCACAACCTTCTGCCACCTCGCCGTCATATTTTCAGTGCGCAATAACTCAGGTACTCTGGGAAAAGCCGTCTAACGAGCGTTTGAGGTCGTCTTCAGAATCGCAGCGAAGGCCGTTCATGTGTTTGCGGTAGTCCAGGCCAGATGATAATTTTTTGAAGCTAGTTCTCAGCAGCACATTGGATGCTAACGTACTTCTCGGTCAAATCTTGCACCACAGTTTTGATGACGTTTGTCGTAGGGGCCGTATTTCATCATGCAGAAAAACCCGTTGAGCTTGTTAATTGAGCTTTCTTTCTCTGCAGTATGGCTCCATTTAGATGGTGCAGTTGAGCTGCAAGGGGTATGATAGACCGTTTTGATTTCATATTGAGAGTGAGATCTAGTGGCTCATAAAGTTCGGCAGTTTTATTCTGAATAAATGCAAAAGCAGTGGAAGTCCATTTTCACATCTACCACTATTCAAATGACATTATTCTTGGGAAGAATTAGATTTTGGGAGCTTGAAAGGCAGGGCTTCGTGACCCAATTGAGGCTAGGTAATGATCAGAGAGCAGGCGTGCGGGAGAGGCGCAGACTGCGTCGCGGGCGCAAGCGGCTTCAACTAGGTCACAAAGTCCCGCCTTTCAGCCGCCAAGCCAGTTGAATCAAAGGTTACTTTTAGTGGATTAAAGCTAATATCTGATAGCAGAAAATGGTACAGGAGAAAGAAAACTGAGAAAGCTCAATGGTTGAGCATGGCTGAATCTGCCGACTTCCACGAACGCCACAACCCTATACTGCTCTAGTAAAGACTTCAGTTGTTCCTAACTAACAATCGCTGTGTCCAATTGTCCACTATTGGATTTCCAGTAGAGCCATCCGATGGCGGCAAAATTACGGTGAGATCAAAGAACCAGCAGTGAACGCACAAATCCCCTTATAGGGCAATTCAAAAAAAGTAGTGCAAGCACAAAGAGATTGCTTTGGGAGTTTGTATACCCACCCAGACTTCCTATGCAGGAGATCGGTAGGTGGTATTAGGTGTGTGCATAACCTTAATCACGTCATCAAAGGGAGGGGCTCTGTGGACAATACAGACATTCTCATCCCATCAAGCACTGTGTAATTACCCTTTTTTGGAATCTGTACTGGCAAGTCTGAATTTATAGAGTCGAAATTTGCTACTTTACGTTATCTTTCTATTTTCCCGATACTGATCCTTCTTTTGACAATGTTAAAATCTCTCGCGCCGGACTGCGTACTGCTCAATTCAAAAGTGCTGATTTCCGTGAAATTACGATCAAAATGAAAACAACTATTTGCGCTACTTTTCTGAATCTTAGCGGAACCTATGTGACACTTTGATATTTTTTGCCATTTACTCTTCCTCAAGCAGCACATTTTGAAGTCTCGCGGAATCGACTCGAACTCACACTGTAGAGTGGTATAGCAAAGATGTTGGCGTTCTATTCCAGCGAGAGTCCCCAAATTTCAAGATTGTGATTTCGCTCAAACTCGGTCTGTGGGGATACGATATGCTGATTAAGCTCCTGGGCATACCTCACGCGATTTCATTCGCGACGGATTTGGCAATATTTCAGTTGTGCATAACTGCATGTTGTGCATTTGAGGTTTGCCAATATTGAATCTGAAGACATCTGGCAATTCGCCAGATCGCGTGAGGTATGCCCGCAGCCTAAGAAAACTATTCAAAAACGTTAGTCGCCACTGTCGTCGTAGCGTTAGGTCTCTATAAGGGGTCAAAAACGTGGGCTGTGATTTGGCTTAAAGACGGAGAAATGTGCTCGCTTATAACGCTAATCGTTAGCGTCAAAAAGAGTGCGGTAGATATGGTTCATTTGTAAAATCGTGACGAAGGATTTGACTGCGGACTTCGCGTCCACAGAAGCATAATACCCTCATACAAAAAGGCATCACCTCAACATTCAGCTCAGTCACTTCCAGTGTCCAAGTACTATCACATCTAAGCAGAAAAACCAGTCGACTATAAATTAAAACCAAGAAAGTGCTGTTTCCAGAAGGTGCGTGCGTGTAGCGTGCGGTCCTCAGACAGTCGAAGGGATATAGTAGAGGACAATAATCATGGATCGAGCTGAATGGGGGGGGGGGGAAGAGGTACCATGCTAATTACGAGTATAGTCTTTCCTATATCGATCTATTCTGAAATGTGGTTCTCCTTAAGGTGAAAATCTCATCTGCTAAAAATTCGCTGACCGGGACGCCTTTCTGATCACCAGTGAATAGTCTCACTCTGTATGTGGACTTCACTAGAAAAAAGGAACATCTGTGAATTCCATTAGCAAACCCGCGATGTTTCCTTCGCGCAGAAATCAGTAGCGTAAACAGGCTTTGGGCACTTTTTTGTTCGAAGAAAACAGGGATGCACTCAACAGCTGCAGCACACTTGAGGAAACGACAAGGAAAACCACTTTTCGCAGAGTGGAAATTCCGTCTGTAGAGCGTTGCTGTAATACTCTAAAAACTCCATTCCAGTAGAAGAAAGAGCAAAAAATTTAGTTTTTTGTGCTAATGAAGTAGCAGCACAGAACAGAATAGATTGTTTTATGATCAGTGAGTTGGAATTCTACAGTATGATCTTTGTACTCAAATTATCTAACAAGTGTGTCGAGTTGAAGTGGCCTTTCCAGATGAGACCCACACTGCTTTGAAGAGCATTAATCGTTGATTTCAAATCTGCTTTCCAAATCTGCCAAGCGCCTCTGGACGCTGAGTTATGCTCGTTTTTCAGGTCAAAAAATTGGACGCAAAACTGAAGCAAAATCGCCCAAATTTGCTCAAATGTTCCAGTCTCTGCTCAAATGGTCCAGTCTTAAGTCTTACATTTTTACGCGCACATGTGATCTTCACCGCAGAAACGTACTCAAATGTACCTTTTCATAGCAGTAAACTCGCATCATCAGTGGACGTATAACTTCACATGCGAAGGTGAGTAAATAGATTTCACATAAACAGTAATAACAATCCTGGAAGCAGTATTTGGCTGCAGTATCAATATCTATACCTGTATCGAAGAGGTTTCAAGGATATTGCTTCACTGCAAATTTATGACCGGGTTTGTAAGGTTAAGTCAATTATGTGTCCTTTTGGAGGTCATATCCGTGAGTCGCGCTTTCCATCTTTCGTGACAGCTTTTATTGAGCATGCACCAATATCTATCTTTACAGATTCTGTGCAAAAATGACTTTTGCGCATTTGCTTTCCAGTATTGCGAAACTTACGAAAGATGAAGAGTAATGAAATGTGTTTAGTCTACATTTATAAGCATAAGCAGACTGGACGAACAGCTTTTCGCTCTTCCTCGCATCGCATCCCTTTGCGTCTTACCTCAGGCGCAAATCGCAGAAAGCACTCCCAGTTGAAACAGTCTGTGTGCTTACCGGAAGGTAATGTCACGCTGCATTTTATTTACACTACATTGTCTCAGAAAGTGAGATTTTTGTTCAAAGAAAATTTATAATCTAAGGGTGGTACTCTAGTCCAGGTAACATAACATCAGCCTCCTCATCCCATACAGTCGAATCATTTCAACTGCAGCGTTTTTCTCACCAGGAAAGACACCCCTTAATTTGGATTGGCCTATGAATAAGGCCTATGACACATTAGGTTGTCTCATAATTAATGCACGTTTTTCTAACCTCTTTTTGAAAAAGTTGATTCCCAAAGGAAAATCATGATTCTCCATGACTATTTATAATGTCTGAAAGCGCGATTTAGTTTCTGATCTGCGCTTTTGTTTTCGCACATCTTTGTTTAAGCGGAGGTTTCATGCCTTGGAAGATAATTGGCAAAAACAAAATTCTTTCGTTGTACATTCCATCTTTCGTTTCACTCTCGCTGCTCCAAAACGGTCGAAATTTATCTGAAGAATATGCATAAGAATTGCGAAGTTCTTTTTTGCTGCAAAGTGGTCAGCAATATTGAATTTTTGAAAAATTTTGAGCCGAGGAACTTTGACTCCAACATGGCTGATCGCCGAGACCCGTTCTATGCTGTGTATGAATCTCAAGCAAAAGCGATTGCACAACTTCTCCCACCTATGGGCTGTCTTCCCATATTCAAATAGTGGGTCAATGGCGCATAAATAAGCTCACAACTCTCTTCAGAATAGCGCTTCGCAGCTGAGAAACTGATTGCGATATATGTGTCTTATCTCAACGGTTGACAACCAAGCATTTGGGCGAAACTCTCAATAACGTTTCTCGCGCATTTTGCGCGTGCATACGCGCGTATGCACGAAATCATTGAGTGGGAGAAATGGTAAGACTCTGTGACAATACTATGAATTTTTCTGCATCGATTTCCCCTTTAGTAATAGGTAAATCTGGGAAATCTCTCTTTAAGAAGAGCGGTAATATTGAGGGTTTTTCGTCTGCATTCATTCTTGATCTCTCAGAAGAGCTAAAAAAATTTCCGCCTTCTCAAAACATAATTAGCATACTTTTATCACATCAAAAATGGACTGAATAAATTTGCGGTCTAGACATAGCTACCGCAGTGCCCTATTCTCAGACGAGGAGCCATGTACGTATTTTTACTGCGAATTTTTTCGCAAACTTTGCTCATGCTCTTACTTTGGTACCTCCTCAAGAATGCATGCAATCTACGTCATACTCGCATAATGCTTGTTATTCGCTTTTTTCTGCTCCGGAAGTAGCTCAGGAAGGCTTTTCAAGACAATTTCTTCATGATTGCGGTGCCTTGTTTCTGCTAAACTTCCTATATGAGAAATTTTTTTTTATTCATAGATAATCTGTTTGCAAGAAATTCATTTTTTCATGTCTATTGCTTGCGAACGCTTTAGCAGAAGATTTAGTATGACGTCAGACTTAGGGCTCGGCACGAGGTGGCTAGATGAAAGTGCAAAAAACGAAGTCCCCCTTGACTTTTGGGAACTTTACGAATTTTACGCCCTTTGACCCTCAACCACATTCCCTCTAAAAACTTTTAAAAAATCTCCAAAAAAAAGAAACGTCGACTAAAAAAATAAACGTTGCCAATTTTGCGTGTTCGGCCACAAAAACGAAACCCCTTTGCTTTTTGTCCCAAAAACGATATCAGCTTGCTTGTAAGCCACCTGTGCCGAGCCCTGGTCAGACTTCGTCCCCCTCCCCCTCCCCCTCCTCGAATTCGAAGGGGCGACGAGTTGGCCCATATGCGTTTATACATTTATGGCTGGCCTCGTTTCAACCCACAATTGGTTTTTTTCGCCGTCGCGGAAAGGGCAGACGGTAGTGCGGAACGCGTCCAATGGGCTGAGTGCTGGTGTGTGTGTGCGAGCCGGGGCGGGATCCTGACGGGTGACTGCGTTCTCTTTCGAAAAACGTCCCTCCATTTTCTGGGCTTCCCTGCACTTGCACGATTGCGTAACACTTTCGAAAATCCTCTTGCACTATTTAAGGCTTCATGATAAGCAGCTGTGTTACTCCCTGTCTAGAGTACAGGGGAATTTCTCAGTTTTTTTGTAGCTCTTAATGGCATCCAACACTCACCTTCTGCTCTTCAAAGAAAAGGAGTGGAAGGGGGGGGGGGGAGGGGGAAGGCAGCGAAAATCTAAGGCGAAGCAAATTTTCGAAATCAAATAGCAATACAAATGTCGCAAAATAGCACAGCGATCTCATAGCACTTTCGTATTCATCTTTCTTCAAGTTTGAATTTGTTCACTTTCTAAAACATTTTTGAGGAGGGCGTCAGTGGAGACAAGTTGATTTTACTATCTAAAAAGTGAGGGTTCATTTATTTTTGTTTTCCAAAAGTCTACAATTTTTCCTATAGAGACACCAATAGATCTTTGAGCCATGCCCTTTAATACGTCTTTTCATACGGTTAATCACTTTATACTTGAACTGCTCCTTTTTCTCAAAGCACTGTAAGCAAAAACTGTAGAAGGGAATTTTAAAGGTTGACTTGGATCTATATACCTTGCTCATTGAGAAGCTAGAATTATTTCATTGCTCCATAAATCTTGACAAGGACATGAAAATTGTCAAAGGTCCTAATTTGTGACTATCCTGAACGACATCTTATCAACACAAATTTTTCTTATTTAGAAGGACTAGGTCAAAAACTAACAATTAATAAAATTTATCTTGTCCTTGTACGCGATTTTTACTACATTTGGAAAAGTTTTGTTTTGGAATCGTCATGAAAATTTTGGTGCAAGTCTCATGGAATTAACTCTAAATACACTGCGGCTTGCATTTTCAGTTCATGTTTGATGATCTATGTACGTAAAATTCATGGAGAAAAAAGGAAATATTCTGCTAAACATCTACATTTTTTCGCACTTCTGTTTCACCCTCGATTTTTCGAAAATTTACTCATTCAGCTCTTTTGCATTGCGATATTTACGGATTAGCAGACCTTTGTTTGAACAGTTTCAGTCTCCAAACTGTTCCAATTTTCCGTGATAATCCTTCTGTAAAGAAGCTCTTTCACCGAGCTGCTTCTCACTGCTTTTCGCTGCTTTTTCTCCTCTAACTATATGATAACCCCTTTCCACACCGACCTAAATTTACGTTCAAAAAGTTCACGTTCAGTGCAACTTCGTTTACGTTGTCTAGTAAGCTTAGAGGGTAATTCAGACATTTGTTGGCCGACGTT
The DNA here is from genome assembly GCA_958299035.1 of Cylicocyclus nassatus. NCBI lineage: Eukaryota > Metazoa > Nematoda > Chromadorea > Rhabditida > Strongylidae > Cylicocyclus > Cylicocyclus nassatus. The sequence goes on along the minus strand of CATQJL010000316.1, from coordinate 41,315,056 downwards.
ACTGGAGCGGAAGTTATTTGCTAATGTTGGCCTCCACCTTGCCCTCTATGACATTTTGCCTCGTTGCAGCGTTTATTCACAATTTTTAGCAAATCTCTCAAGGAGATAATTTGACCTTTACAGAAGCGGAGACGAAGAAGCAGCTTTGGAGAAAATATCGCCAGAATGATGATGGCCGAAGAGAGGGATTTTGTGATCGCTCCTAGCCCCATCGACGATGATTCTGTAGGTGTTTTTTTGCTAGTGAATGGCTCTAGCCCCATGCGAATCTTGTTTTCGTCTAGCAAGTGCCCTATTCCAATCCAACTCTTTTTACGCTCGTTTCCTTGGTTACCTGTTCCCATTTCTCTCTAGGGATATCCCCGCTTTTTGCGCTGTCCGAAAAGTGTGTAACATTCGCTATCGTTTCGTAAATGCCAGACGTTTTCGCATGTGCGCTCGGCAACCAGCTGCTCGCACTGCAAGTTTTTCCTTCTCGAAAATTCTTTCACACTTCTTTTTGCGAAGTTCCAGATTTTGGTATTTCCATAGTTTTTTTCCATTCCAATCGTAATCCCTTTGGACTTTTGCTGAATCAGCTAGTCCTTTGCAGCGAGCAACTCGTTCCTTTCTTCTATTCTCGGGGGCTCGATGTGGTTTGTCTGCCTATCGAACGAGTTGCCCTTTTTGTGTGGCAGCCGAGCTCTAGCAAACGATGTCCCTGCAAAAATAGCCGCAGTCTAGCTGGAAAGACGACACCTCGAGTTTTTTGCTTTTTCAGGACTTTTTCAATGCTCTGCGCTCTCTCTAGAGAATTCTGTATATTATTTCTGATATCTTCTGCAGCAGATTCTAATTCAAACATAGTCATTTGATACCTCTAGTTTCCTTGCCGTCAGAATTGTATTAGGTTGGCTTACATAATGGTTACTTTTGTCTTGCTAATGCTAAATTATTGTGAAGCTTCTTTGGATGAATGTGCAATTAATGAAAAGAGTGACACGAACAAAATGAAGGTAAATTCTATTTGAGTTACAAGATTTCTGACAAAGAAATGCCGCAATAAAGTAGGAAACACTTCTAATTTTGTTCATTAAATTCTTGGAACTAGGTCTTGAGGATTGAATGAATGCATGTTAAAGATGAAAATGTATATACAGTGCTGGCCAAAACTATAGATCCACTTCAAAAACTGCCGTAACTCATCTGCTTCTCAACGAATTGTTCTGAGATTTGGTATAGCTGTGTGTTTAACAGGCTTCTATCAGTGACCGGAGCGGATCCCGCTTTCGTTCAATTATTAAGGAAAAAATCAAAGATCTTGAAAAAAAGCAGGCTTGAAGGTTGGCCATAACTATAGATCCACCTAGAGTTTCTGTTTACTAAAGTAGCTCTCGGCTCCCAAAGTCTTATGTGCATATACATAGTCAAAAGTCAAAACACTCGTTTTAGTCCAGCTGTGTCATACCTTTATAAGAAACGCTTATCTGCTTTTTTTGCATAAAAATACTTTCATGTGTATTTTGTTACCGAGAACGTATTTTTGTAGGTGATTCCGCAGCTTTTTTCAACTGGTTTGGAAGCGATAGGGCTTCATCCATCTTATAGATGCCTAAAGAAGTGAGCACTAGAAAAAAAACTCAAGTTCTCGTATTCAAAGCGCACCCGACGTAGACCTAAACGCAGGTCTGCGCTCAAATTTATGCCTTCAAACTTTTCCTGCAATGTTATCATGAGCGTGAAACGAAGTAATGACATTGTTTGTACATATGAGGGTCTGTATGCAGGGTTGCAGATTGTTGCATGTTTTAGCATTCAGGCTAATTGAGGAATTTATCCTGCAAAAACTGATTAGCAACAAGCTTTAAAGTTATTTTTGGTTCTGATCATAATGCTCTTGTGAGTCAGAGGCAAACATACAATACAGGGTGTTTTCAGTATTTGGCAGCTTATTAGTTGCAAAAAATTAGGAAAGGCACCACTTGATAAGTATTTTGGGAATGTCTTACATTATCATTGAACCGCGAAAGATGTGCCTCGTTTACGAAGCAAAGTGCGACTTCGCGAACAATCGTCATTATAGTGTACATTTTTCTTTTTATGTAAATAATGTATCCACATTATTTAGAGCTTACAAACATAGCGTAAGCCTAGTTTTGAAGGTAGAAATTTGAGCGCAGGCTTGCTATGAGGTCTATGCTATGTGCGCTTCAAATACGAAAACTCAAATTTTCTTCTAATGCTCACTTCGCTAAGCATCTATAAGTCAGATGGAGACCTATCGCTTCCATCGCTTCCAAACCAGTTGGAAAAACTGCAAAAACACCCCTAGAAACATACTGTGAAACTGACAAAATACGCGTGAAAGCATTTTTGAGTGAAAAAAAGCAAATAAGAGTTTCTAATAAAGATATGACGCAGCTGAACTGAATCGGCTGTCTTGACTTTTGATCATGTATATGCACCAAAGATTGTGGAAGTCGAGAATGACTTTGGTGGACAGAAACGTTAGGTGATCTATAGTTTTGGCCAGCTTTCGAGCCTGCTTTTTTCAAAAAATTTTGATTCGTTCCTGAACCATCAAATAAAAGCGGGAATCGGTTCTGGTTACTGATAGTAGCCTGTTAAACACACCGCTATACCAAATTTCAGATCAATTCGTTGAGAAGCAGATGAGTTACGGCAGTTTTCAGAGGTGGATCTATAGTTTTGGCCAGCACTGTAGATATGGGTTACATCCGCTTGGTCTATATGGTCAAACTAGCTGGCTTACCCGGCTCCGCCGTATCCGGACCAAACTTGGCACACATACACTTCGGGCCCCGGCGGGTGTCACAGTCCACTTTTCGTTATCGATCGATGTCGATTTTACCGATTTTTATCGATTTTTTTGCAGAGTTCACCTACAGGGCTGGGAGTTCGCACAGGGGGGTAATCGAGCATGGGGATTCCGAATACAATATTGGTTTTCAGAATTATCGATTGCTTATATTGATTTTATCGATTTTTTGTAAATTTTGACATGCGAGGCTGGGATTTTGCACAGGGGCATAATCGAGCATGCTGATTACGAACACAATATTAGTTTTCAGGATCGTCCGTTACTTTTATCGATTTTATCGATTTTTTTTTAAAGTTTGACCTGCGGGGCTGGGAGTTTGCACATCTGATCAAGCACATGCACATCTGATCAAGCATGCTGATCATCCCCTTGGGGATGATCAGCATGCTTGATTACCCCCCTGTGCTAATTCCCAGCCCCCTAGCTCAAACTTTGCAAAAAATCGATAAAATCGATAAAAGTAATCGATAATCCTGAAAACCAATATTGTATTCGGAATCCCCATGCTCGATTACCCCCCTGTGCGAACTCCCAGCCCCGTAGCTCAAACTTTGCAAAAAAAATCGATAAAATCGATAAAATCGATATCGATCGATGACGAAAAGTAGCCTATGACACCCGCCGGGGCCCGAAGTGTATGTGTGCCAAGTTTGGTCCCGATCGGTTCAGAAATGGAATTTTCTATTCGGAACATACGTACAGACATACATACATACATACATACATACATACATACATACAAACAGACATTCAGCTTTATATATAAGATTCAAAAACTGAGTTGCTCCAAAATAAGATTTTAGCGCACAAACGCGAAAAATTCAGGTTCCTGAGTAGAAATTCCAGACGTTGTTAGTCAAATAGCCGGAGCTTGTATTATCAAGGCATGGAAAGTTTTGAACTCAAAAAGTGATTTTTCAAAAAATTTAGCTGGGACGTAATCGTACCTCGTTACAAACGGAAGATTCTGTGCTGGTTTGGACTGATGGTAAAGACTCGAATTGCCTCTTCACAGAAATTGGAGCTGCGTAACAAATGCATGCCAAAACCAAATCGTGTTTGGGGCAACCTGCTCTTATAAGTTTTTTTCTCTGGTCCCTTTTTCATCGGAATGATTTACTAGAAGTAGAATGAAAAGAATTTCTTGCACCAAGGTTTCGAAAACTGTTGACTAGATCCTTTAACGTTTTCAATCGGTTCACCATTAATTGCTATTTTTCGAAAAAAGGGTTAATTGGTTTATATACCAGAGTAATTGTGCGCATTTATATGGTCATAAATATTTAGTAGTCTAATCAGCCAGGTAGTTCTTCCATAATCTTGTGGGCTCTTCCATTTGTGGCCTGCGTGAAAATTATCTACATATGTCTGGAGAATATAAAATTAGATACCGTGTGATGCTAATATAGAAGTAATGATCATCATCAAGCTCCTCCCAAAACAATATCATTATTTTCGTTGTCTGCCAATAAATTGCTCATGCATGATGCTTCCTGTTTATTTGCAATGTAGTGGATTATTTACTCAGCTTTTCGCTATGACGACTTTGACATAATTTTCCTTTACTTTTTCAAAGCTCTTAGTGTTATAGTTGCACTCGATTCAGTTGAAAGGTTGTAAGCTACTTTGCCATTGTGAATGGCGATATTTGACCACTTCATCAAAATTTCTTTGCTAACTGCTTGTTAAAGATATCAGAAATAGGAATCTGTCTGGAGAAATTACCACGCCTTTTGGACTTAAACTTACTTGTAAACGTGTGAATCACTAATGCTTCGTGACATTAATGGGGCAAGAAGTGATAGCGGAATCAGTGTAAGTCGGATCCTGCGCTCTTTTTGCAAATTGTTATTTGAATTTTTTTGCTGTTATGGTAATGCAGCGATTCGACTCCGCGCTATAAATGGTGTTCTCATGCTGATCAAACAGCTTTTCGTGAACTCTAAGTAACGCTCAGCACAAATACATAAGTTAGCAAATCGTAAATCCCAAATAATCACAATGATCATAAAATTCTCCGAAAATTTCCCAATCTGCATCATATATGCAAAAAGAGAATTAAGGAAAAAAGAGTTTCATGAGGCGGGTAATTGAGCAAGGAAACAATACTTAATCTTGATTCTTAGCTGCTGTTAGACTCCTATTTTTCAAAAAAAAACATCATTCAACATGTGATTGGTTTCTATAGTATATGATATATTGTCGCTCACGAACAACAACACAAATTCTAAGCGCTCGATTGTGTTTTCATGAAATGAGACGCTAAAATTTTGCTCATCACGTTTGCTATCTGCTTTGCTTGACTTATCGTTTTGCTAGATCTTTGCTCATTGGGGAAACCCCTCCCCACCAGATTTCACTCGAAAAGTCAACAAAACACCAGCTATCCCCACATCCAATCGTGGTTTTTGATGAATTATTCACAAACATTAGCTATATTTTGCAGCTGGGTCTGTGCAATATTGTACTTTTTTGCAGCAGCTCACTGTCTAGACCTATTTTATTTGGATTCTCCCAGTATAAAATGAGAAATGTCATTCTAGAATTACCATACTCATTCGTTATTCGCTTGACATCCGCCCCATCACGAAAACATCGCATCTCTTATGCATTTCTTAGGGATAAGGCATTTCGTCCCCTTTGTCGTCTTGCAGAGTAAAAATGTCAGCTTCTAGAAGCTAAGCTAATCTGAGCTGAGCCATTGAGCAGTCAGTGAGTCGTCCGCGAGTCCCAGCATTTGCAACTAACATCACTTTAGTCAGTCAACTTCCCTATTCTGTTCATATGGAAAAAAACAGAAATGGAGATTCCTTTCAAAAAAAGAGAGATGTATTGTTGCAAATGTAGACTTTTCACGACTCAAAAGCCTTATTCTCAGGTAATATGACAAATAATATGATAGATGAGCAGCTCGAACTTTTCTTGAAATATCTCAGATTTGCAATGATTCTACGATTTTGGCTACAGTTTTTGTTGAACAATGAGGAATGGGCTTTGCTTTTGTGTGATTTCTCTTCTTACGAAATCGTGGAAAGCGAAATTCGAAGCGATAACGAGTAACGTCACACACATCCACAAACACTGCTTACTCGAGTTCGTCAACAAGCCTAGACATATCCACAAGCATGGGAAGGTCTCTATCTGGCTGTTTTTTGATCCTCTATCTGTGGTTGTGAAACCTTCTTACTCCTTTTTTAGACATTGTGAAACTCTCCTATTCCTTTTTTGGACATTGTGAAAACTGCGAAGCTGAAAACTGCGAAGCAAGTCACCTTTATTTTTATCCTGGGCAATGATTTTGAGCTTTTTTACTCAATAAATTGATCTGGCTGAGTTACGCTCTCAGTTTATGAAACTCTCGCATTTCTCTTTTTCAAGCTTATGAAAAATTGATATTTGTACAATAGAAGTTTGTTCAGTTTTTGGAGGCAATCTAAAAGAACCCTTCCAAGCACTGTCTTCACTTATATTTCAGATTTTGTAATGTAGAACTAACTCTATGAAGGCTGATTTGCTTGAAATTTCCCGCAAATTCGGACATTTTGGAAAGTTGCTTCTTTTTCAGTAAAATATTCGGTTTACCCGTTACGGAAATGTCCTTCACATACGGTGCACTTTCAAAAGTGCACTCACAAAGCTAATTTCGAATCTTTTGCATTGCTATTTCTCCTATCGATCATAATCGCACAATTCTGTCTCAAAAGGAGCCATGATATCCATTTTCTTCAACTATTTCTTCTTTAATTGAAAAAATTCTTTTCTCAAATTTTTTTGATTTACTTCAGGGATTTCTAGCCCCTTAACAAAGGTATTCTCTTTCATTACGTTGGATCTTTGATCACGGATGTTCTCTCTCAAAAAGAATAGTCGTTTCACAGACATAAAAGTCAGTGGCAGTTTACCACTGTGAAGAGTCGATTTACGATTTCAACGTCTGTCATGCTACTAAGAATCCGCGTCAAGCGAGCTTATTGCAAAACTGGGGACTCCATACTTTCCTATTTTCCACTTCCTATCCTCGACGCCAAAAAGTCGTTTCTGAGCTCAGACTTTGTTCAAGCTATTAACGCTGTTTTATATGTACTAACGCATGAACACAGGTGGAGTTATGTCAGTAATTATTTTCCTTTCAAAAATTTTTCTTTTTCCCGTTCTTAACGACTTTTCGTAGTTAAATTAACGGTTTGAATGTTTAGTACTTAAGTTATAGCTTGTTCAATATTTAAGATCTTAAAGTTAAGTCTTATTTCTTACTGGCATACAAGAGGCTGAGGATCTCAGCCATATTTTTCCATTATGCTACTTTCCAAAAGATGCATCGTCTCCAGCTTCTTCGCTTTTTCCCTTATAGATTTCCAGAGACAACTCATCGTCTTGACACGGAACCTGTCCCTCCTCAACTACTTCATCGTTTAGATAGGCCTTAACAAGAACCAACCCTCCTCCCGTGGTCGCTCAGTTTTTCGAGCCGCTCCTCGGTCCACACATTTCTCTCGTTTTCGTATCGCACTGCTGCCGCTGCTCGCATCGTCGTTACTGAATGCGAGATTTGAATCTCAGGCAACCTAGGCACAGCACTTCACCTAGTGAATTTCATTGCAAATGCACCTAAATCAGCTTTTTTCAGATGAACATGCCACTCCTGGGCCAGTCGCCGCCCAGCGAAGCGCACTCTCAGCACAACTGTGAGTCTATTTGTTTGATTGCCCTACTGACAAAAATGAAGGGAAAAATTGCTTATGAACGATACCAGCTTGTACGAGCTTTTTGTAAGAAATCAAAATGAAGAAAACAATACGGGACTCGAACCTGGTAGCGTCTGCCTATCGGACTGTTGCACTAACCACTACACCAACTGCGTTAATTGAACCACCCTACTAGTTTTAGAACTGACGGTGCTCATAAAAAACCTTTGTGATTTGTCGCCCAGAAACGTTTAGCAGACAATGAAAGTAGATCTGGAATCAGTGTTTCATGCCCTTCAAAAAACACCATAACATTTCGACCTCCCACTTCTCTGACTGCAACTGTCTCAAGTCCAACTTCTGTCGCTTTGTTGGCCGCCATTGACCAAGGTCTTCTCCCTTCTTGCGCAGTTTTTTTTTATGATGAACAAATTCCATCGCAAGCACGTGATAACGCTGGAATTCCCCTCTAATCGCATAAATCGCCGGGGTTTACCCCCACACAGACGTCAGCGATGAGAAACGCAGAACTTAAGCGTGAGAACAAACACTGAGTGACTTACTCGCAAAATTTGAACATTTGCCAATTCTTCTGCGTGGAAAACGGGCTACAAGGGACAGAAAAAATTGCAAATTGAGGGCTTTACATATACAGAAAGATGAAAAAAAGATAGAAAATGCAAATTTCAAATGAGAGAATCTCTCGTAAGGTCTTCTTTTTTGAATCTTTTCAATTTACAGACGTCTTTCGCGTGATTTTTTTTTTCATACATTCGCTAGAATTTGCTATCATGACTTATAATAAGCGGCTTAATCTGAAGTTGTGTGGAGTTTGTCCGTTACGAAATTACAGTGAGGAATGATTTACGATACTAAACATCATGTGAGGTTAAGATAGCGAGTATGGTTCATTTTTAACTGCGGCTCACGAATAAACCGAACAATGATTTGAGAGAAAAGCTTCCAGAAAGTGAGTTTACCACGGTTCACGATGCCAGTGCGAACCTCTGCGAAGCAGAGGTGAAGCACTGGTTATCTATAATTAGGCATCACCGAGCACAATATCTCAACTGTGATAAATTAGAGTAAAAAATTGCAAAAGCACACCTCATCAGATGCTTGTGGGTTTTGCTCGGATATATTATATAACTAGAACAAAAGATAACAATAACAAAAAGGACAACAAACAAAATGAACAAAGAACAAAAATGAATGAACAAAACTGTGTAGAACAAAAAAAATTGAAACTTGCAAATCATTCAAAGATCTCTCTCACGCATGACCTTCATTTCTCAATTGGGAAAGTCATTAGAGGCTTTTTGGACGTTGAATATTCAAGGTTAATTATCCTCTGAAGCTATAATAATTACGACACGCCTCAGTGGCCCCAAAAAGACTTTATGAAGGTTTTGATTTATAATGATATCCAGAATCAAAGCAGCCGCTTAGCTGTTTCTGAATAAGGGTTTTCCGTGCGACCCATTAATTTTCGACCCCATGTGGTATAAAATTGATTTACTATGTCAGCTTCTATTTTCAGTAAATGCTATCGGCGAGATCCTGAATCGCAAAACCTCCGTGGCTCAAATAATGTCGAAGACAGTCGAGGGTCTGAATCATGCCTATGAGTTGCGTGATTCAAGCCCAGAAGACCTCATTTTCGATCTCTTCAAAATGCCGAATAAAGATGAAGCCAGTATCAGCAAACTGATCAAGGTGAGTTACCCCTTTTCAGTTTCTGTTCCCAGCTGAGTGTCAGATTTAGGTGCTAAAATCATTTGGTCTGCGAGAATCTGATCCTCGTCTACGACACATGAATGAAAAAATGAAAAGCTTTGAGGAGGAAGATGATGATGCCAGGAATTTTCTTCTTACGAGGGACAAGTTCAAAGAGTGAGTAAATTTGAGTGCTTCTCGGCTTATTAGTTACCGCCTGCGCTGATATCTGTCACAAACCATGCGTCTAAATGCACTACGATCCATGCCAGTTGCCCGCGCAGACAAAACTCAACGGCGACATAATATTCTCTACCATTCTAAGGCCTCGGACAGAGTTCACGCGATTTGATCGTCGCGATTTAATCGCCGCGATTTTCATTTTCATTTTACAAAAATTTCGAGCTGGAAAAGTATCACAACCGAAATGCAAGCTGATCGGCATGCAATGAACTCGTAACAGTTGCCTTGTAGCGATTGAATCGCGACGATCAAATCGGTGAACTCTGTCCGAGGCCTAACGCGTTTCTTAGGTAGGAAACGGCTTTTTTTTTATATACAATGAGATTTCATTACTATCCACAGTACTAAAATGATGAAGACTGTTTATAAGGTTAATTATACAAATGAATGCTCAAATAGACTCTTAGGACAGCCTACTAAATGCGAAAGTCTGTTTTACTTCCTTTTCAATGTCATGCAAAAAGTTCTGCTTAGAGCAGCAAAAGTTCTGCTTAGAGCACAGCGAATATAACTTCAGTGCGCGCAAGATTGTTTTGCTCGAGTAATGCAGACAAGAGTTTTTTTTTTGAAGTCGTGTGTACCCCACTTTGCTCATTTTTTCTTGAATTACACTAGGAAGACTTGTTTCAGGTGCATCCATCCATCAGTGCAACTCATATCGCAAGCACTTCGCAATCATCTGATAATTCCTAGTTGGGGAGAGTTTTGCGGCCAAATAAAGTCAATCTATGAAGAGGTATGTGAGACCAGGATGTCTTGCAGATAGCAAATTGAAGAATTTCAATTATAGTGCAAGTCGATCAAAGACGGAAATGTGGCTACTTACATTCCACAACTTGCTCGACAAAATCCAGATATTTGGGGTTTATCAATCTGCACCATAGACGGCCAGCGGGTCTCATTTGGTGACGCTAAAGTGCCTTTTTGCGTCCAAAGTGTCTCAAAGGTTACTTCACACCACTCATTAATTTTGGTCATTGAAAAAGCGAAAAATATTGCAGGCATTTAATTATGCGATTGTCTCGTCAGACTTAGGAGCCGACTTTGTGCATTCATATGTGGGGCATGAGCCAAGCGGAAGACTGTTCAACGAGATCTGCCTGGACCAAAATGGTGAGCCTTAGATTTTTATTTTTGTATTGTATTGAGTTTTGGTATTTTCAGGGAAACCTCACAATCCGTTGATCAACGCTGGGGCCATAATCGTTACTTCGCTTATCCGCAATCACTTAACGATGGCTGATCGATTTGATTTTGTTCTTAATGAGTATAGGAAATTAGCTGGTGGAGAACATGTTGGATTCAATAATGCCACGTAAGTTAATTGAGACTCTACTAGAGGTTGAATAAGGTTAGGAAATAAAAAGTTCAAGTGATAAAAGTCAATAAATAATAATAACATAGCGACAGTTAAGAAACAAAAGATTGTTATTATCGTTACACTTAGGTCGGGTGAGAAAAAACTTGAATTGAAAGCTAAAAAATACAACTGCCTACATTTCACGATCAAAATTCCCTTATGCACAAAACAGTGAAGTTGTTTAATGACTGTTTTACTATCCGCGATATCCTACACAGAATTTTGCAAAACAGTGATTTGTTTCAGTTTCAAGAATTGAATAGAAAATAATTGCTGGGAGAAGTAATAACGTTTTATAGGTAAATACTGTTGCCTTTGTAGTCAAACATCTTCATCAGTCACAAAAAAATGGAGGAAAGTTAATGAAATGCACTAAAAAGGTAAAATTGTCGAGTAACTTTTGCGCTCTATGATGTCTTTTTTGAAATCAAAGGCTAATCTGTTTCATGCGAAGATTCCATCAAAAAATAACAAGTTTTTTTGCTGTTGGTGTCTTGCTAGTCTTTTTGGAGACAAACATTTCAGGTGGGAAAGGAATGAAAGGAGACTTTTGATATGCTTACATATAAGTTGACTGACTCAAAGAACTGAAAATTCAAAAAATGGAGCCGATAAACTGAAAAAAGAAACTTGAAAAAAAAAGGATAGAGTTGAAAATTACTGATAATTACAGATGAGAACAAATTTTTCAGATTCCTTTCTGAACGAGACACTGCTGATCGAAATTACGCTTTGTCTTATTACATGAAGGAGAACAAATGTTTCCCACCGGGAACACAGGTATCGTTCGATGTTAGTCGAATATATACGATGCTCAGTTTTCTTTCCCCTTATAAGCTTCTGGCGAAAGGAAATCAATTGATAAAGAAATTACAGGGTCTTCGAGAGGAGTTGGATCTCTACTTCCAGCTATGTTCATTAGAAACTACTTGCGAAACTGCTGCAGTTATGGCAGCTACTTTCGCCAATGGAGGTATGATTTTTTCAGTCAGAATTGTATTTGTAAGGGTTATTTTTCACTTCAGGTGTGTGCTCACTCACCGACGAGTTATGCATTCACCCTCGTCCTTGTAGGGACGTTCTTTCCTTGATGTACTCCTGCGGAATGTACGACTTTTCTGGAAAATTCGCATTCCAGGTAACCCTATGATCTTCTCCGTCCTTTTCAACTCACTAGTTTTTTTAGGTTGGTTTACCAGCGAAATCCGGAGTATCAGGTGTTATGATAGTGGTTGTACCAAATCTGATGGGTATCTGCCTTTTTGCACCACCTCTAGATAAGATGGGTAACTCAACCAAGGGAGTAGCGTTTTGTCAGGTAAGTGTCTGATACATTTTGGGTGTGTCCCAAGTCTGGGTAAGTGGATTCTATATGTAAAAACTAATTGGAAAACCATAAGTAATCGACTACCCAAGCGGTAGCTCAGCTTTTATCATTCCTTTATGGCCGAAAAATTCACCTCTAAACTCCGCCCAGACCGTACATCTACCGTACACGAGTATGCTGATTGGTGGGTCTGGAGCGGCTACGATCTTGGCTGGAGTTACGAATTGAATTTCTCATCTACAAATGATTTATATAAGCTGCCGCTTGAGAGCTTACCCAAGGTCATCCAATGACTGCTGCATAAGTTCCTGCTAACAGATTGCGACCACGCCTTGAAGGACCACAAACCCAATAATTCCAGAAACTCATCGAGTACTTTAACTTCCACAATTACGACAGTCTACTGCATGCGGATTCGAAAAAACACGATCCTCGAAGGAGGATTGGTAATCGTGACACAGAACTCGTTGTCTCGTTGCTTTTCGCAGCAAAAAATGGCGATTTCGACGTCGTTCGGAGGTACGACCTATTTTTCCTTAGAAATTTGCTCACTCAGTATGCGCTTGAAAGTGGGCATCTCAACAAGAAAGTTCATTGTCTACTAGTAATCAACCAAATCTTCTATTGCAGGATGTACTTACAAGGAACAAACTTAGAAATGGCCGATTATGATGGCAGAACTGCCTTGCATATAGCGGCAGCCGAAGGTCATACACACCTCGTCAAATTCTTCGTGAATGTTGCAAAAGTGAATCATCAACCTCGGGACAGGTAGGTAGCTAAATTGATTCAGTCGCAATTTGAGTAGAAGGGGGCTAGTAGGAGGCGGAAGGAAGGGAAAGGAGAGGTCATATGGAGAGTTTATGGAATGTGGATACCTAGTCTCTTTTGTGGACTGGAAAAGAAGCCATAGTTATTGCTCGAACGCAGCTTAATCGCATTCGACCGACAAATTTGGCCCCTCAACTCTAACCCAGATCGTCTCCAGGGAACCAGTTAGCAACTTGAGTACGGTAAAAAGTACAGTATGGACTTGATAGAGCTGGTCAAGGCCGCGATCGAACAAACTCTTGGTTTGGGGCCTTTCAATCAGCTCCTCAGCGCTTATATAGGAACTGCTTGTTGTCGAAAAATATTGCAGTGAAATTTTGCGTCAAAGGAGTGATACGCCCCCTCTTCCCCCCCCCCCCCCTCACACAGCAGTAAGCAACATGAGCCTGATCCTCCCAAGCACGCTGGAGGCGAACATGAGCAAAACGCAAGAAGCTCGAAGCTCGCCCTTCAATATATCTTGCCAAGAGCTGCATTACTAACGTGAAATCCTTTTTTGGAAATAACGCCGGAGGCGCAGCCCTTGCTTTTGCCGCGAAATCACCTTGCACATCAATCTTTTTGCACGCCAGTATTTTGACAAATAGAGCGCTCACTAGGAAGTGGAACGTATTCCTCGTAGGAAAATTAGCTGATAATATGATATGATACTGAAGAAATTTTGAAGTAATGTCTAGATGGGAGAAAAGGGTGGCTTCCCTTTTTCATCTATTTCATTCCAGATGGGGACGAACTCCACTCGATGACGCCCGGACTTTCCATCACGAGGACTGCATTCGCTTCCTTCTCAAACAACATGTGCGCGCGCACAAGAACAGCTTCCCGAACGATGGTCCAGCAAGCGAAAACGCCATCGAGTACGTTTAATATACAGCATATTACCTTCCATCCAGTGAGTTCGATTACACAAGTCTTGGCCTTCTTACAGCAGCGAAACACTTCCTGTTCTTCTTGCGCAACATCAACACCTCAAAAGAAATGTTATTGCGGAGAATATTCGTTTGTATGTGATTTCTTCTCTTGATTCTTGATTCGGTAGTTTAGATAACTGTAGGATTTTTGGCAATAGATACACCAATGCGGTGGTCCATAACTTACATTAAACTAATTGCTCACAAATAATACACCACTGCGCTTAGGCAGCGATCAGAGATGCGCTTGTGCCGCCGATGTGCCAGCGCCGTTCCTTGCTGGAACCACTTAGCTGCCTCCGTATCGATCGAGTGACGTTGTAGCACAGCGCTGGAACGGCGATGGCGCAGCGCTGGCATTTGCAACTCTAGATGCAGCCTTTTGCTAGTTCTGGCTAGTCAGCCCTTTTCTGAGGAACAGCAAAGCTTCGGAGGGCCAAATTTCAGGCTGAATGGTCATGCGGACGAGTCCTCGGGCGAGGACGATTTGACCGGTACCACGGGTGTGATGCTGATCAACGACACCGAAGTCAAGGATAAAGGTCAGAGACCCTGCCCGTCGCTCACGTTCGGATGTCTCTAGTTGGTTGTAGACTGTTGGCTTCGGCATTTTGCGTAGTGTTCCGTCTCTCCGGTAGCATGAACAAAGTGATGCATGTCTAAGTGTAGCGAAATGTATTTTCCATACTTTTTCTGACCATCCTTATTTTCTTGACCAATATTGTAGAAATACTATCATTTCAGCGTGTAACGGTGTACGAAAAATGCCTCCAACGATCAAACTGCAGCGAGTCTCGGAAGCAGATGATGAGAACTGCACTTAATGAGGAAATCAATTTTTTCCTGTTATTTATGTATTAGGTATTTTCTTGCAGCGTCAGTTTTGATATCAGGTCTGCAAAATATGCACAAAATTGAATCTTTCCGGTAGCAGCTTCGCGAGACTTTTCCTGCAGCCAAATTACATAAGTAAATGAGATTGTTTATAAATAATAAACTTAGGAGGTTCCGAAGTCTTCAAAGCGCGAAGACTGCAAAAGAGTTTCAGGCTGTGTTTAGAGTTGCCGCTTCTAAAAAATTCCTTAAACACTTGTGCCTGAACTAAATAATTTGAAGTGCATATTTATGACATCTTGAAACGCTTAGGACTTTAATTTTGATGCTGACAGTGCTGCTACTAAAGACAATGCGGAGGATGAAGAAATTGCTTATTTGCAGACCTGATTCAATTACTCTAATGGTCCAGACTGCATATTAATGATTGTTGTAATTTTCATGATTTGTTAATACGTACCGGTTTGATTTTCTTATTGCTTCGGATACCGGTTTTTTCTATTTTGTCTGCGTTCGTAAGAGCTTCCCTTATAAACTCGGGTACATTTATTATCTTGAATATCTGTTGTGACTTCCTAATAAGCGGCACAACTGCTGTTAATAACAAGTAGCATATCTGTTTATCCATGACGGTCACGGATGGTTTGCAAATAAATAATATGGTCTGAGTTGTGTGCACTTGAGTGAGGCGACAGAAGATGAGAGCTGTGCGAGGTACATATAGTCGATCGTTGATCCCATGGACTGGACGCCACTGCGGAGCACGCGCGGCGAGATGAAACGTTTGCCCCAATACAAGTCGTCATTGTACAAGTCGTGCTCTCGCAACATCTCAGCCGCGCGGCGTTTGAGCAGTTCTTGCGGTCAACGTATCGACGAAGTGACAATGCTTAAGGCGCAGTTATCGCTCAGGTGGATTATCTGCTGGTGTGCACAGTACGCTAGCTAAGCAGATTTATTGGGTCAAACGACATTTCCGCATTGGAGCTGTGGTAGAATGCTCGTGAGTATAAGCATGGCGAAGTAAGGTGACATATCTGGGCAGTAACGGTACTCATATCACAGCAGGTAATGCTTATGCAAGATCCTACACTGCAGGAGGTGAAAGAGGTGTGCTGTCGCTGGCCGCAGTGTGCCGATTCTGTCGGCAGCAATACGCAGATGGTTAAAAGAAAGTAGATTCCCGTAGAAACTCTGTCTGATTAATGGACTGAATACAGCAGAGAGATAATATTTAAGTTCAGAGATAATCTCGGTGTGCACAATAATCTTTTATGGAGGCGGAGTTGGAAGATGCTCATCATTAGGGACGGCTTCTCGATTTCACTAGTCACCAAAAGCGTTGTGGTTTGCAAAGGCGCCTCTTCATAAGAAAAGAAGACCTTGTAATAAAAACGGTCGTCACTGCTGCCGAACGTTTTGAGTCCTTTCGTCGTTTCCTTTGTCAGATTGATCTGTGGTGAATTTTGCGCTTTTTTCGTCGCAAAGTAGTCAGTGGGATGAATGGCGTAGTGACATGAGGCGCCGCTATGACCAGATCGGACTCAGATTCGATCCCGCCCCTGGGCCAATCAAGCCCTCTCTCCGGAGATGGTAAGTTGGTACCAGAGTAATTATGGGAGGATAAAAGCACTGATTTGGTAACCGCTGGCCCTCGCAAATTACTGTATTAGGCTCGCACGCATACAATTGCCTCTTCGATTATGAAGTAGTGTACGATCGGCGCATGCCCCAGAGGGTAATGAAGACGCCGAATCCTTTATCCTTTCTCCTTTGAAGTAGCCCATTTTGTCCTGAGCATTTGGTGTTCTCAGCAATCAGACTGCTTCTGGATTCAACAGCAGGCTCTTCTTTAGTCGACTGATCAAAAAATACAGAAATTTGCTTCTTCTTTTTGTTCCTCACAAGGGAAGAATGACTGTGATCGTGGGCTTTTGAAATATGTTATATATCAAAATATAGTGAAACGCTGATCTCGAAACTGTCTTCGTTAGAATGCTTTTCTGAGACGAATTTGCGCTTGTAAAAACGCTAACGCAAAAATATTTGCACCAACCGAGATCAAACGGGCATCTATTGTGCAATAATCGGCAGCGTCAATCACTAGACCATGCGAGACCTTTAGCTTTTGTCGAAATAACTCGTACTCTTGTGCAGATACGTCAGATGAGGGAAGATACTGTTTTCCGAAGTATCGTTCCGCAGATAACGAAAATAGTTTTGAGGTCAGCGTTTAAAGGCGAATGTCATGACATATTGAAAGGCCACGGCCACAATCTTCTCCCCGTCAGTAGCGAAGCGAAAATCTTTCTGTTGTTCATCATTCCTAATTCTATCTTGCATTCCATCATGTATTCTTCGAGGATGAAAATGAAAAGCTCGGCATCGCTAACAGTACGAAAAAAAGCTGATCTTTCTCGTATGCTTCCGGTTCCTTTGCCATTAGTTTCTTCGATGTTTTCGATTCTCGTTTGGGCACATCGGTTGAGAATGCACAGCTTTTGTCATTCCTGCTCATCTTCTGAAAATGTGTTTCTCTTACCGTGGAGAGCGTGCTTCTGCATCAGCTCCTTTGGATCCTAGGCAGATCCTCTCGCTTATTCTATGTGAAGGAGTGGAATCATCGTTGTAATGGTTCCAGTCGTGCTACTACTGCAGCGAATTGGAATATTTTGGTCCATATACTGTGCGATCGAAGGTAGGTGGCGTTATCTAAGGTGTTGTTTTCGTCTTGGTAGATTATCTCTGGTGTGCAGCAATAGCTGAGCAGATTTATTGAGTCAATTATGTACATGCCCGCATTGAAGCAATAGTAGAACACTAGTGAGTATAGGCGCGGCGAAGTGAGTTGACATATCTGGGCAGTAACAGAACTCATATCATATCAGGTCATGCTTATGTACGACCTTTACGGAAATCATTGGAATCACTGGAAGAGGTATATAAAAGAGGTGCTGATTCTGTCGGCACAAAAACATCCGATGCGCACGTATTTAGGCAGATATGGAAGAGCAACTCAAAGATTAGGAAGGTGGAAGTACTAGGGCATCTCGAAAATCAAAAATGCCGGAGCACGTGACACGTCTGTTTCAGTACAAACGGCCGCAAACGGCCAGTTTGTGCGGTCGATGTTAGATGTTACTTACTGTCTCTACATTTACAGGACTTTACAATCTGAGTGTCCCACCCGCCCCGCTAGGCCGCCACGCTTAGGTCCGCGCAGCGTTCGTGGCGCTGGCTGCGCGTCGACTGAAGCTTGGCGAAATCCGGGCGATACGCAGCAAACGCCGCGCGCGGCCTGAGCGAGGCGGCCGCGTTGGAGGAGCCGCGCAAGCGAAACCTGCGACTCTCAGGTTGAAAAGCCCTGTATATGTTTAACAGGAAACGTCTGAATTTCACCCAGCGTAAACTTTCAAGTGGTCAGCGCTTCACCATAGGTAAATGTGACAAATCATTAGGCACTCTCTAAGGTAGGTGTCAGAGTAAGCGAATATTTTGTTCAGGTTGGGGTCCCGCGCAGAATTGACGTCACTTGGATTAAAGCCAGCATGGTGAGTGACGTCCATTCTGCGCGCGACCCCAACGTGAACAGAATCTTCGCTTACTCTGGCACCTACCTAAGCTGAGTAGTGGTGGAGACACGACATGCAAGAGCAGTGTGTACTCTTTGTCCAATGTCCTTCTTGAATATACTACAGCCTAGATATCCGGCCCCTGCACCACCATTGGAGGATTTCATCGCACTTTGACAATCTTGCACTTGAGCGCGAGAATACACTCTATAAGGTGTTATGTCCTGGCTGTAGATAATCTCCTTAAAGGCAGCGTCCCACCAGATTGGGGGTACCTGGCTCTCGTAATAATGTAATAGTAGACCCCCTAACTAAGCGATGACTGAAGTTCGGAGCGAAAAAGGGGGTCTACTATCACATCATTACGAGAACCAGATACCCCCAATCTGGTGGGACACTGCCTTTAAAGGCAGTGTCCGGGCAGAAACTCGATTTTTAAAAAATCAACTTATCTGGGGTTATCCGCAACGCTGAATCCGAAAATCCCATCAGAAGGCGCGAAAACGGCGAGAACATGCATTTTCCAACCCATTACATTTCGAAATTTGAGGATCCCCGCCAGGCTAAGACGCAGAGGTTGCAAAGAGCGCACGGTTTTTAACTGTGGCGGCATACGTACTCTGCCGTCTGACAGGAATTCAAACAGCTCGGTGGACCCCGCCCCAAGGCGTAAGTTTCTCCACTTTGCAATTGTTATTCTTGCTTTAGGTCGAACGTTTTATGCTCTCAGTTGCGCGATGTTGTGTCTCAGGGGGGCCACTTTCACATGGCAGAGAAATCTCAAAACCCCCATCTTGCCCGGACACTGCCTTTAAAGGCAGTGTCCGGGCAAAAATTCGATTTTGAGATTTTGTGCTTACATGGGCCTATTCGCTACGCTGAATCCGAAAATGCACATTGTAGAGCACAAAAATGGCGAAAAACGGCTCTAACACAGGAGGGAAATGAGCAGGTGGGCGGGGTTCTCCCCACTGCGAATTCAAGTTCCCGGCTTTCGGAGCAACCTTCTCGCTTCCGGTTTCAAGTCAATCATTCGCACTTGGCCGGTAGGGATGTTAGAACGGCTAGCGGAATCGAGAAAATCGCTCCGGGAGCTGGGAGCGTGAAATCGCACTGGGGAAAGCCCCGCCCACCTGCTGATTTCCCTCCTATTTTAGAGCCCTTTTTCGCCGTTTTCGCGCTTTCCAATGTGAATTTTCGGATTCAGCATGGCGAATAGGCCCGTATAAGCACAAAATCTCAAAATCAAGTTTTTGCCCGGACACTGCCTTTAAGCACGGCGTCTCAAGTGGTCTTCCATTCATTTCATGCACTACAAGAGGCTTTATAGGTCTGCGGAGGGGCGGAGCTCACAGCGGCGAGGGAGGGTTGGTATTATTATGATTATTATGACGGGAATGCTGGAAATCCGCTGATGTAACAGAAGATGTGGCAAGCATTGTAGTGTTCCTGTCTGTTCACGAGAGCAGTGCTTTGTTCCGTTAGTTACATTAATATCTGCTCCAGCAATATTGTTGGCGTGGTTGTCATCTTTCGAGAGCGATTCTTGTCCGATGAGTTGGTCGAGTAGTCTCTTTTCACGCGATCCATAGTGACGCCGGTTGTTAATTTCAAACTCAATCCTCGGGGCGGTGCAGCAGGATGTAGTGTAGACTAGCAGATTTATTGACTGGACGACTGATGCTACGAGAAAGAATGTTACCAAAAGACTGAGTGCCTAATAAAGCTCTCCACTGATCGTTGTCAACAATAGAAACCCTAAAGACCATTTACAACGGGGTCATCCACTACCAGTTGATGATAATGTCACTTCATAACAGTTTCTATGTGAACAAATGACATCAGACTTGCACTGATACATGATACTGTGTGAAGACTCGGCCAAGAGTTACTCATGCTGTCTACTGTGAAAAAAACAAGCTGATGCGAATATATACTTCCTAGTTGCAACCAGTGGCCGTAATCATCAACAAACCCGGCGGGTTCCGCTACCCAGTAGGTAAGCAGAAACAGTGCCACTGGGTTGGATCGATATTCACTAAAAGCACTGCTGGGTTCGCGAACCCACTAGCTTCGTGAATACCGATTTCGTGGGTTGAGCCTACCCAATGGGTTCCGGAACCCACCGGCGTTGATGAATACGGCCACATGGAGACCAAGAAGGTGGCACACGACGGCCAGATACGATCCCCTCCCCCCCCCCCCCCCGTGTTACATTCCAACAAGACCCCTCTGTATTACCGTTTAGATAGAAAGAGGCCCTACCAAGTACAATGAGTAGCATTTTTGTATTTAGCAGGTCAAACAACTTCCGTAGACCAGGTTCTAGCAATTTTTAAAGTTGTTACTGGACTACCTTGCAGAAATGGTCATTTTAGAATTTTTCACTCACTACAAAACACTACTCCTTGGCTCACATGATGAATCCCACTTCAGACAACGCCAAACTTTGGAGATTAGCAGTCAAAATATAGCTCAGTCAATATACCTATCGTTCACTCCATTCTTCGTTTCCAGTGATCTTACTTACAGTGATCGCTACTAAGTTGAGTGAGGACGAATCAGGCTTGAACCCTTGACCATCTATGAGAATCAGGCTATCTAACCATATAATCCTCGGCTGCTGTGACAAAAATGTAGGGGGTGTGGCACAACTCCCAAAAAGCTGTCACATCTCCTCGGGGTTGTGCCACATCCAGGATTTTTGTCGCAGAGAAAATTTCAGCCTTGTGATAGTGCTAACGGATATCATTGTTCATCTAGCCAATGTCACTCTGATTACCCCTCCCCTCTCTGTCCTCTCGATAAGGTGCCCTCGTGTCGCGTCCCACACTCTACGCTTTACTCTGGTTACAACAATGACTGAAATTATCAAATAGGCACATTTTGTTGTAGCCAAGCGTATCAAATGCGCAATATTGGAAATGCTTTTCAGCAGACACTCCAAAAAAGATGTCAAAAAGTGATAATTCATTTACGAAACGGTATAGAAAGCATAAAGAGGCATTGACTACAAATTTTAGAAGCGTGAAAATGTGTATTATAATAGTGACAAAACTGGGTCTAAACGGACGACAGTCACCGGAAGATAAGGGAGACAAGCGAATTAAGTAAGAAAATGGTACAAGCTTTGAAAAAGCCGTAGAATTCGAAGCTAAACTGCATGAAAAAAATGTAGAAAAGATCGGTGTTAACTAGAAAGCTGCGACATCAGACCATAACCCGAAAATTCCATGGGATATCCTACATGTGTCGGTCAATTATGTACAGGATTATGAACAAAGGAAAAGAGTAAATACGTTGTCGAAGATAAAAATTGGGACATAATCCCTCTATCTCTTTTTGGTATTTGCATTTCATTTAGGGTATCTGAGGATGCACATTATGAGTGTACATGACAATGCGGAGACTACACATAGAAAAAAATTAGTGAGAAGTGGAGGCGATCCCGCAAAACAAAAGAAGTGAGTAACGGCAATAACAGAACTCAATCTTAATTCGTAGAAGGCATTCCATGAGTCGCCGGAGAGCACTCAAGGTCCTGCAATGTTTGCTGTGTGTGAGCAGTGAGGGAAGACAGAATGGTCGAATCCACTGGTTCCAGGCATGAAGGACAAGTAAAAGATCTGAAGCGTGTATACACTGTCAATACCGATACTTTTAGCAAATTAGTTGAAAATTTTACCTCATGAGCCAGTCATCCACGCATGCTTGATGGAACGAGTGCATGCATGGCAAAAATCTCACCCTCTCACCTGGTTCGAAGTCAACCATACAGATAGCACATCTGCAGATAATGGCTATTATCCATGGCTGATAAGTAACGAAGGAGTGGGCGGAACTTACTCGCTTCCCTTCATGTCTGACCGAAACTCATCCGCTGGTATCTGTTCTAAAAGTCCCCTAACACGTTGTCGTTGAGCATCTTCACGAGTTTTACTTTCCTCTGCGGCGGCACGTTGTCGAGCAACGTTTGCTGCGTAGAGCTGGTTCACATAAGGACTCTGAAAAGAAATCTACGCTTACAACCAGGGTCAAGCAAGGGGTGTGGCACCCGATCGCTGGTTACGACCCCCCCCCCTGATTGCTGTCTTAATAAGACCCCCCCCCCCCTCCTGAACTATATACCTAAGATAGAATTACCAGAGTTGAGAAGGAGGTCAGGCACAAGTCTTTTGAAAACAACCCCCCCCCCCCCTCCCATGAAAGCCCTCAAACGACCCCTTCTTCCTCCTCTTAACCTCTGGACAGAATTACCAGAGTTGAGAAGGAGGTCAGGCACAAGTCTTTTGAAAACAACCCCCCCCCCCCCCTCCCATGAAAGCCCTCAAACGACCCCTTCTTCCTCCTCTTAACCTCTGGACCTCAAAGTGTGACATTCTGGAGAACACCAGCTTTTTCTAGAGAGTTGATCTGTACGCCCGATTTTCTGTGACTGCACTTTACAATCACACGTAATTTGACGGCTGATTTTGATCTGAATGGGCATATTGAAAAGGCCATAATTTTCTTATGGGTGGGGCGTTCGGCTCCAAATTTCCAGTGTAGCAAGAAGAAGCTATGTGCTCAATACTCATTCCAGCAATGGAGCGCTTTCTGGATTTTGAAGGCAAGTTAAGGGGGTGCGGCACACCCCCTCAAAAGCTGCGGCAGCCGCAGCTTTTAAGGGGGTGTGCCGCACCCCATTAACTATATCAAAAAAAAAAAACATTTTTGGCGGACAGTATTTATATGAATCGATAGCCTAAACCTTGTAAATTCCATAGGACTGTTTGGAGCCTGATTCGTCTTCTTAGCTCTGAGTAATATTTGGTGAAAGCACAGCGATCAAAAGCGAAAAATGGGAAAAACGAGATTTTGGTTGGCTTACAATTCCACAGTTTGCAGGTCTTCTGAAGCGGGATTCCTTAGGTGGACAAAGAAGGAGTAGTGCTTTGTCTGGAGTGCAAAAACGGATAGCTAATTCGCCTTTGAAGCAAAGTTAACCATGCTGGAATTTGACCATTTCATTTAGGTAGCCTAGTATCTTGAATCTTCAGAATTCGCTCACGCTGTCTACAGGGGTTAACTGACATGCTAATTATGGATATGATAGAAATATCATGTTATCACTATTATCAGACTACCCAACTACGACCCCCTCCCCTTTTGACTCCTCAATACGACCCCCCAGGTGTGGCGTGCCGCACCCCACGCTTGACCCTGCTTACAACGCCTATGAGAACGGCCAATGGGTTGCCGGCAACTGTGTCCGAGGTTGCTGAGGTGCCGGCGCTGCCGGTCGTTGTAGGACCTCATGACAGCCTCCACGTTTCGCGCGCTCTCTAAGCTGTCTCTGACCCTGGCAACGCCGGCAACCTTGGCAAGCAACCTATGGCCGTTCCCTATGCAACGTTCCCTGCCGCCTCCCTGGGCACACACGAGGGCTTTATTTACTCACAATTCCAAATAATTTGTAATCTCCAATAATAATCTGGCAAAATGATCAAAACTGCGCCTTCTCTTCTCTATTTTTTCAAACCCAAAAATGTTCAAATCTGATGGTAATAGAGCTAGCCCAAAAATCCTCTTTTTTTTTTTGAAAAACAGTTGTCTTCAGAGCGAAGCTCAGACTAGCACCTGGAAGCATATAGGGTGACTGGATTTTTCAGAAGCTAACTAGAATGAACCGGCACTTAACTGGTCTGGTTAACACAATCTTCAATTATGACATTCAAGTTGAAGAAAATGACACAGAAGAATTTAAAACGCACACTGTGAGGTAGTTGCATAACCGGATTGCTGAAGCTCAAGGAGGTATCTGAAGAGCCTCGCTGTGGATCTCTGGAACATACGTTATGGACATAGGTACGTTATGAACAGACTGAGGGAAACCATGAAAAATGATGTGCAGGGATATGACCCTGATTTTCTGTAATTTAAAGCTGAATAATCGAGTGTATCTTACGCATGGTATCAATTCCGGTAAATTTTTTCCTAGTTTATGGTAAGCAAGGGAATTTGAGATCAGATTTTGCAAGACTTTCGCAGCGCTTTTTCAACACGCCAACTTTTCTACCATTAATATCTGAACTGTCCTGACCCACTCCGCTAGATCATATCACAGTCCAGATTCATTCTGAGACCAAGACCCGAGATCGCTTTGCGATTGTCAAAGAAGCTTGATCGTTTAATTAACAAGTTTATTCTCGTGATCCATCGAACCTAGGATTATTTGCTACTTGACAGGGAAGAAAGTCCAAGCTTGTTAGACGATGTGGCAAGCGATTTCGAGTCTCTCAGTCTCACAAGAAAGTATTTTTAGTCGGACTCTACTAATACTTCTGTACCGTTGTATTTCAGATGCTGATCCCAAATCTGTCTTCAGTATCTGCTGTGCGCTTTTGAATGCCGCGTTGCCGAGTTATAAACGTTTTTTTAAAATCAAATCCGTTCACATAGCTCAGTTTTAGACTGGATTATAGAGTGCAGAAGGCATTTTTTTCCTACCGTAGCCAAAATTAGTCATAAAGCTGATGTTGACTGCAGAAACATCCGAATTTACGCCAATAAATGTGCGCTGCGGTATGGGCGATGCATTGCTTCATTATTTAGTCAGAGTAGGGGGACTTTTTCGGCTAATTCAGTTGTATTCCGCGTATTAATGTTGTCCCACTTTATCTTGCCCGTCTTTCAGAGGGAAAAAATTAGCTGCTTGCGATGACTGCCGACGCAGACGTTTTTCTGACTTGTGAACACTAAGTACATATCGAGATCAGAAGGCTTCATAAAGCTATAGAAAGGGAAAGCTAGCACCCACGGAAATTTTCTGGAATTGGCTGCTGCGAGGACGTGCCATCGATAGATTTCTGGCCCTTTTATAGGCAATGATACTTAGCCCGATTTCATTCTCCACTTCTATATGTCATTTTTTAGTTATACGCAGGTCCTTGTCTTTATTTTCGAATATGCTACTAATAAGAAATATGAGTGAGCTTGGCTCTCTTTCCGTCGACACTTCGACATCGTTTGAGTTAATTGAAACCCGTAGCTCAAAAACAAGGTGATAAAATAGAGTTTACAACAAATCCGGACCATATCGCGAAGGATGATATCTACACACAAAATCAAAGATTTGACAAGCCACAAGCCACAAGTACAAGAAGTTCAGGTTTATCAATTATTTGCATCATCATAGCGTATAAGAACAGCGCACAAAACTACTCATACAAATTCTTTCAAGCGAGTGATCATTCCAGTCTCTTTTTTTCTCCCACAGTAGACGAGTGACTCGATTTTCAGGTGTACTACTTTGCACCAAACCTGACAAGGAACATCTAAGCGGAAATGCTACGATTTGCGCTGTACTTAGTGCCACTCTTGTCGTTTTCAGGTCTCAAATCATATCATTGGCTCCTAGATTCATGCGGAGGCGGGTTGCGGGCTTTCCCCTGAATAAAGTTGAACTTCTTAAACCTGCTCGTTGCAGCATTGTCTTTCATACTCTCTCAAGTTCATCCTTTAAGCGAAATTTCGCAACCGCCTCCACACAATTGAAGCCGATCATACCTGACTATTCTGTGTTGGCTAGAAGATTAGGAGTAAATAAATTCGAAGAAGAGTATCATCATGTCGTGTCGTCGTAAGAAGATCGTATGAGATCATAGACGGCAGCATTGCGTAATAAGAAACAAATTTCAATTTAAAAGAGAGGGAACTTGGGCTCAACATCTTTTGAGCCTGTTCAGGAAAGAAAAGCATGCAATAAAGATTCAAGAAGGAAATCTGCGATTACTGACACAAATAGTCCAGCTGGTCTTGAAGCACACTATGCACTGCACATAAAATTGCTGTACAATATGGAAGTGTCGATCTGCTCACTTACAATACATGGTCTTTTCAAATCAACTTGCACCAGGACTGGCGAGTGATGCGGAAACAATGTCGTACAATGTTGAAGCTCCTGGCACTTATACTACTTTATCACATCATTACAAGATTTTGGAGCGATTACATGCCTCAAATACTACCGCGCACATTAACAGCGTGAAGCTGCATGTTTCTGCAGTCAACATTAGTTTTACGCCTAATTTTGGCTACGGTAGGAGAAAAGTGCCTTCTGCACTCTACAGTCGCTTCATTTCACAT
The DNA here is from genome assembly GCA_958299035.1 of Cylicocyclus nassatus. Classification (NCBI taxonomy): domain Eukaryota; kingdom Metazoa; phylum Nematoda; class Chromadorea; order Rhabditida; family Strongylidae; genus Cylicocyclus; species Cylicocyclus nassatus. The sequence continues at coordinate 41,288,629 of CATQJL010000316.1, read as the reverse complement.
GATCATGTGTGCCATTGCACACACAGTCCACTTTGGCGTCCTCGTCCTGGATTTGCAATCGCAAAAACGCAAGAGACTTACCGATTGTTATCGACTACATCAATTTGAGGTGACTAGTAACTAAAAAGGAAAGAAAATTCTAAGAACACCTTGGAAACACACTTACCTGAAGGCTTGTTTCTCCCAAAAATCCAGGATGGGGACGCCAAAGGTGAACTGTGTGTGCAATGACACACATGATCATATGAAATGAAGCGACTGTATAATCCAATCAGTTTTAGGCATCAGAACACTTTCGCAATGGGGCTTTCTGTCTGGAATAATTCCACTCATCATTGCTTCATCTAAACGTTGAAGAGACCGTAACGACCGATTTCAACCAGGCCACTGATTCATTTCTTGCACCAAAAAAAAACAGTTATAACTCGGGGTCAAGAAACGCTTAGCAAATGGTGAAGGACCGATTTGGAACCAGCTTCTCATTCTCCACAAAAAGATACAGAGCATCTCCGGAATGACCATTCCGACCAAGAACACACATTTCTTGTCAAAATGAATGATACCAAAACGAGACATCCACGCCATTAGTCAAAATCGATAACCGTAAAAAGGCAATGCCAAACTCTTCTGTTTCTGTAATTGATGCTGTGCATTTGAAAGCTCAACCGTATAATGATTGCAAATTTAGAAAACACCAGAGTTGAGATCACTTATAGCAAGAACATGCAATGGTGTCAAGTCGCCTCCAGTGAGAAACTTATATGACAGTTTTCACAAAGATTCTCGATTGGTCCTAGTAATTTTCTCTACACCAAATTGTACTTTTGCAGTCGCAAGACCTCTCGCTAAAGTGATGTTGTGGTAGTAAAAAGTAAAGAAAGAAGATACGAAAAAAAAGAAAGCTGATGTTCCTACCCTCCCGAACTATCGTGGGAAGCCATATTTCTGCTCATTCGGAACAATACAGGCAGGCAATTACCCATTTTGCCAAGTATGGGAGAGTCAACTACTCCACTTTGCTCCTAAATGAATACTCTGCTGAAAACCAAAAAGAAGTAAAGACCGAAACGAAGACGATTCCCTGCATGAGATAATTGAAATATCCAACGTATGGTGAGAACAGAATAGTGCTGACTGCAAAATGATCGATAGGGTCGTGAGCCGCAGTTGCAGAACAAGCAACCTCGTCAGTCCGCAGCATTCTTCGTCATAACCGGAACAAGCGATGGGTGCTAGACTCGTAGAGTCTTATTTGCATGAACAAGGAGGAGGTTCTAACCAGGGCTCGGCACAGGTGGCTTGTAAGCCAGTTGGTATCGTTTTTTTTTGGACGAAAAGCAAAAAGGTTTCCGTTTTTGTGACCGAAGAGAGACGCAAAAATGGCGACTTGGCGACGTTTTTTTTAGTGGACGTTTCGTTTTTTGGGGGATTTTGGGGAATTTTTCAGGTTAGAGGAAATTTGGTTGAGGGTCAAAGGGGACTTCGTAAAAATTCCCAAAAGTCAAGGGGGACTTCGTTTTTTCCATTTTCATCTAGCCACCTCGTGCCGAGCCCTGGTTCTAACACAGATAGCATCGAAACGAGAAACGATGAACTCCTAGGGGTCCTAAATTCGCCCCAAATCATTGCTTGACAGGTTCTCCTCTTTCCGGTGGCAAAAAAGCTACATTTGCAAAATAACTGTATTTGTTTTAAAGATTGAATGAATCACTCTTTTTTCACTTGGTCAGAGCAAAGTACTATCGACTCTTCGATTCAGGCAGAGGCGAGACGTGGAAACTTATAGCGTGGCAATTTTGACAGCCAAAGAGGTCGGAAAACAGTGCTGTTGTGAAGGTTTAACAAGTTTACCAAAGTTATCAAATATCTGCAATGCTCTGTCTCTGTGCTTAGCAGTGGAGATTACCTTTTTTTAACAATGCTAGTAGGATATGGTCTGTCTGAGATTCTTCCCATAGTTATTATAATCGGTGCTTGTGTAGCATCGCGTCATAGGCACCATTTTGGGGAACGACCATAGGTTGCCGGTATATAATTGTTGTCGAGGTTGCTGGCATTGCCGAGGTTGCTGCGGTTGCCGAGGTTGCAGAGGTTGCCGGCGTTGACGGTCGTTACAACATAATAGCCTCCACGTTTCGCGCGCTCTCTTAGCTGTCTCTGACCCCCGTCAACGCCGGCAACCTCGGAACCCCAGCAATCTCCAACGTCAGCAAGCTCGGCAACGCTGGCAACCTCGGCAACCGTTGCCGGCAACCCGTGGTCGTTCCCTTGGGCTGCTTGCTGCGGTATTACTTATGAGAATAATCTAATGAGAACAGACAATACCTTCGATAATCTGGAAATAGTGCCTGAAATGTGTTGTGTTTGAGTGGCTGCCCCAGTAAAAAGTGGAGGTGGAGGGACAATCCCATTTTGTACCTCTTAGTGATAGGCGGTAAACAACGAGGATGAAGAGAACAAAAGGGGACAGGGGACATATAGTACATGACCAGATGCCACAAGTAAAATTCTGTGGATAGAGGGAGGGGTTTTAAGTTGCCTGCGTTTTGCGCGTTTGTCGCCTTGCGCGTGCAGTTCCCCGCCAAAAACGTCGAGGAAAATGAAGAAAAGCTACAGGCCCCGTAAAATTCAATTGCCCACGCGTCGCTTTGAACACCAAGGCGCGGCGCGGCTGGGAACGTTTGGTCCTGAAGCGCTACAGGCTTTTTGCGCGCGACAATAAGCGCACCCTTTCCACACATATTTTTTTAAACTTGTGAAGGGAGCTTTCGTCAAGGTATACCTTGCATTGACGAGAACAACATGAAAGCTAAAGAAAGATTTCCAGGAATATAGTGAACGCCGACAGTCGTTCGCGACGACCGCTCGCTTACGCTGGTGTTCAAGGCACGGCGCGGGCAATTAGGTTTTACGGCGCCTTTATGTAGCTTCCTTTCAAGCTGTCTCAGAGATTATGGCTTGGTTTGGCAATTGCTAAGAAACAGATAAACAAAGAAGTAGTCATTGAAACGATGGGTTATTTCCTCAACAGAATGCAAGTCAAAGTTTTGATGCGTCTTTAGAATTCATCCTCCCTCTTGCCGTTTTTGTTTCCGACTGCGTTGTATGAGTCGTTCTACTCCCATCCTTGGCAAGAATCCCCATGAAAAATATTATAGGAATCGACTGCAAAGAAGGAACTACAAAAAATCCGCGTTACACGAGCTGAATGGGGCAAAATGGAATTCTCAAGAGCGTTTTTTTCCAAATTTTCTCGGACAATAAAAAAAACGAGCTCGGCGAATTGCCAGCGTGTGAGTAGACTACAAGAGCTCTGGAATGATACGAAATTTGGGGTGGCGGACTTTATGAACGATAGCGCGCGCTTAGGCAGGCGTGTGTCAATAAGGTGCGCACCGTTAGCCCCGCCTATCGCAAGATGGACGAGTTTCTTGCAGTACAGCCCTAGAACTGGTTCATGGCCATGTTCCCTAGGCAAGTGAAAGCAACTTCTGATAATGAGTTATAAGCTTGTTGCAAGCTGGGGTGAAGCTTGACTATTTACACAATTTTGTTTTGCTTTCTTGTTTCTTTTTTGCCAGTCATGAACAGCTAATGTGTTGGTCGCGAAATTCAAGACATTTGCTGATTTACCTATGAATGACCGAGTGACTCGTGGATATCCAACTTTGAAGTGTGAAATCAATCTAGAACACCTAAGGCATGATTGTCTGAGTGACCTCACTTCTTACGATTAGTTCACACGCAATTTCGGTTGAGTTTCAATTTATACTGAGGGTAACGTTTTTGAAAGCAAACGAAAGAATTTTGTTATCTAAAGCAGATTCGAAAAAATATAAGTGCACTGTGATTTTCCTTTTTCTGGAATCTGAAAAAGTTTGTGTGATCTATGTGACCTCACATTTGCAAAACGAGTGATATCTGATTGGGCGAAACCTTACCAGAGGTAATGATGTACACAAATTATCGAAATTAGTCTGCTTAAAACAAATTTTGCCTGTAATGCTTGTTTTGAATTCTCGTCGCAATGAAATCTGGTTTTAGCTACGATTAGGGTTTCAAAACTTACTTTTTGGATAAAAAAGATAATCGTTTTGGTCATTTCAGCAATGACAATAATATTTCTCGATAAGCTGGCTTTTTTTTTTTTGAACTAAACTTGTGGGTGCACAATAACGAATATTCAATGTAGTAACAGATGTGAATAAAGAAAAACACTTTTCCAAGCATGAAATAATTTCCTCATACTTACAATAAACAATCAATTTGGACAAATTCACCAGGAACAAATAATTGAAATACATTAGAAAGAGCTTGCGAACTAATTTTATAATGAAAAATGATCTGAAAACTGATTTTCAATTTAACTGAAATTTTGAAATCTACTGTTATTCAAATTGCAACCAACTGAAGAAGCAAGAACGAAATATTAGAGAGTTTTCCAATGAGTGCAACGCATTCCTAGGCTAATTGACAAGGGGGCGGAGCGATCAACGCACCGCGTACGGTACCCAGCTGGCGGCTGGCACATGCTATCGTTCATAAAGTCATACACCCCGAAATTTGCCATGTTTTCGTTACAAAGCGAGAGAAAAAAGGGGCATGAGAACCAAGTGCTCGTTCGAGGCGGAGGGATAGAGGCAGCGCGCGAAAAGTAGAGACGCAGAAGTGCAAAGAGAAAACAACTGAGAGGAAGGTTCTCCTACTGCCGGAGGCTCCTCCAAATATTCTTAACAACTCTATCATTTTTGTAATGAGACCTACAGCCTGACAACGCGCCGAGGTCGAAAACCACTCTATGTTGAGGTAAAGCCGCTTTTCGTGTGCGTCTCGACGTTCGCGGCAAAATCCGGTGGACCGGCGCGAGTCATCATTTTAGTTTCGTCCGGATTTTGGTGCGATTTTGTCGCGACGGGCGAGGAGGTTTCGAAATAACGCACCTATACGTCGACGTATTGATCAATTCTTCCCTGCATTTGTTGCATTTGTTTTTTTTTCTTAGATGAATCTATACTTAGCAAAGCATGTCTTTCCAGAGACGTTCCATGCCGATAAAAACCAGACTTAGACCAAAGAGAATCAGCTTGAGACGCTCATTTCGAACGCGTCCTTCTGATCACACGGCCATTATCTGCGTTGATCATCATCCGGAAGTAAAGATGAACCCTTTTTCTCTCTTTCTAGAAGTTATATTTCATTCTTAGATTGTTTTGCTTGCTTACTTTAGCTGATTACTGGACTTTGAGTATTTATGCTAACGTGTACTATTTTGGTTTTCAAGCGCTTTTACGAAAACGAATGGGATGACGATTTTGCGTTGCGATCCCCGAAGCCAAGAAGGGAACGCCGACCTAAGCATAATCCTGTTCTTGAGGAGGTCGGAAGAGTTTCCGCATTATGATTACCATGATTCACCTATGATATAAGCTCATTCCAGGATTTTATAGAAGAGGAAGAAGAGAATGTTAATGACAATGATGAAAGCCGCGAGAATTTCGATTCACAAGTGGATAGTGAGCTTCCGGCCGTGCAAGAGCTGAATGAGAAGGCATGTTTTTATTTATGAAACTGAGAAAGTAATGTTCTTCTTTTGCGGTTGCTCATTTCTTAAAATGGTATGAGCTTACAGACAGTCATTTTCGAAATTTTGGAGGTTATGCGATTTTTGAACTGCGGTTGCTTGTAATGCTTTTTCTGAACTTCTTAAAGCAGATTTTTCATCACATGAAGAATGTCATCTACGGTTCAACTCTGTGCAAAAACTGGCATCAATATTGCCGGTTCCAGTTCCATATTATTTAGAGTACACAATTCCAGTTCAAAATTTACCTGGCATAGCTCACATTTATCGTACCGCATCTCACGAGTTTAGAAAAATCACTCATTTGACTCTCGCCTTTTTTTTCAGTGATTTGTACTCAATTCGGAAGATGAAAGAGTTTATGCACATTGTTCATCCCGCACGTCATCATTTCTGACAGTTGGCTTAGCCGGAATTCGGAATTTACTTACAAGGGAAGGATCATCCATCGAAGTGGGGTTTCCACACATGATGCATATCATTCTGCTGCTCTTGGGGCCCTAATGCCAAATTCGTGATCCTTAGCTGCTCAATGATTTTCTGGGCAAAGTTATGAGCGATGGTTTACCCAAGATGCGGCTAAGGCTCGCATTGAGCTTGCGGCGCCAAGGGCATGCAGATGTGGACGGGTGGTCGAGTGGATACCTGCGGAGACTATGGAGCAAGTGGTAAAGAGTTCGGACCACTTTTGCAGCCACAATCTTTGCAAGTTGTTTAAGGTTATATTAGAAGGTCCCTAAGGCAAGGAAACCCTCATTGCAACTTAATTACATCAAATCTCGGAGATAATGGAAAAATCGTGCAAAGTTCTGAATTGGGCAATGTTGGTAGATCAGTTGGATCAAAAACATGTAAAACAGGTACAATCAACATGGATACTTGATGGGAAGCTTATTCATCATTTGCAATTATGTTTTCGCCGCAGGTGGTAGTGGGGTAGCTAGCTAGAAAGTTCGGTCCATGCGAAGTTCTGCGCAAACCACTCGAAAGGAGCAAAGGCTTTGAGCAAGCTCAGAGCAATTTTTTGAATCACGTTATTGTGTTTTGAGCATTCTGTGATAAACTGCCACACATGCTCATAAATAGTTTGATACTAAATATAAAAACACGTTGATCTGGCATCGTGAGAGTGCACCACCCTTCAAGGTCTTTAGCCACTATTCTCAGTCAACGAGGAAAAATTATTGGTTTCAGGAGTTCAATATGGTTGAAGTCATGGAAAAGTGGCAGAGACCAAAACGCGCGCACAAGCATGATCATTTCCTTTTGGTGCTCGACTTTTTGCGCCACTTCTTTCTAAATGTAAGCGACAGATAGATGAAGATGATAAGGTCGTCTTGTAATCACCGTTTAGGCCTGCGAACCACCTACGGAAATTCAACAGTACGCCTGTAGACAGAGCGGGAAGAAGGAGAAATTTGACCATCTTAAGGACCTCCCGGAAGGATTAGTCGATTTCTTAATAAGTGGGTCAATGTGTGTTTGAGTACATTACTTTCAATCACTGATTTAGGTTTCATCCTTGACGCCCTTGGCCTACACCGCGACCAACTTCTGCGGACGCCAGATGAGCATAAACGGAATCCAAATAAGTATGTATGTTCTCGAAAGACCTTCATGTGCACTAGAATTTAGGTGGTGGTTGGACTTAGCCGAAAATGACGACGCTTGCGAAAAATTATTCGACGTCCTCTCAGAGGAAAGGGTAGTATGGAGCGGTAAGGCGAGGATAGCAAATGGGAGAGCTTTGTGAGTTTTCTCATAAGGAAAGCGATACTTCTGAACTATATTTTTGCAGGGAAGACATCGGGAGGTATCATTTTGACCCTGACAGGTCCATGCTCCTTCCATCAAAGGTAATTCGTTTGTTTTATACGATCCTGGTAACAATAATTTTTTATTTTCAGAAAAAGCGCGTCATAGTCGAAGGCAGCAGTGTTACCAAAGAAGGCGTAACGATCCAGAAGACTGAAAACGTTGAAGATGAAGATGAAGTAGTCGTAAAAAATTAATGCTGTTTTCATTCTTAACCGTAGTTCTTTCGTAACCTTGTGTCGTGATTGCGGTGCTTTGATTCCTGTCTCATTTCGATGTTATTGTAAATGCTACTCGAGAAGATCATGTGGTATTTGCTAATAAATTTTATGACGTAAGACTGGGTTTATCAGCAGAAAAAAAACAAGCGTGGGAAACGGGACCCAACGTGACCAAGGACTCAAGGTAAGTCAAAAGGAAGGCGTGAGAGAGGGCTTAGAGGACGCAAAAAGCTGTCAGTAAGGGCGTAGGCCGCGTGCTCTGAACGCGATCGCGACATTTTGGTGTCTCGCGCAGGTCTCCCCATTTTGCCCCGATTTTGCCGCGCACTTTTGCCGCGACACAAAATCAGGTGTCCTGATTTTGCCGCGACACCGATTTCGCGAGTCGCCCACGCATTCAATGGCTACACATCGTTTTGCCCTGCGCGAGTCAACCGCGAGTGTCTGAGAATGACCTCACTCGGGTGGAGGGACGAACACCTCAATTAGGCACCGCCTATGCGGACTACTGGTCCTAACACGATTTACAACAGTAGGACGAAAGGACCAGGAGCCCGCAGAAGCGGCGCCTAGAGGTATTCGTACCTCTACCCACCTCACTCCTCTAACTAAACCCCACCCACTTGTTAAGGACTAGCTCGGAAACCTCATGAAAGCTCCCAATTTCTGCCCATAAATAGCGCTTCAGAGGGCTGTCGATTGCTTGTTCTCATTCCATGACACACATCAAACTAATTAAGCGCTAATAAGCCATCATATGTGCACTTATTGGTAGTTTATCATGTGCTGGTCACACAGGCTGATCCGTTTGCAAAGTGGTGGTAAGGTTTGAGCACTCTTGCACAAACTAAAATCTATTGTCTACCATTATTATCAGCAAGTGTAGATCGAGAAATAATATTCGCAACATTCGGATAACTAACATCAAAATGATTGTGCATAATCTTTTAGAGTGTTGATCATTAACGAAGTTTTCTAGACCCCTTTCGTGAATATCATGCGTGCTCTACCAACCGCACTCATCTAGAAGAAACTGTTCAACTTGAGTCATTAAAATGCAATACTTTATCTGTTTTGGTATTTGACACCCACTCTGTAGAATAGAAAATCATAATTGGAAATCTCATATGTTTAACACGCGTTATTAGTTGTCAAAAAAGTTTCACATAACTAATGCACAAAAATCAAGGATGGATGAGGAGTTGATGATATAAAAGGTAACAGGGATGGAAAAAATTACATAAAAAATGCAAAGATTGAAGCGAACATAATGAATGGAGGCGTACTGAGGTGGAATGAAGATGTTAGAATAATGAGGGACAATCTACGATCAAGCTGCTAGACCTGACAATGATCAGGATTTTGGTTCGCTAAATGAACGACGCAGTACCCGCGATTCAGAGGCAAAATATGTGCCTCCACAGGATTAACAACTGGGCTAAACTAATATACAAAGAGGTCAAGTAGTGAATCAGCAAATTCAGGTAACAAGCTTGATGTGAAGCGATAAGATCATGATATCAGACCACATAACCTCAAAACGCAGCCGAAGCCATGCTTCCATTTTGGACATTCGGCTTCCATGAAGATAATTCAAATCATACATTGAAAGCAATTAGCGTTTTCCTCATCGTTTCTTCGGTTTTTTCTTCGCCTTACAGCCACAGTAGAAAAATTCGTCATCAGGGGCTTCCTCACGTCCAAGAATACAGATATTATGGAACCAATTCTGACAGTCGTCGCAGAAAATCTGAATCACACTACATCCTTATCGGGAAAGCAACAAAAATAATAGCGCGTGCGACAATTCTCCAAGTTTAAGAGCAGTAAATGACCAAACGTAAGCTACCACTTTCTCTCGTGCATGCAGCCTAACAGGTGGATACAGAAACAACATACCCATCCAACTTGTTCGCTCTGCGGCTTTGTACATTCACCATTCAAGGCACACGTTGTTTGTGGATCATGCTGTGTTACTGACTCGTCTTCATCAGTGACCACTTCTTGCTTTTTCTTCGCAGGCTAAAGATTTACTCGATAAAAACAAGTACGTAAGTGGCAAGAGATGCTCAAGACACCCTTAAACCTACCCTTCCTTTCTTCTTCACAGACGTGTTCGATGAAGCCGACTTCCTCTTTTCGGTAAGCTTCTCGTTAGACGAGTAACGTCGTTTATGCCCTTTCTTGGTTGCAACACGATCATCCGAATCATAATCAGAGTCAGATGAGCGGCTAGATGACATATCTGATGCAGATTTCCCTGCTGCTTTCTTCTTCTGTAATTTAGAAGTCTAAGCGCCGGACAAAACGATAACCGAAGTATGCTATCAAAAGCGTGCAATACCGGTTCGGTCCTCTTCTTTTCAACGGCTTTTCGCGATGTCAGAGGTGACTGTTCCGACTCGCTAGAAGACGCGGAGCTGCTAGAGTCATCGCTCAACTGCTTGAGTCGCCTTCGGCCGGGCTTTGAAGATGCCGGCGTCGCTGATGAAACGGACGAAGACGAAGCGAATGATGCTCGTTGGTCTCTTGATCGCTCTTTCTTCTTTAATTTTTCCATCTACATCAAACTTCTTAACAACTGCAAATATGGACAAAACCTACAAAACGTTTCTACCTTTTTCTTTTCTTTCTTGCTATTTCTTTCAATGATGATTTCATCAGTTGGTCTCCTCGAAGTTGAAGAAACGCGTCGCACAGTGTTAACCCAAGAGCCCTCGCATAAGTCATCCAGAAGACGAGCGATCTTAACACCAGCATAGCATAGAATTTTGTGAAATTGTCTCTCACCTCATTTGCCTTCGTTCTAGGACGCGAATGACTGGTAGCGGAAGCACGAGCTTCTTTTGCGGCTTTCTTTTTACTTTGCTCTTTCTCCTTTTCTTTCTCTTTTTCCTTCTCCTTCTCCCTCTCCTTCCCATCCTTCTCCTTTTCAACATCCTTTTGATCTTTATCCTTTTCATAATCCCTATCTTTTTCAGTATCTCGTGTAGCCGTACTCTCCCGATCTGGTGAGTAATCTCTCGGCCTGGGGGATGGAGTGCTATCCCAAGGAGCTGGAGCTGGCGCTCGAGGTGGCTGCGGTGAGTCTGCGAAGCTGCGCTCTGATCGCACATCTTCTGAAAAGTGACAATGATTTGATTTGCGTATATCACAACTCAAAAGTTACTTTGTCGACCTTCCTTCCTCAACGGGGAGACGTTGGAGCGAGAGACAGGTTGGGCGGAAGAGGCGTTGGAAGTTGATGCAACTGATGTTTTTGGTGGACTGGGAACCGAGCTGTCACACTCCATTGGGGGAGAAGCTACAGGAATCTTTGCAACAGGTGGCGGATCAGGCACCTAAGAAAGATTATTAGCTCGAAATTTACTTTGTCATCTACACATACATGGGCTGTCGTAGACGTAGCTGCTGAAACCGGCTCCGGGCAGCCAGAAGGCAACTGAAAACAGCATTCATTGCTTTTAATAAACAATTCTTAGAGACCTACCCTAGCATCTTTTCCTATTACATTAGCTGGGATGTTCTTCTCATCGGTTGGCATAGGATGATGCTGTTGTTGTTGTATCTGAAAATGAAGCCTTGAAGGACGACTGCGCCGGTTGGAACATACGAAGACATGAATGCCAAACACCTCAAAACATTCAAAGACGTTGTACAACATACAAATTTGAAAGTTTTTGCTAACGGGTATATAACCTTACGTGCCTGTTGCGGTAATTGCTGCTGATGATGAATTTGTCCCTGCTGTTGATTAGACGCAGATGGCGCGGCAGGCGTTAGCAGCGAATTCACCAAGGCATTATTCTTGAAATGACGGCTGGCATTTCAGTGAGTATAACACTGATTTAAAACTCGCACCTGGAGAGCGAAGCCTCGTTGAGTGAGTGGAAAGAGGGAGGCAGAAGTAGAGGGAGGACCATTCGATGGTCCCATGCACGCTGTTGCTCCGAAGACATCAGGTACTCGAAATCCAGACTGCTGTTGGGAATGTACGGCCTGTTGCGATAGCATTTGTAGTTGTTGTGCCCACTGTGGATGCTGAAACACAACTCAGTTAATAGTGCCCATAACACTGTAAGTGAAAATAGGGTCGCTTCATCGTCACGGGCCGTCAGTAAGTTTACAATGAAGCTCAAAAATGCCATGTCTTGCGAAGGATGTAACAGAAGTCTCCGTTAATCTTACACCCTACGAAGTTGCATTTGCTTGAAAAGGTCAGTTTGACCGATGAGAATCCAGGCTTCTTCGAACAAACTAAGAAAACCAAAATCTCAAGTAAATTTGCTTGATTTGGTTTGAGATTATAGAGTTTGGTGCCGATTAAAAAACAGTGACAAAAAATCATGAATACTGCGGAAGAAAACTTAGTGCTCCTAAGATATCTTTGAGAACCCACAGAATGTTATTTTGGATAACCACAGAATGTTATTTATTAGCAGTAAGACGGTCTGTTTGCGGGTTTTTTACTCCGCTTACCTGTAGATAGGCAGGATTTACGGGGAATCCGCTATATGGAAAGCCAGGCAGTGACTGGTTGTATCCAAGAGCACCTGGCCAAACCAGACCTGCCATGGGGTTGGTTCCAGCAGTGGAGACGCTTGCCGTAGTGCAAGGAGCGTTTATCTGAATATAATGAAGATAGCAACAAAACAACTGATCAATGAGACTTACATGTTGTGATATATTCTGATTATGAGGAGGCTTTACGGACTGCATGACGGTAGGACGAGCAACTTCACCCTAAAAATTACAATCGAAGTAGCTCATTATTGAAAAGCTGTATGAAATGCAAACTCACGTGATCAATAGTTCTTCCTTCTATTTCGGTACAGTATTCTGTATCTCCCGAGCAAGTCACAGGGCGTACACGTCGACCGTCTACGAACCCGATGTAGTCGTAGCTCGGATTTGCTCTCTCCACCATAAATGCAAACTCAGCATTGGCCTGAAAATCGATGTTCATACAAACTGATACGAACCTGATTCGCTCGTTCAAAGGCCGTCTAGGTTCTACAAAGCATTTCCTTTGTTCGCTTGCGCATAAATGGACAAAGAAGGCAATAGCGTGTTGGCCAATTTCTGTCTCACCTCTAGGCCAGCATTTATTTTTAGCACAGCTTGTTCCTCAGGGAATCATCTAGCTTATATACAAAATGTATACAGTAAGTCTTTTCAGTCAATAATGCACTTCTCTCCGTTTTCTCATTCTTCTACCTGACAAGCTAGATACAGCGTCCCTGCGGATTTTCAACTAATAAAATTGAAGCTGTGTATGGGCATGATAACTTCTTGACATATTCACGGACATTGGTGCCCAGCTCTAAAACAAGCTCTCAACCTGATGAAAAAGAAGAATTCAAAAATTACTATAACACATTGTGAACGCGTATAATAAAAGACCCAACTCTTATCTCGAAACTGCAAGGATCTTACTGTAATTTAACCTTAAACTACATATGCTGAATTTGTGGACCAAAAATAATCCTGAAGAACCCCGATTTTATGAAGCAAGTAGTCACCAATGCACCTACTATTCTGTTCCTGGGATTTTCCTCGTTCTCTACAACCTCATTACAAAAACGAATTAGCAACGTAGGGACTTACACCTTGAACACGTTCAGATTAATCCCTCACAGATGTAAACCGCTCAATACCATCGTTATTACGAGCGTGTATGGGTGACCTGATATTCTAAGCTGAGAAAGCGCGAAGAAACAGCAGAGGTTTACAGAAGCAATGCTTCAATAAACTTTCGACCCTCCCTTCTGCGTGTAAGCTACCCTGTTGTCAAAACGGTCATCGGTTACAATTCACTGAATACATCGAAAAGCATTTTCGCAATTTTTAGATTCAAAAGTACCATATAAAGGACGATGGAAAAGTGCAGTGCACGGTAAACGCGATATCTCTGCTGAACATTTTCTGCTAGTAGAAATGAAGCATTCAAAAAATTAGTTTGCAGTGTGATAGTCTTCGCGCTCTCATGTCAATGAGGAGTGGCATGGGTAAATGGACTTCGACTAACTGAAATGAGAGCACTGTAACGTTGCAGCGGTTTTCTATTGCCCTAGTTTATCCAGAATGAACCTGAGAAGTATATAGTACTAGCAGCAGGAACAATCTCGATACTGCGTGAACATATCACTCTCAAAATTTTTGGACAAAAAATATCAAGTTCGATTCAAAACCAAGTTTGCGAAATGCTCGACGTCGAGTATCAATGATACGCCACCGAAGTCAAGCATAACTTGAAGCGTATACATTGAGTGAAAGAGAGCAGGCTCGTAGGAATTTATTCCAATGCTTCCTTGATAAATGAACTGTTTTGGAGAACCACTCCCTGATAAAGTATTTACAACGGCTGGCTAGTAGTTCAGAAATGTGAAAATAGAATACTTCTCAACAAAGAGCAAGATTTGAATCGAAGTACGTGAAGCATGGAAACGCAAAACTTTTGTGAATGTAGCTGGAAAGATTACCTGCGGTGCGGTTTGTCCCGGTCGCACTGCTGCTCCATTCATGTGACCAAACTTTATTACATCGCCCTCCATTATTTGCATCGTACTGTTCACCTTAACATTCACATTTCACCGTTAAGCTTGCACTATATTGAAGCGTGAAATAACAACGCTCTCAAAAGGAGCATTTGGCTCAGTTTTCCAACTGTAGTGAAGACACTCTAATGCGTGCTAATTTTCTGTTGCTTGTAGGCGAAAACTGGTCGTTTTCAATGAACATTAACTATTCCTATAGATCAGCTAATTTTGTTATACTTCACTAGCGTCATCGATGGTAACAGGAGAACAGGCGAAAAAGTTAACTTTCTGTACACAGGTATGTTGTCGATGCCCTAGTTTTCTCTCTTTTTGTCCCCATTCTTCTTTTTTCATAGATTTTCTACTCTGGCATGCGCTCCTTCACAAAACTTTTCTTTCTTCGACATACTTCACCGACCAGATGGTACCCTACGTACCTTCAGAAACAGAAGGAGAGATACTGACCATCACAGTGTACCTAGTTACTCCGGCAATCATACGTGATACATCTATCTATATCTTTTCAAGGAAATTCAATTTACTTCCCATACTCGTTTGGTTAACATATTAAAGGCAGCGTCCGGGCAGATACAGTCTGTTTCGACCCGCTTTAGGCGGATATTGGAGGTAGGTGCCAGAGTAAGCGAATATTGTGTTCAGCTTCGTTCAGATGCAAAAGGCGCGCAGAATCAATGTCTGCTGCATAACCTCTACTGCTGCCAAGGCCTGCTTCAGCTGCAGGTCCAGCGCAGAATCAACGTTAGTTCTGTGCGCCTTTTGCGGCTGAACGAAGCTGAACAAAATATTCGCTTAATCTGGCAACTACCGGATTGGCGGGAGTCCGCCTCGCAACAGCTCGCGCCGTTTCGCAGCTACAGTATATCCTATCGTGTGCTGAGAACCCATGTCTGCGTCTCTTCAATTCCTTAGTCTTTGCTTGGCAAAATGCCAGCGCTATGCGCTCGCAAATCCTCCAGCGATGCGCATGCGCTGCTCCACGTAGAATGTCTCGCCTAATCCGAGATGAAACCGACTGTACGAAAATGTAGGGCGCCCGTCCTGGTAAGCTCTTGCCTAAGTGGCAATGCCCACTTGCTTCTGAAGCGAGAAATCCGCCCCAAAAGTGGCGACCGGAACGCCCCGGCGACCGGGACGAGTTAGTACGATAGGCCAGAGTGCGTATAGGTAAGCAGGAGGCGCGCAGAATTAACAGATTGACTGCGCAGATCTAACATTAAATTTGCGCACGATTGCCTGCTTTAGCTGCAGGACCGCGCAAAATTAATGGTAATTCTGCGCGCCTTCTGCAGCTAAATAAAACAGTCGCTTAGTCTGGCGCCTACATACCATACCGCACACAGTCGAGACGTAGGGTCCCACAAAGACTCTGCATCTTAACCTTGTGGTAGGCGACAGAATTGAAATCGAGAGCTTTTAAAAAGTCTCGGCGTTTTTGTGCCCTCCGAGCTGCATTTTCAGAATCACCGGAATAAGTCCAGGTAAGCGAAAAAAATTCCATTCGAAATTTTGCCCGGACGCTGCCTTTAGACCTTAGCGTTATTTCGCAAACTCGCATAGAGTAAATCCTTTCTATCGCTCAAGAATGAATGCAGATTCTCCTAACACGCTTTTGCTTAACTTGTACTACACTACTATTGATTATTGTCTAAACAATAAACAGAGCAGGGCAGCACTCACGAGCCCCTCTCTAGACAGCTTCTTATTTTTCTACTCCTCTAAAGTGTCAGCATGTCATATTATTACATGCTGCTAATTTGGCGCACTGCTCAGGAATAGTACATAATGAATAAATAAGTAATCAGTATGATGAGTGAATAAGTAATCAGTTACTAAAATAACATATCTCAATAAGATTAGTCACAAGTTCTGGAAAATGGATCAAGAATATGGAATCTTACAAGGGACCATGAAAGTGTAAGATGCTGATTTTAAGACAATTTCTGAGAAAAAATATATAAAAGAAGAACGAAGGGATACTCACTCTCTGGTCGTTGATATATGTTCCGTTGAGTGAGCGATCATTGATATGATATTTCTCAATCCTCCCACTGGCACCCTTCACGCCGATTATATCAGCATGATCTCTTGAAATCATGTTCGACGAGCTGAAAAGCACGAGTTAATGAAGAGTATGCTGACATAGAAGGAAGCAAGCTGTCAGAAAGCAAAACATAACATCGTTCAGTGCTAGTTTCGGTTATGCTTCAGTTACTATAAATAAGCGTCTTTAAAGTCGAAACTTATCATACTACAATGATACATGCGACTCAACCTTTGACTCTACCGGTAATTCCAAAACAAGGTCTTAAGAGCAAGTTACATACAAAAAAGGAAAGAGCATACAAACACGAAAGAATAATTTTCAAAAAGTTTACCAATGGCTCGCTAAGGGAAGTCGGCAGTATAGAGACACCATATGGTGGATATGGAACGTGTGATGTGACGCACCTTTCGATATAGATGCTGGATCATACCAACAAATACCGTTCGCACAATGCATGGGCGGATCGCTGACAATACGCAAGCTACGACTAACGTTGCATAAGCGGCACGATTTGGGAACATAGACCGCACAATTATTTACAGAAAAATGTTGAAAAGTTGGGTACTAACCATATTAGACGACCCACAAATGAAAATCGCGGATCGCTAAAACTTCGCCTAAGGCCTAAAGGGCCGGGCATACTTCACGTGATTTCGGTCGCGACGCGATTTGGCAATTCGCCAGAAGTCTTCAGATCCAACACTAACAAACTGCACATGCATAGTGTGTATAACTTACCTGAACTGATAAAATGCCCTACCTTCTGGGCATTTAAAAAGTATTTGCAGTGAGTTATGGACAGTTGGAATATTGCCAAATCGCGTAGCGACTGCAATCGCGTGAAGTATGCCCGGTCCTTAAGGCATACCTCGCGCAATTCCTGTCGCTACGCGATTTGGCACAACAGCACTCTCTGTAGCTCGTCGTTAATGCGTTTCCTTTGGTCAGAACTTAAGCCAATTGCAACAACTTACACAAGCTATCCGCCTATGCATTCGAGAAGCGCGCACGATAAATTTGTAGAAATCTGGCAAATCGCCAAGTCGCATGAAAGTGGCGATTTGATCAAATCGCGTGAAGTATGCCTTAGGCTTAAAGAGGAAGTTTTAGCGAAATCTGCGATTTTCATTTTGGACGCTGATTACGAGTGACACACTTATTTCTCGTTGTAGTGCCATTCCGTGGAGTTATGGTAGGACGACTGTAAGGGATCAAAATTACGGAATTGTCCCAAATTTCATCTAAGGGGGTTACTTGGCAAGGTGAACACATATAATATCAAGTTCAATTCGTATGTTAGCGCCTTTCCTCGGTTTACGGTGGTATAGGTAGACGACTGAAAATCTCGAATTCGCTCAAAAACTTTCTTGAATGAGTTCTTACGTACGCCGATTACGAATATCATGCTCTTTTTGCGTTTTGGAACTTTTTCGCAGAATTACGATAGGTGTACGGTGGGCGGCTAAAGTGAATAGATCTGTTTGAACCTTCGTGCAGGGATGTTAACTGACGTGCTAATCACGTATATTGCACTCGTCTCGCACGATAAAGCCTTTTCGGGGATATTTGGGATCTAAATTTGACTGATTTGCGGAGAAGTTGCCCTTTCACACACTGCAGCTCATCGTAACGCTAACAATAACGCACTGTTGCAGCGAACGAGCATAATATTTGCAATCAGCATGTTTAAGAACCCCTCGAGGCAAAATTTCGAGCAAATTCGGGATTCCCTCCCATCTACCGTATCCTACTGTAACCCGAAAACCGTAGGAAATGAACGTAACATTTATGTCAAGCTTGCAAATTAACCCACGAAGTTTTGGGGCGAATCCGTGATTTTACACCCTACCGTATCTCCACCAAATGGCACTAACATGGAAAGAAAGTGTGATATTCGTAATCAGCGTGCAAGATAACTCCTCTAGACGAAGTTTCAGCAAAATCCGCGATTTTCATTTAATGGGCCAATCAATGTGGATAGTGCTGAAAGTTATTCCAAATTGTAAACTAGCTCTTTTGAAATTTTTGAAATAATGCCTATGGGAACGGTCATAGGTTGTCGGTGTTGTCCGTGTTGTCGATGTTGTCGGTGTTGTCGATGTTGTCGGTGTTGTCGGTGTTGTCGGTGTTGTCGATGTTGTCGGTGTTATCGGGGTTGCCGAGGTTGCCGGTCGTTGTAGGACCTCATGATAGCCTTTACGTTTCGCGCGCTCTCTAAACTGTCTCTGACCCCGACAACCCCGACAACATCGACAACACCGACAATACCGACAACATCGACAACACCGACAACATCGACAACACCGACAACATCGACAACACCAACAACACCGACAACCTATGGCCGTTCCCTATAGGGGTCTGCAGGATCGCGAGAGTCGGACGTGCGTACGGCCATCGTGCCGCGCGCGTCAAATGTGCGTCCGACGGCTCAGGTAAGTGCCAGACTTATTCGTTGAACAGGTTCATTCGGTTCACCACCCTTGCTGTTGGACAGTGTAGTGATTTGACCTATGAACCGAACGAACCGGCTGAAGCGGATAAGTCTGGCCCCTGCCTCAGTGACATCGAACTTGCGCTGGGACCGCCACGCGGTTTGGGCTAGATTGCATCCGCGCGCGCTGGGACCGCCACGCGGTTTCCCGCTACTTGCAAATTTCTGAATTGCGCTTACTTTTCTTTATATATTGGATCTATGGCAGGCAATAAAGAGAAAGCAAAATTTTCTTTCTATTTCCATGCAGAAGCTTGGGTAAAAGGTTAGGAGCAGGACCAGGCATGTGTCGACCTCGAACATTCTTACAAAAAGTGCACGATTTTGCCGAAGTACCTTTTGGAGCAATGAGATGAATTGGATTACAAAAACTAATTGTAATGAACATTACTGTTTGTTCCAGAACTGAGTTCCGTGAGAAGAAAAACAACGATGGTCATAAATGCTAGCAATAAATATAGGAAAAAAGCATCACTCTAGCTTGTTGAGCTAATGTAGGTGCCAAAGTAAGCGAATATTTTGCTCAGTTTCGTTCAACTGCAAAAGGCGCACAGAATTAACGTTGATTCTGCCCGGACCTGCAGCTAAAGCAGGCCTTGACAGCAGTAGAGATCATGCAGCAGACATTAATTCTGTGCGCCTTTTGCATCTGAACGAAGTTGAACAAAATATTCGCTTACTCTGGCACCTACCTAACAGAGATAAACATCCACTGTCTTCCCCAGTGAATGCGCCGAATGTTGGAGGGTCCCGCGCGGAAAGTGCAACAGATACTCAGCCTGTGCATGTATTGGAATGTATTTAACACATTGACGACAACGCGAATCTTTGATTGTCTGCTTCTTGACCAAGACCTTTCACTTAGCAGTCAGCATTTTTCAGATAAAATCACGCGTACTGTCATTCACAGTTATCTACGGCAGCTGTGGAAGGCTCACAAATGAGATAGGAGTCATTTCTAAATTCACAGCAAAAGGGAACTTCTGGAATGAGTTTGTACTAGGATAATCGTTATTTTAACGAAGTTCAAGACTTGAGGTCCCACGTAGTAGCCATTGCCTGACACACATGGTGTGTCAAGCGGTCGTCAATGTGTTGATACAGATGTCCAGCGGGATCATCACTTTCGGCGACATATAGTCCCCTACCCTCACGATGTCAGCCGCGAGGCATTTTGGGAATACTCCAGTTACCCACACTCATTGTGCGCGCATCCCAAATGTGCCGAGAATGGGTAATTTACCAACCTACGAAGGTTTAAGAAACTATGCGTCTGCGGTCTGCCTGTGTTAAATGACATCTGGCAAATTCCCAGATCGCGTGGGGATACTGAAATGGCGTGAGGTATGGCCAATGCCTGTAAAAGAGTTTACCTCACTGCAAACAAGACATTTGGTCATTTCAGCATCGATCTGGATTTGGCGCGCTTGTGAGAAAACAAGTTAGGGCATGTCAGTCATGCACCAACTTGTGATGAGCGCCTGGAAGTCAGGTGTACGCATGTTCAACATGTTTTACGATATCCCTTTTGGTTTTCACCCAATAAACGGTCGGTCTAGTTCGACTCCATTTTATGCACGGACTCTGGTTAGGACGGCACTTCTCGTTATTATACACATCTTTGTCGAAACTAACTCTTATCAATCCGTCAATGTTTTCATGTTTTGTCGCGTACCGTTCCTCTCTTTTAATGATGTGCATATTCTTGGAACAACCTGTTCATTCTTGTCCAGAATATCTACTGAATTGTTGCACAACCAAGATGAATCTCACTTCATAATCGCCGAAACTTCCACTTTCTGCGAGTTTTGTTTCGATAATATCGTAAGAAATTATGGCAGTCTGTTCTAACAGAATGGTCGAAGCATCCCTATGAAAAGTAGCGCACCGCTTCGATAGAAGCTTGCGCGACATGGAGGCGCAGCGCTGGCATGCCGCCAGCCCGAGCGCATACCAGGCCAGCATAGGTGTACTAAAGTCTTGACTCAAACATGCAGATAATCAACATTGCAGACATACCACCCCTTGGTTCACCATCAGGCTGATATATTTAGGGCAATCATAGGGCGGGCCATAGCGAAGTGCGTGCGCAATTTGGGAGGTAGAGGACTATCTGTACCCGAAAAGGGGGCGCTTGTCATTTGCTGCAAATACCCCGACCTTGCACATGCACGGAGGTGCTATTTGCATAAGTCCGCGCGGGACCCTTCCCATTCGGCGATATGCAGTCCTTTACACAACAATTTCGGCAGCACCACCTTCATTACTTTCGTCTCATATCCTAGATGCTTGAAGTTACTAACAACGACTTCAGATAGACTGATGGCAGCGGAGATCGGCCTTTTCAATCGAAGTGGCCTTTCCACGACCCTTATATCACTTTGTAGAGCACTGAACGTTGATTTTTAACCTGTCTTCCTTTTCTGCGAAACAACTCTCCGAAGAAAGTTATGAGTGTTTAAAAGTGAATTTGTCAAGCGTTAAGTGGCAATTAAATAAAATTAGCGAGAGTAAAAACATATGCAGATTTCCACAAGCTGTTCCCTTTCTTACAGTCAGTATCAATCAAATTTGATTATAAGCTCCTGCAAATCAAAGGCGGTCGGTTCGATGTGCGACGTCGGAGATCGGCCATACTATTCCTACGACTCCTGCGATTCCTGTGAGTCCCGCACAGTTTAGACGCCGCTTAATGAGCGCGTGTTGCGTAAAACAACACGCAACACGCGCTCATTTAAGCGGCGTATAAATTGTGCGGGACTCACAGGAATCGCAGGAGTCGTAGGAATAGCAGGAATAGTATGGCCGATCCCGTGGTTGTAACGCGACTGTGACGCAGCCGTGTCGCAGCCGCATTGCACATCGAGCCGACCGCCTTCGTCTTGCAGGAGCTTATACCTCCTTCAGCTGTTTTTGTATGGCTTTTCGCTAATTTTGTGTCGCATAGAGCATGACAAATTTGAACTTTCAAACACTCATAACTTCTGTTGCAGGTGTTCCACAGAGACGGAAAGCAGATTCAGATTCAGCGTTCAAAATCGCATCTAGTGATACAAGTGACATGTGGGAACGCAACTTCGACTAAGAAGGCTTTTCTTGTGAGCTGAGCACTGTAGAATTATCTTTTGTATGCGTGGTTTATGCCCTTCTGGCGTTTGCGTGGGGAACGCAGCAGCTGGAGCTGTCGTCACGATTTCGCGAAGATCTGCACATTGACAATGTTCTAACGTGTTTCTTCATAAGCGCAGAATCTCAAAGTAGTGCTAAAATAAATAGATCTATTGTTTTTCTGCGCAAAGTAGCATACCACGGTATGATATTCGATCGTTTTCTTTATATCATTCATGTTTTCAGTGTGCGCTTTTTTCCCACCACATATTTCCTTTTGTGCTTTTAGTCTTCATCTTCTACCCTCGATGACATAGCGGTCATGATGACGTACAAAAACCACTTAGTATCTGGTACTTTTTGCTTATCTAGAGTGATAAATGCGGCATGCGCCATATATACTTGGTCCACTTAATCCACCTGGTTCACTTCATCGATTTCGCTATCGGTCAAATCAGCTAACAGACCAATAGCAAAACAGATGTTTACATGATCCACTCCACTTCGCTATTGGTCAGTTCACTGACTTGATCAGTAGCTTGGAAAGACTGTAAGATCATGATCAGCATAAGATCAGCATTAGATCAGAGTTTGGAGTGGTCGGATCTTGAAAAAATTGGAAGAAATCTTTACACCACAAACTCTTGTGTATCAGACGTATTGATGCAGTGGTTTCTCTAAGGGAACGGCCATACTGTTCCATGAGGTGATTCCTGTAATTCCTGCAGTTCCTGTGATTCATTCCTACACTTCCGATGTGCCGCACTGCAGAGCGCTTTGTGGACTTCAGTATACATTATTTTTTCGCAATATACATTGTTGCGGAACCCGCAGGAATCACAGGAAATGCAGGAATCACAGAAATAATATGGCCGGTCTCTAAGAGGTGCACAGGTGCATTCGAGCAAATTACGCGTGAGGGATTATTACCATGCTTATGAGCGGATACCAGTGCAAAGAATTTGTTCCCTACTTAAAAAAAATTCAACAAAGTTCTGCTCAGAAGGAAATTCCAGAGGTATGAGAAAGAATCGAAACGATAAGAGAATGCGTCTATGAAGGGAAAAGGTGTCACGGTATCAACATGGCAGCCACTGCAACAAGATATAATCGAAATAATCGGAGGTAGCCTAGGCAACAAAATGGGATTGGCCCGAATATGAGGCAGTAAACAGTAGCGAAGTAAACAACCAAACGATTTCTTACCTGAAAACGGAGGATGTTAGAACTACATCGCATTTCTCCGGATTTCTTCCAAATTTCGTAAATGCATCGAGTCTATAAAAAAATAGATTTCGAACGCTTGGAACTTCACACACATCAGCATACAATATCAAAGTAGCTTCGACTCCTCTTGATGGATCCGAACGGCATTTATTAGGAGGGATCCGCCGCAAGTGAAAGAGATTCTGGCTAACATTTGAAGAACCGGGTGCCATTTTTCACAGCTCTACTGCGGCAATGATAGCAACTCTGATGTTCAGTCAGGGCTCATAAGCTGAAATGCAAGTCGAATGAGTAATGGCATAAAAGATACCGTATCGCGGCACGATAAAAATAAATACATCTGGGCTGAAAACTCGAAGATGGAAACAAGTTTAGTTTCATGCCCATGGAAAGTAATTCCAGCAGAACAAGAAGTGATCCGGTCCTAACGAAAATGAACAGTGGGCACTCGCACGCCTGAGAAAACGCACCGTCACCGTACACTAAGCTGCAACAACTCTTAATAAAACTCCTTTCACATACAATGAATTAACAAGTCAATTAAAGTCTCAGAATCCCATTGTCCCACTTGTCTGAACGAGAATGGCTGTGAAAAGGCTCAAACATCGATACTTCAAGACTAACGAGATATGCCTCTCTAGTCCAAGTGGCCATTTGAGATGAGTTATATGTTGCTGAAGCCAGCGATGGATGCTGATCTCGAAACTGCTATTCTTTTCCGTGAAACCTTTTTTGAAATTACTGTGGCGACAATTGAAAATTGCAAATTATATTCCATACCAAGTTATTTGTTGAAGGCAGTGTTTGGGCAGAAACTCGATTTCAAGAAAATCCACTTACGGGGGTTATCCGCAGCGCTGAATCCGAAAATCCACATTAGAAGGCGCGAAAACGGCGAGAACATACGTCGTTTTTCTTGCTTTAGGTCGAGTGTTATGACGTTGCACTTAGCGATGTTGTGTTTAAGGGGGGCCACTCTCGCATGGCACTGAAATCCCATAACCCCCATCTTGCCCGGACACTGCCTTTAACACAGTCAAACTTTTGTATAAAAAAAGCATTTCGCAGATGAGAATTGCAGTTTTAAAATTAATTTAATCACTGAATCAAGCAACATGTACATATTTCACCTTAGATGGCCATTTCGTAAAAAGGCATTCCTTGCTCAAAATTACGCTAGCCGTCTGTCTGATTTTGTTTGGGACAGACTGTAGAAAGTATTTATAGACTTTTTTGGAAGCCTGAAATGATAGAAAGAATTAAGGGATTGCCAAAACTCGCATACATAGATACCGAGCAAGGCGTATGTAAATAAGCTATTTCTGGCAAAAATTTACTGATTGGTCTCACCAATTTATTGATTTTCCGAGTTCTTTACTATAGAATAGTACTGGCTGGCATGTCGATCTGTTGACTTTTTTTGCAATAAACTCTCTCGCAAGCTAAAAAGTGCCAGAGTTGGCATGTTTATATCAAATGAAAAAATCTCCATCAACCCCCTTACTGACCGCTTCAGTTTGATTCTTTCGCAGTTACCGTTTCATTGCCGCCTAGCGGCGCAGAGCGGCTGATATTATACAGGGTGTCCCAAAAAAATGTATCGAACGTTTGATCTTCAATAACTTCCCTATATGGAAAGCTTTCGCGGATCTTTGAGTGTGATACGGTAGAGCTGGGCTCAACTTAGATTTACAGTATAGGGCGAATCACCGATTTCTTTCAGTCAGTGTAGGATTACGGTAGGAATTTGAGCTAATTTGAAGCTTCTGATAGGCGAGAACTGCTCTTGAAAAAATTCCAAGAAATCGAAGGACGTTAAAGTGAGGTTTTTGGGGATGCTGAATCTAATCACAAAGTTTCCCGCTACCGTACTCCTCATCTTCTTACGGTATGCGCACTGTAACGCTAAATTTTTTCTTGTTTTCCAAAATCTACTAAATCAACGTTGCAATTACAAACACGTCGTCAAAAGCCTTCGCGTTAGCCAAAGCGTTACAGTGCCCATATCGTAGGAAGATGAGGAGTACGGTAGCGGGAAACTTTGTAATTAGATTCAGCATCCCCGAAAACCTCAGATTAACTCCTTCGGTTTTTTTTGGCATTTTTTAGAGGCAGTTCTCCCCTGTCGTAAGCTTAAAATTAGTCCAGATTCCTACCGTGATCCTACAGTAACTAAGAGAAGTCGGTGATTTGCTCTATACTGTAAATCTAAGTTGAACCTAGCTCTACCGTATTACACTTAAAGATCCGCGAAAGCTTTCCATATAGGGAAGTTACTAAAGATCAAAAGTTCGGTACATTTTTTGGGACACCCTGTATATTCACGTTCTCTGCGTTCTTTCTTTCACTTGGGTAAGACCTTCAAAATGACGTGATGCTCAGGTTTCAATCTTCGCACAGAGTTTGGTCTAAAGTCTCTGAATGAATTATATGGCACGCGCCATTGCTGATCCACTTCACTATTGGTCAGTTCACTGAATTGACCAATGACGAAGCGGATCAAGTATGGCGCATGCCTATGATGAAAGACATCCGGAACTCAAAATTCTGCAAGTAGAGACAGTACAGACAGCCTAGTCATCTTGCTTCTCAATTTGCGAATACTATATTGCGCGCACTCATCGTGAATGCGACTGGTTTTCAATACATGCTCATTATAATCTTCACTGAATGCTTCTTTGGTATTTGAAAAGAAGGAAAACCATGGAAAAGACGTGTGAAAGACCTTTTCTTGGAATTCATCTCTAACGCTCACAACATGCTGGATGACGCAAGCAATACTGATTTTGTGTGCATTGCACAATATACAGGTCGGAATAACTCCACTCTAAACAAGCGTGCGGATAAGATCAAGCTCTCCCTTGCTGATTTTCTATAGTAAGTACTAAGACGGCAGTCCATTACGAATTTTTTACAAATATAAGATTTCGTACCATCCTTCTATCAACAATGAGATCAATACTGATCTTGTGCTGTGCACAACCGCGTCTCCTCTGCAATCCAGAAATTTTCATCAACAACCACGTACTGTTTGCAGTCATGCAGAAAAAAGCCCTTGCAGCCGACATGCTAAGGCCAAACATACGACCAAAAATTGCGCTAACAGCTAAGTAAAGAGAGATAGCGCTGCAATATGCAAGAAACAAAACGATTTTATCGACCTGATAATCAAGATCGCAGAGCGTTGTCGTTGTGTACTCCTCCAAAGAGAAAACGACGATCCCATCGATTTCTTGTACGTGTGCAAATCATGTGATGAGAGAATGTAGAACAGTTGGCTCGCTGGGCAATATGCCATGGGAGCGGGATCCTAAGCTATGTGTATCCGGGAAAATTTCCGTTCAATAGCATCACAAAGAAATCCATACTGCTAATCACTGCAGACTACTGCCTGGATTTAAATCTTCTTAGATTTCGGTGGCTTTCCCATGCAGAGGTTTTAGTTTTAGAATTTAGGCAGTCGAACTGCCTAGCAGGGACGAATGCGATAAAGGGTTATGTCCGCGACGATACACTTCGTTTCTTCGCATAGAAAAACACTGCTGGTGCAGGAAGAGATCAGATTAAATACCAAACATAAAAACAGGAATGTTTAATTCCCAGAAGCTATTAAGATACTCCTGTCGAACGAATGCACGTCAACAAATTGAGCAAATAATTTTCTGGGAAACCAAAACAACTAAATGAAGAATAGTAAATCAGAATCAATCAGGTAACGTGATTAGCTCTCCATATTGTATATTTGGTCTGCACGAGCTATAGACATAAGAAATTCAACCAAAATTAGCCATTTGCTATTGCCAGATTAATTTTATGAACATTGAAATATGGCGTCGTGTCGATTAGAAGTGCTCGGCGCCAAAAACAAAAAACAAAATTGCATCGATTAAC
Source organism: Cylicocyclus nassatus (assembly GCA_958299035.1). Classification (NCBI taxonomy): domain Eukaryota; kingdom Metazoa; phylum Nematoda; class Chromadorea; order Rhabditida; family Strongylidae; genus Cylicocyclus; species Cylicocyclus nassatus. The sequence continues at coordinate 41,261,688 of CATQJL010000316.1, read as the reverse complement.
TCAGAATTTGCAGAATATTGTCACTTACTACTTACAGATTCGGAGGGAATTCTATTGAATGAAATTGATATGTTTGCTTTCTAGAGCGCAAAAAAAGGATTGTACGATACCAGGCAAACGAAACACAAATACGAGACTAGACCAGAGGCCCTATGAAGGATGGGGATGGGTAAAAAGATCTCGTCGAGCGAAGAGCGATCGATAGCGTCGACAGTGATGTTGTGCAGCGAGAGAGTGCAGAGGTCAGATAAGTCATCAGATCGATAGTCGTCGACTGGTTCGATGACTATCGATCGATGCAGGACTAGTTTCGAATTGTTCAGATATGGAGCGATCGATAGCCATTACTTTTGAGGACAGGAGAGCGACGAAAGTGGAAGTTTCCACGTCGTCTAATCTTATCTCTTGTATATTTGCCTCTATCGATCATAAGCGTTCGCCAAAGCGAATCACGAGTTGTTCGATGCAAAAATTTCACGTGAAAACGCATTGAAAACCGCAGACAATTCTCATAATGATTGAACTGTTGTTTGTTTGACAGTTTGCATGTGTGACCCAGGTCAGTAAATCTGCAACTTCGCAGTCTATCTTTTACTGTTGCATCATATTCATTCGTTCCAAACGCAGCAGGCCATACGGAGAAATTCAGCTTCAAGGCTTCAGTTTGCTTTTTCTGAGTAAAGAAAGAATGGCGTCACTGGTGATGTGATGCGTGTCACAATGCCATTTTGCAAATGAGTCGTTTCCACCTTGGAACGCGACGACTTCTTTTCTACAAGAAAAACGAGCGAAAAAACGACTTTCACAAAAAGAGCTCGAGTTGCAAATTATCGTCCACTCTGAGACTAGGAGACTCGAGAACGCTTTGCAGACATTGTTACGCGCTCGGACTTATTTTCTTTCGAAACGTTGAGAACTAAAATAAGGCGATGAACATGTTCTAAGTTGTAGGGTACATGTGCGCGCAGTGTTTTCGATTCTGAATGATTTAATGACGGGAAATCGGACCAGTAACAATGATTCCAACCACGTGCATGTATTGAAATAATTGCTCCTGATATTTCTTGGAGATCCTTTAGTTGAATTTTTGCCTGCGAAAAACTGAGGTCGCATTGTTCCAGTACGAATGTGAGCGAGAAAATGAAAGGCTCTAGGCTGAGCTGGAAGGAAATATAAAACTGCCGAAAATAAAAGTGAAGAAAAAAGAATCAATTTTATAGACGGAGGTGAAGCTTAACGTTCGTGAAAAAAAGAAGAAATAAATCAATCCTTGCAATCAAAGAGTTGCTTTACAGACTGGAGGTGGAAAAATTGTTACTTGCACATTTGCGAAAATTGTACCGATAGAGAAGCAATTTATGGAGTTCTCTTTTCAAAACGACGAGATAGAGCGCATTCAGCTGGTTTCAGTGCAAATGGCTCGAACGGCTAAGTGCAAATGGCTCGAACGGCTACGAATTTCCAAGATTTGGAGGAGATTTAGCATCGAATATGGCAAAAAGCTATTGGGAGACGATCATACAGCCGCTGGTTCCACGCTCGGGTGTTTCGCCGCTCGGATGTAGGGCGGTGCGTGGATCGATTGGCGGCGGCGGCAACATAAGTGCGGCTGCTGCTGTTCGTCGTCGAAGAACTGCTGGAACGCGAGCCCAGCCAGCGCAATTCTCTCATCGCAACACTTTACGCAAACAACGCGCATGACTCTGTGAAAACACTCCTCGTTACTACTTCCTAGTACCAAATAAAATTATCTTCTCCAAAAAGCTGGTCACGTGACAGCACTTTATTCTGCTGGTAGAACTTGTTTTTGCAATCTGCACTGCGAATGCCTTAAGACGTGGGAAAAAGTGAGCGATTATTTCGACAGCCTCAGCACTCCGTCTCACCACACCCAGAAAAAATGTTCTACTTGATCCACTGTATAGAAAGGATAAGAACTAGTGGATATCCCTGCCCTGAGAATGCGGTCGCGAAATCCAGTACTTCCTAATAAATTGTGAAACTGTGCCGGATCACTAGGTAAAACTAACTTTTCTAGAATCTTGATGAATAACCAAATCTGTCCTGTAAAAATTTTCTTCTTGGGCTGACCGAAAATTTCGGGACCCATCAAGAAGTTGGGAGTTGTTCAAAAATTTTTTTAAGCCCATGGTTAAAGCCAAGCCTTTAATCCAAAAATTCCGTCGCGAAATTTCTGAAAAATTACCTACATGGGTTATAGAAATGTGGTGACCTGTTTATCCTTCTAAATAATCAGAATAATTTTTAAAATTTTTTGAAAATCTAGATTACTCGTGAAAATTCTTTCCCTTTTCCTAGATTTCAAGGGTTAGAGGTCCGCAAAAATTTGGGAAAGCACTCACAAAATTTTTTCGGTGTGGCTGAGGCCGCGCACCTTCACTTGAAAATTTTTTGTCCCCCCCCCTTCCCCCGCACAGAAATTGGGACCGCCACTGATAATCACCTTTAAATTCAGGAATGTGCTCAATCGCTTTCTTATATATTGGATTGTAATAAAATATGTCTCGCATCAAAAAATTGAGAACTGTTGAGAAAACTATTGAGAAAGTAAGCTTATTCTCATAATCTTCTCTATTTTCAACAAATCGTTGATTTGATCGAGTACGAAGATAGAAGAAGCAGTCATCAGCGCATTTCGTTCAAAATGAGATAAGCTGGCATATCGTGGCGATAGAAGATGATAAGACAAAACCCTCAGATCGCAAATTTTGAAGCACGGTCATTTTAAACTAGAACGTTCAATAAGCCACGTTACACCTCTCCTTGTATATACGCCACATCACATAAGAAGGAAGACATAGTAAAGCTGCTTAGACTAAGCAGCGACATATTTTACCTCGGTAGTGGATATTTGATCAGGCCCTTTGAGTAATTAGAGTTCTAAAGAATTTTCTATTCTGATATGGGCATTTAGAACCGCAGCGTTTGACGGTCGAGAGAGTATTGATTGACAAAGCGCTGACCATTAGATGTAAATAACGAGCGTGGGAACTCGTAAACCGATACGTCCTCAGATTTCTTTGGGCGCCCGGGGCGCATCCTTCGTAAACATTGGTGTGGGCTGGGCTGCTCCGAACACAAACTTCGTTGATACAATATGCATTGAAACTAGTGGATCTTCATCAACAAAGGCATCGTCAACGATGTGTCTATGTAAAAGGCAGTTTTACCTGAAAGGGAACCAAATATATTTTGGGTTGAACCGAAAGTTTGCTTGCCGTATTCTCAAACGTAACTTCCTTCTACCTCAATAATATTGCTACCAATAAACAGTAAACCTTGTACATTTAGAGGTACCTCGAAGGTTCTCTACTAAGTTCTGACAGCAGAGATAAGATGAGAGGGACAGGGCTCGGCACAGGTGGCTTACAAGCAAGCTGGATATCGTTTTTGGGACGAAAAGCAAAGGGGGTTTCGTTTTTGTGAGCGAAGACATACGGAAAATTGACGACGGCGACCTTTTTTTTTAGTCGACGTTTCGTTTTTGGGGGATTTTCGGGAATTTTTCAGGTCTTTAGAAGAAATTTGGTTCAGGGTCAAAGGGGACTTCGTAAAAATTCCCAAAAGTCAAGGGGGACTTCGTTTTTTCCATTTTCATCTAGCCACCTCGTGCCGAGCCCTGGAGAGGGAGTGAGGTCATTGAAGCTTTGGTGAATTTGAGCAAGCCCATCATAAATCTGGAGACCATGCAGAGAAAGCCAGAATACTTACAAAATAGAATAACAGAAATAAAAAAAAAATACAGAATACATACTTACTGTTAGTACCCTAATTTCACGCGTACAGGGCGCGGGGTATTTTCTTCCAAAATCCGCCAGCTCAAACACGCCACAACACTTCGCCACCAAAGAACCCTATACCGGGCTTCGTATTGCCTGAGAGAACTGAACGGTTCAAGGTTCGCTTTCCGAAACAGGTTGAAGCGGTTGAGCGGCTTGTTTGAAAAATCGAAAAAGGTCGCCTTGTACGCGTGAAATTAGGGTACTTGAATTTTAGGAACCTCCACTTTCTAGCTATGCAAAGTTCGTGCCGATGGAGGTATTCTATAAAAAGTTCTGATCTTCGAGAGAATAGCGCAAACCCGCACAATTAATGTTGTAACAATTTCCTCAACCATGAATATTCGTAGACAAGCTCGATCAGTACAAATCTACTCAGAAAGAGTGTGTTCTGAAACTTGCCAAGATTTGTTTTAGATTCTACTAGCGACCCTACGGGTCGCTAGCAAGTGGGTCGGAGCAACTATAATACAGTGCCGGACAAAATATTGTAGGTTCATACTAAAAAATGCCATAACTCACTCTGTTGTCAATATTTACCAGCCTACTATCAGTCATCAAAACGGGTCTCGTTTTCGTATGGTTACTCAAGAAAAAAATCAAAAATTTTGAAAAAAGCAGAATTATAGGTCCACCTGGAGTTTTTACTGATTAAAGCACTTTTTAGCTTTCGAACTCTTTTTAGGTATGTACACACTCAAAAGTGGACATTTGCTTTAGTCAAGTTGTGTCACACCTCCAAAAGGATTGATTATCTGCTTTTTTGCCCAGAAAATGCTTTCACACGTTTCGCTCTAAAAACCTGCGTTGAGTAAGAAATTCTGTTTCTCAGCTGGATTGGAAGCGACGAGGTTTCTCCACCTTCTGGATGCTTTTTGACGTGAGCATTGAGGAAAAAGTCTGACTTTTTACTACCGACACAAATCCGACATCGACATTACTGCAATCCTGAGCTCAAATTTCTGCCTTCAAACTTCATTTGAGATATCCTCAGAAGCATTAACTAAGGTAAAGGCATCGTTTCTACGAAGAGGAGTCTGTATTTCATGGTTACAACTTTGTGGAGATCCTAGCACTCAAGTATAGTTACTAAAATCACCCTGCAGAAATTGGAAGCGAGAAGCACCAAAGCTAACTGTGGCTTCGATCAAATTTTTCAGGAGAATCTTGTGCTAGCGTACAATACAAGCTGTATCCGCTATCCTGTAAATAAATCACTGTCAAAAATCTAAGTGAGGTAGCACTTGGCAAGCTATTTTGAAAGTGAGTAACACCATCATTACGCTGCACAACTCGAGTTCCGAAAAAGAAACGAAGGGGAGGCTTGTGATAAATTGTGAGTATGGCGTACACTTTTCTTTTGTGTAAAAAATGCTTTTACAATATTGTGAGGTTATAATGATAACGCATAAAGGGTTTTAAGGCAGAAACTGAGGCTTAGGCTCCCGAATAAGTCGATGTCGGATTTGATTCAGCAGCAAAAAGTCAGATTTTTTCCCCAGTGATCACGTCGAAAAGCATCTAGAAGGGAGATGAAACCTGTCGCTTCCGATCCAGCTGAGAAACTGCAGAATTTCTTGCTCAACGCAGATTTCTAGAGCAAAATACGTGTGAAAGTATTTTCAAGGCAAAAAAGGAGATAATCAGTTTTTTGGAGGTGTGCCACAGCTTGACTAAGGCAACTGTTCCACACTTTTGAATGTGTACACACCTAAAAATTCGGAAGCTAAGAAGTGTTTCAATCAATAAATTTCAGATGGACTTGTAATTTTGACCAGCCTTCAAGCCTGCTTTTTTTCAAAAATTTTGACTATTTTCTTGAATAACCATACGAAAACGAGACCGTTTGATGACTATATTAAGCTGGTAAACACACGACTGTACAAAATTTTGGAATATTTTATTGAGAACAAAGTGAGTTATGGCATTTTTTAAAGTGGAACTATGATTTTGTCCAGCACTGTATCAGGTTTATTAGTGATTACAATTATTTCCACACATACATTGCTTCTTTTCTGAAAATATATTTGTAAAAAACATTTTATAAAGGGGACTACTCGAGTAGCGATAAACTTCACAAATCATTCAGAAAGCCCTACCATTTCGGAAGCTCTGCCACAATCATGCGAGATCATGGGAAAATTTTTCAATTACCATGCTTCCTCTGCAGATAGCCACCCTATGGGTCGCTAGCAAGTGAGTATGGCAGATAAGTTCTAGCGCCTAGGTGATCCTACAGGTCGCCACTGAGAAGGGCAAATAATTTGTTGTGCCCAGTTTCCTCACATGTCGCTAGCAGGTGGGTAGGGCAGATAATTTGTAGCTTGTGTAACTCTACGGGCCGCCAGCAAGTGGGGGCAGGTAAGTTGTAGCGCCCGTGACTCTAAGGGTCGTTAGCAGGTGGGTAAAATAGATGATATGTAGTGCCCAGATTCCTTAAGGGTCACCATCAAATGAGAGCAAATAATTTGTAGTGCCCAAATTCCTTACATGTCGCTAGCAGGTGGGTAGGGCAGATAATTTGTGGTGTGCAGTGTCCCTACGTGTTGCTAGCAAGTGGGAGCAGATATTTTGTAGATATTTAGGAGAGCCTAGATTCTTTACATATAGCTAGCAGGGGAGTAGGCAGATAATTTGTAGCCTGAGTGACCCGATCGCTAGCAAGTGGAAGCCGATATTTTGTAGCACTCAGTGACCCTCCGGATCTCTAGCAGTGTGGGCAGATAATTTTTGATGCCCAGTGACCCTACGTTCCCTAATATGGGATTTTGTGTAGCACCCAGGTGATACTACCGATAGCTAGCAAGCGGATAGGGTAGATAATTTGTAGCCTGAGTAACCCTACGGATCGCTAGCAAGTGGGAGTAGATAACTTTTGGTGTCCAGTGACCCTACGGATCGTTAGCATGGGGCAGATATTGTGTAGCACCCAGGTGACACTACTGATAGCTAGCAAGCGGATAGGGTAGATAATTTGTAGCCTGAGTGACCCTACGGATCGCTAGCAAGTGGGAGCAGTTATTTTGGAGCGCCTAGATTCCTTACATATAGCTAGCAGGAGGGTAGGGCAGATAATTTGTAGCCTGAGTAACCCTACGGATCGCTAGCAAGTGGGAGTAGATAACTTTTGGTGTCCAGTGACCCTACGGATCGTTAGCATGGGGCAGATATTGTGTAGCACCCAGGTGACACTACTGATAGCTAGCAAGCGGATAGGGTAGATAATTTGTAGCCTGAGTGACCCTACGGATCGCTAGCAAGTGGGAGCAGTTATTTTGGAGCGCCTAGATTCCTTACATATAGCTAGCAGGAGGGTAGGGCAGATAATTTGTAGCCTGAGTGACCCTATGGATCGCTAGCATGGGGCAGATATTGTGTAGCATCCAGGTGACACTGCTGATAGCTAGCAAGCGCGTAGAGTAGATAATTTGTAGCCTGAGTGACCCTATGGATCGCTAGCAAGTGAAGAGGCATATAATTTGTAATGCCTAGGTGTCCCTTCGTATCGGTAGCAGTAAATAGGGTAGATAACATGAGGCTAGGTTATGGCACAGATATTCTCATAGTGTCAACTTTAGCACAAATTATTCTCCCATCTTGGTCGTTGTGCGCTCACACCTTCAAGAAAACGAACGTATCAGATCTTTGGAAGATTACAAAATGGCTGCTTTGTGTGAACAATTTTGTGCAACTATTCAAGAATAACTATCCATGCAAAGCAGCTCTTTTCCTCACACTTCAGTTGAAGCTCTCTCAAAGTTCCTGTTGAAGACTTCTGCATGCTCTTGAAACTTGGTTTTCCCTCCACTTTAATAGTAGTTGCAGCTGAACTACTATGACAGTAACGCAAATTTTAATTACGAGTCGTGTACGATGCTTAGACAACAGGGGTAGAGACAATGTTTAACCGAGTTTCTAGAGTAGTTTGATAGAATTTTCTTGCAACAAAAGCATCAGCTTGGAGCTCCACCAAATTTTTTATATTCCATAAAGATCATCCTGAAGTCGTTCACAAATGTTCTCTGAGCCAGGTTTTCAGATGTTTTGGAAATTGTTGCAAAATAGGATATCTACTATGCAAAGACCCTTGTGAATATATTTCACTTTCTTCCCTAGACTCTTACCATTTCTGGCTTATGTAACAAATTCGCCTCTTTTAGAAACAATTTGAAAAGCCCTTCAAGTCCAATGTCTTAAAAAGTTGGTATAAGATTTGTACAAATAACGAACCTTTGCAAAAACTTTGCAAAGAAAAGACTCGTTTTCGTTCCAGTATTTTGACAAATTGCGAAAGTATTGTCAGATCCAATCCATTATAGAATAAAGTTGAATAAACATTGCAACTTGTGTCCAAACAGAATTTTTTCGTTTTTCCAGCTGCTGTAACCGCAATGTGATTCATTGCGAGATTGCTGAGATAATCGTTGGAATTTACAGCCCTTGATTTTTACCATGTCTTTCGCTAATTTTCAAAATTTTCATGTGAGACTTTAGGAGAAGGTTTGATAGCAGGCAACTTTTTGCCATTTGAACCAATTTTTTGCAGCCATAAGGCTTGTGTTTCAGAATTCCTAAAATTAAATTTGTAGAGCAACTTAATTTCACGCGGCGTACTTTAAGCTCGTAAAACACGAAGTGGTAAGCAAGTATCACGTAAGTTCTCCTTTTTTAATAGTTGTCTTTTCATATCATGACGAGACAAGCGAAAACAAAACGACAATTTCCCAACTTCACTGTGCACATGATATCCTAAGTTTCGAAATCTTCACAATTTGAAGCGGAAATCATCATTACTTTGTAAGGTTAGCAGTAGCAGTAATGTGTTAAAACCTCTATTCCGAAGACTTAGCAGTGTTTGTTGCAACAGGTTATGCGAGTTTTGCAAACTCGAGACCTTTGGGAAGTTATTTAGCAAAGTTCCAAAAAGGAGCTTAGAAAAGAGGAAAAAATTTTTTAGCTGGCAAAAGGCTCGCTCTAGCCGGTTATTGAAACTTTCCCAAAAGTTTCAGACAAAAAATTCGAAAAGTAGCGAAAGCTGGACCTTTTGAACAAAGTGTTGTACATCCCGGCGATAATCAGAGCACTCTCTCAACAAATCACACGATTAATACAGCAACTGGTAAGAGGAAGAAATTCTGTATTAAAAACATTTCGAGGCGTTTGTTTATCTCTATAAACAGTCCCAATTGCAAATCACAAGCATCCAAAACCGCCGACCTGACGAAGTGCCAAGTGTCTCATTGCGTAAACAAATTGACCGCAGCATCAAAACGGCTCCAAAAATAGTCATGCTGAACCGCGTAAACAATCTCAGGCGCCATTTCTGACACAGTGCCAAGTGCTCCGCTACGTAAACAAACGTATCGTCAGCGTCAGAACCACCGGCAGAGCAGCAGTCGACAGAGTGTGAACCCAAATGCACCCAGAAAACTCTCACTCCCTGCCTTGCATTCATACCTAACCGCTCATTGATGAGTACGATTTTTTTTTGGCGTGATGGCCGGGCACGCCTCTCATGCAACCCGACCACCTCCGCGCTCTCCCTACTCACTTGTCTAGGAAGGTGTGGCTAATAATCTGGAAATTGCACTCTTACCATTCGTTAATATATACTGATTGCATAATTTTTTGACTTTTGACTCCACTCGAAATTGTCGCAACGAGGACGGTCTCGTTTCTCTATTTTTACCTCCGTAATCAAAGAATAGTATGAAGGCCTAAAGCGCCTTTGAAAAATAAGTAATTTACTGTTTCTAGTGTGATTAATATCCTGCAAAAACAGAATTAGAAAAAACAATTTCGAAGTAACGATTGGAAATGCTGCGAACAAGCTTTCGGTTCAACACAGTCTAGTCCATTGAAATTCTTAGATAGCCAATTCCAAAAAGCTGAAAGTGGAGTTTTGCAATTTCGCAACACGCTGGCTGTGTGCCAAGCACGCGGGGCGGAGCTTCTGTGAGGCGCGTGCTTGGCACTGTTTTGACCATTCCGGTCTTTCGTCAGCTCAGGAGAGGCAATGTTTTTGCTCTGTCTCCAACTAAGAAGAAAAGAGGAGTTATCGCTCGTATAGGAACTAGGATACGCTGATTCTTGGAGTGTACAAGTTGGGTAGGCATGAAGTCGTTCTCATACCTTTTGAGGTTTGTTTGTATTGAAGGAATAGCGGTCACCTTTGGTTTGTATAGAACGATCATGTCGGAATGACAATACTTACCAAAATAGGATGCAAGTATTTGTGACGAATATCCTTGAACAATTGCTTCTTATGCATAGACTTCCGACGTGTCTTATGTGATTTCTGGCTCAATTAGAGATGTCACCTCAAGCAGGAAGCAGTTTCTCGCCTCGATTAGCGCTTTCGATCAGTGCTTCATAGCGATTCAATATGGGACATTGCAGACTTACAGCTTTTCCCAATGAAGACTTCCTAGATGGAAGTATGCTTGCTTCACTTCATAGTTGCTGTTGAGTCAACTTCATAGATGGACTTATTTGGCGGAATATCTGTGTCTGTCTAGTCAGACGTACATACACCGTCTTGCTCTGCACAAGGATGCTAGCTGATATGTCGACCCAATCACGGGTAGCGGCTATGCTTGGATAAGATAATCTCAACGCCGTATGTCGAGATGTTCCTCGGATCCATTCGGAGAATTCGATTGTGCGCTCATATGAGTTCTGCGACTCGTCGTTTGAAATGTAAGTTGGACTCAGGCTTCTTGAAGCCTATGGTAGTTAGTGGATCCTCTGCCGAGGTTAATAGTCAACCAGAGCCATTTGTAGAAATTGGGAGTCAACTGTGAACTTGGGAAATAAGTCAGTTTCCGTTTCTTGAAGCTGAAGTGTCCCTGGATTCCGATCCAGGAGTTGGCGAGTGAGTTGAGGCTTCATGGGTTTACAAGAGTCCAGCCGGACGATGGCAAGTTGTTACCGGTTTTCTGAAGCAGGTCAAGGGTCTTGTTCCAGAAGGGGATGGTACCGATACGACCTTACACGTTGACTTTGATGCCGGCTTTGCGAAGCCTAGTTTTTTCCGGATCCCGATCCAGAAATGAGGGTTGATTTGTTGTTTCTTATGTAACTGCGAATCTAACTTTGACGGATCAAGTCACATGCTGGCTTGAAAGTCCGGGTCCGGTTTTGATTGGGCTCAGTTGTGGTCCGATACGTGTTAGAAATGTAACCGTGATAAAGAGAGCTAATGCCGGTTTCCTAAAACGAAGGGTCCTGGATCTCGATCCAGAAGAGAGAGAGAGTTGATGCCGGCTTAAGCCGAGGTAGTCCGATCCCGATCCAGAGAGGAGAGTTGATGTCGGCTTCCTGAAGCCGAGGTAGTCCTGGACCCCGATCCAGAGAGGAGAGTTGATGCCGGCTTCCTGAAGCCGAGGTAGTCCTGGATCCCGATACAGAGAGGAGAGTTGATGCCGGCTTCCTGAAGCCGAGGTAGTCCTGGACCCCGATCCAGAGAGGAGAGTTGATGCCGGCTTTCTGAAGCCGAGGTAATCCTGGATCCCAATCCAGAGAAGGGAGTTGCTGGGCTTGCTGAAGCCAAGGTAGTCCTGGATCCCAATCCAGAGAAGGGAGTTGTTGGGCTTGCTGAAGCCAAAGTGGTCCTGGAGTATATTCGGAGGAGAGAGTCAATGTCGCTTCCTGAAGCCGAGGTGGTCCTGGGTCACGATCCAGAGAAAAGAGTTGATATTGGCTTAAGGAAGGTGGTCTTGGATCCCGATTCAAAGGAAAAGTTGATACCGGCTTTCGAAGCCTAATGGTCCTGGATCTCGATCCAGAGGAGAGATTTGATGCTTCGTGAAGGCGAGGTGGTGATCCCTATCCCGATGAAATAGGTGATTTTGGCTCACTAAAAGGTGGCCCTAGATCCCGATCCAGGTGAGAGAGTTGAGCTTATTGTAGCCGAGGTGGTCCTAGATCTTAATCCTGAGGAGGTATCCGAGTGATAGTCTACTTTTTACGCGTTGCTAAGTCGCAATCTTTCCAGCTGGAGAGGAGCTCGCCTTTTTGAGCTTGCAGTATATTCCTGTTGATAATAGGTTGTAGGCAGAGGTGGCTGATATCAGAGAGAGAGAGAGAGAGAGCTGGAGCCGGCTTTTTGAAGCTGAGGTGTACGTATTTCTTACCAAAAGTTGATAGTGGACGTAGTTCCTGGTATTGCCACGTTGATAGTTCACTGCACGCTCGTGTGGTAGTCTCGGTAACCAACTAGAGTAATGAAATGAGGTCGAGGTCGTCCATTTGAAAGTGAGGTGTTCTTGGGCTTCGCTCGGGTTTTTTGAACTTCTACTCTGCGGAAGGCAGCAGAAACTGGCCAATTTGATGAGAGAAGAGTGACGCATATGTTAAGGCTTTCTTCTAGAAGTGCTGCCCAGCTGCTGAAGCGGACGATCTTGCTCAAGATCAGAGAAGCGACGCGGGGTCAGAGTAATCATGGCGGCTTCTCGCCGAAATGTAATTGGTCGCGAGGACCTAGGAAGTAGCCGAGAATTGCGCCGCACTTCTGACTAGAACCGTAAGTGCCAATTCCATATACGAGGATATATATATTCACATATCTCCCTTCAACAGCGGCGAATAAGTCAAAGTGAAGTGGAGTATAGATGAACAAAGCTTCGAGCGCGGGGCACTCAGCCTTTATAGCTAAGGGTTCTAATGACCTCAGTCTCTCACGATTTAAGGTAGCAGAAGAAATTACAGAATAGGCGTTTTCTTGTCAGCATTCCTAAGGGCAGCATCTACGAGCCACGGTGAAGTCTTCGGATCAAGTGGCCAACTGGTCGTATTTATGTGTCATCCTTTACGCTTCGCTTAACGGTAGAAGTAGGCAACTCATACGCAGGTGAATCTCTGTGAAGGCAGTGCAACTCTTCGTTGGGTTCCACACAGTCGTTGTCGGTCGGAACTGCTTGAATCTATTTCATTACCACATGGTTGCGGTTTGTTCGAGCTTAGTCCCATTGCAACTACTCATTGCTTTTTGTCTGAAGCATATAGCAGTCTATGACTACATTATTGGTAACAAGCTGGCAGCGCTCTTTCAGTTTGTCAAGGACAATTTCGTATATGAGAATGTGATCCCGTTCACATGTATTGCTGTCTGATGGTCCAACGGGAAGTCATTTACCGAGTCCTAATCAACGAAATCTCCAGAAATTGCCATGTGTTCACCATATTGTGGGGGTTCCGATACGGATCCCATTATGTGGCTGGGATGCGGTGCAGGAGGAACCAAAGGACTGCCGCCTGTAGCCGTAGGAGATAATTAGGAGCGCGAGCGCTGTGGAGAAGATTTCGGCAAGGATCCAGGAAAACTTGGCAAGGACATCCATTAGAAAGAAATCCTTATAACTCTTCTTGGAATTAACTTTTAAAGATACGAAGCACAGATTTGGAATCAGTGTTGAAATACGCATTTTTCAGTAGTACGCCTAAGGATAGATAAACAACTCTGCCTCGCCACTCGAGTTCTATTTCTACCAAAACTGAGCCTTCAAAGTTCACCATTGAAAACTGAGGAATCTCAAGATCGATGTTGTTTCAAAAATTTTAAGTGAACTTTCCAACGAAATTTTTGGATATTAGTTGAAAGTAGGGAGTGGTAATCAGGCTTTTGCTATTGTGTACAACCTCGGAAGGATTACCGGCATAGTTTTAATGACAAATCCTGTGAAATCTCTCTTGTCACAATTTAGAATTCAAATAGATTTGTATGGGACCTGCATATTCATCATGACACAAACTGTGTCATGATGCAATATGCAGGTGTTTTTATGACAGTTTGAATGCTTTGGTTCAGTAACTCAAAAAGCAAACCATTTCCTCATTTCTAAGAAAAAAGAGTGAATTTGGAATGAAAACACCGGTTTTCAGCAGTTTGAAACTTCAAAATCCATGCAAAAAAACTCCTATAAAAATTTGGCTTTTGTTACCACTACAATTCCAAATTTTCACTTACTTATAGGCCCAGTGATTGCGCCTTCCAATTTGCATCATAAATCTGTTTTTCAAATTTTTCAAAATCATCTCCAGGCGAAGTTATGGAGATATGATCTTAAAGGATTCTCTGCCAAGTTTCTTGGATCCTTGCCAAAATATTCTCCACACCGCTCGCGCTCTTGATTATCTCCTGCGGATACAGGCGGCAGCCCTTTGGTTCCTCCTGCACCACCCCCATGTGGCTGGATATTCAATGGATACTAGAGGTTCCATATATATGCTATTAAGGTCGGAAACGGCGAATTCAAACACTGTTCGAAGAAAGCAAAGCTTAGCGAGGGTAGACGCACAATAAATGCGTACTCAGACGAAAGCAATGTTGTAGTCGCTTTCATTTTCAGTGCTTCAGACATTGTCAGGGTCATGGCGCTGCGGCTCAACATGTTCAAGCTGGAAAGAATTACCCCAGTCCGATGGTGATAACTATAGCCTTTACAGCCTCACGTTTCCATGAGGACGTATCGCCCATTATAATGGTGGATTTCAGAGGATTGTTCTGCTGGAATGTTAGGCAAACATTAGGGTTCAATGGGTTGCATGCTCACTCAGTGATTTCTACTATGCATGCTCACTCAGTGATATGTATTAAGCCTTTCGGTTCGGACCTCTGATTTTGTTCATCTGCAGTGCTTCAGACAGATATCTCGTTTTCGACGCTTTGAGTGTGGAATCGATAAACCGCCATCGGCTCAAGAATTTGGGGTTTTAGGTCACTGTGAGATTCATTATCAGGCTCTTCATCAATGCGTCTCGGATAGAAACCTCGTTACACTCCTGCCTCCATGCCCTCGGGCTTTACCTGTTCCGCTTGTGTTGCGAAAGGGCAAAACATAGGTTTTGCCGTAGTCTATCGGAGGCAAAAGTGGAGTTTTGCAATTTCGCAACACGCTGGCTGTGTGCCAAGCACGCGGGGCGGAGCTTCTGTGAGGCGCGTGCTTGGCACTGTTTTGACCATTCCGGTCTTTCGTCAGCTCAGGACCCACCCACCCACCCGGATAGGATTGCTGACGATACGAACGCGCGCCTCAGGATGCATTGTTTTTGCAGGAATTTTGGAAGGGCGAGGCAAGGCATGGCAGCAGTGATCGAGAGGAAATGGGCAAAGTGTGCTGTGGAATCTTATCGGAAAGGCGTTACAACGTAGAACAAGCTCGACTACAAGAAGAAAGATACAGGGCTTTACAACCTGAGTGTCACAGCCGCCCCGCTCGGCCGCGTCGCTTACGTCCGCGCAGCGTTCGTGGCGCTGGCTGCGCGTTGACTGAAGCTTGGCAAAAGCCCGGGCGATACGCCGCAAACGCAGCGCGCGGCCTGAGCGAGGCGGCCGCGTTGGAAGAGCCGCGCAAGCGGAGGATGTGACTCTTATGTTGAAAAGCCCTGTACGTCTTGCATCGTTTGTGCGCTTGAGAGCATAGCAACTCATATGTAACACTGGGTTCTACCTTTCTAGTTTTGATGTCAATCGTACATTACAGGGAGATTGAGTCATTTGCTTCTCAGATTTGGTGTTCTGGATGTACCGGTAGATTAGGACGTTGTTTCGGAGAAGTGTTGATTTGCATCGTTCCTTGTTACGCGTTATACGGTCCCGTTAGCAAGGGCAACATCATTGTTTAGGTTCTCCCGCTCCTTACTCTCCTTCCATAATCTCATTGATCATTAGCCTACAAGGCGTTTGTTGTTCAGTTGTATCAGTGGATAATTTGTGCTGGGAGCGTTCCCAATATTATGTTCATAGCTGACGAATGAACCTTCACCCCCCGCTTGTGTTGCGAAAGGGCAAAACATAGGTTTTGCCGTAGTCTATCGGAGGCAAAATACTCAGACTGTGCTCATTTGCCATGTTTTCCAAAAATGCTTGAATATAAATATGAATGAATAATTTAATGATCATAAGGCCCTTGGATTTCATCAAGGACATTTTTAGTGAACAGAGAAATTGTACATGGGGATGTCTTGTAAGCCAAATAATATTACCATTATAATCGACTTCAAGGAGATTTTCATGAACCCTCCTTTTCTAGAAAATTGTACTCGTACGAATGATTAGGAATCTTCACATGATAAATAAAAAACCCCTTATCCACATTGACTAAAGAATTACCAAACTGCCGCAGAACATTCGCTTTATTTGATGTGTTGAGAAAAGACGAAGTAATCAAACACAATCATTGTCGATATTAACGCACGGCTTATACAGTCTGTTTTCTTCAGTGACCCTTTGTGTGCGGCGCACCGCAGCGCCGTATCCCACGAAACGGTTGTTGGTGGAACGAAGACACTGAAAATTGAGACAGACCGTGCCTTTCACTGTGATTTGTATGAAATGAGCTCGAGTTGTTAGCGCCAAGAAATATGCTTGAACAACGAAAAAGCTTTTTGAGGAGTGATAGAGGATCTCGATGTCTTTTGCACCCTACTCTTTGGCTCCAGATTGTTCTAGTATACTTTGGTACAATCCAATGAATCAATTTTGAACTCAAGGCTTTCTTAGATCACTAATGGTAAGATTGCTATGTGAAATCCTAATTGTCCCGACCTGATCTATGGTTAAAATTGCTCGCTCGCAAAATTCTTATCATCTCTGTGGTAGGGGGGGGGGAATCCTTTTTTAAATTCTTCCTGAATCTTTTTTCCACCCGTGCTTTCAAGTTTTGGCTGCATCCCAACTTCTTAGCGCTCTACAATAACCGAAAGGGGTGTGGCGGTAGCGTCTCCGGGAATTTTTCTTACCAAGCTAATTTCAATTTCTGATAATCATTTCTGTAATCTGAAAGTGAAAAAAAAGTTACTTGCACATTTTTATGAAACATGTGATTGATTTTCAAAGTGTCCGCAATCCATTATGATTCAGCTTGCTCATCTTCACTGTTCGGGTAGGTAATCCCAACATAATGGCGTTATTGCAGACTTGGACTTCGAAAAACTTCCAAAATATCCGTGCTTTTGTGGAAATTTTGAACCCGTAATATCTTCAAAACAGCATTGTACAGGACAGCGAATCGGTGTGGAGGTCATCGCATCTTTGAAGATTATCGCAGAAACCAATGGGCGACTTGGCGTACAGGGCTTTACAACCTGAGTGTCCCACCCGCCCCGCTAGGACGCCACGCTTAGGTCCGCGCAGCGTTCGTGGCGCTGGCTGCGCGTCGACTGAAGCTTGGCGAAATCCGGGCGATACGCAACAAACGCCGCGCGCGGCCTGAGCGAGGCGGCCGCGTCGGAGGAGCTGCGCAAGCGAAACTTGCGACTCTCAGGTTGAAAAGCCCTGTAAATGCTGCATGAACTTAAGTAACCAGCGCTCGTGCATAAAGTAACCGACCCTGATTCACTTGATAGTAAATTTTTATTATCGCCTGTTGTAAACTAGGGGGCTCAATTCGCTTTCACTTTGTCTTAATAAGCTTGAACTTATTTCTTTCCTGATTCCAAGGTAGTCCCAAACGACGTAGGCCCAAGTACTTCTCTTGAATCTGTATATATATAAAACTCAAACTTTGTGTGTTCGTTTATTCGTGCGTTATAGAAACGCCAGCCAATGAACCAATTGGGCTGCAACTCTGCACACATATGTATTCGACCCCAGAGGTGGTTTAGCGCTATTTTTTTGCAGCGATTCGCTGGGAAATTCTACTGACTTATTGATTTGTTTACTTGCATTTGTGAAAGTTCAGCATGCTCTAACCAATCATTTCGCAATAACATTTAAGCAGGGCGGTGAAACTCATTCTAACCTTGAAGTCGGCGGAATGCGGCAGTTCGTCTCAACGCTCTTTTCGCAAGTTTGAAAGTGTAAGTAAAACATTTTGATTCGACTAATTTAGTGTCGGGTGAAACCGGGACTACCAGCTAGTACATGATATAGCTTGTTCACAATGTGTGCAAAGCGGCTCTTGTCCCCTAGTCCCCGAATGAATGTTTTCGGGTCCTTGGCACATTAACGTCGGCTCTCGTGGTACGGAGCCAATCTGCGCTCCATAAAAGCGCGCGAAGTACAAAGCTTCAAATGATAAAACTCATGTGACATAACCAAGTCCCAATAAACTTCACAGTAACAACTTTTTCTGACATTCGTTTTCCACTTTTAATAGAAATCACGGAAGCGCAATCGAATGTTGTCTTTGTATGGCTTGTCCTGTCGGCCCACCTATCGCACTCGCATTTCCTTCATGCCATGTTGAGGTATCATCTATCGTGAGGCTAAGAGACTCGAAAACCGTTATGGCATTGTCTATGCTCGAAATTGTTCTTCTCTGGTTCCAAGTAGTGGATTGTCCCTTTGAGATAACAATTATAAACTGTATGGCCCTGGCCAGACTTAGCTCAAAAGCGCGCAAAAGCGCCCAAAAGCGCCCAAAAGCGCTCAAAAGCGCGCAAAAGCGCCCAAACTTCTCTAACCTCTCCCCACTCTCTCTCATCTCCCCTCACACGAGAAAGTGAAGAGACACCAGAGAAATTTGGGCGCTTTTGCGCGCTTTTGAGCGCTTTTGGGCGCTTTTGAGCGCTTTTGGGCGCTTTTGAGCGAAGTCTGGCCAAGGCCTATCTTGTTAATCAAAGGTTCAAGCTGTTTAGACCTTGTGCGAAGCGGTTCCGAGTTTCTTACAGTCTTTCAAGTCTCGAAATAGATGATATTCATACTTTACTACCTCCTGCTTGTCGCTGCATATTCTAGGTTACTTGTTTGATATGAGCGGTCATCCTTTTAAATTCGCCTTTATTTTGCTCATGTATTTTAATTCACAAATTCTAAAAAAGTCATTGATACGTAAATATAGCATGCATTGATAACAGGCAACTGTTTTTTGCACCGCTTGCACAACTACAAGCTACGACGCATGTTGTTTTTTAGACTTACATCAGTTACTGGCTTCCTAATGGAGAAGGGTAGATCGCCATCTTGGAAGAATCCTCGTGAAAGACTCAAAAAACACTTGCGAAGGACAAGTAGGTGAGTCTCTAAATGTCTTTATCAATATGATAGAATTATCCTTTCTGTCATAGTGCTCGGTCACTGGTTGGACCCCATGCTAGCGCTGTAAAGAATTTGGATTTTGATGACGTTCCTCACGAGGTGTTGCCGTCACCGTCAAGCAGAAGAAATCCGTTCAAGGTGCTATAATTAGTCTAGGCATTAAGTATCTTCCTGCTAACTAATTTCACTTCTCCAGCGTTCTCCGCTCAAAAAGCGACGTAAACTTGCTGAAGAAAACTGCGCTACTGTAAACGTGCCTATCGTGTGGGATGACACGAATGCCAATGATCCGTTTTCGAACGAAAAGTGAGAAAAAATATATAGTTTCTTATACACTGTGAATCTATGCGACAGTTGTTTTGCAACTGTCTGAATTGATTTAGGCTTCTTCACATACACAGTGCATCTTCTTCTCGAACGATCGAGGTAATATTTGATTGGCCACAGTTTGCTACTTGAATGATATTTTCTTGTTTATTTTTTGGGATGTTCTGTCTTTGGAGTCTCTTGATGTTGTAAATCACGGAGTGCGTTAATCCTTATAGTCAAAGTATAGCTCTTTTTTACACAGTCCTACAGATCTTGAAAAGCAAGTTAGGCTGGTGAGATGATACGGTGCAGTGTCGGAACCTACAGTTAAATAATCGCCCAGGTGGCGCTGCAATAGATGACTTCCAAAGCGAGAAAATCGCTCTAAATGGTAGAAGCAGCAATGTTGTCTCTTCTCATCAATGCAATAGTCTGAAAATGATGACTCCAACAATGAGCTTCTGAGATAGAATCGAAAATACCACCTACGTTGATGGGAACAGCCCGCTGCTTCTACGTTCTGCAGCGATTTTTTCACTTTAGGATTCACCTTTTGCAGCGGGCATGAGCAATTTTTAAGTTAGGGGCTTCGCTATCACAGCACCAAGATCTCACCAGGCTCATTGTGGGTGAACGGTGCTTTGATGATGTATGATCATATATGGGCTCATTCGCGATTTTTTTATTCCAACTGTCATGCAAATCTAAATCAAACCTTTGGGTGATCGTTATTGCTCAAATTTTTTACGGTCATTCAACATTACTAAGCTATGATTATTATAGAACGGCTTTTTCAAGGAATCGTTTGCTACGGATTTCTCCGATATTTTCCTCAATGAAGCTTCCACTTCTCGTCCAAAGGAGGAGGCACAATGTTGCAAAAGTATTCCTTTGGATTTGCGTCTTGGCACAAAGTTGAGAATAACCTCCAAGAAGCCGTTTCCATGGATAAGAGATCCAAAATCTTCAGGTAAGTTTCCTGAATATGTCGCATCACCATGTTTACTTTTTGATTTTATTATCTAGGAGTTGTTAGTGTTCGCGTAACAGGGCAAGAACGTCATGATGGCCTACGTTGTTTCATGAATAGCGTTGCAAACGAGGTAAGTAATGATTTCTGAACAAATCTCATGCTGCTTCTTTTGCATTTAGTTCGCCTCACCTTCGAACGTGGATATTCCGTCCAACATATCAGCTATGGCTGTTTTGGAGTCAGCATGTTTATCTTGGCAATTTCCATGTTTTCCATGGTTGCCGACCTATCCGCGAGCTGATTCGTTGACTAATACGAGCTCTGCTGTTATGCAAGAACCTCTACCAAAACAGTGTTTAGACGCTCTCGACATGCAGTGGTGAGATCCTTTACAAATTGTGCTCCCAGTTCATATATCATTCGCACAGTTCTCACCAGTTTTTGAATCGTAGGACAGAATGCTTCGATCAACTGTTCCTGTCTTGGAAAAAGGGCGATCGAAAAAGCTTCTACATGTCATGCTCCTCCTTCACTGTTTTATTTACGAAAGTCAACTACGGTGATGAGATAAGTACGTTTTTATGTGTCATTGGGGTGCATCATAAACAAGACTTTATCGTTTCTGTAAAATCCCTTCGATGTCGAGCATCTTTGACAATCTCGCGGTCAAATATTTTGCTTTGTAATACGCTTTACTCAATCTTCCTTGCACGCAAATCATCTGATTAGTGTCCATCGTCGTCCACGAGGTTCACCCTTCTTCGTATTTTTGCACCTTGACCTCTACTCGCATATCGTTTCACTGACGAATGTTCTATTTTTCAGCGGCCACGGAAGATTCTTCATCATGTTTTCAGACTTGTGGCGGTCTGCGACATGTCGCTATCGTCACACCTAGCACCATTGGATTTCGTCAGTATCTGAGAAGTGAAGGTTAGTTGATGTTAAATGATTGTAGATCCTATGTGATACCGCGGCTGACCGGCCAGTCGTTTCTATTCAGTTGCTATTTGAGTGTCTGTAAATCTGATTGAGTCACTTTTGTTTATTTTGGAAGTCACGATGACTCTTGTGCTTTAGTCTCGGAAGAATGCGCAAGTGCTTCAAAACTAATTCTAGTTCATTTAGGTATTGAGTACGAAGTAATAAGTAAGAAGACAAAGCGGAACTCAAAAACGTTCACTTCTTTGCTAGCTTCTGACGATTCAAAGTCAACATTTGACTTCTCTGGCATGACTGAAAGCCAACCCCCACTTTTCTCCTATGGTATAAATTTTTATTTCACACATATTCCTTGTCTTGTCTTGAAGTAATTGAATCTTCTTGCATCATATTTCAGAGACGAGCACAAAAGCAGATTCCAGCTTCAACGAAAATAAAGAGAATAAACTAAATACTGGGATATCGTCATCTGATGAAAGGTAACGATTGCTGTAGTATGCTGAAACTTCTAATGTTTCCTCATTGCAGTCCGAATAAAGCAGATATATCAGGGGATCATGACTGGCTGGAAGAGATCGACATCTCTCCAAAAAAAGCATCAAAGTTGAAGAGATAGTATGTTGCTCTATTTATTATTCGATGAAAATTAGTTATTGTCTGATACTCATTACCGCAAACTTATCGCTACAGCAAGTCTTTGGGCTCTATGGCCAATTTATCAAACGATGCATCTTTCGCCAAACCAGATGTTATTGATGCTGTAGCTGTGCTCGTCAAGGTATTAGACTCTCCGTCCGATTTCCTGTTATTTATCTATCATTCAGGGGTCCGACGTTCAAACGCTGTACAATCTTCTACAATCATCGAGAGTGTGTAGATCTATAGCTGGGCCACATGCAAATATTCCACCTACCCTCATATCGTCATCCCCGTTCCTCTACTCTCAGCTTCAGACATTGAAGGTAACATGTGTTTAATCGCCGCAATTGTATACGCACTCCCTAAATATAGAACGACAGTTTGGCTAGATTCTGAAAAGTCGCAGTCTTTGAACATCCAGCTTATGTTGCATAATGTCATATATGAAATCGTGTTCTCATGTGAGAACATTCTAGGAGAGTTGTGGTCCTCCCCATTTTTGTTCTGTTTTCCCACTCCTATATTATAGCAAAACAGTCGATAGCAACGCCAACATTATACTTTGCTGTTCTCTTCTTTGCAGGCTTACTTACAAAGCTCTTAACAGCTGGTTTACATAGATACATTCATGGTTTTACAGAAATCATCACAAATTATACGAAGAAAACAATACGAGTACGTTTTGGAACTTGATGGTGGCCCCATAATGCCCCATACTATACCTCTGGTGGGTCTGTTATCGTTATGCTACAAATTAGGCTGCAGCACTTTGCTAATGCTGATAAACCCTGATAAACTCTACACTCTGAGGGCAGGATTTTGGCAAATTTGAGTGAGTCGGATTCTGATGTGATACGTTGAGCCGAGACAGTGTTTATAAGTTGCCAAAATCTTCGCTTACTCTATAGCCGGAAGAATACTGTATCTGGCCCTTCGTACATTTCATCCAAATATATCATTTTTAGATTGTGGAGTTTCTCCGTAGGTCTGAAGTCTGTAGCGATGAGCCAGCTACTTTACGAATAAACGATCGCGCGGTCTGTAATGGCCTCAATGACATCGACTCTGAATACTGTGACTGGAACGAAATCCGTGTTGACAAGGAGAACATCTGGTGGACAAAGCTGTGATACGCCATCTATATGAATATCATCAGTCTAATATTGGTTGTACAGTTGTTAACGTGATTATGTTGCTAGGACATCCAGCTACGGAAACAAATTTAAGAAGTAAAAGAAATAAAAAATAGAATTGATGTATGCTACTAGATATACAGGATTTCCCAAAATAATGCGCATAATGTTTTGATCGTTGAAAGCAAAGTCTCGGCAAATGATGGGTATTGGTATTTCACAGCATTGCAACGGCAGACCCCTCAAGCAATCTGTTAATGAAGTCTGGAGCGAAAAAGTGCTTTTGGAAAGCCTGAAATCTATTCCAGAAATCTTCCGGACCCCGCCCTTTCGCTCCTGACACCGCCCACTTACATGTATTTCCCAGCGAATCCGGACATGGGAACCTCGAAAAAAGTCCATTTTCGCCATTTTCAAGCGCTGCAAAGTGAGATATGGTAGCAGCGAGAATGTGCAAAACTGGAGATCGAGATTTCGCCGGACACCGCCTTTGATAACTCGCCTGCTTCGATGTTTTCCGTGGACAGCGTATCATTATATAGAGCTCTCTTCATCTTGGATTTGCGGTATGGAACAAATCTAATGAGGAAAGCTACATAACTTAGCTCGACCTTTCGGCAGGGGACATATATGGAATCTGCAAGAACAAGGTGCGAGATATTGAAATAACACAAACCCAGTGTTTTCCCTCTAAAAAGCAAGTGTACTAGCACTTAGGTGATGATGCCGTGATGCCAATATGTCGATGAGCATGCCCATTTTGCACATAAAAAAGTCCATAACTCGCTTCGGAGTGTTGCTCGGTAGCTAGGGATATATTTGGAATCAGCGTTTGAAGCTGATTTAGCATATCTATGTCCCTTGCCAGAAGGCCGAGCTAAGTTAGGTAGCTTCCCTTAGATCTTTTTTCGTTACTGTAGGGTTACGGTAGGAACTTTGAGGAGGGCTTTGAGCCGTTGAGAGTTGCATTTTGCCTCAGAAAGAAAGCCAAACAAGCCAAAAACACTTTTGTTAAGCCAATCAGAGTTGCCGATTTCAGATATGAATTCCACACCACGGTCATGCTTCCTATGAGTTATTTTTGGAAAACAGTAGCAACTGCCTTCCCAGTGTTTTTTAAGAATGTGATTTCACATGTAGAAAAGTCAGAAATCAAAGTTGCGTAGCGTAATGAAATCAGCTTGCTTAAAATTCTTGCTGCTACACAATTTTTCAATCTTTCTTGGAACTTTTTTTTCATCAAACGGCTAATTTACACTTCGGCTGCGTGGCGAGAGTCATACCGTAATCCCATAGTAGCGGAGGAGATCGGAGCCTTGCTTCATACTGAAAGCCTAAGTTGAAGCAAGCTGTACAGAACAGTATCTGAAGATCGGCGAAAGACATCGGCGAAAGTGAGTAATTAACGATAAAACGGTATGCACATTATTTTCGGACACACTGTATATTAAGATGATGTTTTTCTCATATTCTAAACTAAAACTCAGATCAAATTTGTAATTACGTATGATTTTGATATTCTAGATCATTTGGAGGATGTTCGAATTTAGGCAATTTCGAGTGGCGCAGAAGTTGTGCTCGCTGCTTTCTTAGGGGAACAAGACTTTTTTGGGGAAGCGGGTGGGCGAGGGGGCGAGGGAGGGGGGGGGGGGGAAGCATGGTGAAGCAGAGATACTCTAAACAAGGTAGAGTCCTGGTTTTTCTGTCGGTAGAAAACGTGACAGATGCATATTCCCTTGGCTTGAAATCTTGTAGATACGTCCGCCTGAAGAGAAGTCTAATTAGAAAAACAAATTTAGGCGACATTAGGAAAAAAATAACTAAGCCACAATAAGGTGGCGCAGTTGATGACGATTCTATTCAGTCTCCGAGGAAGTGATCGTAGCAACTTCACAAGGGTACCGTCAAGTCGTTGACCGCATGAACTGGCCGTGTCTGCAGCCGGCGGCGGCGCGCTGCCGAAATCCTTTGAAAGCATGACTTGTACAGGGGCATTTGTACTTCCGTAGTGACGTACAGTGTGTGCGGTTGGTGAAAATTTAGATGAACATACTATGAGATGAAAAATTGAGATTTCCAATGCTGTGCTTTTGGCGAAGAGATAGAGGTTGTATGAATATTCTAACCGTCTCTGAGAGACACTTTTATAACTGAAAACGAAGCATGAGCGCGCATGCTCCACCCCCCTCCCCCCTTCTCCTCTCTCGAGAAAAGCGGACTTAAAGGTTGTGTATAATCCAAATGCCCGAAAAGCTATGTAAATCTAACTGCCCGCGACCGGCTATAACACAATCGCACAAGAGGTTGAAATTGAGTCCAGGAGCGCCGTAATTGTCGTGGATGACGATGTCGCAGCTCCTCTGAATATGTTTTCATAGATTTCGTTAATTCGAAGTCACATTTGGTTAAAATATACTCTGTAATTTTCGAAGTACAGAAAAGTTGGCAGAAAAATTCTTGGGTGGAGGACTATATGTCGCCGAATTTGGAAGAGTCCCGCGCGGATACCCTGCAGGAACGCATGTCCGCACATGTACAAGAGTGCGTATTTGTCGCAAATGACCGCGGGGACCGCCCTTTTCCGGCGACATATAGTCCTCTACCCAAAATTCTTGAATGAGAGAGACCGCCCGTAGTCTCTCGCGTTAACCATTAGCTCATGCGGATGTTCGAGTAGATGCACTTGGCTTGACTACTCTTACACATACTATAGCGTTCTTCTACATTTTTGTTGATTTTAGAGGAACGCGAGATACTTTCTCAAGGGCCGGGCATACTTCACGCGATTTCAGTCGCGACGCGATTTGGCAATTCGCCAGAAGTCCTCGGATCCAACGTTAGCAAACTGCATAGAGCGTATGCAGTTTGCATAGAGCGTATAACTTACGTAAAGTGATAAAATGCCCTATCTTCTGTACATTTATAATGCGCTCACAATGAGTTATGGACACCTGGAATATTGCCAGATCGCGTCGCGATTGAAATCGCTTGAAATATGCCCGGCCCTTTAGATTTCCAAAGTAGTTTTCGAGCTAGAGCACAGATACAAACAAGCGTTAACAGATGTAGCGCTCTTATTCATAAACAAAAACAGTAGCCTATCAACTAGCTAATTCTCAGTTTTTAGTCATCTTGAGCGGTTGCGATTATGGTATCGTCTCGTAAGCTAACCTGCTCTCTTTCGGTGGATTTTGTAGAGTAAAATCTGTATAGGAGCTAGAATCAAGGGAGGATGGCTGGATAAGTATCAGTACGATGAAGAGGATAAAAATGCATTAACCACTGCTAAAAGCAGTGCATATTCACTAAAAGGTGTATTATCCAGTAGTGGAGGCAGATCATCACTAGAACGTGCTTCGTCCACTCCTGGAACTATTGCAAGTTTCTTGAAACGTGCGTAATGCCTTATTTTGCAAAGTTTGCTGGAAATGCCAGACTGATAAGAGGTGTTCCCTTCAGAAAGAAGATTCCTTTTTATCGGTTTCGTGGTTGGTGTCTTGCTTGCCCTCATTCTTGTAGGCATTGTGGCAATCAGAAAAATGATCAGGATGCGTCGTGGCGCAATGTCGAGTAAAGAGGTACGTCGAGACAAAGAGTAAACGGCACTGATTGATCACTCAATCACTGAGTGATTGATTCACCCAATAAATCAATTGCAGGAAGGTTCCTTGGATAGACCAAAGAAAGGATCGAAAGAAGCGAATGCCGAAAATGCTGAATGATACTATTCTGTGACGGCATACAAAATCGATGAGCTGAATTGTTGTGAGGTGCAAGTAGAGCACAAAAATTGCCACTACCCACAAAATTTTGAAGACAGCACACAACCCGGACCCATGCTTCCTGATATCAGATGATTTAGTCTACAAGCAGTTCCTAGAAGAAGAACTGTGTTTGTTATTTAAGGTCCACTAACACGGTTCCTCCACTGTCTAGATGCTGTGCGTCCCTTTGACGGTGCCTTCGAACGCGCTCCGCCCATCGAAGGCACCGTCACATTCTCCTTCCGTATTTTTGTCCTCTAGGGCCTTCTCATGTCTCTGATTGTGAATATGAAGTTGAGAATCCACAGAAACTCCGAAAATCCCCGTTCCGCCGAATTCGAAAGGCGGTCTCCGGAACTGGGATTGGATTGGCGTGCGGATGGACGCTGTTTACAGCGGTTACAAGGAGAGGTGAATAAAGCCATAGATAATCTGTAGCAAATATTGCGACTGATAGTTCAGCGCTCTCTAATCTGAACTATTGTCATCTATTGGCTCTGGAATTGAACTACTGAAATTTGTGTAATGTATAGAAGTACAAATTATAGACCACTGCGCCATCGAAATCAACTTTGGTACTAGTTATCTCACTGTTCCTGTCCTATCCCCACTTCCACCTCCACCTCCGGCATTAAATTATTCTAATTTTTCTTCAGCACTTCCAAAGTTCTCCAGCATATCAATAAATCATCTGGATGCATAATTAAAAGTAAAACCTAACAAGCGCCACGCGTCTTGACTATGTGTGAGGAGCGGTTTGAGATTCGAAACCACTGCGAATTTCTTTGTTATCGGCTATGTGAGTTATAAAATTGTGCAAGGGACTTGTTTTCACCTATAAAAATGCGAACAGCTCTTGAATTTTTCAAGAATACATGCAGACAGACACCACGCATAGATATACGAAGAAGTGCAGTGAGCTTCAATAAAGAACACGCTAAGCGTGCTGACCTGTTTATGTTGACATGGTAGGCGAAAACGGAAGTGCGATATTGTATGGTATAGCGAGCTAGCTGGCTTACCCGGCTCCGCCCGGCCCTATCAACATTTATTAGTAATCAGCATGCTCGATTATCCCCCCCCCCTGTGCCAACTCCCAGCCCCGTGGCTCAAATTTTGCAAAAAATCGATAAAATCGATATCGGTCGATAACGAAAAGTAGCCTACGAACCCGCCCCGCCCCGAAGTGTATGTGTGCCAAGTTTGGTCCGGATCAGGGTTCGGCACGAGGTGGCTAGTTGAAAATGGAAAAAACGAAGTCCCCCTTGACTTTTGCGAATTTTTACGAAGTCCCCTTTGACCCTAAACCAGGGCTCGGCACGAGGGCGTCCCGAAATTGCAAAAAATGAAGTCCCTTTTGAGTTCAATGAATTTACGACATCCGCCAATATTCGAAGAAGAATACTGAAAAGGAACGGAACAAAGCAACAGCAGAAAAAAACGAAAAAGAATCATCGAACAAAGCAATTATATTCATATTCTCCGGAATGGCGGCATGATGTATCCATCGTGCAGCAATTCGCGTCTAGAGCAGCCTTTCCGCGGCCATTCAAAATTTTCAAGGGGCTATAACTAAGCGGGGAGAAGGGGGTTTGAGGCGGTTTAAGAACCAGTTTGTAGGGTTCGGGATGTAGATGAAAAGTATGTAAAGAATGTGGAAAAATTATGTGAGGGAGGAAGAATTTATGACGTTTTCTTTCCTAAGCCACCTCAGGTGGCTATCCAGGTGGCTTGAAAGCCACCTAACGCCGAAAAAAGTTGAGCACGCTTTTAGTTCACATAATTTTTTCATAATTTTTGATACTTAGTTCTAACTCCCCATTGCCCACCTACACACCTATTTTGGTGTCATTTCATCTTCACTTCGCTGTAAACAAACCTTTTGTTTATTTGCTAGCGGCATGCCGGCAGCGTGCCGGCCGCAAATCGGAAGACAAGTTATTCTCTTCCCCAAAAACGATATCCCCTTTGCTTTTTCCCCAAAAACGATATCCAGCTTGCTTGCTAAGCCACCTGTGCCGTGCCCTGGTCCGGATCGGTTCAGAAATGGAATTTTCTATTCGGAACATACGTACACATACAGACAGACATACAGAACAGATAAAAAGACATTCAGCTTTTTACATAAGATATATGACAAAATAGAGCTGCGATACGGCGGCGCACAGGCACTGACGCTCTTTAAGACATTGTTGGCGTTTACATAACTTGGACCGTCAAATGTACCAGATAGCGACACACTGTCGTAATCCACTGACTCGCTGGCGCTGATATCATTCTAAATTGACAATCTCCGGTTTTGTAAATGTATCTCAATTATGTCATGGTAAGTAGCATGTGCACTACTTCACAGTCTTGTAGGTTTTTTGCTCAATATAGTGTGCTTGCGGTGCCGAGAGTTTGCTTGAAATTTCCGCGTAAAGAATGCCGGTCTCTTGAGCGCGCAAGATGCCGGCCATTGAAGTGGCTATTTGTTCAAGCGCAAATTTTTACCGCAAACTCTCGGCACAGAAAATCTACTAGACTGTATGAAACTCACATTCGAATTCAATGGCATGGGATCCTGGGGAACGCCAACAGTGATGGACACTGGCATTTGTAGTGAAATTGATCCGCAGAGCAGCGGAGTCGGTTGAGGAATCCGTGTGTACTGAAACTTGCTTTTTTCCTACTTGGCCTCATTTTCCACCGTATAACGCTGATAGGAAAAGCAGAATGACATAACGCAGAACATCCTCGAAGAGAAGCTGGGTATGTGCAAAGATTTGAAAATGAATAAAGAATTACCTTTAGAATGAGCAATAGATAAAAGCATACTCTTTATGTATAAACAAGGTAGATGGCAATACATCCCTTTTTAGAGAAGTTGAGTCAGAACCTGATTGTTTGAATGAAAGCTAATCAAATGCTGCGTTGAATGATATTGTAATGTCATCACTTTGGCTGAAAAAATATTATTCTGAAACATCTAATGGGATCAGAATCCATGTTCGACTATCCATAAATCTTGGCATAGTTTGAATCTTCTGATTAGTTTCTTTAGCAGCGTCCAAGATTGGTACAGATATTTATTCCACAGTATGCAGACTGACGTTTCGGCAAACTCGCCTTCTTCAGAGTCTGAAAAGTCGAAAACACATAAGTGAACTATCCGATCAAACACCTTATCGACTACAGAAAAGAGCTCAACCCTCTAGACAAGCAACAGTATCAACCAAAAGGCAAGATTAAGCTAGTGCTCACCTTAACAGATGATAGATTTAGTGGGTGCAGACCACTTATGTCAAAAACTGTACTGCATGGCTGTTCGCAAAGTGCTCCATCAAGCAGACCTCAACGACATAGTAAGGATCGTCGATATTCCTCCTGCAAACCTTAAGCAGCAACTGGTACGAAACCGCGAGTATGATCGTCTCTGTACAACTCCTCATTGTGTAGTTTGTCCGCTTGGCAAGGAAGGAGACTGTATTGTATCAGGTGTTGTCTACCTTATCACGTGTACAACATGTGGAGACACGTATATTGGCGAGACAGGCCGCCCCCTATGCATGCGCATCAAAGAACACTTAGATGGTCTCAGCAAGGGCAATGTAGCTACTCCGTTAGGCATGCATCGCAGGCTCAGCCATGACGACGCGGAGGTGGGAGTGCAGGTTCGAATCCTGGCGCGTGAACCCGAAATCCTAGCGCGCAAGCACTCGAAGCGTTTTGGATAGCCGCCCAAAATCCAAAAATCAACCGGAAGGATGAGTGCCTAGCCATTACTAACGAGCTGTCACCTTATCAGAGCCTTTGTGGCTTTTGAATAATGAGGTCAGGTCAGGACCGGGTCACTAGATTAATATAAAAGTAATGCAGTACAGTTTTTGACATAAGTGGTCTGCACCCACTAAATCTATCATCTGTTAAGGTGAGCACTAGCTTAATCTTGCGTTTTGTTTGATACTGTTGCTTGTCTAGAGGGTTGGGCTCTTTTCTGTAGTCGATAAGGTGTTTGATCGGATAGTTCACTTATGTGTTTTCGACTTTTCAGAC
Organism: Cylicocyclus nassatus; assembly: GCA_958299035.1. NCBI lineage: Eukaryota > Metazoa > Nematoda > Chromadorea > Rhabditida > Strongylidae > Cylicocyclus > Cylicocyclus nassatus. The sequence continues at coordinate 41,231,113 of CATQJL010000316.1, read as the reverse complement.
TCTGAAGAAGGCGAGTTTGCCGAAACGTCAGTCTGCATACTGTGGAATAAATATCTGTACCAATCTTGGACGCTGCTAAAGAAACTAATCAGAAGATTCTAATGGGATCGTTGTTTTGAGCATTGTTTCGGTCGCATACCTACCAAAACTCCCTTCTTTGAAAATTGTAGCTAGAATTCAAACTTTATGTGATGCAGAATTTTTATTACTTACTTGATCTTACTACTGTCTAGGGACTTTAAACAATCCCACTAGCTTCGGCTCTGTGGTAGAAGCACCGATCTTATACATACTCGCGCGGAGCTTGAAGTTGCGAGAGGCAGTGACAACATTTGTTTCGGATGGAGCAGAATTAAAATATTTCTGTTCAGTAAAAATTCAGAGTATTACATTGAAACTTGTAGAGGTTAGCTTTTCATGACAAGTTTCAAAAAATTCATTGGGACTTCGCCACCAATAACGAAAAGTTTTGATATGAATATTGAATTTTTACATGTATTATTTTGACATTTTACAATCAAGAAAGATTACTCGCATGGTGGAAGAACCACAAAGGCAGTGTCACTCCGCACAAGATCAACTAATGCCACTTACAAGGGAATGGTCAGAAATCGAAGTGGTCAATTTGACAGACTGCATACCATTACATGCAGCATAAAACGCTGACTCTAAACCTGTGTTCCTTATCTGCAGAGCACTTTTGTGGATAAAATTAGAAGCCGTTGAAGGCCATTATTTTGCTAAGAAATCGTGCGTGTAAAGGGCAAACTTGGCCGTACCGAGCCATTCTTGGCTCAGCGTTGCACCAAAAAATGCAACTAGGTCACCTCGTATGACCCGTATTTAGAGATGAGTTAAAAGAGCAATAATGTGCCCAATTTCGCAATTTTTATGTACGATTTTTTCACAGTAAGCTGCTCATAACTTCGCCTGCAAAGACGCTCTGTAGATAAGGAAGGAAGATTTGAAATCAGCGTTATATGCTGCATCGAAAGGTATGCAGCTTGTTTGGATTGGCCATTTAGACTTCTGACCATTTCCTTGTTAGATGTTTGGCCCCGATTTCCGCTCAGTCAACTTCAATACTTTGGAGTCATGAAAGAGAAGATATCTATCAGTGAGAAGTTGTTCATTCAAAAAGAATATTCAACGAATTCACTTTCATTGCAAGAAAAAAATCCAGACCAGCTTTATCTCAAGACCAGTGCTTCACCTCTGCTTCGCAGAGGTTCGCACTGGCATCGTGAACCGTGGTAAACTCACTTTCTGAGAGCTTGTCTCTCAAATCATTGTTCGGTTTATTGCAACGTGAGCCGTAGTTAAAAATGAACCATAGTCGTTATCTTAACCTCACATGATGTTTAGTATCGTAAATCATTCCTCACTGTAATTTCGTAACGGACAAACTCCACACAACTTCAGATTAAGCCGCTTATTATAAGTCACTAGCTGGCTTACCCGGCTCCGCCGTATCCGGACCAAACTTGGCACACATACACTTAGGGCCCCGGCGGGTGTCACAGTCCACTTTCCGTTATCGATCGATGTCGATTTTACCGATTTTTATCGACTTTTTTGCAGAGTTCACCTACAGGGCTAGGAGTTGGCACAGGGGGGGAAGTGAGCATGGGGATTCCGAATACAATATTAGTTTTCAGGATCGTCTATTACTTTTATCGATTTTATCGATTTTTTTGTAAAGTTTGACCTGCGGGGCTGGGAGTTTGCACAGGGGGTAATCGAGCATGCTGATTACGAACACAATATTAGTTTTCAAGATCGTCCATTGCTTTTATCGATTTTATCGATTTTTTGAAAATTTGAGCTAGGGGCTGGAATTTGGCACAGGGGTGTAATCGAGCATGCTGATCACCCCCCTTGGGGGTGATCAGCATGCTCGATTACCCCCCTGTGCCAACTCCCAGCCTCCTAGCTCAAACTTTGCAAAAAATCGATAAAATCGATAAAAGCAATCGATAATTTTGAAAACCAATATTGTATTCGGAATCCCCATGCTCGATTACCCCCCTGTGCGAACTCCCAGCCCCGTAGCTCAAACTTTGCAAAAAAATCGATAAAATCGATAAAAGTAATCGATAATCCCGAAAACCAATATTGTATTCGGAATCCCCATGCTCGATTACCCCCCTGTGCGAACTCCCAGCCCCGTAGCTCAAACTTTGCAAAAAAATCGATAAAATCGATAAAAGTAATCGATAATCCTGAAAACCAATATTGTATTCGGAATCCCCATGCTCGATTACCCCCCTGTGCCAACTCCCAGCCCCGTAGGTGAACTCAGCAAAAAAATCGATAAAAATCGATAAAATCGATATCGATCGATAACGAAAAGTAGCCTATGACACCCGCCCGGCCCCGAAGGGTATGTGTGCCAAGTTTGGTCCGGATCGGTTAAGAAATAAAATTTTCTATTCGGAACATACGTACATACATACAGACATACAGACATACATACAGACATACATACAGACAAACAGACATTCAGCTTTATATATAAGATGATGGGATTTTGAAATGCATATCAGCTGTTATGAAAAAGGAAGATTTGAAAGCGTTATCCATTTAGAGAGATCGAGCATGGTCCCATTAGAAACAAACTTTGTGCAGGTCTTTTGAGCTTATATATGGTAAAGGAGATCTTTAAGATTATCTGCCGAACTGCCGTTACGGTATGACTACACCTTAAAGAAATAAGGATCAAGTGCAAATTGCCTTTTGAAACCAGCAACTGTGTTTAATCTAGGGAAGAATCAGCTCGGAACATTTTTCTGGGTGAGGTCTTGCCCTCAACGGCTGAACCTTTACTGAAGTTTTTAGTACTTTCTACGTTAAAACCTGTTCTTCAATACCTAAGCGTGTGGTAAAGCAGTGAAGCAGTTTGCAATTTGGGGTTGCTGTACATAGAAATATCTTGAACACATTTGTAATTACGCGCTGCTACATAAGAATTTTTTTCACGAATATTGTTTATGGGGGAGGCCGTGTTAAGGGACCGACCATGAAATGCTTAGCAGGGAATAGTCAGAACTCAACTCAGCCATACCAAACATGCTGTATATCATCGGACTCGTTTTAAAACGCTGATTTCAAATATACGCTTTCGATCTGCCAAGCGACTATTTGGAGGAGTTATGAGCGTTTGAAATGAGAAATTTTTCGAGTTTCGGCGAATATATTTCCTTGAAAGGCAGCCTGATGACGCGGATTCACAGTGGTCGTGGTTACTTTAAATACCAGGAAGAAGCACATTCAACAAAAACGAAGATGAGTGTTTTTGAATCATATTTTGCGGAACATGCGCACAAAGCGTTTGACAAATCGCACATTCAAACTTCCATACTCCTCCTAGGTAATCGCTTAGCAGATTAAAAAACATATACCCTATTTTCCGGCGTATAAGCCTCAATTATTTTCGTCGCGCGCGGACTGATGCGAGATGATGGTCGCGATGTGCGAAGCCACGCAAGCAGCCAACTACCACCTATTTTACCTAGTAGCCTGATTGTAACTTTCTGCTTTCGCTCTTTCTTGTGGAAGCATTGAAAGCACCATTGAAACGTCAACATCATCATCAACAATCATTAAAATCGAATAAAATAGCAGCAGCTTTAACCTTAGCAACATTTTTAAGAACAAAAGAAAACACGGTAATCCATTGTATCCTTGAGGAAAAAACACAACCCAAACACCCCAAAATCGTCCCAATCTCTAGAAAGAATAAAGAAATATCTGAAAACTTGAACATGCGCAATGAAAAGCAGTCACAAAATGCAGCGAGTTTTCAGTTTGTTAAATCAAAACTTTCTTCTCGAAGGCTCTTTCGCGCCATTGTTCGCTGCGGCAGGTGCGGCTTATATAAGGTGCGGTTTATAAAACGGAAAATAGGGTATTTGAAATCAGTCAGCGTTTTAAGGCAGTCCGATGATATACAGCTTGTTTGAAATGGTTGGGTTAAGTTCTGACCATTTCTTGCTTAGGTTTACGACATGTTCGACTACTGGAGCAAATCCGAAAGGTTTAAGAGGCGGCGACTATTTGATCGTTCAAATCACCATCATTGTTTGTGAGCATATGTAAATTATGCACGATCCTCCCTGCGAGCATCCTACTGTGCTAAATACTCTGGTCGTCGCATCTTTTTTAAGTATTGTAACGGTGGCTTCTTGGCTTTATAGTAGCCTGAGGCAATATAGCGCCTTTTGGAGTGTGTTACGCACAACACATTAGCTCATAATGTGTTGTGCGTAGCACAATCTTTATTCGTTGTTGTGGGTACATTATCCCGTACTTTCTTTTGCTTAACTCATCGAAGTACGAGCTTTCTTTGTTGTTCTTTGAATGTGTAGGACGACTGGCCCCACGCTAATAGTTTCAATGCTTTAAATGGTACACCTTGAGTGTAAAGATAAAGATAAAGATAATAAGCTTTATGAACAGGCAACCCTGCACACGTCGGTGCTGTGGTAGAATGCTAACGATAATAGGTGTGATAGAGTAACATAACAGACTATCACAGCAGGTCATGCTTATGGCATGACCTGTACGATACTGTGGCTGGGGCTCAGCACCTTGTGTCATGCAGAAAATTCCGAGAAATATTTTCGTGGTGTTTAGAAGTACGGCTGATAATCTTCGGCAGTGTTTGCAATTTTTCTTCATTCGCACCCACTCATTGTCATATGAGTCAATGGAAGTGAAGAGAAAGCAATGAAAATACTAAAACAGCGTTAGGAAAAAAAGTCGGTTTTTATCATTGAGGGCCGTAGCAAAGCTGAGGGGGGAAGACTTGGGATAAAATGGACACTCATAGGTAGAGCATGAGCTGAAGAATAGATTCATGTAGAAATTATGAAAAATTATGTGGGGGAAAGGAGAAAATTATGGCTTTGTTTGGTCCCGCGCAATATCAGGGTGCTCCCAGGTTTTAGGTTACGCGGGTCAACCTAAAATAGATCACATAGTTTTTTCTGTAATTTTTCATACTCGTCTTTTGACCATCCTCGCAAAGGTACGCACCAAGGTATCAGTTTGGTGGCTCAATATTGTATGAATATTGTATGCGATAATGCGCAGCGTGCAATCTTAAGATCCTAAACTTCTTCTGAAAATCTATAAAACATTTGTTCTGCCAGTTGTGGAGTATTGCAGCTTTGTATGGAACCCTACTTTGAAAAAAGATATTGATAAAATTGAAAAAATTCAAAGAATATTTACTAAGATTGTTTTCTATCGCGCATTTCCCAATCCGAATTACCCTTTCGCCTTGCCAAACTACACAACCAGAATTCGCAAGTTAGGTCTCAAAACTCTTTTCTACAGAAGATTGTTAGCAGATACTTTTATGGCCTTCAAAGTTCTGCGAGCCGAGGTGGGTTTGAAACCCAGTATATACTGGGTTTTCCAACCTATCAGTGAACGCAGGGCCTTTTTTAACCTGGTTGTTTCTAGGTTTGGAAGGCACAACATCTCGTTGCAACGCAACAACTTCTTTTACCGAGCAGCCTCGATCTTGAATAAACTTCCACCACCATTCTTAGCTTTAAATTCAGTGGCTCAATTGAAAACGGCGTTGAAGAAAGTAGATTTATTGCAGTTAATGGGAATCGATGATGTGGAGTAGATTTTTTTTTGAATCATTTTGCCATCCTTTCTTTGGCATGATCCGCTGCTTTCTTTGGCATTCTTTCGATGCTATCAACCGGTACTTGGAGTGCATGGGCCTTAAACGGTTTCCGTTCGTGTGCTTTTTTTGTCCTGTCTAGCTCTGTTAGTCTCATTGTACTTTCAAAAATTCACTCATCCTTCTCCGGGGCTTTAACCAGCTAGCTTCCGCCCGTAGGCTCGCTGGCCTCAACAAAATAGGGACTTTAATTTCTGAAAGGCATTGAGATTAACAGTTAGTTTAATATGCTATACACCAGAGTAACAACTCTGGCCTTTATACCCAAAGATAATCTCAAGGACAAGTTTAGAGCCTTAAGTTTTTCTGTGCTTCCTGCAGAGTACATGCCAACGATTGGTTCATACGTGTTTTCATGTGTGTTTGACTAACCATGCGATGGTGATATATTGTGTTTGTTACTAACCGCTCCATCAGGATCAAAGAGCACTTTTTGGTGCATTTAAATAAATAAATAAATAAATAAATAAATATTGTTTATCTATTGTAAACAAATTAATAATTCATCTTTTTGTGCATAAAATTGTGTTTCAACGCGTAAAAATCTTGTGGAAATAAAATCATGCACTAAGCGTGTTTGTGACTTGTTAATTTACCTGTTACTGGTTAAATGTCGTCAGAATTTGAATCCGCGCTTATTAAGAGTCAAGTTGTGCTTGCTAACATTTTTCACATTTTCTTGAATCATCCTGGGGACGTTATAGGTTTCCTTCTGTATTTCTCTCGAAAACGACATCCAGCTTGTGAAAGCCCACCCTGAGCCCTGACTTCGGAGAGAGTAGAGATAAAGTTACTAGGTTGATGCCAACAATGGGTTGTTTCAGACTGCCGCACTGATTCAACAGATTGCAGCAGACTGCAGCTGACTGCAGCAGACTGCAGCAGACTGCAGAGACTGCAGCAGACTGCAGCAGATTGCAGCAGACTGCAGCTGACTGCAACTGACGGCACTGACCGCACCGGTCGCTGCCTCCTTTCGTAAAAGAAAAACAATCGCAATTATCAAAACAGCGTGATTTACGTCTAAGGATATCATAAGTTCCATCACAATTCTTCTCAATCAAATTTTGGCAATAGTTTCTCTTTGGTATGTTCGTATTTGTTCTAACTCCTCCTATCATTGCATATGCCTGTTTTGTAACACTCTTGCCTTTTGTTTTTAGGTGTATATTGTTGTTGTTTGTTTGAGCCACAACTATTTATCCTCTCCACCTTTAGGCTTCAGCCACTGCGGCCGTTGCATTCAGTGCGATCAGTTGCAGTCTGCTGCTGCTGCGGTCAGTGCGGTCAGCTTCAGTCTGCTGCATCTGCTGCGGTCAGTGCGGCAGTCTGAAACAACCCAATGGCGGCGCACTCAGGGCCTCTGGAGAAGTGAGAACAGCGAAATGATTAGCAAGTACAACATATACCTGTGGAAGAAAGATACTTGCATCACAGTAGGTCATGCTTATGCAACGTAGATACACAAAGAGAGGTGCTAATTGTATCGGCACTGTGCCGGTGGTTCGTAAGAGTTATTGTGGCCTGAGGCGAAATAGCGTCCCTTGATTTGTGTTATATAGAACACCTAAGCATTTAAGCTTCATTGAGTTAGACGAGTGCATATGTTGGTGCAGTAGTAGAATGCTTACTAGGATGGGCGTGGCAAGGTATTTCAACATACATTTAAACGATAGAGGTACTTGTATCGCAGCAGGGCATGGTTATGCACAACCTTTACGCTACTCAAGCAACAGGAAGTATAGTAAGTTTCAACTCAGTTTAGGCCTCGGACAGAGTTCACGCGATTTGATCGTCGCGATTCAATCGCTACAACTGTTACGAGTTCATTGCATGCCAACAGCTTGCATTTCGGTTGTGATACTTTTCCAGCCCAAAATTTTTGAATGTAAAATGAAATTGAATGAAAATCGCTGCGATTGAATCGCGACGATCAAATCGCGTGAATTCTGCCCGAGGCCTTAGGAAATTGGACTGACGGGAGCCCGCTTCGCGCCGCTTCACAGTCTAAGTCTAAGTGTCTTCGTTCTAATCTATCTCGCTGAGCCAGTGGCGGTGCGGATGCGCTGCTCCACTTGGAATGTTTCTATTCCATGTTGAAAAAGACTGTAGTTACACAAACAGATGTGTCGATTATATCGGCACACTTCATCCGGGCATGAGAATGGAAGCAGAAGAAACCAGCGGAAGAAATAGTGTACCTCCTTATGGCGTTCTCCATCTGTCAGGATCACGTACTGGTCGTTGCGGTAGTGGTTTGCTGTTGATTCTGAAGCAGTTATGAGCACAATCGGCATTGCAGCATTGATGGAGCGACAGAGAGAAAGGCAACTGTAAAGTGTTGTTATGATGCCGCTTTTTAGAGTATTTTTCGGCGAGTAGTATACAGGATTTGGAGCACCGCTGTTTTGTTTGTCGTCATCATTGCATCCGAGATGTTGCTTCACAAAAGGACCATTAGTTACGTTATTGCACTCGTTTGCTGTGACAATCTTGGTATCATAATCTCCATCATCTCAGATTTACTTGCAACAATCGCACGCTCACTTGCAATAGTGGTGAAGTAACATCAACGTCCCCCTTCACTGTGCTTTGTTGGCGTCACCTTTACCCTTTTCATCGTTTCGTTGTCGTGGATTCTTTATCATTGCTCATTCCTTTCATTAGAACGTCCAGCTTGTCGTTGTTGTCCTCATCGTTTTCTTCGAGTCATGCGATTCATAATTGCGTTCTGAACTTGCGGTCACCAATCTATGCACATTAAAATTACAAAAATTACAATTACTTCTTTTACTATCTATTTGTTTTGTTAGTTAGTTAAGACATATTTGAATCTCTACTAAATATAAGCTTTTCAGCAAAAATCAAATATTTCATTACAAAATGTTAACACATCTTTGTAGACTTCCAGATTTACATTCCACACTACTGTTACACCACTACACAACATTATTGCTATTAGATCGTTTTTCCACCCTCTCGCATTAAGAGTGAGAGAAGACGTAAGGTCTTTTGGTGAAGTTCAATACAAATGTTAGTGTAAGTGGTAACGACTCCCGTTTAATACAACATAATTAAGATTAGAATAAAACCCAAAAAAAATTTATAAGATATGAAAATTCACAATATATTTAAGTTACTAGATATGAATGTGACGAAAAAGACTCATACATAAACATTAACACAACACTAACATTAAAACAGCAAAAAACCGGCAACATTAAAGCTCACATATACATCGAGGTCCCTTGTTCCAATATATAATTGACTTCATATCTGTACACACCTTCTACAATAAAGAAGTTCTGAAGATATAACAAAAAGTGACTGTAACACATCTAATTATAACATAGAAAACAACTCAGCAGGCTTTACACTGTTTAACTTGAATAGATTGATAAGTCACAGAGCAACTAATTTAACACACTACAAGTAAATTCAAACACTTAAATAATACACAATCACACACTCAGGATCGTTAAATAATAACAAATAGTTAATCGCTGTGCTCAAAGATACAAAGTTGACTGACACAGCATAAAATAGTTCGGGAGAACCCTGACGTGGTGTTGGGCATAAACTATCCAATGCAGTTTACACCACGGGTATCGCTCCCCAGCGATGAAGAGGTTCGCCCTAACCTAGGAGGAAATACCCTCCGATAAGGAAACTGCATAAGAGTCCAGGAAGGACCGCCTCTGACTCAATGGATCGAGGTCCACTAACAAAAACAATTTCACTCAGCATAATAAATGTTTAATGTTGTCCTTGTCAGATAACCATAATGGAAACAACCGGTTGAGACTAGTTGACAATCCCGAATCTAATGATAAAATGGAAATTAGATGCAAAAGAAAAAAGTGCCACATATGTGACAAAATGCTGTTCACCGCTCATTCACGAAGTTCAACGACACATTTCTCTTTTAGAACAAACAAACCTGACATCTCCAATTGTGACTCAAAGAACATAATTTATATGATAACTTGTCTTACATGCAAACTTCAGTACGTCGGAGAAACAACACAAACATTGAGAGCAAGAATAAATCAACATCAAAATAGTTCCAAAAAACATAACATAAACACCTTCATGGTAAACCATTTTAATGACACAAAACATGATCCTGAACACATAAGTATTGAAATATTAGACCACGTAATTGAAAAGGACAATATCAAGAAAGTTTTAAGGGAAAAGGAATTAAAATGGATCCAATATATGGTCACTGCTTATCCCTTTGGGTTCAATGATCAAAATTAAAGGGTTTGGAAACATCTCGGATAATATCAATCCTTTAGAAAAGAAAGACCATCCTTACTTCAGATGTCCGGTGAAAAGATCAAGGAAGAGAGGTAATAAAAGAAGATCAAAGAAAAGAGGGATATGCCTAGACAGAACAAATGAAATTGTAACAAACATCAATCAATTACAAAGTAATTAACTATACACTTATTTTAGAACACTCAATAAAGAAGACATCACTAAGTTAATTAACTTTACATTCACCCCGGAGTTTGCAGACTTGTCCTTTGAACATAAATATAAGATATACTCTCTAGTAGCAACACCTTTTTGGGGTAGAAAGAACACTAAAAAACATAATAAAGACGACATAATTATAACAATACCATATTTGGAAAACATAATGGATAGACTCAACCTTACCAAAGTGTGTAATAGTTCAGAACTACGAGAAACAATTAAAAACTATATCAATATACAAAGTAAGGAGAATTTTGACAACATCAAAGTAGTCATAAGATATACTTTGAATAAACCTCTTGGACTTGAGATTTTCAATTACAACAGTTTCCTTAAAAAATTCAAAGATACTACGATGAAAGTCTTAGAAAGACAAAATTGTGAATGTTGGAAATATATGGAGTTCGTAGACAACTGTTATAAACATATATGCACAGGAAAACTTGAATTTATAAAAGACAACAAATTAAGAGAAATATTAAGGAAAGGAACAAAATACAGAAAACATACTTTGGTCACTAAAACAGATATTGAATTGATCTTAGATAAGTTGATTAATGAGTTAACGAATAAATTTATTAGCAAACTCAAAGCAAACAACTTGATTGCAGAACAGTTAGTAAATGATATAAAAAGACAATTTAACAACAAATTGAAACCAAAATTATACAATTTATATGATGAAAAACAACTAGAATACGATGATTATGACAAAGAAACTCTTAGAAAGATACAACAACATTTTATTATTGCACCTATAGACAAAGCAAACTCTAACTTTAGTTTCATTTGTAAAAAATTTTATTTGATAATGTTAAAAAAGGAAATGGAACAGTCTAACAAAGAAGGAAGCACATATATCACTACTACACTTCAAGAAGAAGAAATTCGCACAAGACAGAAAAGAATTATGAATGGACTAAATATCAAATTCAATCCCAAGTTTAATGACATCCCTAGAATATATGGTGTCCCTAAAATGCACAAGAACCCCATAAAATTTAGATTCATAACAGGGGCTAGAAAAAGTATACTTAAACCACTTACCAATACAATACTAATGATATTAACACATATCAAAAAACACTTTACAAATTACTGTAACGTTATCTGGCAGAGAACAAAAGTCAAACATCTATGGTCTATAGGAAATAGCAATCAAGTTGTAAAAGATTTATATGCAGTAAAAGGGAATTTAAAATTATATTCAGCAGATTTCTCTAGCTATTCACAAGCTTACCTCACGAAGTAGTTAAATACAATCTCAGATTGGAGGTACAATCTATCAACAAATAAGAGGCATACCCCAGGGAGCTTCATGTAGTCCCCAAATTGCAGACCTTACATTAGCATATATGGAATATGACTTCATGAAAAAACAAGCGACAATTACAAACTGTTATAATAGATACATGTACAATTACACTTACAGATACATAGGCGACATACTTCATGTCTCTAACTCAACCGATATTGATAATGTCCTGTCAGAGATTTACCACTCCTCTCTTGAAATAGAACGCATAAATACAAATAATAAAATAGCAAATTTCCTTGATCTTACAATTGAAACTTATAACAACAATGTTAAATTTAACCTTTACAACAAGACCGACAGTTACAGTTTTGAGGTCATTAGATACCCACATTGGCTTTCTAATATACCAAGATATATACTTATTAATACACTCACGTCGGAAGTTCTCAGGATTTACAGAAACTGTTCATGTTATATTGAATTCAAAAATAGAATATTTGAACTCTATCGAATTTCACTTAGAAATGGATGGGATGGGAATAAAGTTACTCTTGTTTTATACCATACACTTTATGATAGACCATTCATTTTACGTAAATACGGCTTTACTACTGCTATACATCTTCCTTTGATACAAGACCTGCGGGAGATTTGGATAAATACCAACACACGGTTATTGGGACGTAGCATGCATCCAAATAGTCATGACGGTCCCCTGGACCATGAAGATGGCTAACTATAATACTGGAAATTTCTGTAGACATTATCTCTAAGTACGACCTCAACCGCTTTTATAGTAATACTTTCAAAATGATGTCCCACCTAAACTTTAGAGCAGGCAAACATTAATTTGAAGTGAAGTCTCATTTCGTCAATCTCGATGTACCATCCAGCTGCATTGAATGAAGAAACCGTGAGAATTTTGATAGTTAACATCAACTCCAAGTCAAAATTCACACCGTGCGCGCTAGTCGCTCATAGCACTCAAAATTTTATGTAAAGGGTGGAGGTGACAACAGATACATGAATGGATAGCATAAGTCGATAGCACATTGCGAGAGGAGTACTAACGAATGTTAAGTCTTGTAACGCTTGACTTTGCGTTAAGACGTCGCTTAGCAAAAAACATGACTCCTGACCCGTACCCGTTAACATCGTATGTTTGATTTCCACGTGGATGTACGTTAAAGGACTAGTGACTAAACCTTGTATTATTTTGATGTACCATCTGTGATTTTTTACTACCTATTCGGAGCTAGTCGGACTTACACTCTTCCAAGACTTCTAATAGTCTCCTCTCCACACTTATTAGGACCCTTCTTATTTTCCTCTCATTCTCATTCTACATAAATTCTACTCTCAGCCATCATTTTAGTTCTACACTTTTGCAGCTTTCTTGGGAACTACTGATGATGGGCCACCAAGAAAGCTACACTACCGGTCTAGTTCTTGGGCCCGAAACCGGTCGTGTGTGAAATTTATGTATACAATTTAAACTTCCTTTTTTCCCCGATCTTATTATATCTCTCTCATTCAATACTCATTCTACTCTATGCTCCCTGACCATCACTTTCCCACCGCGAGCGTGGGAAGACGGAGCCTCACTGTTGCGAATGACTAGAGAGCATGTTCGCAGAAGAAGTGCAGGTCCTGCGCGGGAGCGGTGGTGCTGGTGCAAGAGACACGACAATTGGTAAGCCCTTTATGTCAAAGGCATTGAATTTGCTGTTGCGGATCTAAGCTATGCCCTCAAAAACAACAGCAATAGTTGCAGTCGTCCACAAAATATGTTCGATTATATGATTAGAGAAACGTTCTTTGTCGTAATGCGTTGTAATATCAAAGGATTCTTGAACTGTAGTAGCGATATAAGGAAACAAATTCCAGGCTACCCTCACTTTTGTCACAGTCCACTTCGCGGAGCAGAAAATGGAGGCATTGTTGAATTTTCTGTGATGAAGCATTGGAAATAGATAGAAAGCAACCGATTGAAGGATGAAGCGATGAAACTGTTCTTATTGTGAGTGATATGCTAATCATTCCCGTCTCACTATGTTCAGGTACATTCGTGATAGCCGAGCAAACCTGTTAAGTAAAATAAATACGCCTTTTCAGAAAATCCCAACAGAAATGTCAAAATAGTTAGAATAGATGGACATTGTATTCTCGCAATATGATCTGCACCCTTATTCCATTCATACTGCTAAGCTTTACTATGTGATTATATCTATGGATATAAGCTACTTTAAAAAATCAATATCATAATTCCAAAGTTAGATCAACATTAAATTCGCAAGCAAAACATTTTGTGTAGGTCATAGAGATCATAGCAAGTAAAGCTATTTGAACACTGATAAATTACTGAATTCAAAGAGGCATAGCCGGGTATGCCAGCCAGTTACTCATAATAACGGGCTGTGTGTGTGTGTGTTTGTTTGTTTGTTTGTTTGTTTGTTTGTTAAGAAATTCGTAGAGAGTTTTCCAGCCAACCTCCTGGGCTCAAGTTTTGCACAGCGCATGTTACTCGCCTGAAAGTCCAACACGCAAAAGCACGAGCAGATTCGTTGTGGATCCCTCAGCAACAGCGCGTCAAACGGATCCACTTTGCATTTGGCTGCAAAATTGGGTCCGTAATTCCACTTTTTGCAGAGTCGTGGATGTTTATGCGAAGTAAAAGCGCAAACCATGAAATTAGGCTCAAAAAGTGATCATAAGTCCATTATTTTAGAAAAACGGCGCCAAAAAGTATTGGTTGCATAAATGGTCAATTTCTCAAGATTTTACAGAGCAGAAGAGATTTTTGCACAAAGATCTAGCTCACGGTGACTGCTGTTCTTATTACAACTGTCAAGACCATGGAAAAATCAAAAACCTATAAAAATTTGCGTTTGTTCTCCTGCAAAAAATCTCATCCATCCGAAATCACCGATTTCACTTAAAAAGCTTTCGGAATAAGTAGTTGTTTACATTTTGTTCGTGATAGTCGGCATTGCTCGGTGCAAGCCTCTGCGAAGCAGAGGTGACGCACTGATCATTGCATAAAGCACTAATTCAAGCGATGCTATAGCACCGTTTGGCCGATATTGTGAGTTTGCTAGTAGTTTTTTCGATAAAAATTCTTTTGAGTGTTCACAAATATGTGGTTGTACGCAGTATGCCTGTTCCATGGTCTCTTGGTCGGCCAGCGCGTGCCTCAGGGACCAAACTTGGTCTTATTTAATGCGTTGGAGGTAATGACCACTCGCGTTTGCGATAGCCATCTGCGAAAAGGATCTACACAAACTTCCTATACATAGTTCGAATGTTGTATTAAATTAATCTAAACATCTAATTAATCTTAACATTGCCTTTTTCGCAAATCATCTGTCAGATGCAACTGGATTGATGAGGCATAACGCTGTGATAGCCAAAAACACATCTGGCTTTTTGGTGTTGATGCTCTGCTATGCCTTTCATTAGCTTCATACAATTAGCTTCTTTCGAATACGTATGATTGTTCGAGTATTCATCATGGCTTGTCTCAGTGGCCGTCTCTGTGGGGATTCTTCGTGATTTGTTGGAGGATTAGCAGCGTCAACATCCATGTCTGGCGGACCGCCATTGACATTCGATCCGTTACCATCTAAGTCTGACAAATCACCATCATTGGTATTCGTTCCTTCCACGTCGCTTTGTATCTCCAATGAAAATATCGTATTCAATGGCCTATGACAAACACGTTTGTTTGGTAGTAACACTTTTGCTGTTTGATTTGTCCATCTAAACTCTCCACTAACTGGATTATTTTTCCGTATGACCAGTTACGTCTGGAGGAATCTTCTTATTTCATCAACACTATTTCGCCGATAATTGGGTATCGTAAGGGCACGCGGGGTTGTTATTTGAGAGAAATTCGCTGTATTTCTCGAAGTTCAGTTAGGTATTCAGTATTCCATCGTTCCCAAAATTTGTTAGCGATTTTCTCGGAAGATAACAAAGCTTACTTTATTGAACTGGTTGAGTCAACTCTAGGTCAAAGTCTAGGTCGTTGGACTCGCTTTCTACCTGTGTTTCTCTAACATTAAAGTTGATATTAGTTTGTAGAAAATCTACTGAACGTATTGGGATTTCTGTCAATGAAATCCAACTTAGTGAGCGTTTTTGTGTTTTTATGGCTTCCATTCGAGCCATCGACTGTTTAAGTACAGGATCTGCTGGACCTAGATTATCACTTGCGCTAACCTAACGATTAATACCAGGTCATGCTTTCCGTGATGCCATTCAAGTGTGACTTCGTACACTGCGATTCTCGCGTAGTCAGATTATGGATTCTGTTTGAAGAGTTTTCCTAACAGCTTCCGATTCTTTGGACCATATCCATGTTTCGGAGTTTTTCTAACCACTCAATCTCAGGAAACATGAGAATACATATACAGAATAATATCAATTGACAACGCTCTGATACTGCATGTGTGAAGGTGCGATGATTGAATGCCTGCGTTGAATATAAGGCAGAACATCAAAAGAATAACGACTCCCTAATCGTGTCACATTACTATCCCTCTTCGCTCACAGACGGCAACTGAGCTTTGGGCACCAGACCAACGTCAAATGCTATGATGTTCCAAGACTGCATCATTTCGTCAACTGCTTGCTCAGGCGTAAAGAGAGCGTGTTTTACGTCGCTAGCAAAAATGTCATAGTCATAAATTTCATCTTCTTGATCGAACACAATGTCCATGTTGTGCATCATATTTTGAAACAGATCTGTCGAATTGTTCTCCTGTCAACTACATGCAACTTTCCATCAGCATCTAACGCTCCCCCTAGGTTTGGCGCAAAGAGGAATTTTCAGAGGTTCGTGATGATGGGAATCTTGATCTCAACAGTTCACGTTCTCTGAATATAAAAAAGCGAGCTGCAGTGCATAACAAATGAACTGCTTATTCATTGCATATGTTTTGCAACTAACAATAAGTAATCCATCTGGTTTAAGGTTGTATCGAGCGCACTCAACAACAGTGTCGACTATCGCTTTGGCTTTTACATCGTTTTCTTTGTTTGCTTCTACATCACAAGTGATTAGAGAATATTGCGCTACACCACTTGCATGATTGGAATAAGTTGCATAAAGCGGGTCAGTAATGTCACACACTATCGATCATCAACTGCCTTCCGATTTGTATCAGGACAATCGCCACATAGAGGCGGAGCAATATCTGTAAAACATAGACAAAACCATCTTGAACTACTGTTACTTTTAAAAAGAGTTTTGAGCTACGTAAGACCCTCACTAATACGTGTGCCAACCCGCCACGACCATCCCCTAAACATGCTGACTGGCCTTTCGATAACAACCAGTGCGTCGACGCAGGGCGATCGCCGATCGCAGCCTCTGCGAAGGAGAGGCGATCGCCTCTGCTTCGCAGAGGCTCGCACTGGCCCTACTTTCTGTATGCCTTGCTCATTCCCGCATAATAGTGACATTGAAACTTACCGCGCTATGCAGGCTATCACGAATGAATTGTAAACAACTACTTATTCCGAAAGCTTTTTTGTGTGAGATCGTATTTTCGTGTGGATGAAACTTTTCCGAGAAGAATAAATGAAAATTTGAACCGATTTTTGGACTTTTATGGTATGGTAGTCGCCATAACGACGATGATCACCGTGAGCTACGTTTTTGTGCAAAAATTTTCCCAAATGGTTAGGTAAAATCTTGGCAAATTGAACATTTACGCAACTGATTTTTCTCGGCGCCGTTTTCGTAAAGTAATCAACTTTAGTTCAATTTTTTGGGCTAAAGTCCATGGCTTGCCATTAGCTTGTTAATCAGGCCCAATTTTGCTGGCCAGAAGCCAAGTGGATCCGTTTGCAGCGCAGTTTTTGAGTGATCCACTCGACGGATCCGCTCGCGCTTTTGCATGTTGAACTCCCACACCGATAGCATGCGCCATGCAAAATTTGAGCTCAAGACATTAGCTGGAACACGCTCCACGAATTTCGTAACAGACACACACACACAAAGTCACATAAACACCCTTAGCTCGTTATTACTATTACCAGTGCGTCACCTCTGCTTCGCAGAGGCTCGCACTGGCCCTATTTTCTGTATGCCTTACTCATTCCCGCCTAATAATGACATTGAAACTCACCGCGCTATGTGTAGGCTATCAGGAATATTTCGTAAACAGTAACAGTAAACTCATTCGTAGAGGTTTTTCATGTGAGATCGGTATTTTCGTGTGGATAAAATCTTTCCCAGAAGAACAGATGCAAATTCGAATAGGCTTTTGGAATTTTTATGGCTTGGTAGTCGCCGTAAGGACAATAAACATAGTGGGCTACACCTCTGTGCAAAAATCTTCTCAAATAATCAGGTAAAATCTTGAAAAATTGACCGTTTACACAGCGAAGCTTTTTGGCGCTGTCTTCATAAAGTAGTAGACTTTTCATCACTTCTTTAGGCCAACGTCCATGGCTTGCACATTAGCTTGTCAAATATATCCTTAACTCCGTAAAAAATAGTACTACGGACCCAAATTTGCTAGCCAGAAGCCAAGTGGATCCTTTTGAAGCGCAATTTTCAATGGATCCTCTCAACGGATCCTGTTGATGATTTCTATATCATCAACCCAATCCACTCCATTTTCCACATCGCCTATGGAGTTCCCATAGGCTGAATTGTACGCCACTCATTCTTGAGTATCTAATCACTCAAGAATGATTGGCACCTGTGCACCAGGAGTGTAGCCGAACGGCGGCAACTCCTTTTAAGCCATGTACCCCTCCTACGTTGTACATTGTACCCGGGCAAGCTCCGCCTTCTATTCGTGTATATAAGGAGCCCCCGACTGTAATATGGATCGCTCTCAACTAATCTACGCCAGTGTGAATAAACCTATTCCACAACTACTCGTCTACCCTATCACTTGGTACACACCAAATTGGTGCATCGTCCAGTGAACTTCCTTGCATTTCCCCTCGGAAATCAAGGCCTACAAGACCCGCGTGGCAGGACACTGAATATTGAACCTCTCGTTGCGCGCTCTTTTCGTAAGAGACCCGAGAGTAGTAAAAAAAACAGTTGTTGAGCAACACCACTGAATATTGACACCCTCGTTGCGCGCTCTTTTCGTAAGAGACCCGAGGGCTAAAGAAAACAGCTGGTTCCACAACTCCACTGCAAATTGAACCCCTTTCGCGAGCTCTTTTCGTAAGAGACCAGAGGGTAGTAAAGGACCAGTCGGCAGACAACTCCACTGCAAATTGAACCCCTTTCGCGAGCTCTTTTCGTAAGAGACCAGAGGGTAGTAAAAGACCAGCTGGCAGGTAACACTACTGATTATTGAACCTCTCGTTGCGCGCTCTTTTCGTAAGAGACCCGAGAGTAGTAAAGAAAACAGTCGGTGCAACAACTCCACTGCAAATTGAACCCCTTTCGCGAGCTCTTTTCGTAAGAGACCAGAGGGTAGTAAAGGACCAGTTGGTAGTAGCTAAACACTTAATTTCTGAAAACTTCCCTTGCGCGCTCTTTTCGTAAGAGACCAGGGAGTGGAAAGAATTTTGTGCAGCAAACACCACCACAACTCGTGAAACTCTTTTCGCGCGTCCTTTTCGTAAGGAACCAAAGAGTGAATCAGTTTGTGTGTGCACTTCCAATCTCACTAATCTCTTCGCGAGTCCTGCAAAGGAACCAGAGTTAGAAAAAAGAGATTTCAACGGAAGAAAGAACAAGTCAAGAACCAAAAAATCTTACTTGTTAAGCTTCGAAGTTCCACCAAGAACTCAAGCTCTCAATCCTCACGGTACAGGTTCAACACACCTTATCGTCCAGCACAGCGTTCAAGCCAACAAGGCACGCTTGCTGACAGCTAGTAAAAGCTCGGCACCCAATTGCCAGCTCACTAGAAGGCTTCCTTGCACCCGTAAGGACACCTATCATAAGAGGCCAGCCTTGCTGTCGTCCTCAATCCAAAGTCTACAACGAGGATACACATCTCACGTTGCGACGCTCGCAACCAACGCTCAACGGAAGCACCGAACACAACTTTGTGCGATACAAAAATGGCATCGCTCCAAATCTTCAAATCGAAAATCAACAATGCCTGCGCACTTGTGAAATCATACGAGTCGGAAGTGAATAAAATTGATACACCATTCACTTTTCCTGTGGACAAGACTGAATGCGAAACATACATCAAAAGGAAAATGGGAGAAATCACGCATTTGCTCAATTCTCTCCAAAATGCCGTCAGACTTCAAGATACTCAAGTAAATGCCGCAATTGAATATGTCGGCTCAAGAAACGAGGAAAAAGAGAGAGAAAAGCTGATGACTGAACTCAGCAAACATCTCGAGTTAGAGTCTCTTCCTCTGGAGGTCATGACAGTACAGTGGCAGAACAGGATCCAGTTCCGACAACATGAACTCAAGGAACAAAGTGCGCTTGTGCACTGCAGTACTCCGAGCATACCGAGTCAGCCAAGTAGCGAAGTTGAGCAAGCTGGAACTCCGGAACGCAACGAAAGGCAGATCAAAATTCGGAAGCCCATGCTTGAAATTCCGACGTTCTCAGGCAACTTCCGAGAGTTCAACAGTTTCTGGACAGTCTTCGAATCACTTATCCACACCGACGAGGAGTTATCCGACACGGACAAATTCTTGTTTCTGAAACAAGCTCTAAAAGGAAAAGCAGCAGCCACTCTAAGCTGCATCCCCGTTGTTGGAGAAAAATATGAGACAGCAGTAGAAATCGTGAAAAAGCATTTCGATCGTTCGGCCAACATGGCAGACATACTCATAAATGAGATCGAAAAGCTTTCACGGGCGTCTGATAATCCGAAGAGTTGCCGAGACACCTTTGAAGCAATCAACTCCAGGATCATCCATTTGGAACAAACAGGCATGAAGCTGAACGCAGACCGAGTTTGGCGTCGGATAATCTTCTCCAAATTTCCCGAATCCATTTGTACGACCGCCATCCAAAAAGAAGCGATACAAGATGATCCCTTTGATGTTGGCGAAATCCTAAATGCTATCGATGGCATTATTTCAATGCGGGAAACCACTTCGCTTACAACGGAAACTCTTTTCCCAACCAGTCATCGCCAGGACGCTCAACAAAATGGAAGGAGCAACAGAACAAGATGGGGAGAAGAGAATCACTTTTCGAAACCAAAACGTCTGTGTTTATGTGGGCAGTCGCATTCGCCCTATACCTGCCAAAGATACACCACCCCGGAAGCACGACGCCTAGAAGCAAGAAATCAAAGAGTATGCTGGAGGTGTTTTGCTAAGAATCACACTTCGAAGGACTGCACAATTATTGGAGTGTGCCCTAAATGCAAAGACTCACACCATGGATCTCTCTGCCTCTCAGATGCAAAGAAGCAAGACAACGGGTACCTTGCAGTCTCACGTCGACCTGCAAATATGGATCGGCAACCAACGCTACCAAATCGACTACCGCAACCCTCCAGTCAACGCAACCGACCTAAGACGAACGAAGTACGAGCCGCACAAAACTCACAAAATGGACGTGAAATATCTGTTGTGGACAAAGCCCCACTCCTTCACAACCAGTGCGTACTTCAAATTGCAACAGCGATGATTTTCAATGAAGAACAATGGGACTATCAACCAATAACAATACTTCTGGACTCAGGAGCGCAAAGAAGTTTCATCAAGTCGAACCTTAGCGAAACATTCAAGCTTCCAATCGTCCGAACAACGTCGTTCACCACATCCGGAATGGGTGAACTGCAAGAAGTTTTTAACTCAAATGAGGTTTTGATTACCTTGAAGAGTTTACGAGGACCTAAAAAACTGAAGAAGATGTCTGTACACACTAAGCAAAAGCTCACGACCAACCTGGATACAGCACATCTCACTGAGGCGGATCTTCTGTACATTTCAAAGGAGAACTTGGATATAGCACAGCAAACGCTTGCAAGAACCAGCGTCTCGCCTGATATTCTCATTGGCCAGGACATACTTAACACTGTCATAGACCATACTGCTCCAGTGCTGACACTTCCTTCGGGACTAATTCTCACTCCTACCGTTTTCGGATACACCATATCCGGGACAAGCCTAGTTTCGACAACAGCAAGCATAACTGAAGTTTATGGAAGTTTACTTGTGGTAGCAACCCCGGCAATCTCACCAAGAGAAAACTACAAGCAGGACATCAAACACCTCTATGAGCTTGAATCGCTAGGACTAAAAACCGAAAACGATCCCGACGAAGCATCTATAATCAAATTCATGGATGACTATAGAAGAACTATCAGAATCAAAGAAGGCACAATCACAGCAGGATTCCCCTTCAATGAAAACGTTGGCAAACTCAAGGAAAACTTCAACATTGCCTTTCGCCGGATGCAGGCTCTCCTTCGGACACTACGAAGCGACGACAAAAAGCTTCAGCTCTACAACAGCACCATTGAAGACTACATTAAAGAAGGAATCATCGAGGAATGTACTCTACAACCAGCAGGAGTAACATCCTTCTACCTTCCACATCGACACGTATGGACACCTGGAAAGACAACCGAACTTCGGATTGTCTTCGATGCTTCATCCCACGGAAGAAACGAGCTCAGCCTCAACGACGTCGTCTTTGAGGGACATGCTCTCACGCCTCTCATCCATGAAATTTTACTGCTCTTTCGGACATACAAACATACAATGGTAGCGGACATCCAAAAGGCTTTTCTACAAATACGCCTTCCCGAAAACCATCGAGATGCAACACGATTTCTGTGGATAAAGGACCTGAATATGCCGGCCGAAGGCAATAACGTCAAATACTACCGCTTCTGCCGGGTTCCCTTTGGAATTAACGCAAGCTCAGCTATACTGAATCAGTCCATACTCAAGCACATTGAAGAGCAGGATACTCCGATTACAAAGGAACTATCTAAGTCTCTCTACGTTGACAATGTGTTGTTAGAAGGCAACAACCCGCAAGAGCTTATAGAGAAATACATTGCTTCGAAAGAGCTCTTCTCTTCTATCGGAATGAACCTCCGCGACTACTTGTCAGATTCTGCCGAAGTAAACGCACAAATCAAGGACTTGGATAGAGCAAAAAGCTGCGAACTCAAAGTGCTCGGAATTAAGTGGAAAGCTGACGATGACACCTTAATCATGGAATGTGCAGACAAAGAACAAATCAAGGTCACTAAAAGATCTGTACTCAGCCAAATAAACGGATTCTGTTTCGACCCGCTTGGACTGCTTACGCCCTTGATGATACCGGCGAAGATATTCCTGCAGGATATACACAAACAAAAGTTAGGGTGGGACACAATCCTCCCTGAAGAACAAATCCAGAGATGGAAAGCAATCAAGGAAGATATCGCCGGATTCAAGAAAGCCATACCACGCACAGTGCTGAACAAAACTCCCGAGGCCAAATATATGCTTTCTGTATTTGTTGATAGTTCCAAACGAGCTTACGCCTGCTGTCTTTATACGACTACATCAACGAAGAATGGTACGAAGAACACATCACTCTTCACGGCAAAAGCGAAAGTCGCGCCTATCAAGAAGGAACAAACTATTCCGAGACTAGAACTGCTGTCAATATTTCTCGGACTATCTGTGGCCGAAACAACCATGTCAAAATGCGGAATAAACTTCACCGAAGTCAACCTGTTCAGCGACTCAACGATCGCACTATCATGGATAGCTAGCAACAAAAAGCTTCCACCAATTGTAACCACACTAGTTCAGAAAATCAGCTTCGCAGCAGAAAGGATCAGAGAAACAGCCAAACTCAACTTCTTCCATGTTCCAACAGAAGAGAATGCCGCGGATTGTGCCACAAGAGGAATTAACAAGCAAGACTTCGCTGCTTGCAGTTGGTGGAAAGGACCAACTTGGCTCAGTTACCCCGACGAGGAATGGCCAGTACGTCCCATCAGTGACGTCAAAGACATTGACGATGACGAGTGCGAAATGCTCATTCAACATACTACAGAGGATCTCAACAAAAGCGAATCCGACTGGCCAATTGATACAATAAGCAACTATCCCAGACTGAAGAGGATTGTGGCATACTGTCTACGTTTCATCCGCAAGGCAAGCAAAAATACCCGCTTCAAGATCGCAGATGAAGATCAAGTGACAAGCCGTTTGCCAAATGCAGCTGAAGTTATCCTTGCTGAAAAGCAAATCGTCTTGCAAGAGCAACGGATTTACGGCGCAGCTCTCGTTTCAAAAAACGTTTCAAAAAGTTCAAGACTGTGTTCGACAGCGATGGAATCCTACGAAAGTGTGGACGCATACAACGTGCTGAAGTCCAGTCAGAGTTAGCTAATCCCATATATATACCTAAGCAAAGTGTACTGGGACTTAGGATCGCCGAGTACATCCACCGAGACTTGGCTCACTGCGGAAACAACCAGCTTTTATACGAGCTTCGACAACGATTCTGGATACCAAGAGACAGAGTGCTTTGCAAGAAAGTTCTGCGATGTTGCACTACTTGCAAGAAATTCAATTCGTCACCCTTCACGTATCCAGATATGGGCCCACTTCCAAGAGAACGCGTGACTCAAGCAAAACCATTCGCCTACACGGGAGTCGACTATATGGGACCGATACTGATCAAAGCGCCAAATGGACAAGATGAGAAGCGCTACGTAGCACTATACACATGCCTAGTCACTCGGCTGATACATCTGGAAGTGGCTACAGACCTCTCCGCAAAAAGCTTTCTCCTCACATTCAAAAGATTCATCGCACGACGAGGAGTACCAGAAAAGATCATTAGCGACAATGGAACCAACTTCCGCCTCAGTGAACTGATACTCAGCAACAACGTCAATAATGATGATTCCGACCATTTATCACTCTTCCTTGCCGAACACCGCATCAGCTGGTACTTCATTCCTCCAGCTTCACCATGGATGGGAGGAGTTTGGGAAAGAATGGTTGGACTAGTGAAAAGAGCAATGCAGAAGACTATCGGACGACGGAAACTAACAGACGAACTTCTTCAAACGTCGTTATGTGAAATCGAAAGCATCGTCAACTCAAGACCATTGACTCACATAGGCGAAAACGATCCTTCTTGCCAAGTCTTGAGACCAGTGGACTTCATCTATAAGGACGTTCGGCTTGGAAGCACTCAACTTACACCCGTCGACGATGATGTACAGGATCCAGATTACCGGATAAGTCCAGAACTCTCATCACAAAAGGAAGCCAAAACAGCTCTTCTGGAGACCGAGAAGATAACGAAAAAGTTCTGGAGTGTTTGGAAACACGACTACCTCCTTGAACTTCGCGACCGTCACCATGTTTTCAAGAATGGAAGAACCACAAATCGCAAACCAGAAGTTGGAGACGTTGTACTGCTTGACGAAGATTCACAATTGAACAGAGGACACTGGCCCATGGCTGTTATAACACAACTCGTACCAAGCAAAGATGGAGAAATCAGAAGCGCAATTCTAAGAACTACATCTGGAAGAGAGATTCAAAGACCTCTCAATCGCATAGTTCCCTTAGAAATTCGTTCAACGATAGAAAACGAAGATAAGCGACAGGATCCAACGCCACAAAAAGGAGGAATAGTGGCCAAGGTTAGAAAAGCGCTCAGGAAGAAACCAACAACTGCACCTGAACCTCGCAAGCAACCACAGAGAGCTGCGAAAAAGCCTATAGACTACGCATCTTCTAACTCCTCCACCATAAAGAGAAGCGCTTCGCAAATCAGCAAGTCAGTGATGATAACAATATGCCTGACAGCTCTTCTTCTCATCGATACGGCATCCGCTAATGTGCTATCCTGCTCTGAACATGGAGTGAAAGTTAACACGACTTCAGAATCACAATCACAACTATGTCTCAACTACAAGGATTGTCTGAAAATCTCGACGAAGAAAGGAATAAACGAAATAGCACTCCCGCCGAAGTACCGCACAACAGAACATCGAGTTCAATGGCGCACCATGATCGGAGCAACACAGTACTCCGACATCATTATTTGCCCACCAAGAGACATTTGCGACATGGTCAAATGCATAGTTTGTGCAGACTTGCTTCGGAATCCACACTGCGCCCCCAACACTGCGATAGCAATCACAGCAGTTTGCGCATACCTTATGATGCTGCTCATCTGGCTCATTTGCTGCACTGGAATTCGACGAAAACAGCTTCTGTGCCGAACTAACCAGAACGACATGCCAACGGAAAATCACGCTGCTTCTGCGAATGATCGACTTTCCGAGCTGCTAGGAAGACAATCCCGATCTCTACCAATCCAATCGAAGATGATCACGTTTGTGGCTATTGCAATATGTCTCATCACAGGAGTCACTTCATGCCAATACACTCACACACTCACGTCAAGGAACGCCGTCTGCACGAGGATCAATAACGCACTCAACTGTCGCTACACTATCGAAAACAGAATAACTCTAAGTGAGCACCGCCCTCAAGCCTGCTTCAGGATCCAACACGACAACAAGACAATTGGTAGCATGGAGATACAACTTCAACACGTCCTACTCCAATGCAATCCCGTAGTCTTGTTCTACACCAGAGATGCCGAGATAGTGACCGAGTCAGCAAAACGATGCCATTTCTCTGGATCATGCTCATCTAACACATGTGATCACACAAGCCAACGATCCTACATACCTGAACTTCACAACACCTACGAATTTCCTGGATACTCAAGGTGCACCTCGTCATGTGGAAGCATCGGATGTGGTTGCCTTCTACCTCTACCTGGATGTCTCTTCTCCCGCTCATATGGAAAACCGCAAAGTGAAACAATTTACCAAGTGTTCCACTGCCCAACTTGGGAAGAATCAGCAATCATCAAATACACTTACACAAGTGTGACTGGACGAAGAGAAACGAACACTGCAACAATTACTGCGCAGACCACTCATACGCAAAAGGACGCTAACCTAACATTGGAATTCGTGACAACGCCGACGATTCCGCTGCTGAGCTCTGTGTTTTTACAAGCAGTCAACACCACCAAAGCGGAGACTGCCTTGGTCGACAAAGACGACGTATTTGCTCTCAGATGTCCAACGATGGAAAGCTCGCAAAACCTCTCCCTTTGCCATGTAGAAGACACTTGCAAGTGCTACCCGACGGATGATCAAGCTAACTGTATCTGCAAGAACACAAACATATCGGATCTGACGACATCGATGGATAGCAGACTGCCACTCTCTTCCTCATTCTTACATCTACAAGAAGCCCATGGAAGAGTACTTGGAGTCAGCCACAAATCCATAGTCGACGTTACTATCAGCACGACTGCGGAATGGAATACAGCGAGTGTTGTCAACAATGAAGACTGCGACATCACAGCCTCACCGATTCAAGGATGCTACAACTGCGTGACCGGTGCACGACTTACCTTTTCTTGTCATTCACCGCGCCCGACAATGGTGGAGATAAGAGCACGCAGAACATTTATGCTGCTTTCTGCAATGAAAACACAGTGCAGACAGTTGCTCTACTTCAATCGACCGTCGCTAACTATGTCGACAGATGTTCACTGAGATGCGGAACGAAAAGCCACGTATTCAACATCTCTGGTATCCTGGCATACCACCCACACGAAAACGGACTGCTCTTCACAAATGCTAGCGAGGAAGCTTCGTACGTCAACGTCTACAACTACCCCGACATTGGACACATCATCAGCGTCGCCCTCTCGTCATGGAAGATGCTCGTCGTGGCTACCATCGCAATCATAGCCGCGTTAGCCCTCACCATTTTTTGTGTCCCAAAAATCATAAAATTGTCATTAATGTGCGTGTAATTTTTCGTAATTTTGATCACCAATGCTTGTTCATTATAACGATTACGTGTATTTTTCTGAACTTCACCTGATTTTACTCATTTCGTTTCCTAGTCGCCCGGAGTGTTGATGATTTCTATATCATCAACCCAATCCACTCCATTTTCCACATCGCCTATGGAGTTCCCATAGGCTGAATTGTACGCCACTCATTCTTGAGTATCTAATCACTCAAGAATGATTGGCACCTGTGCACCAGGAGTGTAGCCGAACGGCGGCAACTCCTTTTAAGCCACGTACCCCTCCTACGTTGTACATTGTACCCGGGCAAGCTCCGCCTTCTATTCGTGTATATAAGGAGCCCCCGACTGTAATATGGATCGCTCTCAACTAATCTACGCCAGTGTGAATAAACCTATTCCACAACTACTCGTCTACCCTATCACTTGGTACACACCAAAGATCCGCTCATGCTTTTGTATAGTGAGCTTTCATGCTGGTAGCGTGCGCTATGCAAAACTTGGGCTCAGGACGTTGGCTGGAACACGCTCTACGAATTTCGTGACAGACAGAGATTCACATAGACAGGCAAACGTAAACAACCCTTAGCCCTTTATTATAAGTTACTAGCTGGTGGTCCCGGTCTCACCCGAGACTTCAAGTTAGTTAAGCCAACAGAACTTGTAAACTTACGCCTCTAGATTTCTTCCAACGTGCGCGTAAAGCGCTTTCAGACTAAATACCGCACCCTACCAACTTTAAGACTGAAATGGACTTTACCGCCCCTGCATACATGCTTATATGTAAAAATGATCGGTTGCCATGATGGCCCTTCATTTTATAAGGTTTGAGTAAACAAATTAATAAATCGATAGAATGGCCCGGCGAATCGCAGCGGAAAGTAGCTCTAAACCACCGACGGGGTCGAAAATATACGTGTGCGAAGTTTCAGCCGGATCGGTTCAGCGGCGCGCGTTTCTATAACGAACGAACAACTAAACGAACATCCTCACAGACATTGAGTTTTATATATATATAGATGACCAGTGCGTCACCTCCGCTTCGCGGAGGTTCGCACTGGCTCCCTATCCGTATGCCTTTCTCATGTTCGCATGAGAATGGCTTTGAAACTCACCACGCGATGCTGAGCATCACAAATGAATCGTAAACAACTGTTCATTCATGAAGCATTTCCATGTAAGATCGGTAAATTTGAGAAAAAAAAACTTTGTTGCAAGGAAACAAATGCGAATTTGAACGGATTACTGATCTGAATTTATTTTAGTTTGATAATCGTCATAAGGATAATAGTCACCTTGGGCTACATTTCAGTGCAAAAACTTTTCAGTTTTTTCAAATAAAACCTTGCCAAATCGACTATCTAAGCGTTCATCACTTTTTGGCGCTGTTTTCGCAAAAAAGCAAATTTTTTGAGCATTTTTTGGGCTGGAATTCATGGCACGCAGAGTTACTTGTCAGGCAAATCATAACTTTGCAAAAAGTCGAATTAGCGACCCAATTTTGCGTGCCAAAAGGCGCGTGGACACGTTTGACGCGCAAATTTTGAGGGACCCGCTTATCGAACCGGCTCGTCCTTGCGCATGGTGGGCCTACAGGCTGGCACGGTATGTTATGCATAATTGCAGCCCGATAGCTTAGCTACAGCTTCCTCTATGAATTTCGCGACAAACAGATTTTCATACAGACACACAGACACACAAAAAACAGACGGCCTTAGCGCGTTATTATAGTAGGATAAGTCATGATAAGGAATGATAGTGGAACAGTTCCTTTACCAAAATCACTCGGACTCTTGTTTCACCGTTCCTTCAGTTGTAACCGAACAGGTCACCATCCATGGAGCTTGCAGACGCAGTTTTGAAGATCTTATAAGAAAGTCCTTTTCTCTCCAATAGATCAGAATTCAACTCCACGTGATATATTAACAAACTCATCCTTAGATGCTCTTTGAGTCTTAGATTGTGTTGGCATACGCGCATCAATCTCTTCTCTAGTAGGCTGATATAATTCGTTTCTTAACAAGTGCCTCTTAATGCACAAGAATAGATCAGGTTTCGACACTGTTCAACTCCGTGTGTGATACATTGAATCATAATGTCGTGAATAGAGTAGGAAATGCATTAGGTTTATACTCATCTCAAGCGGGCTAAATGACTCTTTTTTAAGATCCAGGGAAAAATTGGTGGACACAAAGACGTAGCCTTTTATTTGCAAATACGGCCAGACACGATAAAAGAAAGTTTCGTGCCCAGGAATTACGCTCCTTCTTTTAAGGATCGACACTGAGACTCCTGTACAGCCCCAGCTGGCTATTGGCTTTTTCTTACAATGCTCGACACCATACATTTGACTCAGCGCGTAGAAGCAATCATTGGAAAAACTTCTCAACCCATTTACAGCAGACAAGAGGTAGTGCTGCAGGACCTCACTATCGCCTTGTGGGTTACTCTCCCGAGGGCTCTTTCATTATTTTCATAAGCAAGGACAATGAGCGCCCATGCAACTTGTTCAAAATTAGCCAAGGATCCACATCTTGAGGTACCACACGTAATCAATGAGTTTAGTATATGATCCACACGATCGATGCACAAATTTCACTCCTTTGTCGTCAATATGTTCATATCGTTTATCGTAAAGTCGTCATATGGCATAGACCATACGCCATACTTGCACTCATAATCAAAACCAGTAGCTTATCAAGTGGCCAATTTCCCCTGTTCTAGTCACTTTGAGCGGTTGAAATTATGCTATCATCTCGTAAGCCAGGCGCTTTCTTCCACTGAACGTTGCTGTTTGAAGTTACTCGTACAGGAGTCAGAATCAAGAGAGGATGGCTGGATAAATATCAGTATGACGAAGAGGATAGCGCATTATCCAGTACAAGCAGCACACATCTACTAAAAGGTGTATTATTTAGTATTGGAAGAACTGCATATTCACTGAACGTGCCTTATCCAGTTCTGGGAGCGCTGCACAATTACTGAAACGTGCATCACTCAGATCTGGAATCATCGCACGCTCACTGGAACGGCGTAATACTTTTTTTAATTTGCTAGAAATGTCAGACTAATAAAAGTTGTCTTCTTCAGGAACATTCTTTTATATCGGTCTCGTAGCTGGTGTCTTGGTTGGCATTATTATTGTAGGCATTGTGGTAATCATAATTAGAAAAAGGAGAAGAGCGCGTCGTGGCGCAACGTCGAGCAAAGAGGTACGTCGAAACGGGAGGGTTAAAGGGGACTCAGTGTTTGATCCACCAAACCTTTACAGGAAGCATCGTTCGATAGAACAAAGAAAGGGTCGAAAAAATCGAATGCCGCAGCAGCTGAATGATAGTATTGTGTGACTGATGGTACACAAAATCGATGAGCAAGAAATGTTGTGAAGCGCAAGCATGATTGCAGAATAAAATCGCCGATATTAACAAGACCTTGAAAAGAGCACACACACCTCGAACTCATGCTTTCAGATGTCAGATGATTTTAGTCAGCCATTTGTAGAAGAAAAATAGGTATTTTTCCGTCACCGGAATTATTTCTTCAAAATGTTCTCATGAGATGCGTGCTTCTGCTTAAGAATTTTTCAATAAGTCTTGTGAGGCTGTCTCCTTACTACGTGCCAAGATAAAAATTGACACGTTTGGGGACAATTAATGTTTTTTTCAAAATCATTTCCGATGAAGCGAAAGTACCTGAAATGATTCAAAAGCCGTTCAGGAGTGTACCATAAAACCAAGACAGGTTCAAACGTTTATTGGAACAGCTTGATAACTTTCAGCAATTATTCAAAGAAATCCTGCTTTTCACGTTGTTTCCGCCAAACGAGCTGGGAAATAATACAGATGATGGCTTGAAGGCTGCCGATCGTCTCGTCGTTTAGATGATGAAAAAGTCGCCCTGAGTACTTTCCCAGGGCGAGCTTGGAAAGGGTGGAGCCTCAATCGATTGGAAGTGATTAGGGAGCATGTTCCACGAAAGAGACGCAGTCCCGGGTCGAGTCCAGCTCGGAAGTGGAGATGCTGGAGCTGGTGCAACAGACACTTCATTTGACAGCCCGGTACATCGATAGGTAGGCTAAACAAAACCTTGGTAAAACCTGTTAAACATGTAAATGACGTGTCAATTTTTTTTTAACAAGTGACAGGAGGTTGACTCTCCATCCTCTGAAATTTTTACCAAATCTAGTACAAGAAAAGAAGCAAAATCCTTTCTTGAAAAAAAGGGCCCGGATAACGGAAAAGTACCAAGAATCTGTAATGGTTATTAAAGGTCTATCAACATATTAGGTTGTCCTAAAAGTATACCGTACTTTGCATAAATCAAACTGTTCTTGTTTTTCTGGCAGACTTGGGGCACCATTCGATAGAGCGAAGCAAGCTCTACCAAATGACCACCAAAGAACCGTCTAAGTCGCGATCCAGGTAAAATTTGGATCCAAAAATCAAAAATTTTCAGCTACCCTAAAAATCGGATCTCCTTCCAGAAATTTCCTACTGACTTCCAACTTGGTCCTTATATAGTAGACACATAGTAGTATTGAAAAATGTTTTTGGTTGCAAAGGGGGTCCCAAAATGCCAAAATGCCACTTTTTTCAGGTTTTCCATGTAAAACTCGGTATTTCTACTACAAGAGCACATACAGGGCTCAAATTTTGAGGTTATACTCAGTAAGGCTTGTAGTATACAATGACATATGTGGGAGGGGCTGGAAGCGGAGTTTGCCATTTTTGGACAATTTTTGTTTCTCGCTTTCTATGCCAGGAAAAAATTCGGCAAAAGCTTATATGAGTACTACTATGTGTCTGCTGTATAATGAACAAGTTGGGAGTGCGTAGGGATTTTCCCCGCGAAAATCCAATTTTCAGGTAATAAATTTTTTTTCGATTTTGGCTTCAGACTTTGCATGGAATGCGACTTAAGCGGATCCTTGGTGGTCATTTTGCAGAGCTTGCTTCGCTCTATCGAATGGTACCCCAAGTCTGCTAGGAAAACAAAAAATGTTTGATTTATTCAAAAATACGGTTTACTTTCGGGACAACCTAATAGTTCCTCCACAGCCTACAGTCAGGTAGATTTTCCGCTTGATTTGATGCGCTTGCGGTGCCGAAAAAATGCGGTAGAACTTGCGCGTGAACAACTACAGTTGAGTAGATCTTCCGCTTGATATAGTGTGTTTGCACTGTAGGTGAAATGCGGTACAAAATCGGTTCGTGTAGAAAAAGCTACGCCTGTAACGCCTTCCAACTGCGCGCGCAGAATGCCGCCATTACTGGCGTGGCTAATTATTTACGCGCCAATTTTGCCGCATTTTGCCTACATTGCAACCACATTATGCCAACCGGAAAACCACTCGACTGTAACTATGCCTCTAGTGCTGGCTACTTGCGTGCGCAAATAACGCGTACCTATAGACTGCTGCATGACGAAGGCGCAACATCTCTGGACGCGAATGCGGCTTTATTAGTTGCAGAGCGCATGAGGCGCAGGATTTACAACGGTGAAGATATGCGCCGTTGTAAATCCTGCGTCGTCGCGTCCGCGCCCGTTTAACTGGATACTGCTTCTGCGCCTTCGTCTTGCTGTAGCCTTATCCTTTTGTTCACGCGATTTTACCGCGTTACGAAAAACCTACTCTACTGTAAACGCTCTGCGCCCTTCCGCTCCGCCCATTTAAGCGAATCATGCACAGCTTGTGTCACGTAATCATGTTAAAGGCCTAATTGATGTACAGTGTATCTGTGTTTAGGCCTTGCAAAATCCTTTTGCCCGCGGAGGTCTTGACGCGGTATAGGCTATTCACAGAATAATGAGCGCGCACCTCATTTAGACGTATTCCTATAAACTTTCAAGGACAATTTTGGCTAAAACGTAATGTGCAACCTGAAAACAACATGAATATGATCGGAAAATTTGTGATTGAATGAGACTGCCTAAAGTGCCTTGCACGACCTCTTGCCTAAAGGGCCGGGCATACTTCACGCGATTTCAGTCGCGACGAGATTTGGCAGTTCGCCAGAAGTCTTCAGATCCAACACTGGCAAACTGCACATGCACAGTGTGTATAACTACGTGGATTGATAAAATGCCCTATCCTCTGTACATTTAGAATGTGCTTACAGTGAGTTATGGACTGTACTGTCCCACTCCACTTCCACTCCTTATACCAAGTAACTTTGTTAGGTTGTATAAGATTTGTTACACTCGTCTAAAAAAATCCTCACAACTTTGTCAAATGGTTTTTCCTTATCTCTGAACTAGCCGCTGTACCCGGCTTTGCCCGGCTGTTATAGGTTGATTCTAACATTCTAATCAATTATGGAATCTACATACATGACATTTCAAGTGGTATATCCAAAATCCTGATTTAGAAATTGATAGCGTTATCTTCATTGCCTAGTTTCTGCACTTGGAAGCCCTTCAAAAGTTTCGCTTTGACAGTTTATATGGGCAAATTTCACAAACACTAAACTGAATATGGTTCCGCACTCTCATGAAGCTGGATGCAAGTCCACACGTGCGAGATGATCAGGAACTTACTTGAAAGCTTGGTAGCCAGTTAGCTCTACCGCGTTCTTCTTGTTAGAATTTAGAATGAGCTTCTCTGCTATTGTTTACACCAAAATGTGTGTGGGGTATGATAGTGGTTGATAAGACTTCACCTTCATTTCAAAGTGCCGAAATCAATAAATCAATAGAAGGATCCAGCGAATCGCTTAAGAAAGTAGCCTAAAACCATCTACGGGGTCGAAAACATATATGTGCAAAATTTCAGCTCAATCGGTTCACGCGCAAAGGAGTCTATAAAAAACATACGGTCAAGAGTTGCACAAACTTTGAGTTTTATATATAACTAGCTGATAGTCCCGGTCTCACCCGAGACTCCTAGGCTAACCAAAAGGGGTAGGGGAGCGAACTGCGCCAGTTTGAAACATCTCCACGGACTACTCCTGCAATTAACAATATCTCAAAAGGACCAGTTGCCAGCAAAGGCGGGTTCAAACTGGCGGAGTTCGTTCCCTTATCACCGGAATGTCATCGGCTCCCAGGTTCGTGTAGAGGGGGAGGGGGTTGCGCACTCTCCTGTTTCGGGATAAACTTGTTAAACCACCACGTTATAGCATTGTATTTCGTATTCTCTCGTTCAGCTTATTCTTAAAATCAGTGGAGTCCGCCGCACGCCTCCACACAAATCTGAAAGCCAATCATACTTACACTTTCTAACTTCTACAATGCGCAAAAAGCGCTTTAAGACGAACCCGCTGCATTCTGTCGAACTTGAGATTAGAATGAACTTTACTACCCCTGCTTAATGTTTACTGGAAAATGATTGATTAGAGCACGTCAAACTTTCATTTTCCCAGATTTAGGTAAACAAATCAATAAATCAATAAAAGGGCCTTGCGAATTACCGCAAAAAGTAGCCGTAAACCACCGCCGGGGTCGAAAATATATGTGTGCGAAGATCTAGCTCAATTGGTTCAATGGCTGACGTTTCTATTACGAACGAACAACTAAACGAACATCCTCACAGACATTGAGTTTTATATATAAATAGATATATACCAGTGCGTCACCTCCGCTTCGCGGAGGTTCGCACTCGCTCCCTATCTGTAAGCCTTTCTCATGGTCGCATGAGAATGGAACTCACCACGCGATGCTGTGGCATCACAAAATCGTAAACAACTGTTCATTCATGAAGCATCTCCATGTAAGATCGGTAATTTTGAGAAAAAAAACTTTGTTGCAAGGAAACAAATGCGAATTTGAACGGATTACTGATCTGAATTTATTTTAGTTTGATAATCGTCATAAGGATAATAGTCACCTTGGGCTACATTTCAGTGCAAAAATCTTTTCAGTTTTTTCAAATAAAACCTTGCCAAATCGACTATCTACGCGTTCACTTTTTGGCGCTATTTTCGCAATAAAGCAACCTTTTTGAGCACTTTTTGAGGTAGAATTCATGGTGCGCAGAGTTACTTGTCAGGCAAATCATAACGTTGCAAAAAGTCGAATTAGCGACCCAGTTTTGCGTGCCAAAAGGCGCATGGATCCGTTTGACGCGCAAATTTTGAGGGACCCGCTTATCGAACCGGCTCGTCCTTGTGCATGGTGGGCCTGCACGCTGGCACGGTATGTTATGCAAAATTGCAGCCCGATAGCTTAGTTGCAGCTTCCTCTATGAATTTCGTGACAGATAGATTTTCACACAGACAGACACACACAAAAATACAGACGGCCTTAGCGCGTTATCATAGTAGGATAGAATATGATTAGTGTTGCAGATTTTTGATATATACGTGTCACACACGAAAACTTTCGAGTTCCTCTAAATTTTTTCGAATTGTCTAATTATCTTTGTCAAATTTCCAATAGGTGACTGTAGAGCTTGAACTGTCAAGTTGCCTTAGTATTACCACCAATGCTCCCAGAAGTCCATAACTAATTCAAAAAGATGAATAGAAGAAAAAGAGAATTTTTAGAAAACAAAGAAAAAATGGAGGTTGGAGTCCTTCGTATTCACTGTAAGTCGTATCGTGAGGGCACAAATAGTGCCAGCGGATAGCCCATTGTCCCTCTCCCATATATGCTCTTGAGACCTTGTCGAATATTCCAGAGTTTTCTGGAGGAAGACGAAGAAAATGTAACAAAACTCATGTCACAACCTAATATTAGGTTGTCCCGAAAGTTTTGTCCGTTTTTTCTATCGCTCACCAAAACTCACAGAACACCAATCCATAGACGACCTAGGTACCATTTGATTCACATTTATAACCTCTTTCTTATAACTACATTTGCTCTCTGATCTACACTGTCTTTGCAATATTATCGCCATGTCTTTTAGAGCAGCTCAGCACTAACGCTACATCTTTCCCGAGTTCTAAAAATTTTTGTGTTGGTGTTCTCGAAGAGCGCTAGTAACTGTTATGTAAAACAAATCTTTGGCTACATTTTACCTATTTTAGACTATATGGGCCACGTTCACCAAGTCCGTTATAATTATTCATTTAATAAAAACCGTGGCTTTTTGATTACGTTTGCCACGTAAAATTACCAAAAATTCCAAAAAGCTGCTTTTTCAAAGCAAATCAAATTTGGCTATGTTGCATAAATAATGTTGAGTAAGAATCATGTTTTAAATCGCAGAAACTTCATTTGATTTCGTGTATTTGCTGCAGTTGTGTGTTTTTATGACTTTGCCAGAAATCGAGACCTTCGAAGAAATAATTTTTTGAAGCTATAAACAGCAGACGAGAAGAACTCAAACATATTACCTTGTAGTTCGAAGATTGCTTTATTTGATCCGTACTTAATCCTTTCCGAAACTTTATGATGAAATTTTTAAAAATTAGCCTTACTTTGAGCAGATAAAATTGACGGGTGGAGGATTCTGGCAATTAACAAAAAAACATACAAGATTATGGTTCGAAAATGTAACCGTAAGAAAGAGAAGGAAAAGATGCATCGAATGGATGTTGAAACTCATTCAGGTCTTTATTGTGCGTGGTTTTATAGTGTTTCAAAAAACGGACAAAACTTTCGGGACAACCTAATAGTTCAAAGCCCATAATATCAATATCATCTGGCTCGATGATAAAAAGTAGAACATGAAACGCGCCAAGCCATCTCTGTGTGGGTGGTTTGAGATTCAAAACCACTAGGATCTCGATAGTGGCCTCTGTGCGTTGTAAAATTGTGCAAGGGACCTGTCACTTATAGAAATGTAAAACTCTCAAATTTTTCAAAAAAGAATGCAGACACACACACATACATACAGAGGAATAAACATTCAGCTTTATATATAAGAAGACACGCTGAGCGGTTGCTAATCTGTTTATGCTGACATGGTAGTCGAAAATGGAAATGCGATATTGTACGAAATATAGTAAAAATGACAAAATTGAATTGGCGATACGTACTGAAGTACTAGGTACTTACTGATACATTTTATGGTTCTTATTTAGTGCTTATCGTCTAGCAGACTTGACCGGCCAATTAGTATTTTTGTTCGAAAATATTTGTGCGCAAATAACGGCGAGATGAACTCCGTGCCATTTCTGTGCGTAAGGCCGATTTCGAAGCGTTTTGTGCCAGGGCCGTGCTAGCGCCGTGCCGGCTTAACGTGAACGCGCTCCGTATTAATCGATCAGGCACAATGTTGGCATGGCGTCGGCGCATATGCAATTGACGCTGCTCAAGACATACTCAAGAAGTTGGCTTTACAATAACTTGCTGACCGTCAAATGTACCAGACTGTACAATCCTTACAAATATAATCAATAGTTGTGCCCACGAGCTTGTAGCTGATAGGGTTTATTGATTACGACTTGTCCATTGATGATATAGCCGTTATCAAACGTTATGTTGAGATCATTATTATCCTGAAGATAAGACTATTTGCCTTCGGATTTTTCAGATTGTTCAGTTACCTCAAATTCATCGCTAGTCGGCAGAGGTGAGAAATTGGAGCGATTCGAGGCATTCGATGGGGTGCTCGGTAATTGCAACGAAATCTAGGCTATCAAGCATCGAAAGCAGAACATTATCTTGCGAATTACCTCGATTTGCAATGATGGGTCGGATACATCCATAAAAGCGACACCACTGTCATAATTCACTGACTCGCTGGCGCCGGTATCATTCTGAATTGACAATCTACGGTTTTATAAATGTATCGCATTTATGTCATGATAAGTAGTATGCGTAACACTTCACACTCTTGTAATTTTCGCTCATAGTGTGCTTGCGCTGCCGAGAGTTTACCTGAAAATTTGCGCGTGAACAATTGGAACGCCTGTAATGCCGGTCTTGCGCGCGCAAGATGCCGGCATTGCTGAAGTGGCTATTTGTTCAAGCGCAAATTTTTACCGCAAACTCTCGGCACCACAAGCACACTATATTGAGCAGAAAATCTGCTAGACGATATGAAACTCACATTTGAATTTGATGGCGCAGGATCTTGGGGAACACCAACAGGGACGGAGACTGGCATTTGTGGTGGAATTGGTCTGTAGAGCAGCGGAGTCGGTGGAGGGATCAGTGCGTACTGGAAATTTTTCACGACTTGGTCATATCAGTAACACTGATAAGGAAAACAGAATGATATACACACAGATATCCTCGATGAGAAGCTAGGTATTTGCAAAGATTTTAAAAGGAATAAACAATTACTACGCTTAGAATGGGCAATTGGAGATACAAGCATACTATCTGATGTAAACAATCTAGATGTATTTTCTCTCGCTTAGAGGAGTCAGGATCTGATTGTTTGAATGAAAGCTAATCAAATGCTGCCCTTAATTCTGGCATTGTAATCTCACTTTAGCTGCAGAATTTTTATTCCGAAACATCTGTTGTGTTCGTTGTGTTGAGCACTGCTTCTGTTGCATAACCTACTATCAAAGCAGAGCAAACAACTTGCTTGATCTCACTACTGTGTAGAGACTTTCAACCATCCCACTAACCTCGGCTCTGTGGTAAAAACACCGAGTTAACTTATAAAGGCTGCTGCATGACGAAGGCGCAATGGCGATATTAGTTGAGCGTGTGCAAACGCGACGCGCGTGTATCCTCACTGTTGTAGATCCCGTACCTCATGCGTTCTGCGGCTAATAAAGCCGCGTTCGCGCCCGAGGATATTGCGCCTTCGTCATGCAGCAGCCTTTACATGCTCCTGGCGGAGCGTGAATTTCGAGAGACAGTGACAACATTTGTTTCGCATGGAGCGGAATTGAAATAATATTTCTGTTCCGTAAAAATTCAGACCATTAAATCAAAACTTGTGGAGATTAGCTTTTCATGGTGAAGTCTCAGAAATTCACTACTTTGCCACCAAGAACGAAAAGTCACTCAAAAAGATTATTCGCATAGTGGAAGAAATACAAAGGCGGTGTGACTACGCACAAGATCAACTAATGCCAATGAGATGATTGCCCTCGACTTCCGCTTAGTATTCTCATTATCAGTATTATTATTATTATTCATATTATCAGTATTATTCTTAGTATTCTGATACTTTGGAGTCATGAGTGAGAAAATCTGTTGAAAGCATTAATAGTTTAGAGATCGAGCATGATCTCATCAGAAGCAGATTACTTTGTGCAGGTTTTCTGAGCTGTATATGGTAAAGTGAGATCTGTGAGATTATCTGCCAAACAGCCGTTATGGTATATTAAAGCTTGAAGAGGACCAATTGCTTGATTTTTTGAAACCAGCGACTGCGTTTAATCTAGAAGGTGCATCGGAACATTTATCTGGGTGAGATCTTGCTCTCAACGGCTAAACCCTAATGAAGTTTCAAGTAATCTCTATGTCAAAACTTGTTCTTCAATATGTAGGCTTGTGGCGCAAAAAAAGGAGTAAAAAAGAGTTATCCGAAGATAGTTTCCAAGTTCCGTCTGTTTTGAACCTGGGCATTCTTCGTAAATATGTGTGTTCTTTTTGAGCCGTAAGGTTGTTAGGTGTCCTTTATTAGTCAGTATAAACGGCCTGTCATCAAATGTCCGTACCGGAAGGAGAGAAAATGGGCTACTTGCAAGATTTTTTACGGTCGCGACGACTTTCGTCTGTCTCCTTCCTGTATGGACATCTGATGACGAAGCGGGTTCCTTGGTCTCTGACGAAGACGAAAGCGTTGAAACGTAAGGCCGTTTATATTGACTAATAAAGGACCGCCTATCAACCTGTAGGGCACAAAAAGAACACGCAATATCCGAAGATATTATTTGGGATTTCCTTTACATAGAAATATTTTTAACTCATTCATAAATGCGTGCTGAAAACAGAGAGTTTCATAAAAACATGAAATTGGGTTTTTCTTTAATTTTATTTATGCGTCACTACAAAAGGCAAGGCAGAAACTTGGTCAAATTATTCTTACGTGAAGGAATGTGTGTAATAGTCTTTCCTCTTGATGTCACGAATACTTTGTTATTGGGAGAGGCCGTGTTAAGTGCTCATAAAATTATTCGGTTTACGACATGTTCAACTGATCGGAGCAATTCGGAATGGTTTTAGTAGCGGAGACTATTTGATCCTTCAAATCACCATTAGAAAAGGGTAGCCTAATTTCAAACGAATTCTGAAAAAATATCGCAAATTAACTCACTTTTGAAATATGATTGCTTCTGAGATGAGAAGAACCAAAAAGCAATCATTCACAGGATGTTCGCTACACTTTTAGGTTCAGAACAATAACAATTTTTTGGGGACCATTCCTTTCAAAGAAGATTGAATTAGTTCGAAAATGCCTAAAGCATCTGACTAGGTCAAACGAGGTGAGCATTCGTATTTTGTCCCTTTCTAAGCAAAGCTTCCAGTACTTCACTGTTTACAAACCTTCGTTAGCCATAACATCCAAAATCACACTGCAGAGAAATATTGCTGAATGCGATATGCAGCAAAAAATAAGTTATAAAATTTGGTTAGAAGCGCTTAAGATAAATGACCAAGTCAATTATTGTCAATTTTGAGAACGCCAACCCCAAATATTTTTTTCAAATCTCGATGACATAAATTTTGTGTCTTCTTGAGCAAAAATCACAACAGCCAACAGATGAGATGCAGATGTGCCTCGAAGCATGCATAACATCCGTTCTTCAGTGATTCCATTGAGAAAATCATGTCCAGGTGTTAGCAATTAATAGAAGTTTTAAACCTACCGGCATTGGGACCCTTATAGGCTGCACCATCGTCGGAAAAGTGTACATAGCCGGGTGGACGGGATGAGGCACAGCAGGACTGAAATAAGTTGTATTTTACAGTGAAATTATATCAGGAATGAAAAGACATTTCCTGAAATAAAATTACCAAAACCTGAAATAGGCCTGCTGCAGTGGAATACATGCGTATGCTTGAAGTTGATTCATACGATTGCGATGACAATAATAAGCTGAAAAAAATTCCAGGATAAGCGCAATTATTGACAGTAGAGATAAGATCATGGCAAATGAAGAAAACTGTACCGGGAAGCATAATGGACAGATTACGTCAAACTGGCGTATGTTTCAGGATATTATAGCCGCCTTATATAGGTATCCAATGTTACCAACACGTTATTGCATGTCAAAGGTTAAAAGACATGTTACTTACATGTTTAACATGGTCAGTCAAGCGTTTTCTAGTTTGATCGCGAAAAAAAAAACAGAAATTGAAAAAATGCATGCGAGTTTTCAATTTGACTACATTGGATCTTAATTTTTCAGGACGAAACATAGCATGTAGTGAAATGTTTTTTCTTATGATAGGAAGAATATGGTCCGAACTGAACCCTTCT
Organism: Cylicocyclus nassatus; assembly: GCA_958299035.1. Taxonomy (NCBI): domain Eukaryota; kingdom Metazoa; phylum Nematoda; class Chromadorea; order Rhabditida; family Strongylidae; genus Cylicocyclus; species Cylicocyclus nassatus. Next base: position 41,189,611 of record CATQJL010000316.1, on the reverse strand, counting down.
CTAAAAAGTGTTAAAATCTGTTTAATCACTAGTGAAAGTCGTCGGAATGGATGTAGAGCAATTTGATGTAAAATTCTGAGAAGCTATGAACATTCCTCAACAATTCCTACGAAAATTTTTTAGAATCTCAAGACCGCGGTATTCTTGTACTTGCCCAGATATTTTGACATCTAACTAGCAAAGCAATTAAAGTTTTTTTTGACCTGTTTAGCCCATCTGTCAGCGGAATTCTTGGTTTCTAAAAGTTTTCCAAAAGTCTAAAGGTTTTTTGGTTTTGCTGACAATATTTATTTGTTTTCCCAAGACTCTCCATTAGACTCCATGAGATTTAGTTTCTTATGCTATACTTGTAAAGAGAGAATACACCATCTTGCAAACGCAGTAACAAATGAGTATCTAATAGAAATCCTCATTTTACTCTTTCAATGTCAATAAAGTGAGAGAATGTGGTTTTAGAGGATAAAAAGGTACTACACTGTGGAAGGGTCCGAATGAATAGAGAAAAAAATAAAATGTGATCTAGGATGTCAGACGTAAATGCACGGATATAAAGGTAGAAATGGATGATCTGAAAATAAATATGTTAAAATGAAGAAATTTTCTAAAGTCATGGCAGAAGAGAAAGCAATCACTATAATCAATGATAGCACAGTTGATAGTTATCGATGAGTTTTTGGGGATCAAACCCAATTATCTTTTACTGTGTCGCTCTCAGTTTCTTCTCTGATCTGACTTTTGCCTTTAAAAAAGCAAACAATCTATATAGTTTTGCATGAGGATATTGAAATGCTGTAATCGAAAGTTTTGAAACTCTTTTATATTGAACCAGAATTGATATTTCATGTGGATTTGGAGAGCTAGTTGATCTCCCCCTTTGGCAGACGGCTGCTTTGGAAGTCACAATTATGTTCTAAACTGAAACCCCTTTGCGCAAGGGTTCCTTTTCACTTCTTTCCAAATTTTCCATTCGTTTTGGGAAGGCTCGAGTAGGAGGATGGAGATTTTGGCATAATGCAAGAGAAGTATTGTTGGTTTCAATCGTGGCGCTTATTCCCTTGTACTCATAATTCTCATTTTCTTCCAGAGTCTGCTGTACGTTTTGGAGAACGACTTTTCTGGAAGAAAAATTTGGGACATATGGGAAAGTAGATTGCTTATTGCAATTTTGACATTATTTTTCGAGTCATTTAGGCACCACTCTTGCTTTGAAAAATTTCAGATTCAAAGCGCGAAGTCTTGGCGCTGGGCTAACGCCATTCAGAAGATTAATTGACATTCGGTTTCTTCCAGTCCCACTTCTTCTTAGGCAGAATTCGATACCAAAGATGTATTGTGAGTGCTCGATCGATATGCAAGAGAGACCGCAATCGTTTGACGGGTGCCCTCGACTGTTTTATTACCCGCCTGTTCGCCCCATCTCCTCCATCAAACCTCGGAACACTCCCACATCTGCCCTCACCCACCAACCTTTTTATTCTCGGCAAACTGCTACATTTCGTTTGGGATCCTTTTTCTTGCCCTTTCGATTTTCTAATCTGGCTCGCGAGCCTCTCCACCCTCCTCCTCGCCCCCTCCTGCGAGTCATCTATTTGCATAGGTTAATGCCTGTAATTAATAGCTCGTGCAGCCGTCTTGCCTCTCCTCTTTGCTTGCAATTTATACTTATCGCATGTTTCTGCATTTTTCGATATTTCAGGGGAATGAGCGGTACCGTTGTTGAAAACCTAAGCAATCGAAAGCTATGCTACATATTAGGCAGTCTTCTTCTCGCGCAGATAGTATTTTTCCTAGTTGGAGCTTTATATGGTAAGTTATATTCTTAATTTGTGATTTTTGTAGATAAATGAATGATATTGTGTTTGATAGTGAGCAATGGACTCGATTTGTAGTATCATATTTGGTACATCTTTTGTTCACTTTGTTGGGTCATAACTTCTGTTCAAACTCATACTTTTGAATGCAACTGAAAACAACAAAAGCCATCAAATAAGCACAAGTGGGTCTGTAAACAATATTTTTTTTCAAACATTACCCCTTTCTTGATACGTTATAATTCCCTGCAGTTTGTTGATATGGTTAAGATAATTGTCAGTTAGTTGATTGTGTAGCCTCAAACCAGTTGCACAAAAATTTTGAAAGAATACTGAATGAAGAAGATCTGCGCAAGGGAAATATAAAAATCATTGTCTCTCGTTTCGGTTTTCTTACTCAATAAGTCCCGATTTGTCGAACTATAACATTCAATTCTCTGTAAACTGTACATACTAATGTTGAGAGTGTTGGTTAGATGCCGTATCCACACGCTTACAAGATGCTCGGAACTTTGGCAAACATCTTCATCAAAGTTTGAGCTGCGGAATTTCGAACTGTCTGCTATAGTGCTAATTATATGGAAGGAGACTCCCTTACTGAATGTAGGGCAAGAAAGCACCTGCACAAAGTTTCGGTTTTTCGAGTTTTGAACTTCATAAAATCTTAGCAACTAGGGCTAGAAGTGTTTTGAAATCCGAAATTGGAGTCTTTATCAATATATATTTAAGGTAATGTGCGATAACCGTTTCGAAAAAAAATCTGATACAAAATTTGTCCGAAAAACTTATAAACGTGCATTAGTTCTACACCAACCACAATTACGCAAAGCTCACTGTCGAGAGTAATTTATTCTCTCAGAAACAGTCCATTTTTTGTAATACCATGTTTTTAAAACTGAGTGCAAAAAGAACTGAAAGGAGAGCTCCTATTATAAGTCTATGTACAAGGGCTTACGTTAAAATTATGATGAAAAAGAGCTTACGTTAAAACTATGATAACGAATTTACAGCACCTGTTCCATCTTCCTCAATGGAGTACGAGATGATCAAATGTGAAGACGCTTCCAAAGGCCAATCCGGCAAGTGGTTCCATATTCGACCCAGGGTTAGTCAATTTTTTATAATTGTTACGATACTTTCCAATGGTGATAAGAACAATCTGTGAATTTTGTGAGCTAAAATCTTGCGAATTCTTAAAAAGCTCATGAGATTAACCAAACTGAGCTGAATGAGAATAACTTATCGAATTCGTGGTTCAATTATCTCTCTATAATGAAAGCTTTGTAAAAAAATTCTGTCACCAATTATTTTCAAACTTTTATTGTGGTGCACTGCCTTTTTTTCTTGCTTGAAATCATGCGAATACATCTGGTGGCTGCTTCTCCGTTTTTTGAGCAGGTCTTTCTTAAGATAAAAAGAACATAGGGCATGTACCGCAAAACACGTGACAAGAAAGGAGTGGCTCTATGGTTTCAGTAAATCGCATGATTTGTAAACAATGGTTGTTCTGGGTTTTGTTTACATAGGTACATATGCAAGCTCCCGCTCTTAATTTTTTTTGTTATCTGAAACAGATGAGCAGCGGTTTAAGCATGTTAACAGTGTGAGACCTCAAACAGACTCAAATCTCTTTCGCGCAGTTAACGATGCTTGTTCATTTGGGTAATATTATTCAAACCATGTACTTACAATTTGTATGGTAATGAGTTAGGTACAGGAAACTGTAGTGTAGTTTCAGACATAAAAATACATCTTTTTCAGCAATGCAACATTATCGGAGACTTGTCGGCATTTACTCCAACATCATTCGACCTACGAGAGATTGTCTTCGTTGCACAAATGCCTCATGTGAGGTAAGGCATGCCAATTTTTCATGTTTTACTCTTCTCGGACAAAATCGTTCCAGAGACCGCGTACAGCTAGAATACTCACCGTGGTTCCAATTTTTACTGGGTCTACTGCAAGTGGAAGTGGAGTACAGTGACGCCTTCAAGTACGGTATGACATGTTTATTGACTCCCATTTATTTTTACTTTTTTCTTCTGCTGCCAAAACGCAAAGAGTGAACATTCCCAAAAAATGTGAACACTGCTTGATCCTTAATAACTCCTTTCCTTTCATGTCTTTCGCCGAGCTTGAGGTACCCATTCTGTAGTGCGAGGTTCAGCTTAGATACACGTATGGAGCGAATCATCGATTCTCTTCATTACTGTAAGATTACGGTGGGAATTTCGACAAGGATTTTAGGTCGTTGGAGGTCATATTCTGCCTCGGAACAAAACCAAACAACCCTAAAACGCTTATACTATGGTAGTGGAAGCCGCTAATTTTGAATATGAAATTTTCACTTTACTGTGATGCTTATTTCCAAAGTTATCCCAGGTAAAACGTAATAAGTGGATTCCCAGCATTTGTCAAAAATGGTTATACCGTCAAAAAAGCTGAAAACACTCGTGAAAAGTTGTGAGAGGAATCGGCGCGAGAACCCTAGTACACAATTTTTCAGATTTAAAAAGAATCTGCCAGATGGCATATTTCACAATGGTTCCACATGCTGGAAGTTCTTACCGTAATCCTACAGTACTGAAAAGCGATCGATGATTCGCTCCATACTGTGGATCTAACAAGTTTTAAGTTGAACCTCGCTCTACAGAATGGTGCCTCAAGCTCGGCGAAAGATATGAAAGCAAAGGAGTTATTAGCGATCAAACAGTGTTGACATTTTGGGACACTCTGTATTGCTATAAATGGTTACAGTAAATAACTACCGTACAGCTTTTTTCTATTCGTATTTTTATAGTCTGAGTGTGGATAAGCCTTTCCGAAATCTCGTTATTTCTGGGGTATAGTATATGAAAAAAAAGGTGTACAGATAAGATAAGATACAGTGTTAAAATTTAACTCTAGTCGACGGAGCTACGCTCAGACTCGAAGTTCGTCTTGGTTATCGAACCTTGAAAGATGCTGCCGATGAATGGCATGAGCTCATCGCTACTAATATCACCCGAAAACTTGAATGCACCATTCCACCCAACAAGGTAACATAGAATCTCTCTTCTCATCCAGCAACGAATCATAGGTTTCGAAACTCAGAGATCAGATGGAAACATGTACGATTGCGGGGTGCTGGACCTGTTCGAAATGGGCTCTAACAACTATCCATTTTACTTACTCAACATTAGGATTCCAATTAATCAAACCGAGTGCAGGTGATCCTAATTTATTTGTCAATAAAAAACCTGCTGTGTAATAATAGCTCATTTAGATTCGATCGAAACAGTCCTAATTGTCAAATTGGAAAAATCACGAGTCTGAGGGTTGTGGTATGTTATCGTTCACTTTTGTCGAAAGTTTTGGGCAAAACAAAAAAAAAATTTCGATGTTTGGTGGATTTCCATTATAAACTCAGAAAGTGTATCACAGCATCTATCCCTTTTGAGTAAAAATGTTTAACCGAAGGAAAAGTGCAAGAACCTTGATCTTATTGGGAAAATTCACGAAAATCTGAACAAATTTGTTTTGCTTGAGAAAACTTTGGAATTTGCCACAGATCTGCTGATTTCTAGCTTTGGGATTTTTTTTTACTAATTTTGAAAAGATGCTGCCAATATTTTATGTAAATCCTTTGCATTTGCTTATTACGTTACACTAACTACTTCTAGACGATACACCAAAACGGTGGCTTTACTCTTGTATGGTTATGGCTGAAGACTTTGCTTTTCCCTGCTGTCGTGGCGACAACATGGTGGTACTGGAATAGAGTAAGTGGAATCTATCCCTTTTAAACTTGCTATCCTTAACCTAACATAAAGCTTCGCTATCCATAGTCCAACCCTTTTTAGGTGGAAAAACTTGCCAGGAAGCCGTTGTTACTAGAAAAGGCTATCATGACTCTCGGTGTCAGCCTGGCCATTCTTGATTGTAAGATTTCTCAGCAATTCGTCCCTAGCTGTGCTTAGTAATGAATTTTTTGCAGTCCCCTTCGAATGGGTTTCCCTAATTTGCCGAGTTCCCTTCATGCTGCTCCTAAGTGATATTCGGCAAGGGACCTTCTATGGGGTTTTATTCGCCTTCTGGCTAATATTCGCTGGGGAACATCTCATAGACGACACGACAAGGAACAATATTGTAAGTTTTCTCTTTTGACAAACTGAAGGCCCAGTTATCTCAGGATTTTTGCTTTTAGGCTTCGTATCGCTTTAACCTCTTCTTCATCATTGTTGCCTCATCCTTACTATTAGTATATGACATTTGTGAACGAGGATTCCAGCTAAACAATCCTTTCTATAGCATCTGGTCCAGCGAGACTGGTACCATGATAGCCGTAAGTATTTCAAACTTTTTATTTTACCTTAACTAAAATTTACTATGAGTGTAAACGACTTATCGAACGTAGAGAAAGGTTGCCACTGCGGATGTTGTCGGCGTCTCTCCCCCACCAAGCACTCCCTCACCTCTATGACCGTCTTTTGCCTCTTCCAAACACAAACTAATTTGTTCAAACACAATCGCGCGCAGTCTCTGTGCGCGTTGACTAGTCCATACATACTGTAGCTGTACTGTAGTCATATTTTTGAGTTTTGCAGAACGTCTCCGTCTACATTGCATCGTTGTGCACCGTAGTTTACTTTGCTTTCCTTCTTGGCAAGATATGGAAAGTATGGGTAACTATAAGAAGCAAGCGAGAAGCGCAACTATACCAAAATAGCCAAAATAGGAGATTAAAGGTCTGGTTACTTGAATTTCCTGTCTGTCTTGCTTCATCAAAAAACAACCTTCACTCTTAGGTGGAGGCAATCATCTATCGATTCAAGTTTCTCATGTTGCTCACTTTGGTGTGTGCAGCTCTAACAATTTCTTCTTATATTATGAAACAGGTAAAGTTTGAGATTTTTGTGATCATGACCTCAGTTTATACTTCACTTGTTTTCAGTATGGAGAAACACAAATGCACTCTGATGAACCTGATGAAAGCTTGCTTACTCACAGTACATCAGCGTTCTTTACGGGAACATTCGGCATGTGGAACATCTATGTTCTGTTATTGTTGGCCATGTACGCTCCATCACATAAAGTTTACGCTGGAGCATCAGGTTGGTTAGAAACATTGTTGTTTATGGAGTTAGTAAGTTGAGAATATCGTTACGCAATGTCTTCCACTCAATGTTTGGCAATAAAAACATAGCGATAACAGCGAAAACCAGGAAATTCCGCGAGGAAAATGCAGTAAGAGGAAGAATTTTACTATTAACGAACGTGAAATTGTTCGTAAGCATGAATTGACTGATAGGAAGCAAGGAACCCATCCCCAACTGGGCATTAGCTTGCAACAATCAAACAGAAGATGTGAATGGAGCTTGTGAATCTCATCTTTCTACATAAAAAGACGTTTTTTTATTAAAGAACTCTTGAAGGAAATTACCAGGAGAAGCTACGGAATATCCAAAAAAGTTCTTGAGACTTTTGCTTTGCTTTGCATAAAAGTTCGACATGTGGAATGACATCACTGAGCTACCATTCTTACCTAGTTCTGCACTTACTTGATGGTTTATGTACGCCAGGATAGGTATAGTTGAACAATTCCAAGAATGTGCCGAATGTGAGTAGAATATTCTTTGCGGCTCAGAAATAGAAGATTCATAAAAGTAGGTAAAATATGTATTTCATACCGTCATGTGCGAGAATTTTGAAAAGCGCAAAGACAGATGCGATCTTATCTGCGTTCGAAAGAGGCAGAAGTATATTTGTCACTAGCTGAACAAATTGTTTGGGAATAAATCTGCAACCGAGTACGGTCGAACTTTTTACTTAACTTTTAACGATGTCAATTTCATAATCAACATTTTTGTCAAAGTAAAACATAAAAGCGCATTTACATGGAGTGAACAAACATATTTTGGTCATCAATGTTCAATGCAAATGAAAGGAAGAGCAATTTGGCGGCTGCACAAATAATTTTCGTTTGGTTTTGCAGAACTGGTTGACGAAAACGAAGGATTGATGGATGGCGCCTATGAGTCTAATGCTATGACGACGTTCTTGAAGCCGGCCACAGACTGATAAAATGCATGTATAATTGATCGATTTGCTTCTGAGTTTTGTTTGTAAATTTCACAGTTTCCAACTTAAACGATCTGGTTCGTAGTTGATTTTGCCCATTTTACAAAGCTTGTACATTTATTTTTTTCGCAAATCTCGATAATAACGAGTCTCGAACGCATAAGACTTTTGATCTGAATCTCACATGTTCTTTTTCCATTTACTTGCTTTGACTGTATATAAACATGATCAGTGCAAATGTTATTTCTGCACCAGAAGATCTCATCGGATATTCAAAGCAAAATAAAATCATTAACCTGATCAAGGATGGTTCCCCGCCCCTTCTCCATTTGAAGTTTTCTGGAAGAAATGGAAGACGAATCAAATGTGGCGTTTAGGTCATTAATCGAACAAACTGAATAGACAGAAAAGGCGATTGTGCCGGCGTTTTTTGTCATGTGTCATTACCATAATGTATTCTATCTATATTGTTCTGACAGTGCAACGTCGACAGATTTGTTGACTTTGCATTTGCATCATGAGCAGGTGTTTCTTTTCGTGTGATAAAAGGGGCATTCGTGTTTTGCCCACATTCTGCGCTCTTGTACTTCCACGACTTGCACCTAGGTGAGTTAGGCCCCGGACAGACTTCACGCGATTTGATCGTCGCGACTGAATCGCGACGAGACAACTGTTACAACATCATTCCATGCCGATCAACTTGCATTTCGGATGTGATACTTTTCCAGCCCATTTTTGAATGTGAAATGAAAATGAATGGAAATGTCGGCGATTGAGTCGCGACGATCAAATCGCGTGAAGTCTGTCCGGGGCCTTAGATCATTAGGCGCCTTAGAGTTAGTTGATGGGACTATTTAAGTAGGTAACTAGAAGCTACATCGAAAGTACTGTAGTCTCTTGCATGTGATTGATGTAACTAATTGTGAGACAGCATCCCAGTCTTGTAGGTAGGAGTTAACACCACCCATCTAATTGTAAAGAAGCTTTGCACAAATTTTGCGTATATTCTGATCTCACAAGGAGGAGATCCAAGTTGCGCTAAGTTGTTCAGAGTTGACAGCACCAGGAAGCGCCTTCGAACGCTGAGTTCAGAGACGCGACGCGGCTTTTAAAAATTGTTTCTTAGAATTTGGAATGGCTGGAGTTCCGATTGTTCACATCAGAAGTAGGCGTGAAAGGGCACAATTAAGGTGATATTGGGCATTTCAAAAACAAAGGAGTATACTCATTGAAATGCTGAATAAGTGCCCTTGAATCACTTTCCCCTCTTATGCCATCGAGTATTCCACAGTTTGGGCTTGTAAGTAGGCTTATGATTCTTTCAGAGAACTGTTTCGCAGATATAGTAAGCAGATTCGTAATCAGCGTTTGAAGGTGCTTCTGGTGATATGTATCTCTTTTCAATTTGTCTCTACGACTCCGTCTTTAGCCTAATAGTGTTGCTTTGGCTCGTGACTCGGTAGATGATGTAATTATGAGACTTCATTTTTGCTTAGAGAAACTCTGAGGAATCAATTTGATACTAGTAAACATTTTTGCCTAAAGGGAACTCTAGGAACCAATTTTTGATATTAATAAACTCTTGACCAGCAGATGCGTTGAAAGCAGAGCGCCCATGTCATCCATCATTCATCTTCTAAGGTTCTCCTAAGAGGCGGGTGAATTTTCATACGTGATCATAGTGGGACCCAAGGAGCGCATACTACAACGGCTTTGTTGAAGAAATTGGTAACTCCTTCGAGTCTAAATTACCGTAATGGCTCTTGGTGCTCTTCTGACAAGGGAACGACCCCAACTTAAGGTCGCAAACAAGAATTAGCCGCATACCACTAGATGCGTTTTGATGAGCTGATTCCCAATCCATCTATATCTGCGATGCCGTTCTCTAGAAAAATTTGCGAGCGGTTAAATGTGTGAAGTAGTTGAGGTTTCAATATACAAGGTGTCCCAAAAAAATGTGTCGAACGTTTGATCTTTAATAATTTCTTCCTTATATGGAAAGCTTTCGCGGGTCTTTGAGTGTGATACGGTAGAGCTAGGTTCAGCTTAGATTTACAGTATAGAGCGAATCGTCGATTTCTCTTAGCTACTGTAGGATTACGGTGGGAATTTTCGACTAATTTTAAGCTTCTGACAGGCGAGAACTGCTTCTAAAAATGTTCAAAAAAGCCGAAGGACGTTAAACTGAGATTCTCGGGGATGCTGAATCTAATCACAAAGTTTTCCGCTACCGTACTCTTCATCTTCCTATGGTAGGCGCACTGTAACACTAAATTTTTGGCTTTTGTTGCTGTGTTTGTAACTGCAACGTTGATGAAACTTAAGTTTAACATTCGAGTCTTTGGATTTTTTTAGAAGAAGCTTTCGTCTCTCAGGAGCTTGTAATTAGTCGAAAATTCCCACCATAATCCTACAGTAACTAAGAAATCGGTGGTTAGTTTTATACTATAAAACTTGAAACCAGCTCTACCGTATGACACTCAAAAATCCGAGGAAAAAGATCAAACGTTCGATACATTTAGACACCCTGTATAATGTGCTTTGAAATTCAACTGAAATTGCATGACTAGCATGGCATTGCGTTGTGCTGATCTCAAGGAATGTTCACATTCGACAGAAACACAAAGAAGTGTTTTTGATCAACTAATTCTCGAGGTATGGCGCTGTATATTTGCCGAATTTGGACTTTCCATTGCTCATAACTTTTACCAAAAAATTTTAGTTGTTTTTTATTGTTCAAAAACACTTATTTGTGTTTCCTTTGAATGTCGGCATTCGAAATCAGTACACCATCCAGTTATATGCGGTTTTCGCCACCTCAAGGTGGGATCGTTCTCTTAGGAGATGATACTAGGCAATATCTGGAATAAAGTGAACATGGGTTTATGTCTATAGTTACAGCTCATAGTCCAAAGCTGACTCGCTGAATGTCGACTCGAGTTCATACTGTGAACTCATGATTCGACCCAATCTAGCGAATTTTGCGCGATAACGGTCCTCAAAAAACATTGTTAGGCTGATGCCTCTTCAACGTCCAAAAAATGTATTGATGTCCACTTATTCTTTGTTTAACTCTACTCATCTCATCTTTTTATTGACATCCGACCTATAAATCATGCTCTCTCCCAAAGCTTTTCATTGCCTGATGAGCAAGAATATGGTGTAATTGCGACTGTATGACCATGCTGAAATATGCTCATTGTATTCAATCTCAAGTCGATAAATAGAAACCGATTCAGTGGGCTCGGAAAATTTCTCCGTATATGAAAGGTGAGAGGACTGAGGGGTGCTTGATGCAAGCGCTGAACTTGACTATGGGTCCCTGATCGGCAAAAATGTTCTCCCCTTTTCGTTCTTGTAAATCATAGCTCATATCACTTTACCATTATCACTGGAAAGATATTTAGAAGCTTCTTTTTGCTTTTTCTCTTCATTTAATGTGGTATGATTCATGGAGCTAACTATATGGCGAATCTTCAGCTAGATAAGACATTTGTGACTGCTTATTAATATAAGTACACATCAGCTGAGCTATAAGAAGCTGCGTAAAAAGCATGAAGAGTCGTGCAATTTCGAATGGAGTAATTTATCGAACGCATTGAGATTTTTTACGTTGTTTTCAACAGGGCAAAGCATCGAAATTTTGGTTATGAAAGGAAACTTTGCTCTACGGAAAGTAGGCGCAAAGTCTAAGCACAGTAACCAGCTAATGGAGCATTTTTGGAAACAAATATCTGTTTTTCATTTTGAAGTTTACCTTGATGCTTTCTGAATCGTGACTCTGATGGTTTTATATAAATTTGTAGAATCTAAATGTTTATTGTGTGTGCCTTCTAGAGTAAACATTAACCAGGGCTTCTTTGCTATTCTGTGGAACCATAGTACTATGAAAGGTAAGGAAAGAGTTTTGTGCGTCGATCCTTCTAAAAAATCTGCTCTAGTTATCAAAAGCAGATGTTAGAATTCTTTTGACTGCCCATTTTCAAAGAAGTTTAGGTTCATGTTGCCCTTGCTTTAAGTTTTGTGAAGACCATTGAACACTTCTTAAAACGATAAAACATGTCACTTGAATGAGAACATAAACAGCGATTATTCTCTAATAATAATGCTTTTTGCAAATTGTGGTTTGGACTTCGATCAGAGAGCACACGGGACGGCGATTTTCATAAGCGGATTGTAACTTTTTGCTCTTAATTATAACAAACGTGTGCGTGCGAGGCCATACAATAGAAAAAGGTGACTCTTGGTTCCAATCCTAAATAAGGCTTTCAGGATCAGACTGCTTTGGCATTGGAGATACCTGAATTCCTTTGGTATCCTTTCACATTCTATTTCACTTTCCATCTATCAATAGATTGCTTGATGCAAAAATAATGACTTTGACGTGTTACAACCTTTTGAAAAATCACATTTTTAAATGCGGTAAAGACCATCAGAAGCAGCAAACATTTTGCAATAGAGCGCACATTTGCATGCAGTCATATCACAAACGGTTAGAAAAATATGGATTAAAAGATAAAAAAGGTGACAATTCATAACTTCCCTCGAAGTTAGTTAGTTTGAATGATAAGTGGCCTATCTGGCCTATCTCGCAGCCGCAGGCCAGTAGTAAAAAATACTATGGAAAGGGTTTAGAGAAAAAAATTTGCGGAAAGGAAAAAATAACGTTCAAAAATTTTCGACATTTTTCAGTATGCCTCGAAATCCCAAACATAGAATTTTCTAATTTTCTACGTACTAAACAGCGGGATGTTTTTGCAAAAAACTGCTAATAGGATGCACTAGCATTATGCTTACAGAATAGAGTAAAGGATTGGCGAATGACTTCTTCAAAGGCAATTCATGGATCATAAAATGACAGCAACGGCTATGCATGTTGAGAAACCGATATTTCAGTCAGCATAACTTCAAAAAATATAGTTAACTATGCACGATGTAGACAATGTCTATGCATACAATAGCTAAAATTTCGAAAAAGTGCCATTCATACGCGCTCTGAATCTAGCCAGAAAGTGAATTCAATATACTTCTGAATTTGGATGCGGTTATTTGAAGCTCGCTAACTATTTAACAGATGAGGGTGGAAGCTCACTTCAACCACCATTATGTAGAGCATGAAAAAAGCTTACCAGTTGTATGCTATATTCATTCCAAGAAATTTTGATGGAAAATACTTGGCCTGAGAAAAGGTTTGGGAAATCGGCCATTATTTTTGCATCAACCTAATAATTTATCATGTAATTATCGTACTTCATGACTGAGAATAGTATTCAAATCACTAGAGCTTTCTTGCACTTGGATTAGTATAAAGAATAAGTTCTTTTTATCCATTATCTCCAGACACGAGAAACCAAGGACCACATCCGCAATTTACGAGATGGGAGTAGTGAATACGAGACGATAACACCAAATTCCGAAAACAGTAACTATATTTTTGGGATATTATTGATGAATACGCAGAATACCGCTTTCTCTACCAGAAAAGCTGCAGAATTCTGGCATGTTATTAGATCCTCAGAACTTCGTCACAAATTGAATTATGATCAAGATTATGATTTTAAAGCAGGAGTACGAGTTACAATACCATCGGTGCCGCCTTCAAAATTTCCGAAATAAACGCGATGTCGCGTTCAAAGCGCCGCAACCTCGTAAATCCCTTCAAAATCATTTTTGAGCAGAGTGAAACACATATTCGGAATCAGCGTCCTACAATCTATCTAAATCCACAATTTTTTTGAAGGAAACTCAAATTTTTCACAATACTGGTGACGTCACGGTAAGCAGCCACGGTCCTAGGCTTTTTAGCTCTTAAGTCGCTGTATGGCCGGTATTCAATGAGATTTGCTGGTATAAGTCATTAAATACATCGAAAAGTTATGTACAATACATAGCAAACCAAAAATCTCGAAATCGACCGTTTTCTTATTGTGTTCAGATAATGACACCATCTATAAATTGTAACGTTCAAGTCAATAAGAGCGCAAAAAAGCAGTGTCTCCATATAGTCAAGGTGACTGACAAAATTGTATTTTTTCCAAGACTCCTGGCCTTTGCGCGGTCCCGAGGCCACGAAGACCTGTTCTTCCGATCCCTCAATGCCCTCAGACTGGTCTGCTACAATGTCACTCACTCATTCTTCTATTCTCGTCCAATAAAAAAGTCTTTGATCCGATGTATGTATCGATCAGACATGCCCTCCCCCTTACGAGAAATTATACTCTTTACAATTTTTTGATACCATTACCCTCATAAACCTATCATACCGAACATTATGAATCAACCTTTTTGGTAATCTCCCAATCAACGAGGACAATGATGAGTAATAATGCACAAGGTCATATGAGTAAGTTTTCGTGAGTTCTCTGATTGCTCTTTTGTGAAAGGATTCAAAATCTACCAAATGGAGAGACACCACGTACTTCTGTATCTGTCTAGTATCCATACCAATCAGTTTCTTTTTTTAAAAATCAAATTAACTGCAGAGCGTGAAGATTTTTTATGTAATCGGAAAAGACAATAGGGCATAATTTTTTTGATCTTATTCTTATCTTATCTGATCCCTTATCTTTTTTCTTTTAGTAGACGGAATTAAACGGCATTGGATATCGTTTAGTCTTGATACTTTCTCATTTTGTTTATTTGTTATTGGGACCAACGTAAGGCGGGGAAGAGAGAGGGAGGAGAGGTACGGTGGAGGAGAGTGTGAACCAAGGAAACGGAACTTGAAGGTATTATATTTTTGCAAATAAAAAAGGAACAAACATGTAACATACAGATTAGAACAAGGTACATGTACCTCCTTTCTTTTTACTTCGCAGTTGTTATGGCATTTCTTTATGCCTTTATCCCCTGCTCACAGAAGAAGAATGTTTACTCTAGAGACATGATGTTTGCTGCAAAATTGTGGAGGAGGAATGCTGATTTTGCTGGCACTTTCGCTCAACTGTTATGAAAACGGGTATGAAAAAAACTCGAATTCAGCTTTATATGGTATGAAAGCAATCATTCCCTCGGACAAACGCCAGGAAGTTTCGGCCATGGCAAAATTGTTGAAGTTCCGGAGAACTTTGTTAACCATTGAGGAATACGAAATTAAAATATGGGAAATTCTCGTGATTTATGATGTCAAGGGAGTCGCGGGGAGGTTCCGAAGAAAGCGTTGAGAACTTCATCAAAGTGAAGAAGTTTCCGTAAACTACACAGAATGCAAAGTTCCCACGAACTTCAGAGCAGAAGTTCCCAAGAACTTGCAATGGGCTTTCCCAGGTGAACCGCCGGGCCTTCCTCAATGTTCTTCGGAACTTCCCGGTATTTGGCTGAGTCCCTAGTCGTAGCTTTATCCCGTTTTCTAATCAAAGAGAAATCACAAATTCTGTTGAACAAGTGTTTTTATAAACATTCGCAGTTCTACAGTAATACTCCTCTGCCTTGATAAATTCAAACAGTCCCAGGGTATCACGTAGGCTCTGTCTTTGATACAGGATTAGGGTAGAAGCTTCAAAAGTTCCATGGCACTTCTAATCAGGTACATTAGGACACCCAAAGCCACCAATCTTTATGAAGTTTCGACTGATTCTCCAGAACTATGAATTTTTGGTTGTCGTGAGGCAAAGTCCATTAGGAACTGCTTATTTTTGATAGAAGCTCAGCTAGAAAATTAAATCACTTCTTCAAAAGCTTTATCGAAATTACTCTTTATAGCAGGCCTTAATTTGCAACAGCTATCATAGTAAAGAATATTTAAGAGCTTGTTTTTTGAGCGAGCCCTTCAAAACAGGACATCAAGAGTTGATTTTGCTGTGGTAGGTGCTAGCAACTATAAAAATATCAATTTTCAACTTTTTGAGAATTACCACTATTTATTGAGCCTTGTGTGAGCATTCTAATCAGAATTCTATTTACATAGCAAAATTTTATTTCTCAGGGGACATCTGCCCTAGTCCGCTAGGTTCAAAATACCATAGATACTAATTATCTGCATGCCATTGGTCAGGTGCCCCTCAAAATGCTTTACTATACCCACTGATTTTCTGAAACTTTAGGTTAGTCAGTGACCTGTAAGCAACCTCCAATCAAAAATCCACATTTGCAAAGCTGCAAAGGCAGTTCAGTTGATGGAGAAAGTGGGGTGGGGGGGGGGGGGAGGGTGGTTATATGACGTAATTGAGGTGAACAGTGGCAGTTCGAATGCGACATCGATGCAATGCTGTTTCCTTTTTTCAACCATATTGATTTACACTGTCTGAATAGTTTGATCAGGACTGCTTAAATCGCTATTCTTTTCACATTTTGTCAACTCCTTATCAGTTTGTGTCTTCATCGAGACTCGCTGGTGCTGTAAGAATTCATTGCACTTGGTTAGTTTTCGAAATTTGCATAGGTTTTTCTTTAAGTGCACCTGAACGTTATTTTCTTTGAGCAGTTTCACATTCTAAATCATTGGTGTAAAGTACTCAATCTTCCCAAAACATAAGTATGTCTCGTCTTTGATCTTTCTTCTTTGAAGCAAACTTTTTACATTTCCATTTAAAAAAGCTCTGAAAGTTTAGGAACCCCCTATCGGCTATTTTACATTCCAAGAATGTGCATAACTGTTTGCAGGCCTGTGAGGCTGTGGAATTCGTTTCTGATGTTTTGCATGTTGTGTTGACTAATGCAAACAGCGCTGCAAACTCCTTCAAGATTTCAATTCATGGGCCGACATGTGACCCCACCTTCACAATTTCTATGATCATTCTAGAAAACGAACGGATTTCTTTGTTTCCTACTTTACGGCTATGAACTCCTCGACTGCGTCTGTTTCGCATAGCAAGAGGTTAACCGTGAAAAAATCAGCTGCGCTTTCTTGGAAGTAGAACTCTAAGCTTGTCTTTGATCGAGTCATTTTAATATAACTCTTAGACCGAAGACTCTCTTGTCACGCTTCCATTAAATTTTCTAAGGCCTCGGGCAGAGTTCACGCAATTTCAGCTTCGCGATTCATCGCGACAAGACAACTGTAACAATATCATTGCACGCCGATTTTCTTGCATTTCGGTTGTGATAGTTTTCCAACACGACTAATCGTGGACTAACTATCATAACCGAATTACAAGAAGATCGGCATGTAATGAACTCGTAACATTTGTTTTGTAGCAATGAATCGCGACGATCAAATTGCGTGAACTCTGCCCGAGGCTTCGAGAAAATTCTGTTATGTTCACAGTTCCTCCAAGGTAGACAGCCTATGTTTTTCAAATCCAAAGCTAGTAGCAAGGAGGAAATTAGCTGCACTGCAATGCAAACTGAAATCAGCTGATTTAGATTTTACTCAAAATGATGCTAAGAAGTTTGGAGGCAGCGTCAAACTGGAGAGTGGTGTGATTTTGGTGATAAGAGCTTTAAATGAGTAAAAGCAGACGACTTCTTTAGCGAAAATATCGCCCCAATTACTGTATCCATCATTGCTATTTACATCTAATCATGGAACCTCGACACTGAGCAGGGTACAAAAAAATATAGAAAAATTGACTTTTATCATAAGATTTTCGTCGCTTGTCGGTACGAAGCTTAGTGGGTTAGCATACCCACACCGCTCACGTTGATAGGAAGAAATTACTTTGCACAAGCCCACGGAATGCACAATTTCTTGAAAGCTAATTTTTTGGCAATAGAGCAGGCAATCACATAACTGGCAGCCCAACCCTATATTCATATCTGCACCCCCCCCCCCCCCCGCCCCACCCATCTTTGCGTGGGCTATACCTGTGACTATCTCCATTTAACTCTTGGGTAAGTGATGGAAACCGTTCAGGGGTTCGACTTTTTCCTCGCCAGACGCTGTTTGCCAGCTACTCTTCCTTTCAATGACAATCTTACCCATGGTCAGAGAAGTATCAAAGCGCTCAAGCAATGATTTCAATTCTTTTATCTTCTGACAAAGATCTAGCACACTTTCTACACCATGCAGAAGCATTGTTAGTCTGTGCTAATCTGTCAATGCCAGTTTCTATTCCACGCTTTTTTCCTCGAACGTGCGACCATGCCCCACCAGTGTGCAAACACCAATACACAAACTTGCAATTGTAATCTTCGGTCGATCCGAACCGCCTTCTGCAAGTTCGTCGTCACGACACAAAATCTGTCTGCGTTCTCTTCCTGGCCATGCTCTGGGCTGATAATTCTGATTCAGATTGATGCGATGACACCACTATTCATTTTCACATTTCTATTGATTGTTGAATCGTCAACAATCGGGAAAAAAGTCAAAGTTCCGGACAACGATCCCGCTTTGCAGGTAAATTCGGTTTTCTCTCACTATTTTTTTTTCAAATAAGCCTTTCTCGTTTCGCCAGTTAAGGTGCTAGTAGCAGCTGATACGTACAAGGAATAGATCTTCTAACCTTATGTGTAACCTATAATGAAGTAAAATCACAACTGAAGCGATGTCTGATGTTGTTCGCGATCAATATCGCGCTCGTCTCTTTTCAAAGTTGATTTGTGATGTGCAATTACATCGAAAGCAAGAAAAACTTCATTTCACTTCTGCAAAATTTACACAAGCATACATCGTCTTACTCTAGTATGAAAAAGCCAGCTCCAAAACTGCAGTGCTCACTATCCTTCTAAAATTTTCAGTTGATGCTTTTTGACATATTCAAGAATCACTTTCGTTTGCCATGTCACCTTTTTTATGGACACTAAGCTTCCATTGCTGATTTGAATTCTTCGATGGGGTAAAATCAAATCCTGTTGATTATAAGTCGCTAGTAGCACAAGAAAAAGATTGAGTTTCAGCAAATATGCCACTTGTTTAGAATACAAGAGTATAATCCTCTAAGATCAACAATGGTATTCATATGCAGCAGCCAAATTTTTCCTACCTTCATTTACTTTATCTTTTTCACCAAATTTTTTTTATCTGAAACTCTTATGAAGCATATCAAGTGATTTTTTTTGAACAACTCTTGGCCCATTCACAGGCCTTGTTTAAACCTCTAGCACAGGATGATTTTTTATGTAAACATCAGTAAACTCAAAAATAATTTTAGTTGGCAAGGTCGTCCAAATGGCATTCGTAACTGCTATATGTTATCTTGCACAGGTCTACTTTTCCAATGCATTCTTCTCATTGCAGATTCTGCAATAAAAGAAAACAGCATCCCCAAAAGTCCCTAAAACAACTATTGTTCCAGTAGAAAGAAAATAGTGTATTATCTGTTCGGGTGTTCTCTGTCCAAATTGTCTGATGATAATGTATTGGGTTGTTTCAAAAGTTCTACCCGTTTTCGATACCTTTTTTGAACTGCCGATTTTGAAGGAAGAAACCATTTTTCATAAACAATGCTTACATCATTCAAAAGCTCTTTTCCTCTAGTTTTTCAAGCATATTTTCGTTTTCATAGATCTTTGTTCGCCGTGTGGTTGCGTATTTTAAAAAGACGGCGGAACAAATGTGAAAATTTTCCTCTTTGCTCTATCGCCTTGAAATCTACAGCCAAAAGAAAAAAATTTTTTTTAAACATACATAATGTTTGCTGGAGACTTGTGCTACGAAACGCTCATCGAGATATGATTTCAGAAAAAATTTTGAACCTATAAATTTTCAGCTCAAACATAACATGTCTTTATGGTCCCTTCAAGTCGCATAAAAATCATAAACATATTGCAATCGCGGAACTTTTACTCTTTATAGTAAGATTAGAGCTATAACAACTGCTACTAGAAGAACGAAAAGATTTCTTGGTTTGGCGAACAAAATCAAAAATGTCAAAAAATTGCATTTTTTGCCCCCTCAAAAAGAGCAAAATAAGTGGGTTCTTTCGGATTTTTCAGTACAAAATTTTTAAGAAAAAGTTTGATGAAATCCAAAGTTAGCGGTACTGCTCAGTCGACTATGGGCTACACTGTGAGCAGTGCTTGTGCAACTCAGCTATATTCCAAATCAAGTTATGCTTTTGCAAAGTGAAGGTTTCTACAAGGAGATGTTCCTCGATTTTCGACTATAAAATCTTCTCCACTGTTACTGCAGTAATCTTAAAGAGTGCGCAGAATAGCCAAAGAAATGCAGATTGTAATACAGTTTATAGCAACTGCAAAGATTATTTCTGAGAAGAGCTACGGTGAATCAAAATCAAAGTTCGAAAACGGGTAGAACTTTTGAAACAACCCAATATTTCGTCTTGATTCTATTTACAGCAAGCACCTACTGCAAAGGCTAAACTTTGAGAAACGTCTTAGAAATTTTTCAAAAGAGCGCCTTGCCACGCTCTTTCATTCCAAAAATTCTCCCTTCAAAAAAATCTCTGGAACTGACTAAAAAAACGTTCGTTTCCTCCTGAAAAAGCTGAAAAATTTAAGCTTTTTGATGGGAATTTCAAATATAAGCAATTTTGTTCACAACCTGGGCAGCTATTTGAGAGAATATCGCGTAGATGGAAAAGAAAATCTAATGGTCTGGTTTTGTTCAGCTTACCGCGCTTGCACAGCGATATTTGAAGTTTTACTAATTGCTAGTCTACTGTACTCATTGGCGCTACACCAAAACATCTGAGTTTTTTTGAGCATAAACCACTGCAAACAGTCTAACCTTTTACTGTATAACGCATGCTTTTGTTAGGTTGTAGTCATTGTCTGAAAAAATTTCTTAGATCGATAAATTTTCAAACATTTTTTTAGAAGCTTACACTTTTAAAGAGCTTAACTCGCTCTTGAATGCCCTAGGATCGCGCAAACTTTGCTCATTATATAGCCGACGGTAGCTTGTACAACGAAGTGAAGTTTGGAGTTACGACATTTTTTTATGAGAAGATTTGCAAAAAAACCAAATGCAGTCATTTTTTTCAGCACTCTAGAAACTCCAAAAAAACCACCTTTTTGGGATTTTTCTTATTTTTTCTCCTTGGAAGGACGACAAAATGCTGCCGTTTTCTAGCATTAGCTCTAGATCCGCTCTAGGTGAAACTACCGAATTTTGTACAGTCGCTTCTTGTCTAAGATTTTTATGCAACATAGATGGGGCTCAGCGACCAGCCAATCTTGAGACAAGATTTCTAAGCTCAGCATTTCTCAAAAATTTGATATTGACAAGCTTTGTAGGACAAATCTTCGAAATCGTATGCATAATTTTTGAACTAAATTCGTCTACTTTTCATGAATTTATGTAGAGCTCAGAGAGTGAAAGGAAAGAATTTTGTGTTTTAGTCACATGTTTTTGAATGCATGGAAATCCGGTTTGAACAAAGATTCATGAAAACGAAAGCACATATAGAAACTAGAAGAATCGTGCTTTCGGGCACTGCAAAGGGTTTTGGAGAAAAATGGTTCTTCTTTGTATATCAGCTTTTTCAAAAAGAGGTTAGAAAAACGTGTATTAATTATGAGACAACCTAATAATTCTTCCCAAAAAGAAAATGAATGACTGTAACAGGCTTGGCTCTTTGAGACATGCAACCCGAGCCAGCAATTTTGCTTTCGCATTACTTGCTTGCGTCACTAGTTTGCTTGAATAACCAAAGAAAATAATACTCTCGTTTGCACTAGCAGATGTTTGCTATTTTTCTCTCCTCCAACACCCCCTCAACACCAAAAAATTTCTGTTTGTTCCTGTTTTTGATTGACACGCAAACAGCGATCTGCTGCCGGAAATACCAATCATGTTTGATTTATTGATGCGCTGAGAAGTGATTGTTCTATCACTTTAAATCGTTTAACGCATGGCTTCTAATGAAAGCTTCCACTTAGAGAGGAGACAATGAATAAATCAAAATTTCAGATAAAAAAATCAAAATGTCTTGTAAACACTCAACATTTCTCCGCTTAACAGGTACAGCGTAATTATAGTTCAATTTGCCTATTTGTCTTCACTCTTAGAAATTACTTGTGCAGAAACAATTTCTATTATATCTATTCAGATACAATTTGAAGAGTGAGAAATCAAACAGTTTCTGTAACAAGTTCCTCCGGGTTCGTATGCAGTGGTTCTTAGCAGCGTCCGAACTGCTCGGGTGCCAATGCTGTGCTAAGTCCGTGCCAGCGTCGTGCCACAAATGCATACGCGCCATATTGATCGATCAACGTCTTAGCGCAGCGCCAGCACTGCGCTGAATGGCCCCGCTGGCAGGTCTGAACACATCCTAAAGAATAATTTCACTGAATTCACGACAAGTCACACCTTGAAACGACATAATCTTTGCGACAACATAACAGTTTTCATAAACGCTGCTATTTTATGATTGTAATCGTAAACAGTATTTTCAAAAGTAATAATACTCATGTCATAGAAATGTGTCAGAAGATTTGTTACTGAAAATTGGGTTCAGTGTTAAGCGTGGTGCAGTATGCCGTTGAGAATATTTTTTTCTGGAAGAAAAAAAGTATGTCTGTTGTTCCTGTCAATGTCAAGACGAGTACATAGTCAAAAAATCTGTCATTTTCTGTCTGACGTTTGGCCAAGTTAGCAATTTTGCAATTGTCCCCATAGTCAATGATAAGGAGTATCTGCAAAAGAAGACATAGCGGTGACAAAAGTTTGCACCAACTGCCTTCTTGAATAAGTAATGCAGTCGCGAAATCAGCATGAAAAGCTGAAAATAAAACGTTGAATTTTCCCACATATTCTCTAAGTCTTTGAAGACAGCTTCCAGAACCCCGTACGTCGACGCCGTGTCAGCGCCGTTTCAGCTCCACGCTAGCTCCTTTCCAGAAACTATGTGGACGCCCCTCGTATTGATCGATCTACCTTTCGGCACAGCGCGAACACGGCGTTGGAACGGCCTTGGCACGGTCGACTCTAAACAGGCCAAATAACTAAAAAATGCTTAGCACATAACCATGATCACTATTACATGCCAAATTAAGCATCTTGACAACTAAGATTAATTCTTCAAATTGTTTGATTTTTTGTTTAGTTTTAGATTTATTCCGAAACTTCAACCTCACTAGAATATGTTTCTCACAGGACAATCAGTTTTGATTTCGGATTTGGCTTTTCAGAAGCGTTTCAAGCAAACGATTGATTAAAATATATACTCGAATGTAGTCAATTACTCAATTTCTGATTTACAGAATCTAATCTATAGGAGTGCCTTGCTAAGTTCAAATGGACAAATTCAAGATACTGTATGGTGGGTTCCAAATGGTGAAAGCTACCAAGTCAGTTTTCATTGCTGACTATATTATACATTGAAAGGAATAATTTAGGCTACAAAAGTCAGTGTTCCCAATGGGGGAAAGCTTTACTCAACCTATAGTTTTCATATGGTCTTAGTGAAAAGTTCATGTGATGTCAAGGTGAGTTCTAGCACAATTCTGAAGTTTTTGGCTGGTAATTTATGCAAAATTGCAGAAAGTGCCTGTCTCGTCTCTACGAAGCTGTAAGCCACTGCCACGCTCACCTCAAGTTGTAAGTAACTTAGGACTTTTGAGATTTCTATCTGAAGGATTGAAAATTTGAATTTCAGCTTTGCCAAGTTGCTCTTGCCTGGAATGAGAACGATTGGAACTCTATCGAAATAGAGAATTATTGTGCACGAAAATAATCTAGAATAAAAATTCGAACAATTTTGTTATTTTTCATCCTACAAACCAACTCCCGTTTTGTGGAATTTGCTGGGAAATTTGTACTATTTCCGTACCTGCTCAATTGGTATGACATTGAACGAAACCCGAACTTCCTAATCGTTGCTTGAGTAGCTCGTCCTTGAGAAGAGGTAGTCCTCACTCGGGTTTTTTGGAGCCGAGGTCGCTCAATCGGGAGGCTTTCATCCTCTTCCTAGTTTTCGCGAAGATTATTCTTTTTTTCATACAATTGTGACTTTGCGAGAGTCGATCTGGTACGACTGCATCGCAATGCATAACCAGATTGCTAGGAAAAGTGTTAATTGCTTCTAAAAACGAGTATGAGAATTCTAGTTAGTATCTAGAAAATACGTAAGAAGTTCTTCTTGTTCTCGAAATACTTTCAAAATGGTAATTCCTCTAGACAGGCTTTTTCGCACTCACGAAATGACGCAAAAAGCAACTGCCCAAAAATGGTAGCTTCTCGATTACTCTGGTTGACTTATTTACACACATTTTGCACTAAAAATATTCAGAATCGATGCTTTACTTCAGCACTTATTTATGCAGTATTCAAAAAAGCAACCCTTCTAATACAGCCCTAACTTATAAGTAATTCCTTACCGGTTTCTATTGGCATGGGAGCACTTTGTAGTACTCAGCCCGTCTTCCTACATTTGCCCCCATTCAAGTAGTCTCTTTGTGTAATTGCAGGGTCAAAATACTTTTGAAAGCATTTTGCGTAGATACACCTTCAAAATAAACCCTGGCTCTCTTTTAGTTCTAGTGACTGATTTCTGCCCATCTTCCATTGCTTCTCCACATTTTCTTTACGTTAATGGCCATTTATGCGTCAGGTGTTGAAAACGGTACAATTATACAAAGCGAGTGCTGGAATGATGAATAGTGTATGTACCTTTCCTGGCTTCAAAAACATCAAAGACTTTAAATGTGGACACGGAACAGCTCATACAACAAATGTCCAGTCATTTTCCAAACTGTCATGGGCAGTTACGCGCATGTTCACATCGAGGGTCTAATCCTAGAAATGGTCGACAATTTGCATAGACCTTTCGCATCTTCAAAATGTCTCCTTGATGTCTTGAAGATAAAAAAAAAGAAATACTAGAAACTTGAGCGGGCGTAAGATGTGGCCGGTGGTTAGCAAAATTCTTTATTTTACGCACAACATTGATATTGTGTGGGTCGCCATAATACGTTACGTATTGAATTAAACGTTATCCACAGAATTACCGTACTTTGGTGGACTCAAATCCAATTTTGCTTTTCTTGTTGAAGACGATTTTCGTATAGTGAATGTTATACAAATTCTGCAGGCTCTCAGGAGAACTTACTCGTTTTGAAAAAAAATTGTAGTAGTTGACTCAACATTGCAATTTATGCCACACATTGCGTTAGGTTCTCTGTTCTCCGTATTTTGGCCTTGGGTAGAAGTTTCCATGCAATGCACACTACAAAATTAGCATAGCTTTCTACAGACGAGCAGCGTTATTGTTTCCAGCTCCATAACTAGCTGTTACATATTATGGTATATGTGTGCGATTGCACACCACATGCGGTGTGTTCAAGTTGACGCTCAATCACAGCTCCTGAATATAGTGGTTAATTTCATATATTTTCATTAGATTGAATTGAAATCCGTCTAAGTTACTTGAGAGCTATCCTTGATTTTGCAGCCTCTTTCAGATTGAGCGAGACGAAAAATGATTTTTATACAGGTAACTGAATTTGGAAAATTATTTCGAACATTTGCAAATAAACTTACTTACTTAATTTCATAACCCATGCAGATAACCGAAAAATTCGCTACTCATTGTTGAAGGAGGGGAAGCCCTCATTTTGTATGAACTTAATGAAGACTTAAAGCCTGAAAAAATGCGCTTTCTTGAACATTTAGGCTGATTGAAGTTATGCATATACCGAGAGATTTTTTTGGCTGTCATAATAAATTTTTACATTGCGTACACCGTATATTGACGACGGTGCAACCTCTTCTGTCGTTAAATTTGTTTCCATTTTTGACAGACAAGCGCTGGTTCAAGCACTAGCGGAGACGGTGACGAGCAATAATTGGGCTAAGCAAGGAAAATGCGGGCGGGTTGTTGCCGTGACTGGCGTCGTCACTCATGTGTTGTGCTGGCAGCATCCCATTCCAGTTATCAAGCTTCAGATCGATCGACTACCTCATTTCCAAGCGGGGAGTCAACTTTTTCGCTCGACAGGTGCGCGGTTATTGTTCCAACCTGCGCCCTATTCACATTTGCTGCTTTCGGCGCTTTCGTTTTGGTGTCGCCTCTTCGACGATGGTCGTCGCTCTTCTTTTTGTCGCTACATATTACGCTGAGTCAATCTTCGACCAGTCGCTAGGAAAATTGCTGTCCGTAGCTCTTCCGTTCCCTCTCAGGAGGTCACTGTGGACATATTTCTACAGGAAATAAGGAGCATCAATACAGTAGGAAAGTCTTGAAGGAAAGGCTCACTACTGTTCTAAAGTGCAGAAATTTTACAGTCGCAAAAGGGTTCTATTAAAACATGTCACTAAGGCTATTTATTGGTAATACAAATTCGTGTTGGAGTCATTCTCTAAACTCTACTCAAATGACAATACGATCATTTCTTTCCACTCAAAAGAAAGACGCTTTCGAGCTTGGACTTCCACTGTAGAGTTAAAGCGTAATGATGAAATTTCTTCCAGTCTGGTGTTTCTTTTCTCGTAGGCTATGGATTTTGTCCATTGAAAACATGGAAGTCGTGTTCATCTTCAGTTTCATCTACACCGGCTAGTGCTACGTCTAGAATTTTGGAAAGCAGTCGCTTCATTATCATCGAAACCTCTTTATGTTCAATTTTTAATCTTCTAAATCATATCGATGAAACTTTCACATTTCTCATGGAAACACCAGGGGTAGACCTTCAATCGAATAGACTCTTAAGTTCCAAATTGACAGAGTAGGCTGAAGGTACCTTGGGCAGCTACCTTCTGCCAAAACTGCTGGCTCTATTTCGAACATCTACGTCTGGTTAACCGGCGATCCTAGCTTCAGAAATTATAAAAAAATTGAAGCTCATCATTTTGAGCACCTGGCCTTTTTTGGCATCTTT
The DNA here is from genome assembly GCA_958299035.1 of Cylicocyclus nassatus. Taxonomy (NCBI): domain Eukaryota; kingdom Metazoa; phylum Nematoda; class Chromadorea; order Rhabditida; family Strongylidae; genus Cylicocyclus; species Cylicocyclus nassatus. The sequence continues at coordinate 41,163,080 of CATQJL010000316.1, read as the reverse complement.
ATAACGTTTTTATTTACTGAAGCAATTTTGTATAGGAGTTATCACTCTCTTTTTTCATCTTCCAATATCTCACTGCAGCAGCAAGCTTTTCCAGTTTACCTTAGCGCTTTTTGACTTATTCATTCGTTTGTAAGCTTTACTTATTTTTGAGAAAATAAAAGCTACTCACTGACTCAAAAATATCTCGGGAGAAGGTGCGATAAAAACAGTAACTATGTAGTCAAAGTGAAACTAGTCATCATATACTAGTGTGATTTTTGTTGCATATATGTCAACAAGCTACGCACATCATATTTGGCATTGAAGTGTCAATACGGTAGTATTTCTAAAAGTTCTAGTTGGGTGTTCTCGCTTTGGATGTTTTCGCATCGCTGGCTTTCGAGGAATAAGTCGCATCGCAGTAGATTAGCGTAAGAAATTTATCGTCTCTAGGATTTATATTAGGTAACTCATCACTAAGGGCCAGACAACGCAGTCATATTTTCGTCAATTTTTTTCACTCCTAATTACTTCGTTTTAGGAGTGAAAAAAATTGCTATGTAGATTTTAATCTTCCATTCAATGGAGTAGTTTTTCTTACATTTTCTCGCATCACCCATCAGGCGAATTGAATAAGTTCAATAATAATGATTCAATAATAGGCTGAGCATTGCATTATCTTTTTGCTTTTGCTGGCCACACATATATTTATATTGAAGGTTAATCTCTTTGACATAATAGGTGTTATGATTACTGCAGATGTTTACTAGTACAAACTTTTGGATCGACAAACTCCATTTCGTGAAATGCATTTTTTTCTGATACTGTCCTTTACAAACGACTTCATCCTTTTGTTGCCTATGTAATACCTTGATTCTTTTTTGGAGTTGAAAATATTGTTCTCATGTACAATGAGTCTGCTATCCGATGTTTGAAAAAGAAAGGTGATTCCTGAAGTTGATAAGAAGTTAGACCACAGTGTTGCTGCAATACTAACCTATGTGCTAGATAACGGTATACCTTGCTAGTGTTGTTTTTTGTTAGTTTTTGTTAGTTTTTGCTAGTTTTGTTGAAAATTTTGACTCACAATTACCTCCAAACATATTAGGTTGGTGCGAAAAGCTATAGCTTTGTCTAGTCTTTGAATTCTTGAATTAATCAAGACCATCAAAAGCAGTGAACCTCTCTCAATTTAAGGCGGCCCTGCTCATACCGATATGGCAAATAGAAAGAAGAGCGTATGTCAAAAAACCAATAGTATTTTTTCTATAAACTTTGGGAGATTACAATTCCCTTTGAGTTATGTTTCTATAAGTGATTAGTAGCTTACTTTGTAGCCGCAAGCCGGTAGTGTACGTGTGTATAGAAAGTATACTACAACGAAGAAGATGCGAAAAGAGAAGATAAAAATCTAAAATTTTCACTTTTTTGAGCCTACCTACAGTAGGCCTGAGAGTCTCAAGTGTAAATTATTCCTTGATTCACTGAATAGCTAAGTAAATCTGCAAAAATTGTAGATAGAATGCTAATCTCACGCCTACAGAAATGCGAAGCTTTGACGAATGCGTTGATTATATGAAATTTTTGAGACATAGAATGCCAGCAGCGAGCATCTACTTTGGTGCTTGGATTTCTAAGTACAGATTTTTTAAAAAATCTAATTTGAGCGTGCAGTATTTGAACAGTACTCATTCCATGCAAAAGGTATGTTTTCGAAAGAATTTGTTTATCCGCGCCTGAAATATGGGCAACAAAGTTAAAACAATGAAATTTCGAATCTGAGCGCGGCTATGCAAAATGCTGATGACATTCTCACAGATGAGAGTTGAAGCCTAATTGCGCCACCATTAGAAATTACATGAAGATGGCTTTCCAATCTTATGCAAAATCTATATCGAAAAGAAAGTTTGGTGGAAAAAAGGTGTCGGAAAAATAGGCCTAAGAAAACGAACATTATTTTTGCACCAATTTGATAAATTTTTGGAGAAGTGAGGTTTAGAAAAAAGGAGGCCTGCACAAATCCTTTCTGCGGAGCATTTAGCAAGAGTCCAGATATGTTTTGTTTCTGTTTTCAGGCAGGGTTTCGAAATAAAATTAGACCCTTTTCGGAGCTGATAATCGAATCCATTAGATTTAGACTGTTCGCTGAGAAGGGATTAGCAGCTTTTCAAGTTTTCAATCCTATCTGTGGTTGTCTCCGTCTGCGATCGCAGCAGGAGGTCGCATATCTTCCACCCTCACAATGAACAAATCACCATTTACAGCTCCCTAGCGTTCTTTATAGTCGGGGGGGGGGGGGGAAGAAATATGCTAATCGTCGGCTTTCATAGCACAGATGCGAAGAAATTTACACTAAAGAACAAAGTTGTGGTCGGACCCTGTCATGCGCAGCTTTTGAGCGAAAATTTCGGTGAATTATTCTCTAGAATTTTCTTTACATTTTCATCGTATTTTCTTTATTCTTAGTATGTTCTTGAATTTCAACCGCATCGTCATATCCGTTTAGTGAGATAGTCAATGCCACCTGACCAGTTTCAGTTGCATTTCTCTCTCTCCAGCGTTCACCTGTCATTTGCGGCTTCCGCGTCCATTAGGGCCAATTTGATATATTTAGCAAACAAAATTTCTCTCTTCTTCTTTGTTTCCATTCTCCAATCATGTTGATATCCTTTTCTCGCCTCCTCAAGCAACTAACGATATGTTGGATCTGTGCGTCTCTTCATTCAGTTTTGGGAATCCGGTCTTGAAAGGTTGTCAATAACATCACAGTTCCCAGAAAAACTCTGCGGGAATGTAGTACGGTTACTAGCGTTTCCAAAGGTTGGGGTTATAAACGTATATAACAAGTAGAAGAAGGCATAAGGCCATTTTAGTAGCTATAAATTGCCACAGACGCATTTTCAAGCTTAGGAAATATATTCACTGTTCTCTGTACACATGAGAAGGGCGCATGGGTTTTTTTCATATTGGTAGATATCAGGAGTCAAGATTTTCCTAAACTCATTCCTAGACTCTCTCAAGACATAATAGCACACCCAAAGAAAAGAATGTTCATTTATACCTACGTACTTGAAACTCTCTCTGAGACAATCTGCAATCGAGGAAAGAGAATTTCCTAATTTCGAGAGCTGAAATCCTGCCCGTCCATAGGATCGGTCATACTATAAATTTATGGGCTTATTACATCAATATTCAACAAATCTTCTAGACTGTATAAGCCTGTCGATGGTATCATGCTCGCTGTTATAGACTAGTATATTAAGTTAAAGTGCGCGATGCTTCGAACACAGTTACTGTATGAGTTCGAATACTTTTGATTACGCAGTTTTGTTGATGAAGGGTTAAATCGTTTGGTGTTTTCCAGCTTAAAATGACTATTATAATCAGGGCTAGGCACGAGGTGGCTTGTCGAAATTCAAAAAAAACAAAGTTCCCCTTGACTTTGGCAGAATTTTACGAAATCCCCATTGACCCTTATCCGAAATATCCGAATCGGCTAAAAAACGAAAGGTCTTTTGAAAGAAAAGAAACCCTTATTTCGGACCCACAAAAACCGCATCCCCTTTGGTTTTCGCCCTAAAATGATATCCTGCTAGTTTATAAGCCATCCCGATCCTGATTGTAGTCTGCCCTGGTAAACTTAAATGTTGCTATTTTGAGAAACCACTTTATGAACAGGCAACGTTCGAAAAACGAGAAAATGGGACCTTGTTCCAAATATTTTTGCAGAAATCCGTAATATCATATCTTCATGTTTTGTGTAGGACCTTACTCTTTACACCGTACTAGGTCTCCTTCATGGCCCAAATGACCATGCTCATCGAACTTTGGTCTCAGGACGCAAAGTCCTTGGCAAGGGATTGAGTTCGCTAAATCGGCTAAGCTGAAGGCCAAGTTTCGTGCAATTTTCGTAGATTTACTCTTGCAATTCGACTCTCCGTCAACTTGGCTAGATTATCGTAGCGACGCCCATGAGGACTTAAAATGTTTTTTGAAAGTAGCGTATGCGAACAAAAAACTCAACATTGATTTTTACTTTTACGTCAACAGTCATTTCCAGTAAAGGATCAATAACCATCTTCAAAAAACGCAGCAGAAAAAGAGTGGGAAATATAGTTAGACGATACAGCAAATAGTTTGGAAATCATTATTTTCATCATCATGAAAAACTGAAAAGAAGCTGAAAAATGTTTTCATATCTGATATTCTCTAGATATACAAGTTGATAGATTCGTTGAACCTGCATAAAACAAAGATTTTTGGTATTCTTCCCATCTTCTTCTGGCATGTTTTTTATAAATTATCAATAATAATCCTTAGATCAAATAATGTTTGTTCAAAAACATGAGAGAAATGTATAGACTCACTCAAAAGAAAACACTTCACAGTATGAACTTCTAATCCTGTTTCCCTGATAAAACCATCCATTGAAAAAAATCACTTCTAAATCGTTGATCGGCTGTTTTTCAACCTTTTTCTGAAAACAATTCAGAAAAGAAAAGCTTTCTGTGCACCATGTCCGCTCGATTACTGCCCCGTATGCTTTACATCGACTAAGAGGCAAAAAACAGCTTTTGGACTTTCGAGAGGTACCATTCTGCCCGTGAAGCGCGTTGTAATGCAATTATCGTGTTATGTGTGACATACCTGCTTTGTAAAAAACAATTTTGGTTCGAAGAAATTCCTCGGATAAATACCAAAAGAAGAAAATTATGTGATACACTTTTTTTTGATTATGAGTACTTATAGCATTATGGCACTTGAACATTCTGAATGAGCTACTACGAACTACGTCTTCTCATACAGTCACACATTTGCGTTAATGTTTCAAAAAACTGTTTTGTCAAAAAGAACTCATAGGACTCGCGCAGATTTAGCAATTATGCTCGTAAATATTACTGTCATTGCAACTCACGCCTCTCTCACAAGGTAAGCGTACATACTTCTTCAAAGGGAGCCTCCATATGAAATGTACACTGTAAAGTAGAGCATAAAATGGAGCATGGAACGCTGTTTCCAAATCTGCTTGGAGGGGCGGTGCGAGATTTTTTTTTTGAGGCAAAAATTCGAATGTTAGGCTAAGGTTATCATAGGTGTTGAGGTCTTTCCGGCGTTTAGAAGGTGTAACAACCAGCATAAGATTATTAGACTGAAGATATAATTTGCACAAAGCGCCCTGGAGTAATCCTGGCCCCATCTGAGCTCGCAAACTACAGTTCTGAACGATTTTGTTGTAGCTGCGCGTTTTAATTTTTGCGTTCTATAACTCCTTCCAGAATTGCTCTGCAAGTACCGAAAGCAGGCTTGAAGTCCATGCTCTATAAGACTTCATACATTTCATGTGGAAACGCCACTTCGACTAAACGCTCTTCTTTTGTCAGTAGTGCTCGGGATGAATACGCCTTGCTCGGGAGACGTCTTTTGATCAGCATTAAGTCCCACTCCTATGTCTTTTCCCCCGTCTTCTTCCTTTACTTTCCCGAGACGATAAACTATTGTAGTACATACAAGTGAAACACAAGCTGAATGGCAAGCACTCATGCCTCGAAGAATCAAAGTGAGGACGTAAATGTGATATCCACATAGATTGCTAATCTTTTTCTATCTTAGTCCTTCCATATAATTTCGAAAGCAAATTAGATTAAGGGTTGCCTCTCCAGAAAGTACTGAACGTGAACGCAAACAAACGTTCAGCCCCTCAATCTGGATATAATGATAGAATTGATACTCGAATGCGCTGATACACTTGAGCATAAATTAAATTCATTTTGGCTATGCACTAAGTGAGCCCTCTGAAAAAGAAATGTGTTTCAGCGTCTTGCTTTGAAAACTGTGGAAACCTTGTGTTTTTTGCTATCACATCAAAGTGAAAGAGAGCGTGTAAAATGTCATGAGTAATTGATAGAGCGTCTCAATCATACTAAAAAAGTTCATGTACAGTCACAGTTAGAAAACGAAGAACGAAAATACATTTGCACTCACAAAGTGATTGCAAAGGCGCGAAAGATAAAATAAATATCCTTTAGCAAATTTTCAAAACTTTTCAGACTTCTGAAGGATAGTTGAGTAGACTAAAAAAAGTAAACAAAACACAACGCAAATGGTTTCTCCAGCTGGCTCTTTGCAATTTTTGGCATTATTTTTCTTGGTGTTAACAATTCCATTTTCTTTTCAAATCTGACCGATCATCGATCACGAGCAACTCGGGTGTCATTTAGTGGAGCTTCTTCCTTTATTTTCGATAGTCGTTTTTTTTCTTACCGATTCATGAGGCCTTAGCGGATAAAAATATCATAGTTCTATAAGCCAATGCCTGTACTTAGATTTTCAAAATTTAATATATCGAGACCGCAAACACTCGTTTGCTTCGTCAAATTGATTTTGAACGCTGATGTTGAATGTTTGCCTTGCAACTTTCAGATTCTGACAGGATGGTCAGTCGAAGTGACCTTTTGCGATAATTTGTATACGATATTGATGGGCGCAAAATGCTGATTCCAAATCTGTTCTCCTTATCTGCGGCGCATTCCTGGACGAGGAGTTATGAGCATTTAAAGGAGCAACAAAATGAATGTTTTTCTGGGATAAAAACAGTTGCAAAAAATTTCCCAGCGCTTGAGTTAGACAACCGGAGTGCAAATATAACTCATCTAAGAGTATTGATCTCATAGAGTGCTGGAAAGATTGCTATTGGTCCATATGAGCGCTAGAAAAATGTTACTACTGTTTTTATATTATTTGTATATTTAATTTTTTCTCTAATAATCGTTCATAACTTCTGGTGCAGGAATGCGCCGCAGATAAGGAAGACAGATTTGGAATCAGCGTTTTATGCCCTCCAATATGGTGTACAACCATCTCAAAAGGCCACTTCGACCAACCATCCTTCCCTCGTGAGTGCAACATTTTCGCGAAAGTGAAGAGTTGTGCAAGAAATTGAAATACTCAGCGCCAAAAAGAATTTTGTATTGCACTTTATTTACTCTATTTAGCTGTTACCAAAGCTCTTCCAGAAATTTGAAATGAAACATTCCAAGAATTTGCTAAATTTGGACATGGTAAAAACCGTGGTTTGAAATTTTGACTCCGAATCCAAATCACATTAGGGCTCTGCGAAGGTGGTAAAACCACCATTTCTTGGAGCGTTTCAATTTGGATTTCAACTAGTGAACAGAGGTTGGAGAGCAGAGTCGTTGTGGGATCTGTAAGGATACAGCATTGAGGCACCGCCTCCGAGTGGGGAGCGAAATCGAGCTTGTCAGTCTGTTAAAGGCACCGTCCACCTAAGTTAGGGGTTTTGAGCTTTTGGCAGCTTAGACCTCCTCTTAAGCCAATGCCCAAACCGAGTCGAGGAAGCGATGAAATTGCTTTGGAGTAGCGAAGATGCATGAGAACCTTAAGTCGGCACTGCCCCCTCCAGTAATGCCCGCCCATCCGTGCGCGCCCGTGCGCGCCCATCCAATCACCGTTCCGGAAAGCCCGCCGGCGGGTTCTCCGGAACGGGGATTTCGGGGTTTTCAGGTTCTTGATTTTATTCGAATTCAGGCACATGGGAAGGCCCCGGAGCGATTGAATCGTGGAAGTCGAGAATCTGGGTGGACGAAGAATGGTGTGCGCGCATAGGCTTGAGCGCCAAGTTTTCCGACTGCAATAGCATGCTGGGCGCTAGGATTTGCCCTGTTTTCATATCTGGTGTCTGTAAGCAATCTATGTACGATGTTCAAATTTCCAAGATGCTCAGTTTCGCCGGCTAGTGCCTTTGAAAACGTAGAGGATTAGTGAGAATCTTGCGAGACTTAAGAGAAACTTCGTTACAAAAAGTCCGCGGTTTCATTTCGAGCCGAGCCATTCCAACATCAACTCTTCTTTGGGCTTTACAGGAGACCTGACGAAAATAGTGCTGAGTAAAGTTATTGGACTCAATGAAGTATTCCCAACACACGGAATATGAATGTACACTATGTATCAAGAATAATCTGAAACATCCAATCAAAGTACAACTTGGATAAGTTAATGCATTCTGCTATCGAAGTTTAATTTTTATGATATCGATGCGAAGCTATGTAGAGATAGATTGCTTTGTAACTTTCTACGTTCACATAAACTGATGACGGCAAAAACTTAATCGGCAAAACGTTCGAGTACAGCTCTCAAGAACTTGAGACCGGCTGCAAAATGCATGTACATACATCAAGGAGGCTTAGGAACAAGTTACTTGACGCTCACCACTTGCACTTATCAATCAATTTCCTTTCAAGGAACATTGTTCACGCTACGAAGAAATTTTGATGACGTGCAATGGTCTGAGTTGTAGTAGGAAATTCTTACGACATAGTGACAAATGCTCACCATTGAACATAGGTTCTCCTTCCAGAAGTATTGCTGTTTTGCGCTGGATTTCTTCTCTACAAACATTTTAGCGAAGTTGCATTTGGCAGTCACTAGAATGTAGGATATTGCATCTCGATACTTTTTAACTCGCACATGACTTCTGGCTGCAAGCAAAACAAAACTTTTATTTTTGTCTTCCTATAATCGGCTCCTCAAATATCGAAGTTTGTGCAATCAATAATATTCTCGTAATACACTTCCAGAAAACAAGCTCATTCGCAAACAGTATTTACTACCCATTTCCATACGACTGTCCGTTAGCCAGTTGGACTATTATAATTCTTCCTGCTTCTGATCGTGAATTGTGCTCTCTTCAAGATGACCTCATCTCTTACTTTTTTGAAGATGTAAAGCTTATACTGATATGGGCATTATCGTACTAATCCTCAGAATCCCACTTTTCTTGCTATCATTTGGATTTTAAGCATTCAATTAGGCAGGCTTTATTCCTGATTATTCTATCAGCAGCAGTTGCCCTTCATAGTGGAAAAGTGATGTCTTAAAAAGTTCTCCGCATTCCCATGCATAATTGGTCTTTCATTTTCAATGAGTCAGTGTAATAAATAAGATACTCTAAAATTATTTTGAAGTTTTTTCACAAACCTTCTAAATGACCTTTCAAACTTTACCTCATTAGAAACGAACCGACTCAAGTAATTATTTTTATTTTAAGCCAGATTGAAGAATGAACTAATTCGAATAATTATGGTTTTTTTAAACTAAGCTATTCTATTAGTAGAGACTGCAGTAACCGACTTTGAAATCGTTTTCAATCTATCCTTCCATCGTGGTGTTTCGAGAGTGTTAACAATTTAACCTCATAAATTTCGTCGAAATGCGATCAAACTTGATTGCACCACATGGCAGAAATCTTTTAATCATCGATAGGTAAATACGCAATTTGTTTTTCTGAAGTGTGTTATGTTGGCATCCATTTTATCCACACTGAGGTTTTACAATAGGACCTTCACATTATGCTTAAGGGGTAGGGAGAATATCACGTTGTTTGAAATCGGAATAACTGCTATTATTGGGTTGTCAAGAAAATAATGACGGTTTTTATATACTTGCTATGGCACGGCAACCAGGGGCGAGGGCCTAATGGTGCGTGATGATTATACAATTCTTTCCTGCAAGCTTTAATAAGTATAACTGAAAATTTTCAGCTTTTCCAAATCTTAGTTTTATTAAACTACCAAATTTAGCTCTCTCCTGTCTTTTTGCTTAAATTAGAATTTTTCGAAAACTAGCCTTGAAAAGCTGAAAATTTACAGTTATATTTGCAAAAGCTTCCTAATTACTCATGTGAGAACAGCCCAGCATTGTCTTGAAAAAATAAGAAAATTTTCTGATTTCTCCACCTCTAATCAAAGGAAAAATACGGCAACTGTGTATTTGAACGTCTGATGTTGATAGTATAAATGTATGCAAGTGGGAGATCCGTAGAAAGTTTCTGGACAGAGATCCGATTTTTTTCGTTTTCGTTTTTTAACATTTAGAACTCCTGAGATTTTATTTTTAACTTCAAGTGGAACATTGCGCGGAAATCCAATACCTTTAGTAAAGTTTGCTTTGCTCTATTAAACAGTACCCTCAGACGTTCTCGGGGCTCACTCGTTGAGGTTCCATAGCAAGAAAATATAAACCGACATTGGTTTCTTGACACCTAACATTATTTGCTTACTGACCGTTTTCTTTATTTTTATTGTTTGGCAGCGTATTCCTTACTTTCAATGTTGTTAAACATGGTATTATATACTTGAAGATTTTGTTCGTGATCTGACAGTGCTGACTTTTTCAGCAAACTTGACGATCAACAAGTTGGAAAATACTGAGGTCGAGTAATGAGATGTGTCTTTCCAACGCTCGACAAGCCACTGGAGAGACTTTTTCGATGGTACACGCAGAATCTACTAGTTGACTATTATATTGTGAGTTTTTATCCATTTCTTGGCACGCAGAAGGTCAAGAGGATTATTTTCTTGGAAATTGAAACCGTATGTAGTCCTCGGAGTTTGCGCGATAATTCACCATTGATATAGCATTTGACAATTTGCTGGAACAATTCTGAAAAATTCCATCCCAACAAATCGGCCGTGATTGTTCATTTTATAGAAACATATTGCTCATTTCAGTTCTTCATTATTGCACCTATATTGCTGACCTCAGTACTTGGATGCGGGTTTTTATGGATAGAGGAGTTAACTGTTCTAGATGCAAGGAAGTAAGTACTCTTCATTTCAAAAAATTTAGTGCGCGATTTTCAATTATGATCTAGGTTATATACTCCAGTTGGTGCTCCATCATGGGAGGAAGAAAGAATTATGAATGAGGTATGTATTTTCTGCAATGTATGGTTTAGCTGACTAAAGTCAGAAAAATGCATCATCAGAGGTCTTACACTTTGCAGCATCTTTCTTTCTTTGACCAAAAAGCTGAAAAAATGAATGGCATGTTTGCGATGGTTTTACACTGTAATTCATTTCCTTTTTTGATTGAAAATTAGATGTTCAAAAGCCACACTCACACATCAGACATTGCCTGCGGTAACTAAATATTCCACGAAAAATTAAGTGCTTAAGTTTTGTCGACCTAAATAGACTATTATATTTCATTTTTTGGAGGGTTGACCCGGACTAAAAGGTGGTTTGGAAAACACAAGAGGATTTTAAAAAATTTGCTATGGTTGGCTAATTTTTGCATTGTTTGGGAACCTCTGGTGATTCAATCTCGTGATAGACTTGAGATTAGGATGATCGAATGTGATCGCATTCGAACTGTGCAATTTTAGCTCTGGCCAATAAAGCCGCATGAGTTCTTGCCGGAACGAACCTTTGAATGGCATCGATACCTGTACCTCGTCGTTCATGGCCGTCCCACCGCGAACGAGACTTACCCTAATTTACTGGAAGGTACAAGAATTTAGATAAATTGTAGCATTTGAAAATTAACCCTAAAAGCTTTTAGGGTCCTACCTGGATGAAATCGAACGGCTAGAATCCGATGTCGCTGCCAATGTGACTTTCCCGATGAATGAGCGATGGAGGGATAATGACACGTTGAGCATTAATGATACCGTCACCTTCCAGGTAAACTTTGTTATTGACGTCCTCCTTGTAATGGATGGGGACATGATTGCTTTCAGGACATCTGCATGAACTGGTATGGTGAATGCTACAGGCAAAGGAACATTATTACTTTGCTGAAGCGCCGACACGAGCTGAATGCTCGGTAAGCAGAGTAAACAATCTAGTTGACAAAATGTTGTAGTTCGTAATATCATATCGTTTCAGAGGAATACTAGTTAGCTATCCGCAAGCCAATCCCGGTGGAACCCCAATCTACCTAGCTTTCAATATAGGTGGAGTTGAGACATACCCGAACGACACTATAAAGGTAATGAGCTAGCTACTGAAGCTCGTAAATTTGTAACAAATAAAAATGCGGGCAAGCTCACTGCGACATATTTTGATATTTTATAAACCAGGTTATGGGCAATTTCACAATTTTCAATGTGCACATCGTTCCTTAAAGTGTTTGAACTAGCGAGAAAGCCAATAGGTGCTTTGTTTCGAAAATTGGACAGAACTTTCAATCGACAAGTTGCTACAAGATTTTACACAGACAAAAAACTTATTGTCCAGAAATTGGAATATGAATGTTGTTTGAAAAGAACTATCTTCCAAGGAAAAAAAGTCGCAAAAAGTGAGAAATCCTTTTTTCTCATAGTATACAAAATATGGGGGAGTTTGGCTTTTTATAAAAGTTCAGAATGACAGATCACAATTTTATCACCGGCATTGTTGTTGTGCTTGAATCTTGGCATGATAATCACTTGAAGATGTAGTTTCCGACCACTGTCAAGATTGGTAACAATACTTTATTGGCCGACGTCGATGTTTCGGCGTTCAACGCCTGTTTCGGAGCCTGGAAAGTCGAAGTCATAAGTGACTATGCGGTCAGACGTCAAGAACAAAGACGAAGCAAAATCGAAAAGAAGATTAGTCTAGAGAGCAGAATCAGAACCAGAAACACTTTTTACTCAGCTCAGACGTAGCACAAGCGGTAGTTGAAAAACAGACCACCTTATGCCAAACTGTGCCTCGACCTCACTTTTATACGCCAACGTGACCTGACCTTATGCAAAACCACAGAGGGATTGATAAGGTGCGAGCTCGGTGGTGATCGCGATGCACTCGTCTTTTCTGTTCATTTTTGGATTTTTAGCTGCTATCCAAAACGCTTTCAACGTTTTGCGGGCTAGGATTTCGGGCTCAATTGACAAGATCTTCACTCCAATTTGAACTTCAGCGTTTTCGTGGCGTGTTCCACGATGTTGCCCCCAGAGGTGTGGAGGGCTTTGACTTTTAGCCCATCTAGATGTTCTTTGACACGAACACAAAGAGGGCGGCCGGTTTTTCCGACGTAGGTGTCGCCACGTGATAAACATGTGATCTGATAGATTACTCCTGACACCATACAGTCACCCTCTTTGCTATATGGGCATACTACACAGCCTGAGGTCAAACAGATACGGTCATACATACGGTTGCGAACCAGTTACCGCTCCAGGTCTGGAGGCGGTATATCGACCACTCCGACGGCCTCTTGCAAACCTGCGCGATGTACGCATCGCCGCACTGCCCTGCTAAATTAGTCCGAAACAAACGGCAAGCAAAAGGGCATCTTGTCTGCTATGGAAGCTGGACAAGCCCTACTGCCCACAGAGCCGCGCGACCGCGGTGCATCGCCACAGTACCCGCTCGATCGAGCAACTGAGCCAAAGGCAACGACACAGAGCACCCGTGGCCACCAGCTGAAACGCGAGCAGCCGCCCTGAACGTGCTTGTAATCATGGAATTCTTGATCCTGCGAGGGTGCGCAGACGAATGCACCAAAATATTCTTGCAGGCAGGTCTGCGATGCCACTTGGTTTTATACTCCCCGCGCGATAGGTAAGTTTGAACGTTGAGGTATGGAAGCCAATTTCGTGAGATTTCCCTCGTAAACTTTATGCTAGGAAATTTCTCGTTGAAAATGCTGAAGCATCTGTCCATCTCAGTCTGTGTGGGGCAAATAATGCAACAGTCATCTATGTAACGGCAATGAAGCAGTGGCTTCCGATCCAGTACCGGCGCTTCTACCTTAGACATAAAAGCAATGGCTAATGTAGGCGCTAAGAGTTGCCCCATTGCTAAGCCTCGTACCTGCTTATAATAATGGCCGCACCATCGAAAAACGTTACAATGCAGACACTCCTGTAGCAGGGTCATTATGGTGTTTATGCTGAAACCATACAGGTGAAGCGAGGACTGATGCTGCGATAGAAGCTTGCAGACAGCCTGCAATGCAGCATCGTTTAACACGTTAGTATATAATGAGGTAACGTCAAACGATTCTATAACAGAACTCGGGCTAAACTGCGCATCGCGAAGGCGGTCGAGTAGCATGCTGGTGTTGGTGAGGTGTGCAGGAACATACTGTAAAAGCTGCGCCAAGACTAGATTTACAAACCATGCTATCCTATCGGTCGGACCTCCCACACTGCTGATTATGGGCCTAACCTTGAAGTCGCTGGCATTATTTTAAGTGAGTCCTGCAGCGGGTGGCTTGTGCGTTTTGATAAGTATGTACAAAACTGGACAGGATGGTATTTCGCTCTTAAGACGCACTACAATGTGCTTTGGTAAACCTGCAGAGTGTGCTGCCTCTACCCATACCCTATTGAGACGACGATATTGTTTTTTGAACTCATCTGCGGATGAAGGTTGATACACAGTATCATCTGCCAGATGATGCCTCGTGATTGCCATGTCTAATTCACGTGAAACGACCACGAATTCCCCTCCATTATCGCTAACAGAAACTTTGATCTTCCCCATTCATTGCACAGATCATGGATTTCGCGTAGGCGGCGGCGCTGCGCAAGTGTTAAATTACTATTAGGTTGTCCCGAAAGTTTTGTCGGTTTTTTTCATCGCCCACTAAAACTCACAGAACACTAATTCACGGACGACCTAGAAACCATTTGATTCGTATTTTCATGCTCTTTCTTACAGCTTTAATTGGTCTCTGAGCTACCCTGTCTTTGCGATGTTATCGCCATGGATTTTTGAGCACATTAGCAGTAACGCCAAATCTTTTCTAATTTTTAAAAATCTTCATACTGATTTTCTCAAAGAGAGCTGATGACTGTTGAGTAGGGCAAACCTTTGGCTACAATGTGCCTATTTTAGATTGAGTAGACCACGTTTACCAGGTCCGTAATGATTATTTATTAAAGAAAAACCGCGGCTTTTTGATTATTTTTACCATGTAAGATTACCGGAAATTCCAAAAAGCAGATTCTTGAAGCAAATCAAACTCCTTTATGCTGCATAAATATTGTTTAATAAAAAACATGTTTCAATTTGCGAAAACTTAGCGAGTCTTCATGTTTTTGCTGCAGTTGCGGGTTTTATGACTTTATCAAAAATGAAGACTTTCGAAGAAATAATTTTTTGCAGCTAAAACAGCAGATTGGGGAATCTTAAAATATGGCCATATAGTCCGAGAATTGCTTTGTTTGAGCCATACTTGAACTTCTCCGCAACCACAGAATGAAATTTTCAGAAATTAACTGAACTTTGAGGAGATAAAAATGACAGGTGAAGAATTTTAGCAATTATCAGAAAAAGCATACAGAATTTTGGTTCGAAAATGTAACCTTTAAAAAGAGAAGGAAAAGCTGCATCGAATGCATGTTAAAGCTCCTTCAGGTCTTCATTGTGCATGGTTTTATAATGGTTTGAAAAAACGGACTAAACTTTCGGGACAACCTAATATTTTCGCGGTTTCTGCGGCACCTACTGAGAATGGAGAATACAGACGTTGCAAGCACCCGAAACTGTGTGTCTACCATACCATTAGGCTCCTGCAGTTTGAAGAGGAGTCGCGGAAATGGCATAGCAGCAAAAGATGTTGTTGTGGTGCTATACGCGCCGTTTTCGCGGTTTAGTGAATATTTAGTGAATAACAATTTTTATTGTTATTCACTAAATAGGGAAAATTCCTCTCTATTCAACCAAATTACTGTTCTTTAAATCCATTACAGCATGACAACGAAGCTTAGAAGCCAAAGAATCGAGCTTTTGGAAGTCTAGCCATGTTGAGGCATAACTTTCTTTTACTGATAATAGAATATCTTGAATATTTGAAAGATGATAGAGGAAGATTTGAGCTATTTCATAAAAAATCCTGGACAGAAAACAACAAAATTTTTTTATTAAGATTTGCATGCCAAAAGGAACATATTTTTTAACCAAATAATATCACCAGCGATTTTAGACCGCTCGCGCCATGAGACTATGGTTCTTCCTTCGCTTCGATACGCCAAATTATGATGAAATGGCGAAAGAATGGGAAGAAGCAGCTACGAGACATGTACGAAGTAAATATGACAACAACCCACTGATCAAGGTGTGTTAAACTGGAGATTTTTCTTTGGGTAGCGAACTCATTTAGAATGGCTAGTATTAGGTTGTCCGGAAATTAATGCAGGTTTTAAATTCCAACCGCAATAAGTCATACACTTCTTATTCTAAGTAGATTGTAAAATATCATTCGATAGAGCAAAGCAAGCTCTATAAGATGGCTATCTTGCTTTAGCAACAGCTCTGATCCACCTCGAGTTTCGAGCCAAAAACTAAAAAAATTCAACTGCCCGAAAAATTGAGAAAAATCGTAACTCAGTTCCTAAAAATCCTACAAAAATTCTAACTTGCTCACGTAAACACAATCCACATGAGGCATCTATATACGCCGTTGCCGTATTTTTTTCTCTGTTAGAAATCAGGAAAACTGAAATTTTCGCCCATTTGCTAAAGTGGTGCTGTGCCGTTCGCACATAGGTAGCTGTATACTACAAACCTTTAAAAGTACAAACGTAAATTTCCAGCTCTCTATAAGCTTTGGTTCTCGAGAAATATCGAATATGGCTTTCCTAGTCAGGTATTCTAAGTCCAAATTCAAATTTCTCGCGAACTAAAGCTTGTAGAGAGCTGGAAATTTACGTTTGTACTATTAAACGTTTGTAGTATACAACTACCTATGTGCGAACGGCACAGCACCATTTTAGCGAATGGACGAAAATTTCCGTTTTCCTGATTTCTAACAGAGGAAAAAATACGGCAACGGCGTATATAGATGCCTTATGTGGATTGTGTTTACGAAAGGAAGTTAGAAATTTTGTAGGATTTTTACGAACTGAGTTACGATTTTTTTTCAATTTTCCGGGCAGTTGATTCTTTTTAGTTTTTGGCTTGAAACTCGTGGTGGATCAGAGCTGTTGCTAAAGCAAGATAGCCATCTTGTAGAGCTTGCTTTGCTCTATCGAACTGTACCTTGCAACCTATTCAAAATTAAAAAATGTATGACTTATTGCGGTTGGAAATTAAAACCTGCATTAACTTCCGGACAACCTAATACTTTGAATCTGTTTAGAATTTCTGACTTGCTGTGTGCTCTTTTTTTCAACTTTGATCCATATCTTTTGTGGATTTCAATCACATTTAGTGTCACATCAAACATTCCCGAATAGTTGACCAAGGACTGACTAACAACGCAAATCGATTGAAGCCTTACTTTGCCGTGACTGTGATTGTGCTAATCGCATTCACGTCATTTTACTCCATGAAATGGAACATTCGAAAAAAGAATGACCAGTGGCTTGGTAAGTTTTAAGGAGCCCAGTTTCCAAGTCAACTGTAATGCCAAGGATTTCAGTCGGAATAGATTGGCTGCGTTCAAAGCCGATACTTGCTCTTGGAGGAGTTCTATCTTCGGGCCTGGCTATCATGAGGTATGAGCCATTTTGGGCTAGTCATTATATAAATAAAATTTCTTGTTCCAGCGGTATCGGTCTCAACCTTTGGTGTGGAATGTTCTTCGCTGAGATTACCCTTGTTGCTCCATTTTTAGTGCTTTGTAAGGAGATTTCGGGACACTTTTATCTTCCAAGACCCGAATCGTATTTTTCAGCAATAGGAGTAGATGATATGTTCATTGCTGTCGCCGCCTGGCATAATACCGAGCTGAAATACCCAGGTATTGATATCTGGTGAAACTTTCCATCTTCTTATGGACTCTGTTCATCAGGCAACTCGCATGCAGTGTTAAAGAAAAGAATGGTCGAAGCCCTGAGTGAATGCTCCGTGGCCATTTTTATCACGTCCATCACAGATGTAAGATTCTCCGAGCAAAATTAGTCTTAACGGATTGACTGTAATATTTCTTTTCACAGGTCCTGTCATTTGGTGTCGGAACTTTCACTGACATCATCGCCGTCGAAGGATTTTGTGCCATGACATGTACTTGTATGTTCTTCACCTGGCTATATCAAGTGAGTATCTCATAAGATGTCCCAAAAGTGCATTGTTTGGTTTGCCTACCTTCAGGCATCATTCTGTAAATTGATTCAGCTTATTTGAAGTATATGGAGCGAAAACCGATCGCTCTTCATTAATGTAAAGTTGAAAATTTTCAAATCTGACAAGTTGCGTAAAGCATTTTCGAGCGAGTTGATCTCATCGTTCAATTTTTACGGGTCATTGAATCTCTTTACGGCACATCAAAGGCAGCGTCCACTCAAAATTTTGCCTCCCATGTTTTTGCCATTCCGGGACCTTTGCGTGGCCCTGATTACGGTTATGAAGTTCAAATAGTCCAAAACCCCAAAAAACCCGATTCCTGAGGACCCTGTCTTAAGGGCGCGGGCAGCTTTCAGCACATGGGTGGGCGAAGTCCGATAGGATCTGGGAGGGGCCTGATAAGACTTTGGCTGTTCCAGGCCCCTTATCTCCATTCAGAGACAATATTAGAAGACCGGACCAAAGCAGATTCTCCCCTTGTGGGGCCTACATTCAGGATCGGCCCTCGGAGGGGGTTAGATTTGGTGGACACTGCCGTTCTGCAGTCGTTAGGATATGCTCAGCATAACTTATGAATGAAGCATTACGGTTGCAAACTCCATTTTTGAAGCGACTCTAGTTGGCCTAGCGTAAGGGATTTCTAATTGGATGTACTGTATGTGACGAAATGGGGCCCTTAGCTTACAGCTTTCTTCAGAGTTCCTACCGTAATCCTACAATAATGAAGAAGAATGGGTGATCTCTTCATATTGTAAATCTAAGCCGGAGCCGTTCTATAGAATGGTCCCTAGAGATCGGCAAAAGGCTTCTTACAAGAAAGAATTAACGAGCAATCACATACATACGTTTGGGACATTCTGTGTGCGAAAAAAGGGGTTTCAACAATTTTACGAATAAATTCGCCTTGAGTGGTGGGTAGAAGTTTGTTGTCTTTGACGAAAGACCAGCCCTCTTGTTCTCATATACAGTCCTTGTTTAGATTACTTTCTTTGCTGGCCTAATGGTCGTGTCTGCCAAGGTGGAGCTCGCAGGAAGAAACTCATGTCTGCCTTGTTTGAAGGTACGGTGGAAATTCTTCTTGCATATGCACTAAACTAGCAAAGGGATCCCTGGTATGCGCTGTGAATCTTCAAAAATAAAATCGAAATTATGGTAGCTTCCTTCTTGACGTTCCAGAAAGTACTGCCCACAGCAACTAATTTAGCAAGAAGTTTAATGTCCAAGATTAGATAGAGAAAAACTAAGAGCAAAATTTTGAAGCGAAGAAGATCGTTTATTCATTTGATAGATATGCATCTCAAGCTAAAGGCAGCTTTAAGATAAGAACTGTGTTCATAAATACAGATTTGGTGAAAAAATCGGCGAATCCATTGGTAAACTTCAAAGCGAGTCTCATGAATAATACCCAATTCAATCAGAGGTCAGAGGAAGATATGGTCCGAGTATTTTCTGAAGGAGCTGTGACTAATCACCGAATTAAATTTTGTTTCTTTGAATACTAAAAAAATCCTTAGGTAGCATGTTTATGCTCGAAATAATTACCGTAAATCCGATTTACTTCTACAAGGTGACGTATCGTTAGAATGTTCTTAACTTCCTTTTCCCGTTTTTTTCGGCTTAACTTGCATTTTCAGGCCAGGGATATCCACGCACAGGATGTCGAAGTCATAAAGAAATTACCTCAGAAGAATGGTGTATACTGTGAAAATAGGAAGAATAAAGAAAAAGGTTGGTTAATCGAACTTGGAGTTTGAAATTCAACAACTGGTAACATTATTCAGTGAAAAACGGATTGAATCTAGCTATTACAAATGGAACTACCCAGCACAAAAAGGGTGCACACAATAAAAATCTTCATGGACATAAAGTAAGTTGGAAAATTTATTTTTTCCGTAATTTACTCATTTACTTTTACAGAATGGAAAATCAATAATTAAATCGGTTGTTCTTCCTGCAGTTGCACCTCAATATGCGCTCAAAAATCGTGGAAAAATGGGTCTTTTCTTTAGGTAAGAGACTAATCAACACAATCACTCTAATTCACTAGCAGATTGATCTTTCAGAGACTACTACGTACCCTTTCTACTTGATCTCAGAACAAAAATTGCTGTATTTATTATTTTCATCCTCTATGTAATGGTAGGTCTTTTTATAAAAAAAAAATTGCCAACAATCAGTGCTTTTCGTTATGCACTAAGCGATTCTTTTTTTGATTTGCTTTTTAACAATTAGCTCCATTTAGATCTCCATTTATGGTATAAGTGTTATGGAACAAGGTCTGGATTATGACAAGCTGCTGCTTCAGACTGATCCGCTTGTGGAAGCATTCGCTAGAGAAATCGAATTGTTCCCCAATGGGGATCAGGTTTGGGAAGAATTCAACCATTTTGGCAAGCTTCAGAAAAGTTTTAGCGAATTCTTCAGGTCGAAGTGGCCATAAGAAAAGCTCCCGATATGACAAATCCAGAGAACAGACGTTTGGTTGAGGGAATTGCTCAACAATTCGAACGGATCTCTTACAGTAGGGCATTATTCCATTAAGTAGAGTAGCAACCTTTTGATAAAAAAAATTTCTAGGCAGCGGTCCCAAAAGTACTTCACTGTGGTTACGAGAATACATAAAATACGCCAATCTGACTGGCTCATTTCTGGAAGATACCCGGGAATCGTGGGTGATTGGAGTGTACGAATGGTCACAGCTTTTTGCTTTCTACAAGTTGTGGTCAGTTTTGGAGTCAGTAAACAACCATAAGCAAGTGGGTCTATGTAGAAAGCAGTTGAGAGGAGTTAAATAAGGTTTTAAGGAGCAGCTCATATGATCCATCCATGGCCGAGAATATAGACTCTAAAATCCAGCCTAGACCGTACTACTGCCGGACGGGCCAATCGGTGTGCTTGAGTGCGGTAGAAAGTACGGTCTGGGCTGGAATTTCCCTTCAAGGTCTCCCGTCTACGAATGAAACATATGAACGACCGCTCGGACATGGCTCAGCTGGAATATCATAACCAGTTTCCACATAAAGAATCAGCATGCACACATCTTTTCGATTACGGTAAACAGTACGGTCTGGGCAGAAGTTCAAAGCTGGTTATTTCGCCCGCAACTAAACTTACAAGCTGCGACTTGGAAAAGGCTTGGTTAATGCTTCCCAACCATTTTCCACAAAAACTCCAGAGCGACTTTCATCAGAAATCACCTCCTTTGTGTTTCACCGGTAGTGCTGATATGTGACACTTGTTACATCTTGAACTAACAAGGGAGGTCGAATCAGTCGAAGTGGCCTTTTCAAATGGGTCATATACTATTTTGAAGAGCGTTAAACGCTGATTCCGAATCTTTCTTCGTTATCTGCCGAGCGCCTTTGGACGCCGAGTTATAAATGTTTTTTGGAGCGAAAAATGAACGCAGAATTCAAGTAAAATTGACTATTACGGACTTTTCAGCGCCTAAACAGAGCAACATGTAGTATGAGTGTTTTGGGCAGAAGGTATCCTTTGAAATGGAGTGCTCTGATAACCAACATTGGACCATTTGAGCAATTCTGACGAATTTTGCTCTAATTACGCATTCAATTTTTCAACCCAAAGAACGCTCATAACTCGGCGTCCAGAGGCGCTCGGCAGATAACGAAGACAGATTCGGAATCAGCATCCTAAGCTCTATAAGACAGTATACATTTCAAGATGAAATGCCACTTCGACCATGTATCCTTCCCTTGTAAGTGTAAAACAGTACTCATAGTAGTCAGTTTTCTTGGACGAATATTTTTCACAACTTCCGAGTTAGCAAAATTTTTGTTGAATGCACCTAAAATGTTCTTCGTAGGTCCCAGGACTTCGTTTGGGCCAACACCTCCGACTACGACCATCTCTCCCTCGTCTCATTCCGCTTCCGCATCGGACTCAACGATATATCAACGCCTACTGACTTGGTCATGGTATCCTCGGAGCTGAGAGACCTCGCTGCTAAATATCCGGACCTCGAAATCTTCACTTACCAGTATAGTCGTCCTATCGCCGATCAAGTAAGAAGCTCCGAGAGTTTTCAAGATTATAGCGCTGCTGTTCTAGTTGAATGTAATCTTGCAATCGACCATACAAAACGATTCTCTGGCAGTCATCTGTATGGTTATTATCAGTTTGCTGTTCATTCCCAATCCGTTGTGTGCTGTTTGGATTACTATTGCCATTATTACCATAGACCTTGGTGAGTACCATGAGAAAATAAATTAAGCACTTTGATTTTGCACACAAACTGCATTTATACGAACAGTAGATCTGTCTAATCCATTTCAGGAGTAATTGGTTTTCTGTCATTGTGGGGCGTGAAGCTCGACCCTATTTTCATGATAACGATAATTCTCAGCATCGGATTCTCTATAGAATTTTCGGGTATGTTGACTTTACAAACATTTTTCCGACATGATACCTTCAATGTGATTTTGATTTCCTTCAAGATTTTCATTCTCGCTATTTCTGCTGTATTTGAAGTTTAGTATTTCGAGTCAAAATTGTTTATATTCTGCACGAAAATGCAAGCTAAAATATTCTGAACTCATACTATTCGAAAGCGAACAAGTAATTTTTGCCCTATATTCATTTTATCGCAATGAAACTTGCAAAAACATCAAATAAATACCTGTATTCATTTTTCTGAATATTCTCCCATTTACAGCACATATTACGCATGGATTTGTAAGTAACGAAGGGAATTTGACTCCGAAGGAAAGATGTATAGATTCCATGGAGAAACTCGCTTGGCCAGGTTTGTTTTAGCGATCTTTTTTTTTCACGAGGTACCTGACTTTAAAAGAGCACTAAAAAAACTGCGACGTGAAATTTACTGGAAAAAAGAGGTGAGATTTAAGATTTGAAATCGATATGGTGGTGATTCTGTTGATATCGAAAACAATTTTTCATTTCACTTTTTAGAGGTTTTGCTATTGTTTACTCTGTGTCCATGACACAAAATTCAATTTCAGACTCCACATCGCAAAAGAAAATCTTTAATTTTTACCAGAATTTTTGGAGAGTTGGGAGGGTGTGAAGTTCGAACAAATGACAATATCTAAATACACAACTTTGGATCAATTCTTTAATGTTCTAGTTGTGCACGGCAGTATGTCTACTATTCTCGGAGTCACAGTTTTGGCTTTCATAAACTCGTATATGGTTCTCGTCTTCTTCAAGACCATCTTTCTCGTGCTAATTATAGGTACGCTATCTTCTAGGAAACTGGGAAAAAACGCTAACTCGCCTTTTCAGGTGTCTTCCATGCATTAGTGCTGCTGCCGATAGTGCTGGCCATTACAACCCCATATATAGAACGATTAAACGCTAGTCTTGAACGGCGTTCCAAACACAGAAAAGCGAAAGTGGCTGCGTCAAAAGCTAGCGTTTATGCCATTACACTGCCTGTGAATATATCCTGACGTTTCTTTCCACTAGGTTTATCATTGGACTTGTACATAATTATATAAATAGAATTTCCCTGTTGAAGGTTGTTAGTCACATTTCATAAACGCCAGTACTCTTCGCAGAGTAGAACACTTACTTTGAAAAATGCAGTTCTTAGAGAGTGAATGCAATGATACGCTTTTAAGCTCCTGTATGGCCCAAACTTTTTTGAACTGCAAGAATTTGACATGTAGGTACCTTAGGTTACTTGACAAATGAGGGATAAAACTTGACAGTGCTCTTCATTTTCCGTTTTTCTTTATTCCCACTTGTCAGATCAACACTACAATTGTATCGATGGAATCTGGGTAGAGGAGGACATTAGGTCGCCGAAATGGGCGGTTCCACACGGACATTTGCAACAAACCGCGCGCCTTCACCATTATCGCCTCATACTATTTGTCCGTGTGGGTGGAGCCTAACGGCGACCTAGTGTCCTCTAACCAGTTGTATCGGTGGAATCCTGCCAAAATTGCGGGAGTTGCGGGATTTGTGGGATTTAATTATAGCTTTTTCTTAAACAACTTAATTTGGAATCTGCAAAAAGACTTGGCTTCAGATTGATTAGATGAAACTTTCAGTATACATTATGCCCTTAGACCATGGTACATTGTAGTGTATTGGCATGTGTTATGAGATTATCGATTGTTGTTGCTCCTACGAACAAATTTTGAAAATAACAGAGTAGTATCATATCTCTACCGTATCACCATGGATTACGGGCATAAAGTATATTAAAAGATTCGTCTCATCAAACTGAAGCCAAATCTTCTTGCAGATTCCAAATGAAGTTGTTTTAGAAGAAGTTATAACTAAATCCCGCAAATCCCGCAGTTTTGGCCGGATTCCACCGATACAAGCGTACTTGTGAGATTATCATCACTGAGTGTCTTGTATAGCGCTGCTAAAGTTATCCAACTCAACGCGAATGCAAATAATCCAAATTACCTCAAAATCTTGGAGATAGTGCGTTTATGGCTTTTTTCAACTCAAATGATGAAGTTTGAAGAAACTGCAGCGAATCGGAATTGCTACACACTCAAATGCTCTTGGAGAGCTTCATCAGATTACTTCTGAACAAAAGGATGAAGATCGCGTTAGTAGGATGCTAAACTTAAGTGGGAAATGCCATATATCGTCGAAGAGAGGTCGAAAAGTCTTCGAATGATATATCTACGAGCTATTTTATCGAAATCTCCTTCCAGCCGAGTGCATATTTCGTGAGCTAAAAACCTAATCTACTGGTGATAAAGCCTCATTTTGGACCAATTGCATTCGAAGAAGCTCTCTCAAGAGCTTTTGACTGATGTTACAGCAGACCCATCTTCTTTCATATAAAAATTGCGTAAGCTCAGTCAAAAATATGCTTTTTGATGGGCAGACTTATGCGCGAGATTTTAGAGATCGACTGTATGTTTAACATTGTCCTTCGAATTAATTTCTACTCGTTTTGAAGAGATACTTTGCGCAATTCTGAGAATGCGAACTAAACTATCATTACCGTCAAAATTTTGTCCGCAGTGTCCATTCACGACTATTTCCTCTCAAATGTCAGATCTTCACAAATCCACTTTCTGACATGAGTCCATTGTGACACATAAGAGTACTACTGCAGATTCAGATTTAGTTTGAAGATCAGAAAGAAACCGACAACTCGCCCAGCGCGCCAACTTTGAACGGAATTTTCTTGACCTAGGAGGGAAATACTGGCCTAATGAGGGGGTCCCTCTGATGACATCCGTGAAAACTTAGTATGCCTCAAATCTGATGGGACACTGATTCTAAGGCAAGAAAACCAAGGCATTTCATACCACTCACTCCACTATTTTTAAGAAAACTTACGAAACACATAAATTTTATTGTGGAATAAAAACAACTAAATAAACCCGTAATAAACTACTACGAGAGGATAACTTTACAGAGAACGATATGAACATGGTGGTCGTTGCTGACGGATATTAAAAAAGTGTAAATTGAGCAAAACAGTCATAAGGTAGTCGATGAGTAGAAATGCACTGAGGAGAATGGATTACATTGAGAATGCTTAGAAAAAATAAATACAAACAGCAAGCGAGCCGAAAGCAGGGTTTACTGCGAACTTTGCTCGTCTTCATCGGAGTCGCAAGCATTGTAATGCGTATAGGCATAGCTGTATTTTCGATTTACACTCGGTGGTCTTGAGCAGAGGCTCGTATAACTGGCTGAATGTCGTCGGCACAGAGGCTTTGGAAGATAGTCTTCGGAAGTGACGGATATCGACGACGCTCCAGAAAACGATCTCTGTCTTTTCACAGAATCGACCAAGTCTATAAAATTATGATTAGGCTACAGGTTAAATACAAAAACGAAGAAATGTTTGATCTAACATACCCTGATGATTTAGCATCTCTTCTCTCATGTTCAAGAAGTCCTTATAAGCGATTGGGGTGCTGAACATCCTACCCAGGATGACCATAGTTGCAAGCAGACCAGAAATCACACAGCACACCGTGAACACCGTTGGAACGACGAAGAACTGAAAAAAGTGAATAAATCAGCCCAGAGATGTGTATGACAACACCATAATCAGAACTTACTGAAAAAAGGAAGTTGATAAGGGAAAGGTGTAGAAGGAAATGGTGAACAGCTTAGTTTATACAATGAGTGAACATTTTGCAGTAGGGTATGCCACGAGAAAGAAGTTAAAACTCGAAAATTCATATTTAAAGAACCGAAAAGAGGATCAGCCTCGCACGGGTGTGGTGCAAGAGGAACGATAGCAATTGCCAGCCGCTGGTGCCATTGCACTATTTACCTTCACAATTTCCAAATTGTGAACTTATAAAAAATAGTAGATATAAAATAATGTTCTGCTCAATTTACTTGATAAGTCTTGCTTAAATCCCGGTGGTATGTGCAGTTTGGTGATGTTCTTGCAGGGATAAGCTTGAAATACTTGAAGTTTCACTTTTGAGACCTTTTTTGACATTTTAGCTGATTTTCACACCCCATTTTCTAGCAAACACAATCTATGCGATTCTCTTGTCTAGATGAAAGCATAAAAGAAGGAAATGTTCAAAAATTCTGTATGCAGATGGACAAAAATGACGGTGAAGTATGCGCGAGTTATTGACACCCACCAACTATCGTTCCTCTTGCTCGCCACCCGCCTCGCGCCCATACTTGACCTCAAAGCCGCCTAAAGTCGCAGATCCGACATGGAAGAAATTTTTATGAAATTTCTTCTATGAAAAGGTGTATCTAATGTTTGTTCTGCCGCTGCATTTTCTTGGTTTTTTGAATACTGTGATAAAAAGCGAAATGCAAATGATCCCAACTGAAAGCAAAAGACAAAACTCTCTTTACAGGCAAAAAAAGCTAGTACTTGCTGGGTACCAATTATGTAGAGTGAAAGTTAAACGGGCAATTATGTTGATTATCCCTTATTCTATTCCCTAATGAGTTATACGCAATGCTACTGAAAAAAGCCTCAACATCTCTTCACAGATGATGTCTTCTTGGATGTGCTAATTTTCTATCCGTAAAGCATAGGTCCTTTCCACAGAGTGAGAGCGACATTCAAGAATATTTTGCATTTTTACCATAAAAGGTAATAGTCTCGAATTTATTATTTGGATTGTATCCACACTTCAGAAACTACTTATGCTTCTTCAAAATGAAGAGGACCGTTTCAACCCGAATCATAGATAATGCAGAAACACAAACTCACAATGCTCATGATAAACTTCTTCCTGTGCTGACGCCATGCGTAAGAGTAGAGAAGAGAGAACACACAGGTCCAAAGTGCTACCAGAGCTTGAAAAACATCGTACAAAACCGAAGTGGAGAGTTCCTTGCCTGGATCTGATGACACCTGGAAATTTGTTTAGGTTCAGTCAAAGTCTTAATACAAAGTCAATCTACAATCCATAAATACCATAAGAATCACCGCATGGTTTCCAGTAACCCCTAACCGACTGGCATAATAACTCAGTGCAGAGTTGGTATACTCTAGCATAGTGTCCGTGTCAAGAACTAGAGTCGCCATAACAGGAGGAGATTAGGAAGCCAGAATACCACTGGCCACACAATCTGTTTTTTGAGTTCAAAATAGTAACCCACGAGGAAGAAAATTACGTTTCTGTGGCAGGTGATTGTCGATAACGACGAGGCAATAAACAAGCCGACTTGAACATGTGCTGCTAACACATCATCAAATTGCTCTCAAGGGTATCGGAAAAGAAAACTGTAGTTTACTACAGTCGCTGGTGCAAGGATATCGATGTAATAGGATTTTCCGCTATAAATACGAGTTCTAGGGGGCAAAGTACGAAGTTCCGCCGCCATTGCCGACTGTCAGTGATGGGAAAAATTGTTTTACGAGTGATCTCTGACTCGGATAGATAGTTAGAAATTCTTGTGCAATTTAGTTTTGACAAAAAAAAATTCGATAAATCCCTCCTCATATTGTTTTGTCCGAATCTGGGACCGAAACTCCACATCCGTTCCCCTTTACATTAGGAGAAAAGGAGATTCAATCCTCTATGAGTTAATTCTTACAATTGAATTTGATTCCATAAACTGAAGAGATCCAAAAATAGGACTGCGCCATTACAGATCAGAATCAGATGTTTATTTTTTAAATCAGGGTTTATTTTTTGTTTCATTGTATTCAATAACCAACAACAATAGCAATTTCAGAAAAAAATTTTCGAGGCGGGGGAAGGGAAGGAGAGTCGCGCCAAAAATTTTTCTGAAGAAAGAGGTGGAAATAACTCTATCAAGAATTTTCTGGGAGTTTCTCATATTTATGCGATCTTGTAAGCCCTAACTCGAAAAAATGGGACCTGATGGTAACAGAAGGATTCTCGACGCGTTACTTTCTCTTTCTTAAGAGATCTAAATTACCCTAATTTCACGCGTATAAGGCGCGGGAGATTTTTTCGAAAATCGACTAGCCCAGACACGCCAAGAGACTTTTCAACCAAGAACCCTATAACATGCTGTGTATTGCTTAAGAGAATCGTGCGGTATAAAGATCTCTTTCCGGAATACAGTGAAGCGGCTGAGCGGCTAGCTTGAAAAATCGCAAAAGTGCGCCTTACGCGCGTGAAATTAGGGTATTTTTAATCAAGTTACAGGTGACAAGTTATTTTTGCAAATGATTAACACATTTAGACTACTTTCAGAAATATTGCGGTCTCTTCAAAGGGTGAATTTTCTGAAAGTTTTCCATATTTTTGCGGTCTTGTAAGCCCTGGGGTGAAATGGATGGGTAGCCACTTTCGACTCACCATTACCAAAGTAGAAATGGAAGAAAAAATTCTTCAACTCTCCCATCATTCTTTTCCTCCATTTTACAACAGCGTGGCTTTATCAACCCTGGTCATTCACCTCCACTTTACCCATTTCTGGGAACTAAGTTGGGTATTAGATTTCAAAATCATAGTAGACGATAATGTATAAACTGATAAGTGTGTCAAGCATGTTTCCGTTCTCAAAGTGCACTTGAATCGCAAGCATAAGAAAAGGTCACAAGACTGACGAGTACTTCTGGACCCATGAGAGTAAGATAAGCAAAAAAACGAGTGTCTTGATCAAGAATGACCTTTGACCCTAGAATCAATGGTGCAAAGATTATATCAGCATATCAAAAATCAGCCTTCCCCCACATAGAACCACATTCAAAAATGAAGGTGACTCCGAAAAAAAAGTATTGGCATCTATTTCTTAAGGACAAATAGTTAACTTTGAAGCAACTGATAAATCGAAAGTAATCTGGATTTCAACAGATTAGCTTGTTCCTTTATCAACAAGCTAATCTGTTGAAATTTTAACTATTGAAATATTCATTTTTTTTACAAATGCACATAAACCTCAAAAAGGGGCCATATTTGAAAGACCACTAGAGATGCATATGATTTTATTCGTGTTATTTGATGTTTTCTTTTTTTGTAATAACCACGTTACTTTGACGCATCAATGGATGCGTTCAGTAAATAACTAATAAATAAATGAACCAAGTCATACGTCAACTACCTAAATTTGATTAATTCATTTATTGGGCGTTTAGTTTCCAAGCTAATCATCATAAACGCTTGCAGCGCATTTATGCACCGTCAAGATTCTACAGAATTGAATTTTATTCTCGAAATTTCTCAACAAAGATCCAGTTCCTACTGTATGCGCTAGTGCTATCAAGTGTCAGCAATGTTGATGTCGTTGTTTTTGACAGGGTGCTGTAAAAAGCCACGCAGCAATGCTAACAAAAAATCGAGGAAGTCAGTCACTGCTTTCGCAGTCGAAAACATATTTTGAAATATATCAGGTGGTGATGCAAAAAGCAAAGGAAGCCTTGTGAGAAAAGATTTTTACTTATCACAAAATTTACTGTACATGTAGAATGTAGAAGAAAGCGGCCTGAACGAGTATATTACAGCTTAATTTAATCATGTTTACGGATTCTGATTTTTTGACGCAGTAATTAGAGGAGGATAACCTCAAAGAAGAGTTTCATTTCTCGGAAAGCAAATTTTTCAGAGGACGGCTTACTGTGTAGATGCAAAGCAAATCCTTTGAAAATTAAAACCCTCTCCCAAAAAATACTGCAAATGCTTGCTGGCTCGGATCGCCGAATCCATACATTTGTATAGAAAACATAAATTTGCTTACAAAAGCGCGCAGAGCATAGGTTTTTGGTGCCAACCCAGTACAAGAAGATTTCTGCGATCGCGACTTTGATCCATACTTTTTTGTATAGGATGATGTAAAACCTACATACACTGCCTTGTATAGAAAGTGGGAAACAAAAATTATCGTAAACCGCACAGCCCAAAGAAATACTTCATTGCAAAACCACAAAGTTCTGTACCTTTTTTCAAAAACGACTTATCAGGAAGATGTGGAGAAGATTTTTGGTTCTAAGGATTGAAGAAATGCTGATTTTGAGAGGGATTACTTTAGTGAACCAGCTATACTATGATACACCACTCCGAATCCGAAGCACCTTCTTGAACAACAGAGTGAACGACCTAATCAGTCAATAACCCTCCACAGATTCAGTTTATAGAATAAAAAAGAGAAAAAAATGCATATATCCTATTCCCTTTTTTGAGAATCAAACAGAAACTAATCACTCACATCCGAAGTGATGCTGACTTGTTTGACGATAGTGTCAGCAAAGGAGTAGAATGTTTGAAGGACAACCATTCGAAAGGGCAAGAATGTGGAATGATGAGGGTGTCGCAGCGCGGGGGATTGGGCGGGTTTCGCGCGATTGATTAGAGAACACTCATCCGCACTTTGGACGACGCGCAGCTGGCCGAACAACATCTCGTGGGAAACGCAGAGATTACGCTGCTGATAGTAGCGGGGACAAATTGTACAGGAGGCTAAAGGCAGAGGAACCGCTAGTCAAATCCAGAAAATTCTGAATTTCGCAAGGATATGTAGGGGTTCGGAAGGGAGGAAATGTTTGTTTCGTTCTTCGGTACTGATATATGACGTATCAAGACCCTATCTATAACAAAGCAACCCACGGAGGGTTCAACGACCAGCGTCAACATCAAAACATGATACAATCGGTACGTGACTGGAAAACGGGGCAAAGGCAGTGCCCAGAAATACTGGGTACTTGAGTTTCTGACATAATTGTTTGTAAGGCCTTAATTGAACCGCTGCCCAGGTGGCAGTTCATATGATTCATTTTAAATCAAGAAACTAGACTCTGTGTTTCCATCCAAACCTCACCTTCTACCTCACTCAAACTTAATGGTCCGTTTGGAAAAATACGGTCTGGGCGAGAGTTTATGAATCATACGAGTTGCCGCCTGGGCAGTGGCCTAGCTAAGGACTCTCAAAAAGTTTTCACAAGAAGTCAGGTATAGGCTATTGCCGAACGAAGGCGCAAAACCTAGAGGGGCGAACGCGATTTGATTCGCCGCAGAGCGCATGAGGCGCAAGGACAACGGTGAAGACAGCGCGCGCCGCGTTCGCGCCCGCTCAGCTAATGCTGCCTCTGGGGTGGAGGACTATATGTCGCCGAACGTGGAAGAGTCCCGCTCGGATTTCCTGCAGGAACGCATGTCCGCGCATATACAAAGGCGCGTATTTGTCGCAAATGACCGCGGGGACCGCCCTTTTCGGCGACATATACTCTCCTACCCCTGCCTCTGCGCCTTCGCTTTGCAGTGGCCTTCATAGATTTACCTGCACACGGCCCTTAAAGGCACCGTCCACCCAGATTTTCGACTTCCACGTTTTTGACGTTGCAGGGCCTTCTCGTGACCCTGATTCCGAATTTGAAGTCGAGAATGAGCGAAAACCCCGACAATCCCCGTTCCGGAGGACCCAGTGACCGGCTTCCCGCAGCGGTGATTGGATGGGCGCGCACAAATGGGCGGGCATGGATGGGGGTCCTCGTGCATCTTCGCTATTCCGAAGCGATTTTCTCGCTTCCGAAGCGGCATTTTGCGCCGCAACTTGGGCATTGTATTGATGTGTGGCCCTACTATTACATACTGCCAAAAGCTCAACACCCTCAACTTAGGGTGGAAGGTGCCCTTAAAACAAGGGCATTCTTCCCAAACAAAAGACAACCCTCAAGGAAATCATCGCTTTCAAACAGAGGAAGAGATTATGAGTTCAATCTACAAGGGCACTTTTTAAGCATCAAGTTTTCATATTTTTGGATGTGTATAAATTTGACCATATAACATTTGAAAAAAAACCTGCGCAGGATGCTGCTTGCAACTAGCAATCACAAAGAAGGTCGAGTTTGCCACTTCGCTAAACCTTTCTCTGGTCATTAACGCTGATAAATCTCCATAAGTGCATTGCGAAAACTACAGCTTATCGGCATGCTTCCATACGAATTGTCTACGTTTGTTAGTCACCGCTTACCTCGCTCAAACAGTTGCTCAGTTTGTCAAGTTCCTCTGATGAATAGTAGTCGTTGAGAGGGGCATCCTGCAAACGCAAAAATAATTTTAGAACCTTCCACTATCACAATCAGCTTTGTTCGATTTGCAAAAAAAACATTGTTTGGTGCAGAAGTTGTATTGTCTGCGCTTGTGTAGGGATCAGACCAAATGAAAGATAGGGAAGAGGGTTTGAATCAACTCAGAACTGTAAATCAGGCAATACTTACACGCTTCGAGTAGCTATGACATTTGTGTAATCGTCTGTGTCTTGGCCTTTCCCGCAATAACCAGGGCTTGTGATCTAACATGCTTTATCTGCGTACAGCCTTCTGCCTTCTCACAAAATCTTGTACAATCACTTTTTGTTGCTGATCTTCAAAGCTGAAGTTTCTGGGAAAATTGTTTTTTATGTACAGAGAGCAAAACAGTGGTCCCCATCACTTTGGTTCAGCAGCACACGCATATGAGGTATACAGGTAAAAAAAGGAGCTGCACTTAGTTAAATTGAAGCCTGAGGGGCTTAGATCCCGCGAAAACGATATACCCTTGCCTTTTTCCCAGTTGTGCGGGACCCTGACGGGAAAATAAGGACTGAAATCCTAAGCACCGTTTCCATTCACCACGGAGCATTGCGAGCTCATATACCGAAACTATTGAGTCGGGGGGGGGGGCAAATAAGGTGGAAAGGTGGGAGGGGGGGGGGGGAGGGGGAGGGAGCACCGTCCACCCACATTCTCTACTTCTATGTTTTGGTCATTCCGGAGCCTTCTCATGTCCCTGGCTCCGATTTGAAGTCGACAATCCGAAAACCCGACAAAACCCATCCCGGAGCACCCGAAGGCCGGTTCTCCAGGACGGTGATTGGATGGGCGCGCACGGATGGGCGGGCATTACTGGGGGGGGGGGCGGTGCTGACTTGGGGTCCTCATGCAACTTCATTATTCCGAGCGATTTTCTCGCTTCCGAAGCGACATTTTGAGCCGCGATTCAGTATATTATCGTAAGTTGCCACAAAACCTCAAGAACCCCAACTTGGAGTAGACGGGCCTTCTAAGGTAGCTTCCAGCGTGATGTTACCTCTGTACCTGAACACTCGCTTACGTGATAGGAGGTGACCACTGATTTATCGAAAATCTTACAGCCCTCATTTTGCGTGGAAGCTGCTTTGATAACTGAAAAACATCAGTCATCGAGATTACAATATCTTTCAATCTTTTATCATTCCTTGGACTTCTAGGTGATCGCTTACAGAACGATGCTGAAAAGAGCTTTTCGGTTTCAAACAACCAATTGTCATTGAAAGGGGTAAATTATTCCTTTGATTTGAATCGCTATTTGGGTACACTCGCTTATGTAATTCTACCTGTCCCAAAGAACAGCAAGTCTAAATACTGCCAGGCCTAGATCAGAGGCCAGACGTTCTTGTGCAATCAGTAAAATAGAACATATTGGAGCATATCATAACGAGCTCATTTGTTATCCCGCGGTATGGCTCGCGCTCTTACGTCATAGTTTTATTTCTTTTCGTATCCTTATCTGTTCTGATGCTGGTGTTCGCGACGTTGAGTTAATTCGCAAAGGTGAAAGCAGCTGGTAACGGTCTTGAGAAGAGTATTTGTTCAGTTAAAAGTGGTTACCTCATCAATGGAATCAAAGCTAGACGCTCTGCTCAAAGTAGGAGCTTTGCCTCGTGGAGCTTCCTCGGGAACATCATCGGAGAACTCTTGAGTCACCCGAGTGAAGTCGTAAGTCATCGAAGACCTGAATCATAGCTTGTTCTACATGTAGCAGTTTCAAGAAACAGTTATAATCTGACGAGCTAATTCTTGACACTAAAACATAAAGAATTCTAGGCCTGGTGGCGCAAGGAGCTCATTGTTGGGTGAAAATGAGATTGCATGGAGCCGATCTAACTGAAGAAGAGAACAGTGAAAGTATCGCGAGAAAAAAAATGCACGATTAGCAACTTCGACAAAAACACCTGATAAAATCTCATACTTACACTCCCGGTAACCAGCTGAGCCATCTTACAAGATGTTCAACTTTCTTGAAAAAAAAGAAGAAGACTTGGGTACTTTCTAGGAGGTAGAGAAGTCGAGGCAATAAGAATACATTTTCTTCTGGAGGGCGCAGAATTAAGAAATAGAAATTTTTTGAATTAAGAGGTTTGTTGAAAATGAGTCAAACACAGCGATCGCTTTTATGATTAGTTTGAGTCTTGTTACAGTGCTTATGCTAAATCTCACAACAGTGCTTATCGCGGATCGCTATGCAATTGAGCAGTATTATGCATGAGAGTTATCGGGATGACCCCTCACACCAGCTGAGACATTCGTTTCGCTGTTCACGCTGCAATCAACCAAATGCTAAAGGAAAAAGCCAGTTGCGGAATGCCAAGGAAGAAGCCACGATGCCATATGCGACATTCCCTTCGACAAAAAGATCTCGCACTACAGTCAAAAACGATTGGAACTGCAGAACGAATGATGGTGCCAGCAAGTGAACGTCTATATACTTAGTCATTGTTACTCATGCATTTTCCACCACTTATACTTATTGCTTGTATTGCCTTTCTATTCGCTCATTCCTTGTATGTAAAATGGCAAATTGAATACACTCCTGCTTTATATTTGTTCTTCATACTCATATATTACGTTATGTTCTTCATATACTCATAAGTTTACTTATTTGAAAGTTATTTGTCACGGGTTAATTATCCAATTCAATAATCGGCAATAAACGTGTGTCATTCGTGAGGTGGCTGGTTTGCTTCAATTGGCAAGGTTGTGGCAACCTTTTTAGTGTTCAAAATACATGGAATTGAACAAAAACAAAAAAGCAAAGGTTTACATACAGCGAGTCGTTTCTTTTTGCGTAACTGAAGGTATCATTTGGTATAATAGGAAAATACAGAAGCAAACCCCCCAAGGAGATTGTTTTGCACTTTCTCTTCACGCAAGATGAAATCGCGAACATGACAAAATGGTAGATGAGCTGAACTGTTTTGATATATCTTTTCTGAAACCACTAGTTCATTTACTTCTGACAATTTATTGTACTCGCGTTTCTTTTTTGATAACATAAGTTCCTTCAATAAATCCCATATTTCGATGTTTTCTTGATTAAGCGAGAAAGTGGAGCAAGAGAGAAGAAAAAAGTCAATGTGATCAGACGAACCAATGGATCATCAAGAGTTGCAGCTAGACCTCTGAAATAGCGTAAAATTGAGCAGAGTTTTTTAAACGCACTAGAATCTAATTTAGAGGCGAAATTAGCGTTTAGCTCATATTACACATCAACGAACCGGTATAGTAAAATTCAAAGAAAATATGGACATCTAACCTACGCCTGGAAGGTCAGTGAATCATTATCAAAGGACAAAGGTCAGGAAACGTCAGTACTGAGATCAGGAAAGGAACTAAACAACATCAACACAGCAACCATTAAAGGTAGATGCACATGCCGACTTGGTGCCTCCAAAGTTTTCTTGTTATCGGCACGTGACTTTTTTTTGAGAAAATGTGAACACCTATCTACGTGTTGGGAGTAACAAATACTGACAATGACAATTATAAGTCTATTTAAAAAGGCGATGAAAAAACCAGGTAAAAAAGGCTTCAACGGAGCAGCGAAACTAATGGTAATGAAATGTAATGAAGACTGCTTAAACGAAAAATTCGTTTGTTTGGTAAGGACAACTCACATTTTTTACACCGGTGATTGTTAAGATTACTCCGGAGCAAGTGGCATGAATGCATTACCAAAATATTTGCCTTTGATGGCACACAGCCAGACAACTTCTCAATTCGAAAATGTTTGTCTTCTTTAATTTTGCTAGCTTATTCGACACATTTCTCCAATATACAAGGTGTCCCAAAAAGATATTCACGTTCGATCTTTGATGACTCTTCTGCTCGAAATCCTTTATAGACCTTTAGGTACCATTTTCTAGAGCTGGCTTAATTTATATATACGGTATGGGGCAAATCTTCGATCTTTCTTCGTTACTGTGGGAATACGGTAGGTTTATACTGCCATGGTACATTAGACCGTTTGATGAGAAAATTCCAAAGAAAGTTGAAAATCGTTATATATATTGTAATATTGTGTAATCAGGGTTGCCAAGCATGCTGAATTCATTATGCAAACTTTAAAAAGATTTCTGAACTTTTTTTGGAATTTAATCACCTTTTTGAAAAAACATCGGAACAGCAGATATTTCTGTTTCCTCGATATAACTTATGAAGGGAGCATGAACCTGGTGTGCAACTACAGCTCTTTTAGAACTCTATAACTAAACATTAAGGGCACATTTGCATGCTTTAAAGCGAGTCGCGAACCTCGCCGTGAGCTAGAAAAAAAACCAAAAAAATCATTGAGGATAGACTTATCTTTTAAGGGCTCGATTTGCGAAATTTGCACATCTTATTGTTAGTTTCAAAGACTATAAATTTTTGTGAGTGAGAAGAGCCTGAATTCGCACAGTTATTAGACTTCATGAGTCCGCGATCCGCTTAGAAGCGAAATAAATAAGAAAATCGCTGATTCGGTGAACCATATGAAGCACGGGCAGAGATCGATAGCATCGGAATGATTTACGACGGAAAGCGCGACTTGTTTACTTGACCATGACTAGCTGTACGTTATCAGAGGCGTTGCTGTGTTTTTTTTTTTTCACTGAATCAACGTAATGATTGTAGGAGCTTTGACACATCCTTGTCCGCTCAAGAAGTTTGATTGACAAGCGTACTTTGTACCTGCGAACACGCTGGTACACCTGTAATAGTTGAATTCTTCGAAAATGTTCAGAAATTGATGGCATAGACTATTTTTGGATTATGATGGACAATTGTATCCGCAACGGAGGAAGGCGAAGCTGACTGAAGGAACGCGACTAAACATAAATCCGCCTCTTTTCTCTTCTCAAATAATTATCGTAGAATGAAAGGCAGCGACAATAAGGGTCAATTACATTTAGAACCGCGATATATCAGCTATAGAGGACCGTTTTGATTATTTTCGTCTTCATTTTCAGAGAACTTCCAGTCCAATCACCGGTCCCTACCACTTCCCCCCTCAACCCGCCTAAAATTTTTTCGACAAAAGTTTTACATTTTTTGTTGCAATTTTCTAATCGTATAGGTTAGAACAGCATGCGGCTACTACAAAACGTAGATTAAGCTCAGAAACTGCTGGGAAGTTGATATCGTAATTGTTCCGTCCTTCAAATATGGAAACCTCAAAAAGCAGGTTCATTTTCTTCGCAAAGTCACTGTACTTTGGCGGTAGAAGATGAAAAAAATATAGAAACAGGAATAAAAGAAGCAGTGGTAACATAAAAAAGGTTGCTTGATATATAATAGGAACACAAATTTTGTAATACTGGGGAGAGCATAGAAAATTGCAAGAAAGAAAATTTGAGAGAGGGTCTCACTTTGGGAGCACGACCCTGAAAAAAGAAGTTCGACCGATTTGATTATTTTGGGGGTATTTATGTGAATGC
This sequence comes from Cylicocyclus nassatus, assembly GCA_958299035.1. Classification (NCBI taxonomy): domain Eukaryota; kingdom Metazoa; phylum Nematoda; class Chromadorea; order Rhabditida; family Strongylidae; genus Cylicocyclus; species Cylicocyclus nassatus. The sequence goes on along the minus strand of CATQJL010000316.1, from coordinate 41,125,443 downwards.
TACACATTACAACATGGTACTTTCACAATCAAAAATTTTCAAGTCTCCACGGGATTGTAGAATAGTGGGACATATTTGCAGCTTTTCCGCTAAACAGATAATTTTCACTTTGTGGGATAAAATATTAACATGAGAGTTTAACAGTATCGTTTTGAATCGACCACACTGACGACATTATTACATTCTAAAACAGAATAAAGGTAAAAAAGACGAGGAAGAGATTGACAAAAAGATGATCATGCAGGTATTATTATTAGCTGCTCGACTAACCCAAATTAGAGAAGATTTTTGTCAGCATCAACATTAGCTATCAGTGTACAACGATAACAGAGAGGTTAAATATAACAGGATATGTGATTCATGAATTTTAGGTTGCTATATATGGTCACGCCATAAACAACTCGTCACCTGTGATTACATAATTACACAACTATCCCATTCCTAGATTTACGACCAGTAATTATGAGATTATTACAGCTCGCACAATGGTGATGCTGCGATTCGGCGAGTGCTAATGTGTGTTGAAATGGAAAGCAAAGTTTTTCAGAGAGATAAGATCACCTGGACAAGATTTTCGAAAATACTAATTTCAATTATCAGCGCCCACTATCAGTGAGGCAATGACAGCTTGACAAAGAAAGAAATGGGTTCAAAGTTCATGGAATGTTAGTTGGAGCTATTCTTATGCGTATGACTTTGAAGATGACTGCTACAATACAATTAAACCTACTGGGATCAATAAAACTACTGCTTAAGTGGATTATTTTACAACTCCAACAACATCAATTTTCGGTATTAGGATGTTCGCATTCTAGTGAAGTGTGCACTAGAAAGTCACACGATGAACTGGATACTTTCAGATATTTGACTTCAAACAAAGGTAAAAAGGTGCTTCACCAGTGTCGAAACAAATAAGATCAAGATATGTTGGCCCGTACGGCTTGCATCAAAATAATGAAAAAATCTCTAAAAATTTCAGAAGAATCAACCCAGATTATAAACTTTAATTATATATGATTGGCGGTTCGTTTCATATATAAGATGAAGTTTCGAAACAAAATCGAACTGATAAGTAACTCAACCATAGCTATGTCTAGTAACATCGATTAGCACAGAATTCGTTAGCTGATAAGGATAGGTTTAAAACCAAAAACTGTTATGAAACCAATAAAAACGGAAATGACCTTATTTGTTGGCCCCTCATCAGAGGTTACAAAAAACAATTTGAGGGTTACTCTCTATGATCTTACATTGCCATGACATAACATCACAGATTCTTGCCTCTAACTACTTAACAGAATATTCTCGTAAAATATAGGTCAAATGAATATGTTGGAATTAGATGGAATCAAAATTTTTAAAAATTCTGGCGCCGGACTTATGAAAAAGTCTAATGATTGAGTTAATGAATACTTCTCAAGTTATGAAATTTCAAAGGATAAATTGCTTCGATAAGCGAGGAAAGCAAGAAAACAAAGATTTTTTCTCCTCATTTCGAGATCAGAAAAGGAAGTGTCGGGCCTGAACTGGCTACGCTGCATCGCATCTACAAAAAATTCACAAGTAAAAATGCTTCATAAATTGCCAGCTGATATGTGGCTGTAATTCTATTCTTGCTGTGAACGTTCATCAGTTTCTCTTCGGGTAATCACCCTTCTTCATTGCCAGAATTTTACATATCATATAATAATCGGATAATAGGTTGAAATTATCTCATATGCGCATTCTTCTTCTCACTTTTTCAACCACGAATATTTGCATTATAAACAACTAAACTGAGTAAATAAATAACATCACCAAAAAAGGAGCAGATTTGGGTCCAAGATAGAATAATTATTACGTCTTCAAGAGCCAAAATAAAAGTGAACATCTTGGAACACATAGAAAAAACTTTTCGAGAGTGGTCTAGCCATTTGATTACAAACAATTTTGAATGGTTTTTCATTCCGCGTCGATAATTTGTATAATTAGACAACCTCAAATGCTTTCTGTATAATGTCGTTTGTGAAGATACAAGTTTCATGAAAGAGAAAAGCAAAGAAACAGTTTCCATTCCATACCAAGTTTCAGGACAGTAATTGATGAATCTGACAACTTCCTTGTAGAAATAAATCATAATGATAAATGTGAAAAACAACTTCGTAGTACAACGTGGTGCAAAGTCGCAAACATCTGAGCTAGAGCGTATTTTTGACCCTTGGAAGTGTTCATGTGTATGCGTTGTGTATAGAGAAGGAGTGCGATATCAACGCGATGCAAACGATCGGGTAAACAACTAGTTTGCAGCGGCACGGGGAACGAAGAGGTAGGGGGAGAGATAGGGGCACAACATATCAGCGACGGGAACCCGAATGTGTGACGGCAACCGGTGCAATAAAAGAGCCAAAAGAGCCCAGCGGCCCGAGAAAGAACGTGTCGCGTCGCACAGCAAGGGGCTGTGCTCGTTCACGTGCAAAGGGGCTGAGGTGTAGAGGTGACCCCGTGGATAGCGGGACCATTCACCTGAGGTGAGCGATTGATTGTGGCGTCGCCGCTTTGGGTAATGAGTGCAAAGTACATGGCTACTATCGCCAGAGATCTCTCTGGCGATCCAATTCGCGATACGGGCACCCCTCCAGGAACCTGGGTCCTCCCCCCCCCCCCTCCCCCCCCCCCCCTTCCCCTGTCAACGAGAGTCCCATTTTGCGATGATGACATCTGGACGGGAACAGGCGGCTGATGCAATCTGCAGACTACATTGCGTGGTGCTGGCCTAGTTATTTGCTTTTTGAGTTTGCTCGCTGAAACGAACACCCTCCCCTCCCCCTTTCTCCCTGAGACGGAATCGCAGGACATTTGAGTATTTATTATTTGAGTTATATCACTGCCAACATTGCTAATCCTGATCCTCCATCACGATAGCAAAAGTGCAATTGGTTTTCCTCATTGAAACTACCCATAGTGAGTTACAAATAATTTCGGGTCAGAAGATATCAATAGTGATGCCATCGATAGCTATTCATGGAACTGAGGCGGACTTAGAAGTTTTGACTTTACAGCTATAAGGACCTGAGTAATCTGATAAGAAAGCTTCTAAAATGAAAAGAACTGATTGAGTACTAATCAATAAATGATTATTATCATACAAGCAGAAAATATGACCTGCATGTAGCAGAATTGGTCTCAGAGAATTCATTCGACTTCTGGGAGAGGCGCGATAAAATTCTAGTACTGAAAGGTTAGCACTGGCCACACCTAGAAATTTTTTTTGCGAAGTTCCCCAAATTTTTCGCGAACCTGCACTGTTTTTTCATCGTTTCACCTTTGAGATGATAAGCGCATTTCTGAAAGTCCCACAATATCAGGTTACCTGTAACTTATTGTAAACTTTTTCAATCTCTTCGAGGTGCAAAAATTTCTATACTTAGCAATAAAATCTGGTAATTTTTTCTCTAGATCATCCGTAGTATTGATTTCAAAACTTTTCTTTAGATTAGTAATGATTAATCAAGAGCTTTCGTGATTTCACGATATAAAAAAATTGGCAAATGAACAAACTTCGCGATTTTGCTTCATTTTTGGAAAACCACAAGTTCTGGGAGACGTTCAATCAACAGGAACTCAAGTGTTGGCATTGCTATCTTTGCGTTTCTATACATTTTCTGGCCGTCAAATCAGTTTAGAACAAGGGAAAAGAAGTCTCAGTTGATGAGCAAACCTTTGTATACGATCTTATTTTCTCTCACCAGCTTAAAAAGTCAATTAATTGCAACATAGCTAAGGGAAGGGGAAACTTCAGGGTTATTCCGAATTCAAACGACGAAGCGTATAGTATTAGTATAGTGAATTCGTTTATACAAATACCTCTGACTTAGCTGGCAAAGGAATTTCAAGCCGTATGCGTCGTAAATATTTCTTAAGACATCCAAAAATTTGTAAAATTGATGAGAAACTGTCTGTGAGCACAAACTATGGAGTAGGCAATCGTATCTAGTGCAAAGCAGGTCCAAACGCAGAAATGCTTGCCGCTTGCATTCGACGTTGTAAATCTATAGCTGTAAATCACACTGAGGAACAGAGCAAAGACTAAATGCACGCGTTCGAGCGCTCGGAGTATTTCTAATGATTGTCCAGGTGTATTTGAAAATAATTTTATGAACTGGGAATGTGATTAGAATTCTGGGGTTAACCAATATATGTACGCTTACGACCAGTTTTAGAGTTCGCTTTTCTAAAAAAGACTCAAAATGACAGAATTTTTTCCCTGAGATCGAGATTGCTCAAGGGCCGGGCATACTTCATGCGATTTCAGTCGCGACGCGATTTGGCAATTCGCCAGAAGTCCTCAGATCCAACACTAGTAAACTGCACATGATAGTGTGTATAACGTATATAACTTACGTGGATTGATAAATGCCCTATCTTTGTACACTCAGAAACCCCTTACAGTGAGTTACGAACAATAGGAATATTAAGTCGCGTCGCGACTGACATCGTGTGAAGTATGCCCGGCCCTCTACGGACTGCTGAATGAAAAGACATTTAAACATAAGATGTCGGCGCAATCAGAAATTCGCTAGTAATGCAGAGAATTTCATTGCTTCCTTTGCATTATTTCAATCACACTGGGGAAGAGAGGAACCTCTTTTTCCCAGGTGATTAACATTTTGCGATACTGTTTGGGTACAGTAGCGAAAAAAATACGTTTATGCTTCATTTAGGGGCTCAAACATAGTACAATGATAGTTTTCTTATCGCTATTCTTACAAGGAAATGGTCAGAAGTCGAAGTGGCCAATCCATACAAGCTGCATACCATTGAATGCAGTATAAAATGCTGACTCTAAATCTGTCTTCCTTATCTGCAGAGCGCTTTTGTGGACGAAATTATAAGAAGTTGAAGGCCATCATTTTACTAAGAAATTGTGCACGTAAAATGCAAACTTGGCCGTACAAAGCCATTCTCGGCTCAGTGTTGGACCAAAACATGCAACTAGGTCAGTTTATATGATCCGTACCTAGATGTGAGCTGAAACAGCAATAATGTGCCTAATTTCGCAATTTTTGTATACGGTTTTTTCGCAGTAAAGCTGCTCATAACTTCGCCTACAAAGGCGCTCTGCAGATACGGAAGGCAGATTTGAAATCAGCGTTCTATGCTGCATCGAATGGTATGTAGCTTGTTTGGATTGGCCACTTCGACTTCTGACCATTCCCTTGTTAGTAAGCTATATTCGCGGAATCACTTTACGGAATTCTGGCAGTTTAATCTTCTCCAATTTTGCTTTTCTTCCACTTATACATTTCATCAACCTAATGTGATTTTTGAGGGCGCTAAGATGGCAAATTCAATAGAAAAAGCACGATTGCAGGGATTATTACAGATTTGCTGCCAACAAAAACAGAGAAACGGCCACTGATTTTTGCTGCGTTGCAAGAGCCATGTTTACTCGGTTTTTAGTGAAATGAAATGCCTAGCGCTATGAACAAACAGAAAAAGCTAGTCGGAAGAAAGGGGATAGAACGTGACGCCCGACAAAATGCTCTTTTAGCTATCAACCTCGGTGGCCAATACAAATCTTACGATAAGGTAATGCTGAGCTTGCATGGGGCATTGAACAAAATTGGATCTTGGGTAGAACGTTAGAAGTTCCGCGAGATGATGGATCTGAAAGAATTGTCTCACAATAAAAAAGTTAGCGCTACTAAGCGGCTTTTTTATTTTTTCCCTTGCGAAATGGCTGTTGAAGCAGTCTTGATAAGAACACATAGGAAAGAGAATAAATGCGAAATGATGATGGTTCAAAGAGCCGCAAAAGTTTGAACAGGTAGAAGTAAGGGAAATATTATAGCCATACCCTCGATACATAGAGTCACTACTCTGGTAACCTTCACTTTGGGGGTTATGAGGGGACACAACCTTCACCTGGAAAAAAAAACAGAAGTCACTTCTGTTATTATCCTGATTATATCGGAACGAATGTTAATGAAGCAAATATAGGGAATAATATCTTTAGCTTATCTCAGCAAAACCGGGAATTTGCGTCTTCATAGCCTTTTACTTTTAAAAAAATGTTTCTGTGGGATTTTCGCCAGAATTCAAAACAAAATCTCTTAGTTAACCTCTCATTTGAACCAAATTGAGTTTCAGAAATTTGAAAAAAGCTTTGGAGTTAAATAGGAACGAGAAACTGCGCTTAAATCTTGCGCAGAAAGTCGCGCACAAAAACGCTGGTCTATCTCGTTAATGAGTGATTTTGAATGACTGGGACGTTGTCGATTCACGTCATCGTGTCATGGCGATCAGAATGATATATGATGTTGCAGGGTTTCGTTGAGACCCCGCGGAGATCTAGACCAGAGCCAAATGCCCCGTCGGCTCTGGTCTGTCTCCGCTGCTCGTCTGCGTCTCCGCGCGCTGCGCGCTACCTCGCTACCCCAAGCGCGGGGCGCGGGGCATTTGGTTCTGGTACCCTTTTCTTCGCTGTTTCGAACCCAATTTTAGCAAGCTATATATCATTTTGAAGCTCTTGATCTCTATTTTCACGCTGAAAACGTCCCAGAACCAAATTTTTTGATTTGATCGAGAAATCCGGCAAAAACTTGTTTTCGAAAATCTCTTGTTCTTCTCCTAGTTTAACTATTTCCACGCGGTTTTTTCATGCATTCTATAGATCTTGCTTCTGTTCATAATGCAGACAACCACCCAGCCTTTATCTCCTCGATTATTGTGGATTTTTTTGCGAAAAATCGTAAGAAGTGCGTTTTTCTTTACTTTGTTCTGTTTCAGTGCTTTCGCATCGATTTTTTCCAGCTTGGGCGATTGTGGCTCAGAACAATAAGCGCAACAATCCAGACAACGTTCCAGGAAACAGGAACGTCAATACGGGATAAAAACTTAAAGGACGCATCAAAAATCAAAACCACGTGTTGCGAATTGCTGGTCCTGAAGCGAAAACTTGCACTTTGAAAACCCGCCAAATGAAAGATTTCAAGCCTCATTGAAGCGTTTTTATCCGGTTTTCAGCAGTTTCTTTTGCTTTTTACATCTGCTTTATGTCATTTTCTCTTCTCTGATCATCTTTGAACAACCTTCACTATTTATGATGTCAGGTGCTCAAACAACCTTCACTTTTGACGCCCTGTCTCTAGACTATCGAAGGTATGATTATAGTAATGAATTAAGAAACTAGCTTCTGCTGCTGTGCAAGCTATGATACGATTAGTCTTTTGTACCCACAAAGTTCCCAACCATCACTTCTAATTCTTTTCACCAAATCCAATAATTTAACTTTGCCTTCGCCTCGCTTGAGCGCATTGCAGTTCTTGCATCTTATACATTGAATCGCTTTCATCTGGTTTTCGGTTCTTCTGGGGTTTACCAAAAGGTTTGCCATATGCATGTAACTTCGAATGGTGCGTTCAACCAGCCAAATCCCCCGCTTGGTTTTGAGTAGAAATCGTTGACCCTCCTGATCTTCCCAAATCGGCGATCGCCCGCGGATGGCAGGAGCACGGCCTGTCTGCCTGGCTGGTTTTGTCAAGAAGAAATCTATTGCCCGTTCAGCCCATCATTACTCAAGGTGCCATTTGGATCGAACAGAAACGACTGGTCTAGGACGACACACTTTGGAGATTGTCTCATGCTCTAGCTACGCCAGGACATCCCACAAAGGCCGATCTCCACGCAATTCCTGCAGTGCTCATCACGTACTACGCCATTTGTGTGCAAGAATCGAAGTTTAGGGGAAAAGACGTGCGACATCAAAACAGCCCCTCAATGAGAAAGTTCCATCAGAAATTGCCCATCCCGCATACATCTCCAAGTGGGATCATCAGCATGTTAACTACTACTCGCAACATCAGCAGCTGATGGATGAAAATTAGCTGCTATCTACGAAGACGTGCAGGAGGTAGTTTCAATGAAAAGTCCTTTCCATGTATTTATGAGCAACTTTAATGAGAGAACCAGGATGCCATTAGCAGAGGAGCTAGGATCATGAAGTGTAGGTTGGGCTTCGAAATGAAGATGACAAATGTCTAGTTAGGCTTCTCACCAGGGTCAAGCAAGGGGTGTGGCACACGATCGCTGGTTACGACCCCTTCCCCCTGAACTATATACCTAAGAAAGCACTACCAGAGTTGAGAAAGAGGTCAGGCACAAGTCTTTCGAAACTCCCCCCCCCCCACAAAAGCCCTCAAACGATCCCTTCTTCCTCCTCTTAACCTCTGGACCTCAAAGTGTGACATTTTGGAGGACACCATCTTTTTCTAGAGAGTTTTCAGATTTCTGAGAGCTGTACGCCCGATTTTCTGTGATTGCACTTTACAATCACACGTAATTTGACGGCTGATTTTGATCTGAATGGGTATATTGAAAGGGCCATGATTTTCTTAATCACAAGCAATTTGACGGCTGATTTTGATCTGAATGGGTATATTGAAAGGGCCATGATTTTCTTACGGCAGCCGCAGCTTTTAAGGAGGTGTGCCGCACCCCATTAACTATATCAAAAAAACATTTTTAGCGGACAGTATTTATATGAATCGATAGCCTAAACCTTGTAGATTCCATAGGACTGTTTGGAGCCTGATTTGTCTTCTTAGCTCTAAATAATATTTGGTGAAAGCACAGCGATCAAAAGCAAAAAATGGGAATAACGAGATTTTGGTTGGCTTCTAATTCCACAGTTTGCAGTTCTTCTGAAGCGGGATTCCTGAGGTGGACAAAGAAGGAGTAGTGCTTTGTCTTGAGTGCAAAAACGGATAGCTAATTCACCTCTGAAACAAAGTTAACCATGTTGGAATTTGACCGTTTCATTCAGGTAGCCTAGTATCTTGAATCTTCAGAATTCGCTCACACTTTGTCTACAGGGGTTAATTGACATGCTAATTATGGATATGATACGAATATCATGTTATCACTATTATCAGATTACCCAACTACGACCCCCTCCCCTTTTGACTCCTCAATACGACCCCTCCCCCCCCAGATGTGGCGTGCCGCACCCCACGCCTTGACCCTGCTTCTCACCGCCACACAACTTTTTCATAAAAACTCCATCTCTGGCGCTTTATTACGCATCTGAGTGTGAGAATTGAGCCGCCACTGTAGCCACGTTGAAAAATCTACAAACTACCTACAGAGCACTTGCAGTCTTCTGAAGGTGACTGACACAAGCAACATCTCATCAGAATTCGCAGTATTACCCATATCACCTGTATCTCCGTGATCATCTTGTTGCACGAGCGAGTACCAGTTTTGCCTCCATTCGTCCCTGCCTCGAGACCAGTTATTGTTGACTTGTGTTTACGTATCACACCAGGAGCACGTGAGACGCTCTGAAAGACTTCATTAAAGGACTTCGTAAACATATCTGACCATCACGTCGACGGTCTTCCTTGTTCGCTTGACGTCCAGTGATATCCAATCTGTTACAGCTCTCGTCCACCGGTTGTCGTCGAAACGCCTTACGGATCGGCCCATCTTATGTTGTTTTGCTAAGCGTATGCGGCAGCGTCCCTTCGACCGTTGACGTAGGGTAGGGCCGTGGGCATACCTCACGCGATTTGAGTCACTACGCGAACTGGCTATTTGCCAGAATCTCCAGATTCAGTACTGGAAGACCCCAAATGCGCAGCATGTATAAGTTTCGTAGGTTAATAAGAGGCCCTGCCTTCCATACTTTCGGAAACCCTTCACGATGAGTTATAGTGAAGGCCCCGACCAGCTTCTCATAGGTACCTCCGCGGCGCATACGCATCGCGCGCCAACGCGCGCTCTGTTGACGCTTCTCATCTCACTTGTGATAAAAAACATTTTTATGTGAAGATGGGAGAGAAATAAGGAGTGGAGACCCTCTAATCTCACCTCGAGAAAAACCGAAGCAAAAGAGAACTTTTACAACTTTCACTAACACTTAGTTTCTAGTCAGTCTCATATAATTGTATGATACTAGTAGTGACGGGTGAAAATCATAGAAGTTACAGAGAGAGGATCATTTCTGAAACGTTTTCCTTCGGTAGTCATAGTAAACCTGAGAAGTGTAAGCTCAGGACGTTATTGTACAAGCAGAAGCTACTGCCGCATTGAAAAGAAACTAAAAACACCTATACAAAAACAAACTCAGTCGGAGAAATACGCTAGGTCCGTGATAGAAATCTTCGTAGAGCTTTCCCTAAAATGCACTCAATCTTCACTACGAGGGAAAAAACTAGAACTTTCTGGGATAAATGCTCCTCAAGACCGCTAAAGCTTGTAAAAGCTTTTCAACATTAGCTGTCGTGGGTCGTCTAGCCCTAAAATAAAGAGATTTACAGGAAGAACAAAGTCAGTAAATATAGAAAAACGCATAAAAACTATTAGAGGCTGAAGAGCGCACTGAAGGCATGCGTTGCGTGCGCGGCGCTGAGGTACATATGGGGAGCTGGGCGGGGTCTACACTATATAAACTATTGAATATTGCTAAATCGCGTGAGGTATGCCCAGTGCCTAGAACCTCGTATTTCTTGCCTCAATTGCGAGAGTCGGTTCACTCCTAGCATCACTCTCTGAACAGCACGTTCGATGACGCTAACCGTGTTCATCCTGCTTCCAATTTTCTGAAGCGTAGATCAAAGCAGGCGGAGCCGTCGAGTTGAAGAGGAGGACGCGGAGACAGACGATCTTACTCTTGTTCACTACGTCCTCAATCGTCTTATATGCTCCCATGCTGCACGTTTCCTCTTGCTCAGTTGCGGAGCTAGATCGTTCATCATATTGAGTTCACGACCTAGGTAGGTGTAGATTTCGCGTTCGGTGACGTTTGCCCCGTTAAGCATGAAGGGAGCATCAGGTACTCTTCCGTTTCTCATGAACATCGTCTCAGTTAGATTTAGCCGTAGGCCGATCTTTTCACACACTTCGTCAAACAGGGCAGCATTTGTTCTGCCTGCGTGATTGGAGTTATTAAGACGATGTCACCAGCAAGGTGATGTAGTTGCCGGCCGTCGACTTTCACTCCCATGTCGTCCTGTTCCAACTTAAAGGCGCCGTCCACCCAAATTGGGGTTGGTGAGACTATGATACCTAGCAGCTGCGGGGCCCCCAACTTATGATTCCCAACTCGCGCTGCCTAAAGTTGCTTTCGAAGCGAGAAAATTGCTTCGGAAATCGCTTCAGGTGACGATTCGCGACGTTGGCTCCTCCCTTTTCGGGTGGGCGTGACGTTCGTCCCGCCCTTCCGTGCGCGCCCAACCAATCACCATTTCCAAGAAATCGCTCTGCGGGTTCGGAAAACGGGGGTTTTTCGGTTTTCGCGGATATCCGACTCGATATTCGGAATCAGGGGTATGAGAAGGCCTTGGAACGGCAGAAACATGGAGGTCGAAATTATGGGTGGACGGTGCCTTTAACTTGACGTTTTCTGGAGCGGCATTGAATAGTTTCGGCGATGTATATCGCCTTGCCGTACGCCCTCTTCACATCAGTGATGATGTCTCTGTGGAATGGTGTGATGCTGGTTGTAAAATCGTTATACTGCTCATGAATTATCTTGATGTACTGAGTAGAGATAACTTGATTGCTCAAGGCATCGCGTGGTCTGTGGTACTGAATCCTCTCCGAAACCTAGCCTGCATTCGTCTACCTCTCTTCCGATGCTGTTGAGGATAACTCGCCTAAAGAGTTTATAGACTACAGACAACCGGCAGATAGGACGATGATTGCCGATATCGCAGGGATTTCCCCTCTTGTACAGCAGCGTGGTCTTGCTGGTCTTTTATACTTGTTTTGGAACCTTGTCTTCCGTCAGGTACTGCGTGAAGAGAGCCTTGCCAGGTCTTGATGAGAACGGACGAAAGATTCTTCAGGAATGATATCCACGAAAGTCCATAATGGAAGAAAATGGGGGAGACGGTCTTTTCGCATGGGCGGTCTCCAGAGCCTCCTTGATTTTGACCTGTCTTAACGTGTAATGCACGCCGCAAATCTCTCCTCCCCCTGTTTTGCTCAGGCAAAAGCCGCCGCAGGGTCTGTCGCGCGCGGCGGTGGTCTTGTGTAGAAAGCATTACGGTCGTGCGAATCGTCCTACACCCAGAAAATGGACTTTCAAGCCCCATTTTATTCGTTCGTGGTGAAGAGTGGTCGGAATCTGCTTTCGCTCGCGTTATCCAAAAATTTTCATCCCATCCCAACCACGGGGCAATGCGGTGAAATGAAAATGATTCAACCCTACCTGAGCTCTCGCTTGCGAAAGATGACGTCAAAAGTCCATTTAGAATGGGGCAAAATAGGATTTACCTCCATTTTAAATGGACTTGAAAGCCCATTTTACTCCCAGCAGCAAGATGAGCTGGAACTAAGTCCATTTTTGACCTTTTTGCATATTTTTGGTTGCGATTTTTTGAGAATGTGTTCCTTAGCCTATTTTGAGGTAACAAGAGAGTGGAAAAAGTTTTATGTTTTTTATGAAATCTGAAATAAGTGTTTCTTTCCAAACTCATACAAACGCTATAAAAATCATGGAAGAAGGTTGAAATCACCAAAATATCCGCTAACAAACTCAAATGCTTCCAAATATCAGGTCGATGCGAATATTCCTATGTAAATCGTATAAAGTTTGTTAACTCTCCAAATCATCAACCAAAACTAAATTTATGATTTGTGCTTGAAAGTAAAAAAAAAAGGTTTGCGTTTTAATACAATTACTCAGAAGCTATCTTTTGACTATTCTCGTAAAACCGAACCTCAAAGACGGCATTTCAAACGCGATTTTAAGTTTGGTCGCAAGAATTAATGAAGTGCCGCTAGCTAGCAAGAAAAATTGTGAAAAATTTCTTTAGCAATGGTCCGTACATTTAACTACTTAGAGATATAAACATTAGTGCTGAAAGACAAAGAAGAGCTAAAGTAGTGCATTTGCGAAGTCTTTTGCAAATCCATAATTTTCCAGATTAAAAAAAACTCTTTGGGTTGTAGTGTAGTAGTTTTCCTAATAAGCATTGTAATTTACAGATTGCAGTGCAAGTCCAGCCAAAGTTTGCTTTCTGCACAAAGCTCTAATTATGAATTTAATTCAATGGGATTCATAGGTCTTGAGAAGCGAAGGCCCGGATTTTACATGAATTTTAGTTTTGGGAGTAATTCATATGCATCGTCATCGATGATAAATGGCACTTTAAGGGGTGTAACGAAGTGGGAAAGAAACGAATCTCAACGTAACTGATATTGTAATGTTAGGTCAGCCTAGTCAGATATCGACCACTTGATGGAAATGAGTTTGGAAGAGTGAGCAAAAGGTTGAGACAAGTTGGAAAAAGGTTTGCTTAAGCATTTTTGTATCGAATGAATGGATTCGCGAATGCGATATCTTATCGCACCGCATGGACTAAGTCCATTTTTTCGCACGAAAAGACCATTTCGCGGGGACTTTCGTGGATATAATTCCAGGTGTTCTGGCTTGATCCTTTCAAGACCGGGTGCTGTGCGATTTTTTATCGACATGGTAGCATGACAAATCTCGGAAGGATATAATATATACAGTGTCTTAATTTTACCGATCGTTATGTTGCCTTGATTAACAATCATCTCCTCTCTTCGATTTAGCCTATTACTGCGGTAGATCAACTACGATAAATTAGATGCAATTTTAGAATCACTAACTCACGAAGCAAACCAGGATTCAGTTACGTATAAAAATCAGTTTTGTACAAGCAAAGAATTGAAGGAAGGTTATCTATTTTACCAAACTGCGAGTTTAAGAGATAAAATCTGGAGTGGTAGTAATTTGGTCTGGACCATCATCTTTACTAAGTTTTCATTACACGATGTAAACTGTAGCTTCACATCATTTTCTCGGTGAAACCACAAGGTAACAGAAGCGCAGAAGTTAAGCATATTTCATTCGATTCTAGATTTAGCAAAGCGATGTTATTGAATGGGACCAAACTTCCAATCATAGTAAGTTGCAGAATGATTTCCCTCATTCTTCTCAACTTGTAAAACCAATACGTCATTGTTTCAAACGAAAAAGTGATCAGGGGTATATTTTCATTTTTAACAACGATATGATGGTTTTACGTCTGCGTCTCATCGAATAAAGTGTTATCTTCGTTACTCTAATTGATAGCAAAACAGTGATGTTAACCGGCTGGAAACTTCGTAGTATGGTTGAGAATGAAACAAGCATGAAACAAGTATGGTTTTCAAGAGTTACTTGCTTGTTTCATGATTTTGTATGACCGATTGAGTTGAGTTGCCGTAAAAAGATGACCATGTCCACCACGATGTAATCATGATTGAACTATCTCACATCATTCGTTGGTTTCGACCAAATCACTACCACTCCTGAAGCATTAATAGTCCTATGCTTACTTACTGGATTGCTGAAGTCTTGCGGGTAGGTCGGATACGTGTGTGAGCCTTTGTGGTGGAACCACGTAATGCGCAATATCTTTTCCGCTCTCTCGCCTATTAGCTTGTATTCTTTCCTCCGCTCTCCCTTGGTCATAGTTTTACGTGGAAATTACCTGAAAACTCGGAAGAGCGGAGGAAGCGAGCGTTAGAGAATCCATTGAACTATTAGGTAGGTGCAAAAGTAATGCGCGTTTTTTAGCCCTTGTTTCAAGATAGCTTATCTCCATCGAAGTTTCTCTTGTGAAACTTACCTAGCACTTATCAAGAAGCTTTTTTCATGCTCTATTCAACGGTGGTTGAAAGAAGCTTCTAGCCTCATTCGTTAAAAATTTATAGAGCTTCATACAAGAGCACTCAAAACCAGAATTTCATTGCACTTACTTTTTGGGCCAGAATTCAAGCGCGGGTAAAGGCATGCTTTTGAAAACTTAACTAGTGTATGTAGTGGAAATTTTCTACATAATGCATGCTTTACTGTTTTCCTAGAAATTACTTAGACTGAGATCTCGGCGCCTCAACATGAGTGATGGTTTTGGCCATTCTGTGGCCCAAAAATTTCCTTTGAAAAGGGCAATCGCCAAAATTTTGCTCATTTCTGTAAGCGTAAGGGTGGGCCTCCTACTGACAGTTTTTGCAGAATTGTGGAAGCTGTTCGGTACACAGAAAATCAAAAATCTCCATATTTTGGAATTTTTAGGGCTACGAAAAAATGTCGAAAAAAGCGGACTATTTTGGATATCATTTTTTCCTTTTCGCAAATATTCTTTATTTGAGCCCTTTTGCACTTTTTTTGTACTACTGGCTTGCGGCTATAAGACAGTCAACTTATCATTCATACCGACAAATCCTGAAGGAAGTTATGATCAGTTAAATACGAGGTTTCCGAAAAAAATTTTTTTTTGCTTATCAATCCATATTTTTCCACCGATTTGCGACAATAACATAAGTTAATGTGCGCTGTATAGAGAGAGGTTTGGTGCCTCTGATGAACTTCGCCGCACTCAGAAATATGGATTTTTTTAAAAAGTTATAGCACGTCAAAGTGAGAACTCGCAAAACGCGCATTACTTTTGCACCAACCTAATAATAGGGGAAACAACTTGCTGAATTTCATAAGACATTTTATCAAACGGCATCGTTTCAATGATGAGATCTTTGTTCCTCTCTTTCATAGAGAGTATCATATCCTAAACGCACATTTGCCAGTCAATGTACCAGTCGTGAAGCCAGAATTTTGCGTGAGGGCGGACCACCCACAATAAGTTGTGATATAGCAAGCATTTACTAGCATGACTTGAATTTGCAAGCAACCTGTTGTTCTCCAAAAAGAAACGGGCAGAAAAACTCGATGACACGGAATCGTAAGACTAGTCAAATAAAGTTGACAAATTGACCAGCATTAAGGCAATAAGCAAAGATACTGAGTTAGACTCAGGGCGGAAGGAAGTAGAAAACAAATTAGATAACAGGGTAAGAGAAGGAAAGGCCCAAAATAGATCAGACCAAGAATGACAGAAGCAAAAATAAAACCTATCGCATCTGCGAGCACAAATCTTTACGCTTTAACGAAAGATAATGTTTTCGAAACCATTAAAGGCAGTGTCCAGGCAAATCTGGACCCTTTGGTTTTTTGCGTGGAAACTGATGGGGAGCCACTGACTAAACCACTGCCCGAGTTGCAGCGCACGGGATTCACTCATGCCAGAGAAATCGGCGTCCGAATCGGTCGTCCCCGCGCCGTGACCGTAATACTTCAACAGTCTAAACGCACATCACGGTCCCGGCGCGAAACCATGAGGACAGGGTGTAGCGCGGAAACTCGTTGGGAGGGTACGAAATAGCACGGAAAATGAAGATATCTCAAATGTAATCAACGAAAACACCATAAACAATGCGGAAAAGGCAGCCGAGAGAAGCCGCCGCAATAAACATGGAAAACAAGGGCAATTCACGAAAAGCAGAAGAATTAGGAAGTTTGCAGTATTTGTGCAACGAGTTTGCGCGCTATATCCTGTCCTCATGGTTTCGCTCCGGGACCGTGATGTGCGTTTAGGCTGTTGAAGTGGTACGGTCACGGCGCGGGGGCGACGGGCTCGGAGGCCGATTTCTCTGCCGTGAGTGAGTCCCGTGCGCTGCAATTCGGGCAGTGGTTTAGTCAGTGGTCCCCCATCAGTTTTCATGCAAAAAACCAAAGGGTCCAGATTTGCCTGGACACTGCCTTTAAGTCTCAGATGCTCGCACTTTCAACAAAAATACTGATAAACACTTTCTTTTAGAATTTACCTGTTAAGAATATGCGTTGCATTATCTGTTCTGCTGTTTTTCTTACTTTCATTTCCGCGTTCACTAGAAAGTGTAACGAAAATGGCCGCTCTCTAACAGCTCCGAAATGAGGATAGGAAGGGAGTCGCCTCCCGCTTGTCTGAGATGCGATCATCATCTAGATTTTTATTTAGATCGGATCTTATTTTTAAACTTCTTGAAAATACTTGGCGAAGCATATTCTATTTATGGCACCCTTGTGAATGGTTGTCTGCTAGCTATCTCGTAGTTTTTGAGTTCAAAACGACTTCTTTGTACAACAATTCCTTCCAGAAACAATGTCTGTGCATTGGCAGACCCCTCTCGTTTTCCACAAAATTACGAGTTAACGGCTGCAAACAGCTGCAAATATTCTCTCGTTGTTTTGATCTCGAATCTTATAATCGGTAATAGCTTACATACTACACTGGAAGCATGTTTTGTGCCATAACTCCCCCATCGCTTCTACATACTTGACATCAATGCCATCGTAACAGCCTAAACATGTTGATCACAGCCATACCAGGTGGGACTAGACGTTCTCTGGCCTTCATCCGCACTACATCAGTTCTACCTTCTCAAAATAGGGAACACAGTAACAGAAAAATAAATATTCCAAAAGATGTTTTTTTTTCACAACGATCAGTCTCATAAGCGCAGGGTGCCTAGACAATCACAGGAGAGCAGGGCCTGGTAAATGATGGTTATAATAAAAGTTTCTCGCGAGTCTAAAATGAATCCCCAACAGCGTAGACTCGCAGAACTGGATAAAACTCAAATCATCACAATATAATGTGAGTCTTTTTAGCGAGTAGTGTAAGGTCGACCGAAGTAGAGAAAAAGGAGAGGAAGCGAGCTTAATTTTGAAGCGGTGGTATTGCAGAAAATCGTTGGATACAACAACTCAATGTTCTGACTCTCATCTGAAAGCGAATGAATCCAGAGAAGAAGAAGTTTGTTGGAAGTTGCGTATTGTTCGGTTTTATCAGGGTAGTATTTTTTCCATGCTTTTATGGTGCTAGAATAGAGCTCATTCAAGAATTATTTTTGATCGATTTACTTTGATTGCTTTCATCCTTTGCGGTAGTTATATTGTAATGCTGAACTTAATGTATATAGAACTTGTTTGGTGGTGAACGTGAAAATAATTGCTTCTAAGATCTCTTAATTTTCCGCGGTTCTCGTCGAGAAATCAAGGCTACACCGGATAGGAATAACAAATTCGAGCCCACCGATTTGATGTTCGGCCACTCGTAAATTATTTGAACAGCGTTCTGTTAAAACGCGGTTTTGTGTCAGCATTGGCAGAGGAGAAGAGATGCCAGATCAATTGAGTGTTTCAAATAATTTGGCCAAGTCGTGTGCAGAGAGGGGCCTTCGCCAAATCCAAGCCAACTACAGTCTGCCCCAATCCTAACCAGGCCAAAATTGGCTTGGCAGGAGTGCGCATCGCGAGGGTTCGCGTCACTTCTGCGTCTGGCTAGTCTGCTCTGTCCTCAATCTATTCGCTCTCTGCGAGAGCGCGCGTATGCAGCGCAATCCCCTAGCGCTGCGAGCGCGCAAATTCAGCCGACGGTTCGGCCTGATCCCGATTGGAGCAGACTGTATGATCTATTTGCAAGCAAGAATTTGTGGCGCTATTCCTTTCTTCGCTGCAATGTATCAAGATATCTTCAACCTCACTTAAAGATTTCATCTTTTACCGCAAGAAGTACAATGGAATTTCGAAGCGCTTCAGTGTGTTTTCTGCACATAGGAGGTTCTGGGTTTAAATAAAGAAGGTTTATGGTATCTTCAAGAGACCTTTAGGATATCCGTAGCACAGATCTTTTCCACCTTTTGCTTCAAGACATTCTCTACGGTAAGTCCTAGTCGGCTCTTATTTATTTACTCAATGTTCGAGGGAAAAGTCTGCCTTAAGAAATTGGCAAAAAGGCATAGTAGAGATTATGGCATGTGCTATCGATCCAAAGTTTTCTTCCACCAGGGACTTCAGATCGTTTTACAGTCACTCTAAGCAAAATTACCTTAATATATGCTCTCAAATCTAAACTAAGCTTAGGGTGCTGGTCCTCATAGATAACTGATTTTAAATTACCCGTCGCTCATAATTGTATGAATGTAAGCTACTGTTAATGTTTGCACAGAACTGAACAGGAGATTGGCAGCGGATACTAAAGGCAGCGTCCCGGCAAAATGAATTGGTACCGGGATTTTATAGTGTTGCAATGGCAGCCCCCAATTAATCTATCATGCTGGAGCGAAAAAAGGCGTCTGGAAAGCCTAAAATCCAATCTGGAAGTCTTTCGGAACCCGCACCTTTGTTTCGGACCCGCCCACTTACACGTATCGTGCAGAAAATGCGGGCATGCAGAGCTTCAAAAAAAAAACAACACCTCGGTTTTGCCATTTTCATGCGTTGCAAAGCCTATATACGGGTTTAGCATGGCGAGAGTGCTCCGAAAAGGCAAAAAGTGGAGAGCGAAACCTTTGTCGGAACATTGTCTTCAAAGGCACAGCCCACATAAACTAAGGCAGGTGAGTTCTGATGCTGCGTAAGAGGCCTCTGGCTAAATAATTGCTCGAGTCCCGCTGCAAAGAATTGATCACGAAAAATAGTTGCAGAATGTGCTTGCAGACATATCCGTCCTTCCCATCAACATGGGTGGTCCGAAAGAAATGTGAAAATACGGCGTATAGTTAAATACGTCGAAATGTGTCTTTCATTACATACAACATTTTTCTACATTTTTAGCTACTAGGTTGTCTGGAAAGTAATGTCACATCGCGTTTCATCATGCAAAATCGCGGCAGGGTGAGCACGAAAGTAAGCAAATGGGGTACCAACGATAGATTAAAACAAGCTCCACAAAATGAAGCTCGAACCTCGCGCCAACTTTGATTTGCGTGAAGTTTGGAGCCAAATATCGTAAGGCACTAAAGATCTAAAAAACGAAAAAAATCATATTTCCGTTCAGAAAAGTCCTGGAAACCTTTAACTGCTCACGCATGGACTCACTATACAAGACGCTCGTATGCACATTTCCGCAGTTTTTACATGGCTAAAAATTGAGAAAACGAAATTCGGCATATTTTTGCCGAAGCAATCCTGAGCTTCTCTCACATGGGTGGTTTTGTAGTTTGGACTTTTAGGAGAGTAACCGTAAATTTTCAGCTTTGGACAAGCGATAGTTTTCGAGACACGTTTGCAAAAAAAAACCGAAAAACGCGACGTATTCGCACTTTTTACCTATTTTTGTTTGTCGCACTGTAGCCATGGAAAAATACCACAAGCTATACAGGTGAATGCCTAATGTGGAGAGTGCATGCCTGTGCAAACTGGAGATCTCTAAGACGTCTATGAACGGAAATACGTTTTGGTATCTGAAATTTTTTACATTTTAGATTCGAACTTCAGGTGGAGCAAGATTTCCCCAGGGTTTGTAAACTACCTTGTAGTCTAACAAATGATACCCCATTCGATTTTTTTTGGTCATTCTGTCGCGGTAGGTTGTCATGCGACATTATTTTCCGGACAACCTAATATTTGCACCCAAAACACCGCACATTGCGTGCGGACTACACGCGTTCATGGGCGGACGGACTGTCCGCTAGACTGCTGGAGCGAGCTCCTTCGGACTCAAACTTTGCAGCGGGACTTGGGCTTACCTAGACAAGGGGTTCGCTATCATACAGCTTCTATAAACAGTGCCCTTAAGAATGCGTTCTTTTGCAAAATGTTAGAAATCAACGAATCAATATAGGGGCTCATCGAATAGCCGCCATTGTATTATCATTTGTCGGATCTGAAGACATATGTGAGCAAAGCTTTGTTTTTTTACGGTTACCTAATATAGTGTCCTTATAAGCTGCCTCATAGTTTCTGACATACCCGAACATCTAGGATTGTTTCCGTATAGGTAACAGTGACGACATGCGATGACGCCTTCCTTGTCTTCAAACTTTTCCTCTTCTTGAATACGGCAACCACACATATTGCATAGGAGATGATTTACGTGCCATAGCTGAGTATACGTTGAAGAATGCAACAACGAGGAATTTGTAACCCACCCTTCCTCTAGCAAAAAGCGCAGGTTCATGCTCTATTTTGCGATCACAGTGACCGCACGTATTCATAGTCTTCGAACAATGAAAGTTTCTCCTTGTGATTTGTCATTGAGATGGTTTATGTTGTTACAAGTGCGTCACCTCTGCTTCGCAGAGGCTCGCACTGGTCCTACTACCACTGCCTTCTTCGAAATCGTAAAATGATGCCTTTGAAACATACCGCGCGATGCCGATCATCAGGGATGAACTGTGAGCAACTACTCATTTCAGAAGCTTTTTTATGTAAGATCGGTGACTTTGAAAGGAAGAAAGTATTCTCTAAAAGATTAACTGCGGGTTTGAATCTCTTACTGGAGTTATAATGGCTTAATAGTCGGCATAAGGATGATGACAACCTTGGGTTACATCTCTAAGCAACAATCTTCTTCAATTCTTAGGTAAAACCTTGACAAATCGACTACTTACGCAATTATTCCTTTTTGACGCCGATCTTGCGTGAAAGTATTAGGGTGAACGGTAAAAAATGGGACAGCTTGATTTTCATTACATTTTGGAATTTTTTGTTTCTGGCAATAGCAAGTAAGCAGCAACTTAAACGTCGCTTACATGGGCGACCTTCGCTTATTATTCTGACAACGCGTTAACGCTCCTCTTCCACTACCCTACACGTGGCGCCGTGAAGAACTCGAACAGAGTTTTTTGCACAATCCTCAATCTTGCGCTGTTATACCGTAAAGTCGTAAAGCAAATGACACACCATTCGAAAGAGCTCTTCATGCTCTTTCGAACGATATGTTAAATGCATGAGATTTCTTTTCAATTTCAGAAAAAAAATTCGAAAAAACCTGGAAAATAGCTATTTTTGGCGCAACAAAAAACCAAAAAATCATGTTTTGCCCTATATTTTCCGAAGATAGATAAAATCTGAAGTAAGCTGCATATGGATGGATAGAGCGTAAAAAGCTCTATCAGATGATACCCAGAAATCCTGCGTTTACCTGCAAAGAATTGAATAACGCGTATCTTTATTTTCGAAGCTGTTAATGGGTATATCTCCTGACATTGAGAGTTAAAGCCACCAAGCCGTCGTGGGTTTGGTGACTGTCCCACCACTCACTCCAGCAGCGGTACTTTGGGTGGTCTCACATGTTTCAATGCGCCGATACTGCTCAAACTTCGTAATTTATCGAAGTGACTGACTTTGCATTTCAGCAAGTATAAAAATTCAATAAATTAAATGACCTTATATAGGTACTTTCTGAAAGAGAATAATTTATTCTAATATCCATCAAAATTGGAAAGTTCAGTCACTTTTCTTCCTTGATAAATCTGCAATTATTCTCAAGGTGTCCCATTTTTTACCGTTCACCCTAATAGATTTTTTCCTCACTTTTCGGGCTAGAGCTCATGGTTTGCGGTGTTACTTGTTAGATATTAGGTTGGAAACGAAGTTTTGCAACTGGTCTCATCACTCAACGTTGCGCACTCAAGTTTTGCCACTGCGTTGGTTATTACGCAAGCGCAGCTGCCGTCCTACCAAATTCTGACCTCGCAGTGAGGGTTACGGTAGGTGCATGGTATGAAGGGGAAGAATTTAAAGTTTGACGGATTTGGCTGAAACTTGGCATGGGATGCTATCCGACATGCTGATCACGAAAGCGATAGTGAAACTGCGCGATAAGGGCTTTTTTAGGATTACTGTAGGTGTACGATATGGGGGCTCGCCCTAAACAAGGAAAAAGGCGTTGATTCAACAAATGAATGTGATATTCGCGTTTGGCAGGTCAAATAACCTTACTATGTAAAGTCTCGGCGGAATTTGAGCTTCGGACTCTTTAGTCATTAACGGTCGTCCCCAGCAGCTCTTGCGTACATCGACTCGTGCGACTTTATGAGGACGCCAAATCTCGACATACCCCTAAATTTTGTTTCTTTCTTAATGGGCCAAAGGACTCAACCTCCAGCAATATTTTGTAGACAAATCCGGATTACTGCGCATGGTCTAGGCTGCCAAAGGCTTCATTTTATCTTGAAACCCCAAAAATTCTCAAATTCCATTAGTTTTCGAAGAATGAAACTTTTCTATTTCGTGTTCAAAACTCAACCTCCAGCAATATTTTGTAGACAAATCCGGATTACTGCGCATGGTCTAGGCTGCCAAAGGCTTCATTTTATCTTGAAACCCCAAAAATTCTCAAATTCCATTAGTTTTCGAAGAATGAAACTTTTCTATTTCGTGTTCAAAATCTAGACAATTTGTGCTCACTTGTAGCTCACATTGCCTGCTACAATGCCAAAGTTCGAATGCGCCACATCCAAAGGGAGTGAAGTTATGAAACCAGTTGCAAAACTTAGTTTCCAGCCAAATAAATCCACGATTTGGAAAAAGTTCAATTAAAGGCCCACTTTGGCGCGCCAATAGTCGCGTGGACTGTTTGGCGCATAGTTTTTACATGTTCCACCCAGCGGATCGGCTTGTGCTTTTGCACACTTTACTTACATGCTGATACGGTGCTACTACCAAAATTCCAGCTCAAGATCTTCGCTGGAACTCGCTCTATGAATTTTGTGACAGACAGACATTCAGACAGACACACACACAAAAACACGTAAACACTCTTAGCGCGTTATTATAGTAGGATTGGACGACCTCAAGCATTATCTCGACAAATATTCATCTTTCAATGTACGGCTCCATTCAGACAACAATCCTGCGGTCGTTGGCTTGGTGTGCTGCACCCTCTAGCCCCCTCATGTAGTTAGCCGGGAGTATCTTTATCTTTATCTATTACACTCGAGGTGCACCAAAAAATGAGTAAGAGCACAGACCAACCTAGCCACACTGCATAGAAAGTAATAAATAAGAATATTATTACACTCAAAAACCTCGTACCCATTCAACGGTATAAGACGGAACAGATCTATACTGCATAAGGGCAATAAATAAATTTTAAACGTTATCAAGGCTTTAATCTGAGGGCATTCTTGGAGGTATTACATTAAGCTCAAGATAACGGAGTATGATGGGATGTGACCCATCACTTTCGAGTGGTACGCTTTGGCGGATGGTACCTAGGCGATGTGGCAAAATCCATGCGTACCTAGGACTGTTTCAACTACCCGACGCCCCCACTACCTCCGTGTTGAGCGGCGTGCAATAAATCCAACGAGAATGCAAGATCAGAGAAATTGACAACGTAGAAGAAGTGATATTGCAGTAAGATTAGGTCTAAATAAGTATTATGTGGAATAGATATTGCCTTTACACAAGTATCGAAATAGTCATAGGTATGGATGAACGTTTTGAGTGTAAGTCGAGTTATCCATACAGAACAGGATGCAAAGGTTTTTGAGGATGAGGTAGTAGTATGTAAAAAAAGAAGGTACAGTGTGATTGTCTGGCATAATGAGCGGTTGTTAGTATGTTATATCATCAAACACATGTAGGATAGATATGAAGGTCGAGACAGTAGAAAGTAAGTCGCCAGACTGAGTAGTAAGGCAATTTAATTTCTCGTGACGACCGATAATGGGGAAGTTGTCTCATATTGGATCCAATAAATCAGAAGGCCAGAATAAATATGCAGAACAGAATAAGCACCGGAGAAACAGAGCCTGAAATATAAACAGCAACAGCGAAATAAAGCGAAAATGAAATGAATGATAAAAAAAACCATTTGAACCAAAAATCAAGACAAAATTCCATAGCTCAACCCTGAAAAAACTTAGAACGAAAAAATCAGGAAAGATATGATTCACAACCAAAAAGTTCAGAGAAATCAATATTTGACAAAGCTTTTTTGAATGAGTGGCTTGTTTTTGCAGCTAAGAGTTTTGTAGGTAATCTGCGAAACCACCGAGCACAGCGATAAAAAAGGCAGTTAAAGAGTCCTGCATAAAAACATTTTTTGGCTCTACAAATATGGAGATTGAAACCTCCAAGTCTGCAGCTTACTGGTCTGAACACTCAAGCTGCTGGCCCGAAGGTCAATCTCTCGCAAAATTCGAAAGCAGAAGGTCAAATCAGCCATAACTCTCCTACAACTTAGCGATTTCAATCCAGTTATCCTGAGACGTTCTTTGTAATCAGGCAATGTCTTATAGGAGGTTTTCTGAGATATTCGAGAAATTAGCATACGTGTGAAAGTTCGTTAAACTTTTTCAATTTTCAAAATGTCTTTCTTGAGTGTTGGACTCCAAACCTGCGAGCAATATTCCAAATGAGGAATCACACATGCGTTATAGAGCTAATCAGAATTGCTTTAACAGTCAAGTGGATATTTCGAAAAATTGCAAATAAGTCTCCAGTATCTTCAAGATAGCTATATGACCGTTAAAGTGCGACAGGCTTATTTTAGACGTTATCATTGCTCTAGTGATGTCCCTCAAGGTGGTGTGCTATCACCCTACTGTTTTTAATCTTTATCATTAAGCTCCCTGACTTACTAAACTCAAATGAAGTCAAAATGCAGATTTACGTTGATGAGATTAAACTGTATGCATTTTTGAATGAAGAAAATTATCATAATATGCATGTCTGATCGCTGATCTGTGAATTTTAGGGATCCCGCGCAATCTGCTGGTCAGCCATCCTCTCTCGTGCATCTTCGCCACCAACGCTCGCACCGGTTCTGAAGGCACATCTCCGATGGAAATAAAGTCAATAATCCAGTTTTTGCGGAGTTTGTACTTAATGGTATGAGGTGCAAATATATGTAAGTAGCTTACAAGAGTATGTGAAAAATCCGAACATACAAAAAAAAATCAAAAGTTGTCCAAGGATTTTCCCCCAACTCTGTAATATTGCTTGAAAATAGAAGGTGACGCTATAGCTGTGACCAATGTTTTAAACATGTTCTTTTTAATTTTCAGTTTTTCTCCAACGATCAATGAAGTTTGGAGCCCTTTAATATGAGCTATAACATTGGTTTACAAAATAGTGTTTTTTTAGACAATTTCGTCAAAGACAGGGCAAATAACCTGATTTTTTAGGGTGGTTCCAATGCTATATTAGCACTGTATGTACTACCAGTGCGTCACCTCTGCTTCGCAGAGGCTCGCACTGGCACTATTTTCTGTATGCCTTACTCATTCCCGCATAATAATGACATTGAAACTCACCGCGCTATGTAGGCTATCACGAATAATTCGTAAACAACTACTCATTCGTAGAGGTTTTCCATGTGAGGTCGGTATTTTCGCGTGGATAAAATCTTTCTCAGAAGGACAGATGCAAATTCGAATAGGTTTTTGAAATTTTTATGGCTTGGTAGTCGCCGTAAGGACAATAAACATAGTGGGCTACATCGCTGTGCAAAAATCTACTCAAGTGATCAGGTAGAATCTTAAAAAATTGACCGTTTACACAGCGAATGCTTCTTGGTGCTGTTTTCGTAAATTAGTAGACTTTTCATTACTTTTTTAGGCTAACATCCATGGCTTGCACATTAGCTTGTCAAATATATCCTTAACTCTGCAAAAAGTAGTATTACGAACCCAAATTTGCTGGCCAGAAGCCAAGTGGATCCGTTTGACGCGCAATTTTCAACGGATTCACTCAACGAATCCGCTCATGCTTTTGTATAGTGAGCTTTCATGCTGGTAGCGTGCGCTATGCAAAACTTGGGCTCAGAACGTTGGCTGGAACACGCTCTACGAATTTCGTGACAGACAGAGATTCACACACACACACACACACACACACACACACACACACACACACACACACACACACACACACACACACACACACACACACACACACACACACACACACACACACACACACACACACACACACACACACACACACACACACACACACACACACACACACACACACACACACACACACACACACACACACACACACACACACACACACACACACACACACACACACACACACACACACACACACACACACACACACACACACACACACACACACACACACACACACACACACACACACACACACACACACACACACACACACACACACACACACACACACACACATCGTCGTCATGGGTTAAATGTGGCGCTCCAATGCTAACTCTTGTGCATGTGTAGTATTCAGCTTTAATTTGGATTTTCACTCTTATCTCATGTTTTTTCTTTAAGATTAGTGAGTCTTTCTTGCTTTCATCTTTTCCTAAGTAGGTAGTCAAAGGGGACTTCGTAAAACTTCCGAAAGTCAGGGAAGACTTCTTTTTCAGAAACCCTAAAAACCGACCTGTGTCGGGCCCTGGCTCAGTCTTGCCACTGCGGATATAACTTGCCACTCCATATTACGTGGGAATGCTCGTTTAACGGTGCTAGGGTGGAGTATGCTTGTAAGTCAATCCTCATTGCTTTCCTAAGGTATTACTTGATATGCCTATCATTCTCCACCACCAGCTGGTTGTTCAACTATAATAGCCAGCCATCCTCTGGCCTTACCCTAGTCAGACTTATGTGCTGACAAGGGAATGGTCAGAAGCCGAAGAGTACTCTGCGTTGATACCACTGCTT